>OY997264.1:32229743-33429743 GCA_963921465.1 Triticum timopheevii
TCTACCTTCTCCTCCGGAGGTGGATGTCTCTTTGCTTTCACCCCTTCAAAGAACTCCTTCACGTGGGTCTGCACGATCGTATTGTTTTCCTCCTCAGTCCTCTCGTACGGTAACTTCTCTAGAGCCTTTAGAGGTGGACCGTATCTGTATTGCCTCTCTCCTCTTCTTGTGCTACTAGACACCGGAGCAGACGGAGCGGCTACAGCGTCTGTCTTCTTTCGTGCTTGCTTACGAGGCGGAGGAGAAGGACTACGACGCGCCTGAGCAGCCGGGGCAGCGGCGGGTCTCTTCCGCCCTTGCTGGCGAGGCAGAGAAGGAGGAGGCTGCTGGCTGCTCGGGAGCGCCGGCGTAGGCGGAGAAGGAGGCGAGTGCCGCCACGCCTGCCCTGATCGTCACTCGCCGGAGGAGGAGGCGGTGGAGGAGGCGGAGTGCCCTGACTCGCCGGAGGAGGAGGAGATGGTGGAGGAGGCGGAGTGCCCTGACTCGCCGGAGGAGGAGGAGGAGGAGGCGTCTAGTTCGGAAGGTTGATGAGCTCCTTTCGCCATAGGCATGGAGTCTTCAGAGCAGAACCCAGCCTAGTCTCCCCTTCACCGGTAGGGTGGTCAAGCACGAGGTCCTCAAATCCCTCTGTTATTTCATCCACCATCACCTTAGCATATCCTTCTGGAATCGGCTGACAGTGATAAGTTGTGCCAGGTCCACTAGGATAAACTTGGCCAACAGCTGCCTTGACCTTCAAATTCATCCATCGCACCATAATGTGGCAATTTTGAGACTCCGTGATACCATCCACGGGATAGCTGGCAGGAGCCGTCAAGACATGCTCCGGCTGAAGCAGCTCGGTGGAAGCCACGCAGCTTCTCCGCTGAGATGGCGGGCTAGCTTTGGGGGAAGCTTCGGCAGGTCGTTTGCTGCGATCTGCTGCTTCTCGTTTCTCTTCTCGTTCCTCTAGCCCCATTACCCTTTCGTGCAGCACCTACAGTTGGTCCTGCTACAGTTTCTTCCTCCTCTCGTGGGTTTTGTAACCCCCTGCGTCCGGAAAACCAACCTTCCACAGAATGGAGCCTGGCGTGCCTCGTGTCCGTCCAGGGTGCTCAGGATTCCCAAGGGCCATTGTGAGCTCGTCCTTCTCCCTGTTGGAAAATGGTATCATACTCGTATCATGTGCATGTACAAAACGGACAATGGTATCATACTCGTCAGTTACAAAGTTGGCATGGTATCATCATAATAGTTGCGGGAGAAAGTCTTCACTTTTTCTTCGCTTGTGTCATTTGCTTATTGCGCCGTAACCATGGATAATCTTCATCGTTTATCAGGATGCTGGGGTCAGCCTTGACTTTTAAGGGAGGAATTTCATGAAACTTTTCATAATCTTCAGACATGTCTGTCTTGTCCTCCACTCCCACGATGTCCTTTTTTCCTGAAAGAACTATGTGGCGCTTTGGCTCATCGTTTGATGTATTCGCTTCCTTATCTTTTCTCTTTCTTGGTCTGGTAGACATGTCCTTCACATAGATAACCTGTGCCACATCATTGGCTAGGACAAACGATTCGTCAGTGTACCCAAGATTTTTCAGATCCACTGTTGTCATTCCGTACTATCACTACTAGGGAAAAGCCTATACACAGAATCTTAGCAGCAGCGCGGCTCAAAAATGAGCGCTGCTGCTAACTAGTAGTAGCGCGTGTTTTGTAAATGCGCTGCTGCTAAGGATTTAGCAGTAGCGCGGTCGGCTTAAAATGCGCTGCTACAAATATCGACCGGCGGTGTTCACCTAACTCTAATTAGCAGTAGCGCGGTCGCGCGAACCGCGCTACTGCTAAATATGTAGTAGTAGCGCGCTTTTCCCGAGATCGCTGCTGCTAAATTTCAAATTGCCACACTTTTTTGTCCCAGTTAGCAGTAGCGCCGTACCCCAAAGCACGCTGCTGCTAATTCCTTAGCAGCAGCGCGTTTCAGATCCCGCGCTACTGCTAACCCGCACCAACCTAACACCTTTCCCCACCCGTCCCTCCCCTCCCCCTCCTCTCTTTTCCTTGCCCTACCTCCCCCTCCCCCTCCTCTCTTCCCTTCCCCCTACCTCCACCACATGCTCCCACTCTCACTCTTCTTCGTCCTCAATATTTCTCCCTCATTACTCTCTCTCTTCTATCCACCTTTCTCTCTCTTCATTACTCCTACATAACTTCACCACCTCCATTAATACATCTTCTTTCTCTTTTTCCTTCCCCCTCCACTAGTTGAAGTTATCTCCTCCCAAATTAGGTAGCTAGGTAGATGTAGGATTTATTTAAGTGACCTATTTGCCCCCAAACTAGATCTATCTTTGTCAAGAAGAGCTTTGTGCACTTTTGATATCTCTACAACATCATCTCCGGGACAGAAGGGGTTAGTCCCGGTTCATCCCATGAACCGGGACAAATAACTTGCCTATATATACCCACCGCTACGGCAGAGCACTCCAGTGCTCTGTTTTTTGAATCCAGCGAGGAGATGGCATTTGGGTGCTCTAGTTCACCTCCTATGCACATGATGTGTTCGATGAAATGCCCGAGCCACACTAGTTAAGTTTTCTCCTCTCGAAGCTCGACCACGGAGCTCCATTTTTTTCGAGATTTGTCTAGATTTAGCGGTCCGTCACGCCCCGTCCCCGTTTTCACCGCCGTTGATCGCCCGCGCCGATCTCGTCGCCGGCACTACCGTGGTGAGCCTCTTGTTCCTATCTTCTTTCTGATACTTGTCTGATTTTCTTACTTTAGGTAGATATTTGTCTAATTTTCTTACTTTTGACACACATAATTATATATAATGCACGCAGATGAACCGGCAATGGATGTATGGTGACAGACACACCTCCGAGTACATTAAGGGCGTTCATAATTTTCTCGAAGTGGCTTAGGCAAACAAGCAGAGTGGTTTTATGTGTTGTCCATGCACTAAATGTGGGAATACGAAGTCTTACTATCACCGGAAAATCCTTCACACCCACCTGCTTTACAAGGGTTTCATGCCACACTATAATGTTTGGACGTGGCACGGAGAAATAGGGGTTATGATGGAAGACAGCGAAGAAGAAGAGGACGATGACAACTATGTGCCCCCTGATACGGTTATGCTGCAACGGGGGGAGCTGCTGAAGATAAGGAAGAACCAGACCATGTGCCCGATGATGCTGCAACGAGGGAAGCTGCTGAAGATCAAGAGCAACCAGACGATGTGCTCGATGATGATCTCCGCTGGGTCATTGTCGATGCAAGGACGCAATGCGAAAGTGAAAAGGAGAAGCTGAAGTTCGATCGCATGTTTGAGGATCACAAGAAAGGGTTGTACCCCAATTGCGTAGATGGCAACACAAAGCTGGGTACCGTACTGGAATTGCTGCAGTGGAAGGCAGAGAATGCTGTGCCTGACAAATGATTTGATAAGCTACTGAAAATATTGAATAAGAAGCTTCCAAAGGATAATGAATTGCCCGATAGTACGTACGCAACAAAGAAGGTCGTATGCCCTCTAGCATTGGAGGTGCAGAAGAATGCATGCCCTAATGACTGCATCCTCTATCGTGGTGCGTACGAGGATTTGAACGCATGCCCGGTATGCGGTGCATTGCGGTATAAGATCAGACGAGATGACCCTGGTGATGTTGACGTCGAGCCCCGCAGAAAGAGAGTTCCCGCGAAGGTGATGTGGTATGATCGTATAATACTACGGTTGAAACGACTGTTCAGAAACAAAGAGCATGCCAACTTGATGCGATGGCACAGTGAGGACCGTAAGAAAGACGGGAAGTTGAGAGCACCCGCTGACGGGTCTCAGTGGAGAAAAATCGAGAGAGAGTACTGGGCTGAGTTTGCACATGACCCAAGGAACGTATGGTTTGGTTTAAGCGCGTATGGCATTAGTCCTTTCGGGGAGCAGAGCAGCAATCACATCACCTGGCCCATGACTCTATGTATGTATAACCTTCCTCCTTGGATGTGCATGAAGCGGAAGTTCATTATGATGCCAGTTCTCCAACGTTCATTATGGACTTTATTTTACACATTTATATCATTTTTGGGACTAACCTACTAACCGGAGGCCAAGCCCATATTGTTGTTTTTTGCCTATTTCAGTATTTCGAAGAAAAGGAATATCAAATGGAGTCCAAACGGAATGAAACATTCGGGAGCGTGATTTTTGGAACGAACTTGATCCAGAGGACTTGGAGTGCAAGTCAAGAAGCAGCCGAGGCTCCCACGAGATAGGAGGGCGCCCCCCCCCCACTATAGGGCGCGCCCCCTGTCTCGTGGGCCCCTCGGGCGTCCACCGACGTACTTCTTCCTCCTATATATACCTACGTACCCCGAAAACATCCAGGAGCAAGACGAAACACAATTTCCACCACCGTAACCTTCTGTATCCACGAGATCTCATCTTGGAGCCTTCACCGGCACTCTGCCGGAGGGGGAATCGACCATGGAGGGCTTCTACATCAACATCCTTGCCCCTCCGATGAGTTGCGAGTAGTTTACCACAGACCTACGGGTCCATAGTTATTAGCTAGATGGCTTCTTCTCTCTTTTTGGATCTCAATACAATGTTCTCCCCTCTCTTGTGGAGATCTATTCGATGTAAACTCTTTTTGCGGTGTGTTTGTCGAGAACCGATGAATTGTGGGTTTATGATCAATTATATCTATGAATAATATTTGAATCTTCTCTGAATTCTTTTATGTATGATTGAGTTATCTTTGCAAGTCTCTTCGAATTATCAGTTTGGTTTGGCCTACTAGATTGATCTTTCTTGCCATGGGAGAAGTGCTTAGCTTTCGGTTCAATCTTGCGGTGTCCTTACCCAGTGACAGAAAGGGTTGCAAGGCACGTATTGTGTTGTTGCCATCGAGGATAACAAGATGGGGTTTATATCATATTGCTTGAGTTTATCCCTCTACATCATGTCATCTTGCTTAATGCGTTACTCTGTCTTTATGAACTTAATACTCTAGATGCAGGCCGGAGTCGGTTGATATGTGGAGTAATAGTAGTAGATGCAGGTAGGACTCGGTCAACTTGTCACAGACGTGATGCCTATATACATGATCATGCCTAGATAGTCTCATAATTATTCTCTTTTCTATCAATTGCTCGACAGTAATTTGTTCACCCACCGTAATACTTACACTACTAGGGAAAAGCCTAGCAGCAGCGCGGGTTTTAGGCCTATCAGTAGCGCGGGCAGGAGCGCTACTGATAAGGTGCTACAGCTAAAGCTTAGCAATAGCGTGCCTAGACTTACGCTACTGCTAAATTGACTTAGTAGTAGCGCTTCTCTAGAAGAGCGCTACTTGTCGTGGAATTGTCACGTCAGATGTCCTCGTGAAAGGACTTAGTTGTGGAGCCATCGCAACTAGGAAGCTTGAAGAGGTTAAATCGGGAAAAAGGACACGAGAGGGTTTATACTAGTTCGGCCCTTTACGGTGACGGTAAGGCCTACGTCTAGTTGGGTTGGTATTGATGTTTCGATGACCAGGGAGCAAGATATGCTATGCCCGACACTTGATGAGTTGTTTCTTGCCCTAAGCCGCCAGCAGGTCATCCCCTTATATACACGGGTTGATGCCCTGTGGCTTACAGAGTCCCGGCCGTCTTATAAACAATGTCCGGCTCGGTGACTAGTTAAGTCTACCTTATGGTACAACTCATGCCTTTATGGCGGTTTACTACAACGGGCCTTAAGCCGCCTGTGGGTTAAGCCCTTTATTGAACCGCCATCTTCATGCTTGGTCTTGGGCTTCTCTCTGGGGAATCTTCTTGCGTAACCCTGCCCCTCCTGGGCTGCTTACAAATAGTTATATCCCCGACATTAGGCCCCAGATTAGTTTGAACCTGTTGATATCAATCTTAAAAATACTTTCAGAAATAAATCCTCAATCTTCTCTTCGTGCAAAAAGGTTTTCTTTAACCCGCCATGACGTCATCTTTTGGATCCGGGTTAAGCCGCTGTGACGTCATCCTTTTCTTAAATTCTTTTTCTATTCCACCGTATCTTTCAACGGATCTCTGTTTTTATGGACTGTTCTGGAAATCGAGGCGTCGGGGCCGCTGGATAATAATTCGTATCTCCTCGTTTCCTGCGCCATCTTAGTTATCCTCTCCTTATAAATAGGTGCGACCTAGGTCTCCCATTCTCCTCCTTCCAGTCGTCTTCTTCCTCTTGCCTCCTCTCGAGCTCCGCCGCTGCTGCTGTCGGGCTTCCTGTCTTCACCGTCTTAGGCCGCTGCATCGACCTGGTTGGACCAGAGAAACGCGACGAACCTCCGCGGCCCATCCAGATCCGTCAGTTCCCTTCCCTTCCTTGCTTAGATCTGCATTAGATCTTCCTCGAGTTCGCTGGAGTTCATCACCATTAGAGCCCAACCCTTGTTAGTTTTCCTCTTAGACGCCTCTTCTGATCTAAAAATGATATAAAATAGCCGCGGTAGTTGTTTCCACACTTGTTTAAGATAAAAGCAGGTCCCTTTCTCTGTAAAAAGGCCTCATCAGTTTTTAGGTCTAGAAAATTTTTCATATCAGAACAGACCTTTGATCTCAAATATGAGTAGAAGATTATGAAATATGTTTTTATCACTCGGAAAACTGCTTCTGTCAAATGCTCTGAAACACAACTGTCCAGGTAGCCGGCTTAAATGAATGACACTAGTCTGTGAGCCTTGGTCGCTTCTCATGACCTTAAGAATTTTGAACTGCTCTTGATACTTGTAGCGGCTTAAATATTGTTGCACAGTTACCCTTATGTCATTAGGCCCCTCATTAAGCCGCCACCTTGAATAATTAGGATATTTCTCCCGGGTTAAAATTGAATCGGGTCTTCTTATTTTGCAATAGGCCAACTGTTGTCATGGCACCTAAGGCGGCCAAGGCCCCTGTAACCTGCAATTGGGTCCCATCCACAGTTACTAAGAGTAAACTTGCTGAGTTCGTGACGTCTGGCCACCTGCCAAAAAAGTAGGTCATGTCTTATCATGCCCCTAAACCGTCTGAAGAGAGGCCTCAACCCAAAGAATGGGAGGTGATAGTTTTCACGGATCACATGAACCGGGGATTTGCCCCTCCCGGCTCAAAATTCTTCAGGGAAGTTTTGAATTTCATTGATCTTAGACCTCAAGACATTGGACCCAATTCCGTTCAAACCTATGCAATTTCCATGTCTTCTGCGAGGTGTACCTGGGAGAGGAGCCAAGTTTGCTTTTGTTCAGAGAACTTTTTTACTTGAGCCGGCAGAATGAACGTGCCAACGGGCCTAGTCTTGAGCTTGGCGGCATCTCGATCCAGTGGCGGAGAGATTGCCTTTTTCCTTATGCTGAGCTACCGAGTCACCCAAAAGATTGGAACCAGAAGTGGTTCTACTGTCAAGACACTTTACCAGCTGATGAGAAGCCTCTGCCCGGTTTTCGCGCCCTGCGCCTTGAGTCCAACCATCAGCTGGCGGATAAGTTGACCGCTGTTGAGCGCCTGCCTCTCAATCCCACCATCAAGAAGATCAAAGCTCTGTTAGAAAACGGGTGAAACGGCATCGTTCTTGTCCAGGTCTGGGTCACCTGGCGAATACTACCATTAAGCCACCGCTCCGGCTTAATGTGTACTTACACAGGTGAGAAGGATGATCCAATGGGTCATAGTCCTGACAACTTACCAGATGATGGGGTAGATGCTACAACCCAGTCACTGCTGAAGGAGGGCACTGTAACTAGCGATGCCTTCGGCTTACTTCCCTTCTGCAAGAAGAACCCGGCCCCTGCAGTGAGTTACCAATCTTAATAAATACTCTTTAGCATGTTATACCTTCTCTGTACTTATGATTCCTTATCTTTTTCCACAGGTCGGTGATAATTTCTGGAAGTTCAAATATGACCACGAGGCTGCCAAACAAGCCAGGTTAGCCAAGAAAACTAAAAGGAAAGCTGCGAAGACGGGCACCTCAAAGAAGAAGAAACCCATCGCCTCCGATATGTTTAAATTGGATGACTCTTCTTCGGATGATGAAGAGGTAATCCTTTGATTTTCTTAACTCCTTTTTCGTTAGTTTACTGGCAATCTATCCTTTCAGGAGGATACAGGGAACAGCCAAGCAATTGACGAAGAGGTAACTATAATCTCCTCCGACTCAGAGCCTTTGCCAAAGCGAAAAATCCGAAGGGTGACCCGGAAAGTAAGATTTTCACATCCTCTAGCTTACCAAGATCCTCAATTTCTTTTGAAGCAACAACGGCTTGAGAACCGGAGGCAGACTCAGGCCAATCAAGACGCAGAACTCTCCTCCGGCTTACCCGATGTAACCAGGAAGCGTCGGACCGAGGTTATCTCCGATTTACGTTCTGCTTTACCTTTGGCGGGTTTGATTCGCCAACCTCTCAATTCATCTGACTCCAATTATCGGGATACCTCTCCTTCCTCTGACGAGTGGATGCAATCAAACATGCCGGCTTTCAAAATGGTTCCCGGGTAATGTAACCTTTCTTACTTTAAGTTTTACCGTACTTATGCTTTAATACTCATCCTTCTACCTTTATTGACAGCCTGCAAGTGAAGCCCAGCAAGAGGGCAAGGAAAAATAAGCCGTCCCAAGACCAGGTTGTCACTGAGCCGGTGCTTGACTTATCCGCTCCTGACAGCTCTACCCATCAACCGCCGCCTGAACCAGCTTCTTATATTCCGATGCCAACTTCTGACCCGCCTGCTGAAGATGTTATTCACAACTCTGATAACCCGTAAGCTCCTAGTCCGGCAAATACGACTGACCTGGAAGTTGAATATCTGAAGGGTCAATATGTTGAACCAGGCCGGCCTACTGTTCTTGCCCAATGTACTGCGAAGGAAGAATTTGCCCCGCATCAAAAAGCCAAACAGGACATCACTGACTATACAAACTTAAGCATTGGTGATATAGTCTCGGGGTATCTCAACCAAGTGCATAATAGTCGTGACCTGGAAATTGACATGGTGAAACAAATACAGGACAAATCTGAGGTATAACCTATGCTATTTTCCTGAATCTTACTTACTGTACCAGCCCCCAACTCTATTGCTTATGAATACATACGCTGTAGACTTAGAAATCTGCTTACTACTTGTTTGTCCGGTTTAAAGTGAATATATTTAACCGGTGATAGTATGAGGCTTTCAATTTGTGTTACACATTAGCCCCCAAGTGTCAAGTATCTTTACTTGTAAAGTGCTTGAGACTTAATATGTATGACTCGGTAGGGTAGATAAAAGAACTTTTAAGCTTACATTAGCCCCCAAGTGCCAAATATCTTAACTTGTAAAATGTTTGGGACTTGAATGTTACCTTACCATGATTCTTACCATAACCTGGTATCAATACAAGCCACCATAAGTCAATTTGAGTCGGAGCTTGCTGACCTGAAGAGCCAGCTGAAACTTCAAGTGCTTGAAACTCAGAAGGCCAATTCCAAGTTTGAATTCAGCGTCTCTGAACAAGAAAAGTTGAAGAAAAATTTTGAGTCTGTGAAGAAAAACTGGGCTGATGAGAAAACTTCACTGGTGACCCGGGCCGAGACGGCAGAAACAGCTCTTGCAGAGGCAACAACTGAGTTACCTGACTTGAAACGGCAGATATCCCAAATGGTCTCAGCCATCTTCGGTAAGTTACTGTGCAAAACCTCAAGCATTGTAATCTTCCAATGACTATTGTAATGGTTACCTCCGACTCATTGTTATGCTTGTGAACATACAGGCCCCAGGAGTACCAACCTCAAGCAAAACATGCTGATGAAGCTTAAGGCGGTTTACACCTTAGTGGAACAGCTGTACTCCAGGTCACAACGTGCCTTGGCTGTTATGGCCTTATCAAATACCATTCCCCACCTCCTACAAGATGTGCTGAAGCATCTCGCAATGCTGCCTCAACGAATTCAGGATTTAAGGCGGGCATCTTCAAGAGCCGGAGCCGTGGCCGCATTAAGCCGGGCAAAGGCATGGGTGCCAGAGCTTGACTTGGCTAACCTCTCTCTTGGATATCCATGCCTGAAGGAGGACGGTACTGCATTTGATGATCAAGATTTCACCGCCTGTGTCAAAGTCGTATGTCCCTTGGCTACCCTTATTGGGAATGATACTGATCTTACTAAGTATTCGTCGGGCTATGATAGCGAGAACTGGAGAATCCCAAACCTTCCATACGACCAAGTCAGCCTGATCCCTCCAACGTGTAAGCATACCTTTGCCCCTGAAGTGGACCCGGCCGGTTTAATAGATGATGAAGCTGAGTTTGAAGCCTTGAGTGGCATTGTCTGGGCCTCGTCCACCTTCTAGGACAAAGCAACCGACGGAGAGGCGGAGAAAGATAACCCGGAGTCTTCAAGCCCGCAGAAGGAATGAACTGCCAGGCGTTTTATAACTTTACCAAAACAATGCTTCACTTATTCAGACTCAGGGAGTCTTGTAAAAGGATAGAAAAAACCTCTTAATGTTTGTCATGCCCTTGCGCATGTTTATGGTGCTTATTACTTTCGTAAGCTGCCATCACTATATTTTGCTGGCTTACATTGACCGCTTATTTCCTTGATGTTTAACTTGCCTTGCCTTATCCTGCACGTAAAACAAGCAAAAAATTTCTTGGCAGTTTATCGCGCCAGGGGTTTATATAGAGTATTGATAACCCGAAACATAACCCAAAGACATCATATACATGCCGGTTTATGATTAAATATAATCACAATAGCATACCTGCAAACCCTTTGATAATTTTCCCGGCTCATATGATGCTTTACCTGGCACTTTAGAACCTGGGGTAATCAATATTAAACCGGAAGAATCAAGAACCATCTCACAATGCTTGCAAGAAGGTTTTAAGATAGTTAAAGATTATATTTATAACGGATAATAAGCAATGTTCCCAGGCTCCTGATTCGAATATGATCAGAAAACCGTCCCAAAGGGGTTAAGCTAAGATTCGGATACAATCATATAGCCCCCAGTGGCTTTGGCGATGCCGATCAAGTGGGTATCGACAGCTATGTTCTCTTTGGTTTGGATACGACCTATGTTTGAACAGGAAGCCCCAAGTGAGCATGGCTAGATTCAGATATGATCATAAGCCAGTCCAAAGGGAAAGCCGAATTCGGATGTGATCCGCTCCCTGTTGGTTGGCTCCACTACTTGGTAAAGAAGACACATAGATTTTTGAGGGTAAAAAGGACGGAGGTCCTGCTTTATTTCTTTATATAGTATATACATTGTCAAAAAAATATACATCCTGAAAGACGGCGGCTTAAGTATAATAAGGCCGGAGATGAGCAATATTCAACGGCCGGTGGGTCTCCTCCTCTGACTTACGTGAGTCTTTCTGCTCTCGAACATCGATGAGGTAGTATGACCCATTATACAGATTCTTGCTGACCACAAAGGGCCCTTCCCAAGGCAGGGATAGCTTGTGCATATCAAACTGATCCTGGATGAGCCGGAGCACCAAGTCGCCTTCCTGAAAGGTTATGCTCCTAACCCGGAGGCTGTGATAGCGGCGCAGGTCTTGTTGATAAATCGCCGAGCGGTCTATTGCCAAGTCTCGCTCCTCATCTAATAAGTCAAGTGCATTTTGACGAGCTTCTTCATTGTCAGCCTCAATGTAAGACGCCACGCGGGGTGAATCGTGTCGGATGTTACTTGGCAGGACCGCCTCTGCACCATTCAACATAAAGAAAGGCGTGTAGCCTGTAGATCTGTTAGGCGTAGTGTTGGTGCTCCATAACTTTGAAGGTAACTCCTCCACCCAACAACCCAGAGTGCGCTGTATGGGGACTAAGAGCCGGGGCTTGATACCTTTCAGGATCTCTTGATTAGCTCTTTCTGCTTGACCATTGGATTGAGGATGAGCAACAGCCGAAACATCAAGCCGGATATGTTCTCTTTGACAGAACTCTTCCATGGCACCCTTGGAGAGATTAGTGCCATTATCAGTTATGATGCTATGTGGGAAACCAAAACGAAAGATCAACTTTTTCATGAATTGAACCGCCGTGGCTGCATCACATTTACTGACCGGCTCTGCCTCAACCCACTTTGTAAACTTATCCACTGCCACCAGGAGATGTGTCTTTTTATCCTTAGACCTCTTGAAAGGCCCAACCATGACAAGCCCCTAGACTGCAAACGACCAAGTGATTGGGATCATCCTCAATTCTTGAGCCGGCACATGAGCTCGTCATGAGAACTTTTGACAACCGTCACATTTGCTGACCAGATCTCCCGCATCAGCATGAGCCGTCAGCCAGTAGAAACCATGATGGAAAGCTTTTGCTACCAGAGATTTTGACCGGCATGATGGCCACAATCCCCTTCATGGATCTCACAAAGTATTTCTTGTCCTTCTGCAGGGGACACACAACGTTGAAATGCCCCAGTGACACTTAGGTGACGTAACTCGCTGTTAACAATCGTCATAGATTTGGAGCGCCTGAAGATTTTTATTGCCAAGGTCTCATCCTCAGGTAACTCACCCCGGGTCATATAAGCCAAATATGGCACTTTCCAATTCGGGATAACGTGAAGAGCCTCCACCAGTTGTGCCTCCGGGTCTGTCACTGCTAGCTCTTCCTCGGTAGGCACCTTGACAGAAGGGTTATGTAAAATATCGAGAAAGGTGTTAGGTGGCACCGGCTTACGTTGGCATCCCAACCGGCTTAAAGCATCAGCCGCCTCATTCTTCCTTCGATCAATGTGCTCCACTTGATAACCCTTGAAGTGAACAGCCACAACATCTACTTCACGATGATAAGCCGCAATAAGGGGATCCTTGGAATCCCACTTGCTTGACACCTGCTGAGCCACTAGATCTGACTCGCCCAAGCATCTTACCCGGCTTAAGCTCATCTCCTTAGCCATCCGGAGACCATGGAGTAAGGCCTCGTACTCAGCTGTGTTGTTAGTACATGGAAACATAAGCCAGAGTACATAAAAAAATTTGTCACCTCGAGGGGAAGTTAACACCACTACAGCCCCGGAGCCTTCTAGCTGCCTGGACCCGTCAAAGTGAATCGTCCAATATGTGTTATCTTTCTTCTCCTCAGGTGCCTGTAATTCTGTCCAAGCATTGATAATGTCCACCAAGGCCTAAGACTTAATGGTAGTACATGGCGTATACTTCAAATCATGAGGCCCAAGCTCGATGGCCCACTTGGCGACTCGTCCTGTGGCCTGCCCATTCTGGATGATATCTCCCAAAGGGGCAGAACTTACCACAGTTATAGGATGACTTTGAAAGTATTGCTTCAATTTCCGGTTGGCCATGAACACTCCGTAAACGAGTTTATGCCAATGTGGATACCTTTGTTTAGACTCAATGAGCACCTCACTCATGTAATAAACTGGCCGTTGAACTGGATGCTCCTTGCCAGTTTCCTTACGCTCCACCATGATGGCAATGCTGACGGCTCGTGAATTGGCAGCCACGTATAGCAGCAACGGCTCTTTATCAATGGGAGCAGCCAGAACCGGTAGTTCAGACAACTGTCTCTTCAAGTCTTCAAAGGTAGCATCAGCAGCATCACTCCAGACAAAAGTGTTTGTTTTCTTCATCATCTGATATAGCGGTAGTGCCTTCTCACCTAACCGGCTTATGAACCGGCTTAAAGTGGCAACACGACCCGCTAGTCGTTGAACATCATTGATGCACGCCGGCTTAGATATAGAGGTAATCGCCTTAATCTTCTCCGGGTTAGCTTCGATGCCTCTGTTTGACACCAGAAAACCTAGGAGCTTACCTGGAGGAACACCAAACACACACTTGGCTGGGTTAAGCATCATCTTGTAAACCCGGAGATTATCAAGGGTCTCTTTCAAGTCAGATATCAAGGTTTCCTTTTCTCTGGACTTCACCACAATATCATCCACGTAAGCATGGACATTACGTCCAATTTGATCGTACAAACAGTTCTGCACACACCGCTGTTAAGGTGCCTGGGCACTTTTGAGTCCAAATGGCATAGATACATAACAGAAGGCTCCAAACGGAGTGATGAAAGCCGTCTTCTCCTGGTCCTTAACTGCCATTTTGAACCGATGATAACCAGAGTAAGCATCCAAAAAACTCAAACATTCACAACCCGCCGTAGCATCAATTATTTCCTCTCCAATAGCTTTCCGTATTTCTTCGTTAAAACACCGAAGAAACTGCCTGACCGGCTTATACTTCGGAACAATATTGAGAGTGTGCTCAGCGAGTTCCCTCGGTACACCCGGCATGTCAGAAGGTTTCCATGCAAAGATGTCCCGGTTCTCACGGATGAACTCGATGAGCGCGCTTTCCTATTTGGGATCCAAATTGCTGCTGATGCTGAACTGCTTAGAAGGGTCACCCGGGGTAAAGTCAACAAGCTTTGTCTCGGCCGCCGATTTAAACTTCAACGCCGGGTCGTGCTCTGTAGTTGGTTTCTTCAGGGAGGTCATGTCTGCTGGGTCAACTTTATCTTGATAAAATTTGAGCTCTTCCGCTGCACAGGACGACTCAGCATAAGCCGCGTCGCCTTCTTCACACTCCAACGCCACCTTTCGACTTCCATGCACAGTGATGGTGCCCTTGTGACACGGCATGTTGAGCTGCAAATAAACATAACACGGCCGGGCCATGAACTTAGCATAAGCCGCCCGCCCGAACAGAGCATGATATGGGCTCCTGATTTTGACCACCTCAAACGTCACTTCTCAGCTCTGGAATCATATTCGTCTCCGAAGGACACCTCCAGCTCAATCTTGTCAACTGGGTATGCCAACTTACCAGGACCACTCCATGGAAAACAGTGTTGGATGTCCTCAGATTTTTATCAGTTAACCCCATGCGTCGAAAGGTCTCATAATAGAGGATATTGATGCTACTACCCCCGTCCATGAGCACCTTAGTGAATTTATATCCACCAACCTGAGGTGCTACCACTAAGGCCAACTGACCCGGATTATCGACCCATGGAGGGTGATCTTCTCTGCTCCATACAATGGGCTGTTCTGACCACCTCAAGTATCGGGGAACTACCGGCTCGACAGAATGCACGGCCCTCTTATGAACCTTCTGGTCACGTTTGCATAAACTAGTGGTAAACACGTGGTACTGCCCACCATTCAACTGCTTCGGGTTGCTTTCACTACAAGGGAAAAGCCTAGCAGCAACGCGGGTTTTGGGCCTATTAGTAGCGTGGGGACCGGCGCTACTAATAAGGCGCTACAGCTAACTTATAGCAGTAGCGCGGGTGCAACCCGCGCTACAGCTAACGTATAGCAGTAGCGTGGGTAAAAACTCGCACTACTACTAATCTGTAAATCTCTGAATTTTTTTTGTATTTTTTCGAATTTTTTTTGAATTTTTCCCTAATTTTCAAATTTTTGAATTATTTTAACCTCAAATCTCTAATCACCCCTCATCGCTGCTCAATTTAATCTCTAATCACCCTTATCATTCCAAATCATCTAACTTCCCGGACGGTCACCCATCCTCTCACTACTCCAGCCTGAGCACGCTTAACTTCCGGGTTCTATTCTCCCTCGTTTGCAAGTCTGCACTTGTTGTTTTCCTGACAATAGTAAGATGTCAATCCTATTAACCTCAGGAATTTAGCTTGAGCATGAAGTCACACATTTCACTGTTTGAGTTTGAAACTATTGCTCTAAAAAAATTAGTAACACTAATATTTCTTGAATAATTAGTTTGACCATAGTTTGACCATAGTTTGACCAGATTTGACCACAGTTTGACCATAGTTTGACCAGATTTGACCAAAATTCAAAAAAACTAAAATAATTATTTAGTATCACTAATATTCTTGATAATTAGTTTGACCATAGTTTGACCAGATTTAACAAAAATTAAAAAAAACTGATTTTTTTTTGAATTTTTTTCCTCCAGATCTTAAAAGCCCCGTAACTTTTTTTGTTAGGTTTTTGAGGATATTAAAAATGTTTAACGGGGTTCCCCTAGTTAAATTCAGATGTAACTTTTTGAGTAGATGATTTTTCATATAAAAAACTTTTTCATCCGAGTTCGTATGCAAAATTTATGGCCATTTTACAAATTTCCAGAGAGATTTTGCAAATAAAGTCGAAATTCATATTTGTAAATTTTTCCCAACAACTAGACCACATATCACATGGGAAACTTATTTTCTTTTATTTTTTTGACATTTTTATCATTTTCTTTTATTTTTTTTAAAACTGAAAAGGCGGTCCACAGGGGGGGGGGGGGGTAGACTTTGACAAATAGGCCATACCCCACGCTACTACTATGACAGACGATTAGCAGTAGTGCGGGTTTTTAACCCTCGCTACTACTAAGTTGATAGCAGTAGCGCGGGTTTATAACCATCGCTACTACTATGGCATGGTCCAGGGGCCACTTAGTAGTGGCGAGGGTTAAAAACCCGCGCTACTGCTATCAACTTAGTAGTAGCGAGGGTTAAAAACCCGCGCTACTACTCTGGCATATCCCGGGGGGCATGGTAGAGACCGCTTAGTAGTAGCGAGGGTTACAAACCCGCGCTGCTGCTATCAACTTAGTAGTAGCGAGGTTTAAAAACCCACACTACTAGTAAGTAGCAGTAGCGATGGTTTTTAACCCTCGCTGCTGCTAAGATTCTATGTATAGCCTTTTCCCTCGTAGTGTTTGATAACCCAACTGCTGCTGCTGCTCTCCTTGACCAGATTGCTGTTGAGTATAGCCTCCTTGACGTCCCTGAAAGCCGGAGCCTGAGCTGCTACCCGGGCCATGAAAACCGCCAGCCCCTGAACCGCCACCAGACCCATTATGGCCATCATAGGTGTTGGAATTCTTAAACGCCTTCATGATCGCGCAATCTTTCCACAGGTGTGTGGCAGGCCGCTCCCTGGTGCCGTGTCTCGGGCAGGGCTCATTGAGTAGCTGCTCAAGAGATGGGCCAGACCCGCCGGATCGAGGCGGCTTACCCTTACGTCTCTGATTGTTACCTTGCGTATTGGCATTGGCCACAAACTCCGGGTTACCGTCCGCCTTACGCTTATTGCCGCTTTGATTCCCCGGGTTATGCTGTTGACCCTTTCCATTGCCGTTCCTTTTTCCCTTCCCTGTCTTCTCATTGTCAGACGCGGGATCCTTGGTACTATCAGAATCGGCATACTTGACTAAAGCCGCCATCAGCGTACCCATATCCTTGCAGTCACCTTTAAGGCGCCCCAGTTTCTGTCTCAACGGCTCAAAGCTACAATTCTTCTCCAACATAAGGACTGCAGAGCCGGCATCCATCTTGTCAAATGAATGAATTATCTCCTTGACCCGGCGTACCCAATGGGTGGTGGATTCACCCTCCCCCTGCTTACAATTCGTCAAGTCCACAATCGACATAGATTGCTTCCAGGTGTCCTTGAAGTTCTGGATGAACTGGGCCTTTAACTCTTTCCATGAACCAATGGAATTGGGTGGCACACCTTTTAACCAAGACCGGGCCGTTCCATCTAACATCATGGTGAAATATTTAGCCATCGTCGCGTCACTGACTTCTAACAGCTCCATGGCCATCTCATAACTCTCGATCCATGCTCCGGGCTGTAAGTCGGCCGTGTAATTCGGCACCTTTCGAGGTCCCTTGAAGTCCTTGGGCAACCGCACATTACGCAAAGCCGACACCATGCAAGGAACACCACCGATTCTAGTGGCTACTCCCGCCTCAACGGAGGTCGTTGGATACTCTGGAAAATCTTGATGTGCCGTCTGTTGAGCCGCTAACTGAGTCGTCCGCTCGTTCTCCTGACGTATTCGATCTTGCACCGGATTATAGCCACCGGGCTGGTTACGGCGTTGGCATTGCTTGACAAAGCTTCCGACTCCATGTGCCTGCTGTAACTCCGGCTCCGGTTCTGGCGAGGCGGTGCTAACCAAGGCGGGGGAGTTGAATGAATTCTGTCTCGGCTGTAAGAATAGGTCTCCTGCTGAGCTAAGGCCGTCTGGAGAAGTTCTCTGACTCTCCGGGTCTCCACTGCCACCGGGTCATCACCGTCCATGGGAAGAGCCGCCAAACGTGTTGAAGCTGCAATTAAGTTCTCCATGCGGTTGGAAAAGTGACCCAGTGGAATTGGCACGTAACGCAGCGGTGGCATGCTCACGTGAGGTGGTGCCATTTCCCGAGGCTGAGCCGGCCCTCCTGTTCCGGCTGTCATAAGCTGATTGGCCTCTGGCGGGTTACTTGGGCCGGCTCCGGGTGTAGCAAAAAGAACCCGAGGGTCGTAATTCGGAGGTAAACGGGACTGGGTTTTCTTATGTCTCCTCCTCATTACCTCATTGGATGCGTTTAAGCTCATCGTGAGCTGGTAAGCTTCTGACTGCAACTGCTGTGCCCGGGCATCGAGAGCCGCTCGCTCTGTAGCTAGTCTAGGGCCTGAGCTATCTCCTCACGCACCCGTGCTACCTCCGCGTCATGCTCATCTTTGTCTGCAGGAATAATTGTTGCGGTTAACAGGGCCGTAAGCTTGTCCATGAGGTCTATTAGCACCTGAGCCAGTGGGCGCACGGGGCCGCCTACCCCGGATGCTCCTAACCCGGACGTTACTGCTGCAGCAGCTGTAGAGTTTGAGCCGGGCTGAGTCCCAGCCATGAAGACTCCTGCCCATCTTGGCGGCTCACAGGGGTCCGAAATACTGATGCCATCGGAACAGCCCCCGAGCACGCCGTCTTGCACTTGGTACAACGAATCTGTTGAACCGATGGACGAATCACCATATGAGAGGACGGCCGTCTCTACCCTATCTTCAGATCCTTCAGAGAGTTCCTCTCCGTGGATGCAGCCCACGAAGGCACGCTTCACAGCAGGTTGAGTCCGGGTCTTCCTCGCACGCTGAGCCGTCTCGACGAGGTCGGTGCAGTTGTCCGGCTCAGGGCTTGGCTCACCGATCCGGCTGCTGAAGACGTGGATTCCGCCGAAGGGGACCCGGTATCCGTACTCAATTGAGCCGGCGTCGGGACCCCAGCCTTCGTCGTCGATGTAGATCTTACCGCGATGACTCTTGGTCATCCGGCCCACAATGTATCCCTTGAGCCCTTCGAAGTTGCCCTTCAAAAACTCAAATCCACCGTGCACTGGCCCCACGGTGGGCGCCAACTGTCGTGGAATTGTCACGTCAGATGTCCTCGTGAAAGGACTTAGTTGTGGAGCCATCGCAACTAGGAAGCTTGAAGAGGTTAAATCGGGACAAAGGACACGAGAGGGTTTATACTAGTTCGGCCCCTTACGGTGAAGGTATGGCCTACGTCTAGTTGGGTTGGTATTGATGTTTTGATAACCATGGAGCAAGATATGCTATGCCCGGCTCTCGATGAGTTGTTTCTTGCCCTAAGCCGCCAGCAGGTCATCCCCTTATATACACGGGTTGACGCCCTATGGCTTACAGAATCCCGGCCGGCCTATAAACAATGTCCGGCTCGGTGACTAGTTAAGTCTACCTTATGGTACAAGTCATGCCTTTATGGCGGTTTACTACAACGGGCCTTAAGCCGCCTGTGGGCCGTAATCCCTTTATTGAACCGCCATCTTCATGCTTGGTCTTGGGCTTCTCTCTGGTGAATCTTCTTGCGTAGCCCGACCCCTCCTGGGTGGCTTACAAATAGTTATATCCCCGACACTACTGGTAATTAGTAGTTGCGCTTCTCCTTGCCAGCGCTACTACTATTATTTAGTATTTTATTTCATGTTGTATTCATACACCTTTACACAAGTTTTCATACAACAGGAATTTAGAGATTGTTTTTACATCATAATAAGTTATTACATCACGGGGTGAAAGAACCGTGGACTAGTTTCAAGTGGATGTCCATCCACTTGAAACTAATCTGCGGTTCTTTCACCCAATGATATAATAATATAATCATCATCATCATATCATTAACAACTTATCATCATAATACATCATTGTCATATAACACCTCCTCAAGATCATCGTTTTCATCAATGACATCACATAGCAAATTGGTCACTAGTCGTAATCACAAGTACTCCTCATTATAACCTCTAACACATTACCACATAATAAACATATTGTACCTCATAGGACCTACTACATTCGATTAAGACCTACTACATTTTCTAAGGTAAAATAGCAAAATACAAGATAGCCCCTGACTCTCCGTTATGGAGAATGGAGATTAGCCTGTCTCCAATTCTTGCCTTTCGTTGAATGTTACTTCCAAGAACCTCCTTGCCAATGTTCATACATTCTTCCATTCTTTGATGAACATGTGTTCACCGGTTTTAGAAATCCGATATGCACAGGTGAGCTCCCTAGATTTACCTGGTAGTATGTTCAGAATTGTAAGGCGACCATTCAGATACATCAGATGAGGCACACAATCCATCGGGATTTTCTGTTGAAAAACATAGTAATAACTTCGTAGTTAGCAATGATGTACTAGTTTTAGAAGTATGCAAAAGATGCACGGATGTCGTAATAGTAAAAAATCTTACCAGGGTATCTCCAGAGAAGTTACCGTGGTTCAACAAGTGCCACGTATTCACCATAATTTGAAGGAGTTCGATAATAGTTATTGTAATCCTCAAGAAGAGTACCAAATGCGATCAGATGATTTTTCTCCTTATAAGTTAATTCGGAGCCATCAGTGTAGTGGGTTTTGTCTACCATCTTCCGCACAGTCTTTAAAGAATCAAAATAAGCTGTCAATGGAAATAAGTTGTCAACTATTTTGAAATAAACAATATAAATTAGTTAATAACTATGTTTGAGAAACTCACATAGCGGTACAATTGGAAGCGTATCAACAAGGACCCAAATGTCCATATTGTTTTGCTCGATGTCAGGATCGCCAAGATCCATGGTGACAATCATACCCTCATAAAAACCTTACATTTTGCAAAGTGCTTCCCAATTTTGGCAACCAAAATGGGTTATGCTCTGAGCATTGCACAGATTTACTTCAAAATCCATATCATGATGGGTCCTTAGGTGTATTTTCTTTGTTTCAAAATTTTCATGGTCTTCAAAACCCATCCTCTCCAAGACATAGCGTCTTGCATGGCACGGGATAAGCTAGTCGAATTGTAAAAGATGAAAATTAGGCGTTGAATAGTTGAAGTCATGCTTAATTACGAAAAAAATACTTGTCGTTGTTGCATACCGTTTCAACATCGAAGGTCTCCTCGAGCTTAATGCTGAATCGCCGATCTTCATCCAGCTCAACGAACCTGTCGCACATACCTCGATCTTCGTGGCACCAGCTGCACTCCCCCGGGAGACTGTCGTCGTCAGAGTACGACATTTCCCACATTCATAATTCAAAGATTAAACTTGTACATATTATAGCACAAGTCATGCCAGAATTCACGGAAAAATCCGGCATGACCTTTGCTAAAAAAGGACATATCGAGCGCCTGAAATATGCCGGGACGGAAATATTTCAACACTCCGACAAAACATAGGCCACTCGGAGGTGTAACCAAAACATGAAATAATTGCTTAAACTAAAAAATAACAACAAATATGACATGTTCAACTAGTTCTATTAATTCAACTAGTTCTTACTAAATATAAACTTATTATAAATAGAAAAAAACTAGTTCTTTCTAAAAATAAAGTAGTTCAGCTAGTTATTAATTTACTTACTAAACTAGTTCAACTAAAACTAAACTAGTTCTTTTAATTCAACTCATTCTTACTAAATATAAACTTACTATAAATAGAAAGAAACTAGTACATCTACTACTACTAATTAACATCTACTACTAATCTACTACTAATTAACATCTACTACTGCTAATTATACAACTAGTTTACCATCACTACTACTAATTAATATCCACTACTACTAAAAATCATTATCTATGAACCCTAAATTAACATCTAGTACTACTAAAATCATCTACTAACTAAGCAAAGAGAGAGGGGGTGGGGGAGGGGTGGGGGGCTTACAGAGGGAGAGACGGTGGCGGGGAGGTGCTCGGCGACGGAGGTAGGGGCGGCGAGGGCAGGCTCGGGATCGGGAGGCGGCGGTCCTAGGCGGGCTCGGGCGGCGGCGATGAGGTCGAGGGTGGCGGTGGTGAGGTCGAGGGCGGCGACATTGTGGTCGAGAGCGGCGGCGGGCGGTGGCGGTGAGGTTGAGGGCGGGCTCGGGCGGCGGCGGTGAGGGTAGGCTCGGGCTCGGGCGGCGGCGACAGGAGTTGGGGAACAAGCCGGGGAGGGTGAAAGGAGGACTTAGCGAAATTTTGAGCCGGTGGGTGGTTATGTCGAACTAGCAGTAGCGCTCATAAGGAAAATGCGCTATAGCTAACTTATCTATAGCGCGTTTTAGTGAAAAACGCTACTGCTAATGGAAGCAGTTATTTCTTTTGTTTATCCCAATATCAGTAACGGTTGTCCTGAAAAAACGCTCTAAGTCTAAGCAATGTAAAAACATCAAAAATATACATTGGTCATCATTGATCTTTTTGTGTAGAATCTAAATAGTCAACACGAATCCTCACTGTACCTGTATAGGTACAGGCGAGGATTCGTATTGCAGCCACAAATCATACACATGTACTTCAATGAAGACCAAGTGTTCGAGATAGTTTGAGAAGTAACATATTTAAGGTGGTAAACACCTTGTTCGCTTAGCAGTATGGGACTAAACTTAATTAGTTGCGGTGATACTTAGCAGTAGCGAGTTTTGAGGAAAAACGCTGCTACTAAGTACTTTAGCAATAGCGCGTCCCTTGGAAGGGCGCTACTACTATATCTAGCCTGGAGGCAACACCGTGGCAATTATAGTAGTAGCGCTCGTTTCACCTAGAGCGCTACTGCTACTTAGGTATTAGTAGCGCTCTTTTCTGAAGCTCGCTACTGCTAGTTAGTAGAAGCATGTGTTTTTAAACCACGCTGCTGCTAAGATTGTGTGTATAAGGTTTTCCCTAGTAGTGTTATGCTATCTTGAGAGAAGCCTCTAGTGAAATCTATGGCCCCCGGGTCTATCTCTTATCATATTTTCTTCCAATCTACTTTTATTTGCATCTTTACTTTTTTGCATCTATATTATAAAATACCAAAAATATATTTATCTTATCATAGTATCTTTATTAGATCTCACTTCCGCAAGTGGCCGTGAAGGGATTGACAACCCCTTTATTGCGTTGGTTGCGAGTTCTTTGTTTGTTTCTGTAGGTGCGTGGAACTTTTGAGGAGCCTCCTACTGGATTGATACCTTGGTTCTCAAAAACTGAGGAAAATACTTACGCTACTATTGCTGCATCACCCTCTCCTCTTCGAGGAAAAACAATGCAAGCTCAAGACGTAGCATGAAGGATTTCTGGCACCGTTGCCGGGGAGGTCTTCTCTCAAGTCAAGACATACCAAGTACCCATCACAAACCCATCTCCCTCGCATTTACATTATTTGCCATTTTCCTCTCGTTTTCCTCTCCCCCACTTCACCCTTGCAGTTTTATTCGCCCTCTCTTTGCCAATCTCTCTCTCTTTTTCGCTTGCCTTTTTCTGCTTGCTTGTGTACCTGTTTGTCCTTATGGCTTCGCCTAAGGGTCCTGACCACCTTCTCAGAAGGATGGAAGAGATTGAATCAAATATTAAAAGCTTTATGAATTTGCAATTTGAGCATAATAATTTCTTTAGAAAAGAGCTTAAGGAACAAAAAGGTTTTTTGAGGTTTATGAACAAAGAGCTTGATGATATGAATAAAGAATTTTATGGTGTTAATGCTCAAATTACCCTTCTTGAAAATGCTATAGCCAAAATTTCTGATAAGCAAGCCACCTTAGTCAATAAGATGGCTGCTAAACCAGAAAAGTTAGATGAAAATAATGATGAGGATCTTAAAGTTATTGATGCGTCTCCTATTAGATCTATGTTTTGCAATATGAATCTTGATAATTATGGGACTGATGATGAGTCAACTTTACCTAGAAGGCGTCCCAAGAATTCGAAGTTTTTAGATCTTGATGCTAAATTTGGTAAAAGTGGGATTGGAGGGGTCACAACTTTAAATAGCATTGAACCCACTATCTCGGATTTCAAGGATTTTGATTATGATAATTGTTCTTTAGAAGGTTGTATTTCCTTGTTGCAATCCGTTGTTAATTCTCCTCATACTTATAGTCAAAATAAAGCTTTTGCCAAACATATTGTTGATGCCTTGATGCAATCTTATGATGAAAAACTTAATTTTGAAGTTTGTATACCTAGAAAACCTAATGATGAGTGGGAACCTACTATAAAGATTAGAATTAAAGATCATGAGTGTTTTTCTTTGTGTGATTTGGGTGCTAGTGTTTCCACGATTCCGAAAACTTTATGTGATATTCTAGGTTTCCATGATCTTGATGATTGCTCTTTAAATTTGCACCTTTTGGATTCCACCATTAAAAAGCCAATGGGAAGGATCAATGATGTTCTCATTGTTGCAAATAGAAATTTGCTGCCCGTGGATTTTATCATTCTTGATATAGATTGCAACATTTCTTGCCCTATTATTCTTGGTAGACCTTTCCTTAGAACGATTGGCGCGGTTATTGATATGAAGGAATGGAATATTAGATTCTAATTTCCATTAAAGAAAGGCATGGAGCACTTTCCAAGAAAGAAAGTCAAATTACCTTATGAATCTATCATGCGGGCTACTTATGAATTTAGTGCCAAAGATGGCACTCGTTAGATCTATCTTCGCTTTTATGCCTAGCTATGGGCGTTAAACGATAGCGCTAGTTGGGAGGCAACCCAATTTTCTTTATGTTTTTTGTTTTTGCTCCTGTTTAGTAATAAATCTTGCATCTACCTTCTGTTTAGATGTGTTTTTACCTATTAATTAGTGTTTGTGCCAAGCAGAACCGATAGGATAACCTATGATGATAGTTGATTTGATTCTGCTCAAAAACAGAAACTTTGCACGCACTAATATAATTTTGTTAAATCACAGGAAGGTGCTTTTGCGTTGATTCTTTTTTATGCTCATCAACAAACAAATTGTACAGCACTTCCTATTTTGGTAGGATTTTTAGAGTGCTAGAAGTTTGCGTTAGTTACAGATTGCTACAGACTATTCTGTTTTTGACACATTCTATTTTTCGTGTGTTGTTTGCTTATTTTGATGCATCTATGGCTAGTAAAATAGTTTATAAACCGTAGAGAAGTTGGAATACAGTAGTTTTAACACCAAAATAAATAAAGAATGAGTTCATTACAGTACCTTATGTGGTGGTTTTGTTTTCTTTCACTAACGGAGCTTATAAGATTTCCTGTTGAGTTTTGTGTTGTGAAGTTTTCAAGTTTTGGGTAAAGCTTTTATGGACTATGGAATAAGGAGTGGCAAGAGCCTAAGCTTGGGGATGCCCAAGGCACCCCAAGATATTCGAGGATAGCCAAAAGCCTAAGCTTGGGGATGCCCCTGGAAGGCATCCCCTCTTTTGTCTTTGTTCATTGGTAACTTTACTTGGAGCTATATTTTTATTCGCCACATGATATGTGTTTTGCTTGGAGCGTCGTGTATTATATTAGTCTTTGCTTTTTAGTTTACCACAATCATCCTTGATGTACACACCTTTTGGGAGAAGCCTATTTGATTAGAATTGGCTAGAACAGTCTATGTGCTTTACTTATATCTTTTGTGCATGATAGTTTTTGCTCTAGTGTTTCACTTATATCTTTTAGAGCACCGTGGTGTCCTAATTTTGAAGAAATTACTAGTCTATCATGCTTCACTTATATTATTTTGAGAGTCTTTTAGAACAGCATGGTATTTTCTATGGTCATAAAATTGGTCCTAGAATTGTAGGCATCCAAGTTGGGTATAATAAAAACTATCATAGGAAGTGAATTGGATGCTATGATCAATTTGATACTTGATAATTGTTTTGAGATATGGAGGTAGTGATATTAAAGTCATGCTAGTTTGGTGATTATGAATTTAAAGAATACTTGTGTTGAAGTTAGCAAGTCCCGTAGCATGCACGTATGGTTAAAGTTATGTAACAAATTTGAAACATGAAGTGTACCTGGCTTGTGCGTCCTTATGAGTGGCGGTCGGGGACGAGCGATGGTCTTTTCCTACCAATCTATCCCCCTAGGAGCATGCATGTAGTACTTGCTTTTTGATGACTACTAAATTTTTCCAATAAGTATATGAGTTCTTTTGACTAATGTTGAGTCCATGGATTATACGCACTTTTACCTTTCCGCCATTGCTAGCCTCTTTGGTACCATGCATTGCCCTTTCTCACCTTGAGAGTTGGTGCAAACTTCGCCAGTGCATCCAAACCCCGTGATACGATACGCTCTATCACACATAAACCTCCTTATATCTTCCTCAAAACAGCCACCATACCTACCTGTAATGGCATTTCCATAGCCATTCCGAGATATATTGCCATGCAACTTTCGACCGTTCCGTTCATCATCATAATGACATACTTTACTTTTGTCATGTTGCCATTGCATGATCATGTAGTTGACATCGTATTTGTGGCAAAGCCACCATGCATTATTTTTCATACATGTCACTCTTGATTCATTGCACCATCCCGGTACACCGCCGGAGGCATTCATGTAGAGTCATATCTTGTTCTAGTTTCGAGTTGTAATTCATATATGTTGTAATCAGTAGAAGTGTGATGATCATCATTATTAGAGCATTGCCCAAAAAGAAAAAAAAGAAAAAAAGAAGAAAGGCCAAAAAAAAGAAAGGCCCAAAGAAAGAGAAAAAAGAAATAAAAGAAAATAAAAGAAAATAAATAAAAATGGCAATGTTACTATCTCTTTTTCGACACCTGTGCTTCAAAGTAGCACCATGTTCTTCATGTAGTGAGTCTCATATTTTTGTGCTTCAAAGTAGCACAATGTTTTTCATATAGTGAGTCTCATACGTTGTCTTTTTCATACTAGTGGGAATTTTTCATTATAGAACTTGGCTTGTATATTCGTACGATGGGCTTCCTCAAATGCCCTAGGTCTTCTTGAGCAAGCAAGTTGGATGCACACCCACTAGTTTTCTTTCGTTGAGCATTCATATAGCTCTAGTGCATTCGTTGCATGGCAATCCCTACTCCTCACGTTGACATCAAATGATGGGCATCTCCATAGCCCGTTGATTATCCTCGTCAATGTGAGACTGTCTCTTTTTTTGTCTTCTCCACACAATCCCCATCATCATATTCTATTCCACCCATAGTGCTATATCCATGGCTCACGCTCATGTATTGCGTGAAGGTTGAAAAAGTTTGAGATTATTTAAGTATGAAACAATTGCTTGGCTTGTCATCGGGGGTATAGAAGTTCGGAACACCTTTGTGTGACGAAAATGAAGCATAGCCTAACTATATGATTTTGTAGGGATGAACTTTCTTTTGCCATGTTAATTTGAGAAGACATGATTACTTTGATTAGTATGCTTGAAGTGTTACTATTTCTTTTACCAATATGAACTTCTATTTTGAATCATTTGGATCTGAACATTCATGCTACAATAAAGAAATTTACATTGAGAATTATGCTAGGTAGCATTCCACATCAAAAATTCTCTTTTTATCATTTACCTACTCGAGGACGGGCAGGAATTAAGCTTGGGGATGCTTGATACGTCTCCAATGTATCTATAGTTTTTGATTGTTCCATGCTATTATATTACCCCTTTTGGATGTTTATGGGCTTTATTTTACACATTTATATCATTTTTGGGACTAACCTACTAACCGGAGGCCCAGCCCATATTGCTGTTTTTTTGCCTATTTCAGTATTTCGAAGAAAAGGAATATCAAATGGAGTCCAAATGGAATGAAACCTTCGGGAGCGTGATTTTTGGAACGAACATGATCCAAAGGACGTGGAGTGCAAGTCAAGAAGCAGCCGAGGCTCCCACGAGATAGGAGGGCGCCCCCCCCCCTCTAGGATGCGCCCCCTGTCTCGTGGGCCCCTCGGGCATCCACCGACGTACTTCTTCCTCCTATATATACCTACGTACCCCGAAAACATCCAGGACCAAGATGAAACACACTTTCCACCACCGTAACCTTTTGTATCCGTGAGATCTCATCTTGGAGCCTTCGCCGGCACTCTGTCGGAGGGGGAATCGACCACGGGGGGCTTCTACATCAACATCCTTGCCCCTCCGATGAGTTGAGAGTAGTTTACCACAGACCTACGGGTCCATAGTTATTAGCTAGATGGCTTCTTCTCTCTTTTTGGATCTCAATACAATGTTCTCCCCCTCTCTTGTGGAGATCTATTCGATGTAAACTCTTTTTGCGGTGTGCTTGTCGAGATCCGATGAATTATGGGTTTATGATCAAGTTTATCTATGAATAATATTTGAATCTTCTCTGAATTCCTTTATGTATGAATGAGTTATCTTTGCAAGTCTCTTCGAATTATCAGTTTGGTTTGGCCTACTAGATTGATCTTTCTTGCCATGGGAGAAGTGCTTAGCTTTGGGTTCAATCTTGCGGTGTCCTTACCCAGTGACAGAAAGGGTTGAAAGGCACGTATTGTGTTGTTGCCATCGAGGATAACAAGATGGGGTTTATATCATATTGCTTGAGTTTATCCCTCTACATCATTTCATCTTGCTTAATGTGTTACTCTGTTCTTATGAACTTAATACTCTAGATGCAGGCAGGAGTCGGTCAATGTGTGGAGTAATAGTAGTAGATGCAGGAAGGAGTCGGTCTACTTGTCACGGACGTGATGCCTATATACATGATCATGCCTAGATAGTTTCATAATTATTCACTTTTCTATCAATTGCTCGACAGTAATTTGTTCACCCATCGTAATACTTATGCTATCTTGAGAGAAGCCTCAAGTGAAACCTATGGCCCCCGGGTCTATCTCTTATCATATTTGCTTCCAATCTACTTTTACTTGCATCTTTAATTTTTGCATCTATATTATAAAATACCAAAAATATATTTATTTTATCATACTATCTTTATTAGATCTCACTTTCGTAAGTGGCCGTGAAGGGATTGACAACCCCTTTATTGCGTTGGTTGCGAATTCTTTATTTGTTTGTGTAGGTGCGTGGGACTCTTGAGGAGCCTCCTACTGGATTGATACCTTGGTTCTCAAAAACTGAGGGAAATACTTACGCTACTATTCCTGCATCACCCTCTCCTCTTTGAGGAAAACCAACGCAAGCTCAAGACGTAGCATGGTGCAATGTCTTGTCAGTTTTGAGCTGGTGTTCCCACCATCCTTCTTCAATATCATGATGCACGTCCTAGTTCATCTAGTTGACGAGATAGTCATTCTGGGCCCCGTATTTTCATACTTCTCCGATGTATCTATAATTTTTTGTTTACTCCATGCTACTTTATCTACTATTTTAGGCAAAATTGGGCTTTATTATCCACTTTTATATTATTTTTGGGACTAACCTATTAACCGGAGGCTCAGCCCAGATTTGCTGTTTTATGCCTATTTTAGTGTTTCGAGGAAAAGGGATATCAGATGGAGTCAAAACAGAATGAAATCAACTGGAGAAGTTATTTTTTGGAAGGAAAGCAACCCAGGGAACTTGGAATGCACGTCAGGGGAGATACAGGCTGCCCACGACAGTGGGGGGCGCGCCCACCCCCCTCCCCCCCCCCCCCCGGCGCGCCCCCTGCCTCGTAGGGCCCCCGTAGCTCCTTCGACGTACCCCCTTGTCGGTGTCAAAACCGGCGGATCTCAGGTAGGGGGTCCCGAACTGTGCGTCTAGGCGGATGGTAACAGGAGACAAGGGACACGATGTTTTTACCCAGGTTCGGGCCCTCTCGATGGAGGTAAAACCCTACTCCTTCTTGTTTGATATTGATGATATGGGTAGTACAAGAGTGGATCTACCACGAGATCAAGGAGGCTAAACCCTAGAAGCTAGCCTATGGTATGATTGTTGTAATGGTTGTGTGTCCTACGGACTAAAACCCTCTGGTTTATATAGACACCGGAGAGGGCTAGGGTTACACAGAGTCGGTTACAATGGTAGGAGATCTACATATCCGTATCGCCAAGCTTGCCTTCCACGCCAAGGAAAGTTCCATCCGGACACGGGACGAAGTCTTCAATCTTGTATCTTCATAATCTTGGAGTCCGGCCGACGATGATAGTCCGGCTATCCGGACACACCCCAGTCCAGGACTCCCTCAGTAGCCCCTGAACCAGGCTTCAATGACGATGAGTCCGGCGCGCATATTGTTCGGCATTGCAAGGCGGGTTCCTCCTCCGAATAACTCATAGAAGATTGTGAACACCAGGATAGTGTCCGGCTCTGCAAAATAAATTCCACATTCCACCGTAGAGAGAATAATACGTACACAAGTTCAATCCGCTGACTTATTTTGTGGCATGACGTCACGCCACTACCAAGCCTTTACTAGAATCATTTTTTATTATACCACCTTAGCGCGTTTTAGCGAAGCGGTTTCCTTGGCACGTCTTGTCAAAGCAGAGATCGTGTTCCCCTTATCCCGGGATTCCCATCAATACGGACGTGGGTAACCCAACCGCACCATTGATGGTGGCATTTGGGGGATAAGCGAGTTTTACCAGGCCAGTGGGGACACATAGTCTTCGTCCGCCCATATATAAGGGGATAAGGATCCACCTTTTTTACCTACGCCTTCTTGCTCCTTTGCTTATCCATCTCCACGCACTCGAGCTCCAGCGCCCAAGTTCGCACATCTCGCCTCAACCTTCTCCAGCCATGTCTGGAGCGGGAGGCAAGTGGTTGGCCTCCTCCGTCACGGAGGGGCACATCGAAAAGCTGCGCGGCGCCGGATACCTTTCCAGCGACATCGCGCACCGGCTGCCCGACAAGGGGCAGCTCATCCCCACCCCCAGGCCCCATGAGAGGGTCGTGTTCCTTCCCCACTCCCACGGACTGGGCTTCCCACTTCATCCCTTCGTCCGGGGGCTCATGTTCTATTACGGCCTAGACTTCCACGATCTGGCGCCAAACTTCATCCTCAACATCTCGGTGTTTATCGTCGTGTGCGAGGCCTTCCTCTGCATCCAGCCCCACTTCGGCTTGTGGCTCAAGACCTTCAATGTCAAGCCGAAGGTAGTGAAGGGCGTCCAAGCGGAGTGCGGAGGCGCCATGGTGGGCAAAGTGCCTAACGTCACTTGGCTCGAGGGGGCCTTTGTGGAGTCCGTCAAGGGGTGGCAATTGGGGTGGTTCTACATCACCGAGCCGCGTGACCCTAAATGGGCAGCAGCCCCCGAGTTCAGATCTGGTATCCCCATGCAGCTCACCTCCTAGAAAGAGAAGGGCTTGCTATGGGGCAGTTTGGAGGAGCTGACAGGACTCCAGTCCTATCTCCAGACCTTGGTGAACAAGAAGCTTAGGCTTGTCAATGTGATCCAGGTCATGCTCGTCCGCCGGATTCTCCCCTGCCAACAGCGAGCCTTCAATTTGTGGGAGTTCGATCCGGCACAGCACCGGACTCTGAGCGGGCTCTTCGACATGACGTACGAAGCCGTCTGGAGGGTGCTATTCAAGGGCGGAGAAGCCCCCGCGTCCGCGACTGAAGATCGCGGATTCAGCATCAAACGCCCGGCCGGTGAAGTAAGCTTTGTTATCCTTTATGGGACACTTATTTCTTTCATAGTTTGACTCGATGTGGGATCTAAAACTCCCAATGCCTTTAACAGGACTGGCAGAGGACGTCCGGACAGGTAGACTGTCCGGCTCCCCTTCCCGGAGACCCAACAGACGCCCGTTTAACGGGGCTGCTGGTCCCGGCCCTTTATGTGGTGCCGGAGAAGAAGGCCAAGAAGAAGGCCACGGGAACCCGAAGGAGTTCCTGGCGCCAGGTGATATCGGACTCATCGTCCGATGGCTCCGAGGCGGACTCCTCCCCCGAAGACGAGGAGGAGAAAGAAGACTCTCCCCAGGAGGGTGGAGAGAGGAAGAGGAAGGCTTCCCCAACAGGGGAGGCCGAAGGGTCCAAGAAGGGGAGGACCCTTCCTCTGGACGGCTCTGCCAACGCCGATGGCGGCGACGAGGAGTGGCCCTCAAGGGTGAAACCCCTGGCAAGATCGTAAGTATCCGGATTCCTAAGCGATTTATAATTTCTCTTTTGTGTCACATAGTGTCCTTCACATGCCGCACACTACCTGTAGTCCGGCCGATGATGATCTTCCCGCTTCATCAAGCGGGTCATTGGCTCCGTCGGATGTAGATTCCATTCCGACTGCCTCTACCCCTCGCGACGCTGAAGACGCCGAGGTGGGATCCCAGGAGGGGACCCATCAGGAGGAGGCTCGGGAGGTGCCACAAGGCAGCCTCTCGGACTTTGCGCCGGACTCCATGCCGAAACCCACAGTGGTTCCAGAGTCCGGCATGCGGCCCCTTCATAAGAAGGGCAAGACCGTGACACCGGCAGCCTCCGTCCAACCGGAGGCGCCGGAGAACCTGTTGGAGGCGCTCAACGGCGCTTCCATTGAGGAAGAACACCGCACTATCATGAGTGCGGTGATTCAGAAGGTTCAGCTCATCAAGAGCGGGCTGACCAAAGCCTGCAGCAGCCTTCTAACAGGCTTTGAGGTAAGAACTTTTAAAATATGTAATGTAATACCGCATAGACAGTAGCCCCTGATGCTCGGTTCGGTGTTCGGAAAGAAAAACCGAACTAAGGATCTAATAAAGATATAGGCAGGAGTGCTAAAAATTATGTCAATATGGGTTTGCAGGCTGCGCTGCTGACCTCTGCCGCACTGACTGCAGAGGTCGGTGCTTTGAAGTAGAACCTCGAGCGGTCCGAGAACGAGCTCGGCCTTGCCAAGAAGTAGCTCGAGGACAAAGAAGGTGAGTAACACCGTAATAAATTTGTACCTTACAGAAAAGGATTTTGATTGCAACAAAAATAACAAGGATAACTTGGGCACTGCAGGGGCCACGAACGAGGTGGCGACCCTGAAGGATGCCGTGTCCGCGGCCGAGCGCAATGCGGCCGCAGAACGAGCAAAGCGAGAGAAGCAGGAGGCGCGGGTGGCGGAGGTGCGGCAAGAGCTCCAGGCTCTCATGGAAAAACATGAGAGTTTGGAGCGCGACTCAAAGACTTGAGAGTCCGAGCTTGCCTCAGCTCTTGAGAGTGCCAAAGCTGCTAAGGCCGAGGCCCATAAGGCCCTTCTTCATGCAAAGGAAATAGCGGCGGGTAAGGCATTCTTCATGCAAAGCAAGCACGTGAATGTGAATTACCTGTTACTTACCCGAATTCGGAGCTCTCCAGGAGCATTTGCAGATCTTCCTCGCAGCTTGTCCGATGCCACCGCATTCTACCGGGCCGAGGAGGGGAGCTCAACGGAGAAGGTCTTCTGGTCTCAGTACGCTGAGGCCGGACATCCGGTGCCCCTTAGCGACCAGCTGAAGCAGCTGGTCGAGCTCCACAAGGTAGCCGAGGAGGCCATGAAGGGCCTCATAGTCCGGCTTTGGCCTGAAGAGGCCATGCCTGGGAGCTACTTCGGCATGGTGCGGCGGCTGGTGGATGCGTGTCCATGGGTGAAAGTCATCAAGCGCTCCGCCTGCATTGGAGGTGCCCGTCGGGCCCTTGCCCGCGCAAAGGTGCACTGGGGCCGGCTGGATGCTGAGAAGCTTATAACGGACGCGCCGCCTGCGGGCAAGGAGTATCGTACGCCTGAGATGTACTATAAGAGTGTCCTGAAGGGTGCCCACAAGATTGCGGATGAGTGCCCCAAAGATGTAATTATTGAGTAAACTCGCAATGTGTTATCCTGTGCGCTGAAAACTTTGTCCATATGCGCTAAGCAACGCTTATTGATTTAAAATATTACCTTCTGTGCGGCCATTTATTAAATCTGAGAGATGGCAAGTCGTCGGCTTCAACCCCCATGCCACTAGTGCTGGGGTGTTCGGGATAAACTTGAGCACTCTTGTTCCCATTTTTGGGTCCATCTTGGGAGGCACTCAACACAACGAACAAGGCAACCGGAATTATAATGCTTGAACACTCTCACTTAGCCATAGAATTCTATAATTTCAAATTTCGGCGAAGCTCCTAGTATTCGGAAGACCGAGTTCGGGGCGCTATCCACGTCTGGTCCGGGCACTATCCGGTTCCTTGCTCTAAGCGGCATAAGTCTTTAGGGACTCGAAAGGACCTCTCGAACAGTGACCAGCTCTCGCCTTATCATGCCAGTCAGTTTTAGCTTTCTCCACTGAGGCGCTCGCCCAGCTCAACCAGGGCGCAATCGCAGTGGTTCTCCCAGTGCTACCTTAGCCGATGGAACGGAACGTAAGGTACCAAAACATGGGAGCCGGGCAAACCCAACTATTGACCCAAGACATGATTCGGAGCCGATGCATTTAGTGCTATAAGTTCGGGGTGCCGCACTTGTGAAAGTGTTCGGACTTATCACACCATAATGAGGGGAACATAAGCCCTTGGTGTATTTGGCCGTACCAAAGTGTACGGATGCACGATGTCATAAATGAACATATATAAGAACAGGAATGCAATTATAAGTGAAAAGTAATGCATTGTTTATTCAAAGAATTCTGCCATGAGTGCAGAACGATACAAATAGTGCGGTAAGCAAGGGATTGGACTATTTAAATATGTTCCCCTCCAGGGGTAGGCTACGGACTGGTGTATTTAGCAAATTTAATGCTCATAATGGAGACCACCTGAGTGTTCGTCGTAGCCTTTGTCCTTCCCTGGCTGTTGCATCGTGAGTTCGGCAGGTTCACCGCCGGACAGGGTCTCTGGTGAACGGAGTCCTGTGGATAAAAAGAAGAAAAAGGAAAATAAAAAGAGCGACACACTTAGGAGCCCCTGGTGTGGTTGAGCCGCACTCTGGGCCTATCGTGGTCGTGCCCCTCCCCCTATGCCAATGGTATCTTCAGAGCGTAATGATGTACGCGAAGAGCTGGTCTTGCAATCATGCAAGGGCTAGAGTTGGGGCTGCATTGCTATGCGTGCTCGGAACGTGCCAGGTGGTCTTGATTGATGTTACTCCGGGTGCGTTTGGCCGTGTCCGGTCGTTTAACGGCTGGACTCGAAAATTGCCTTAAAAGGCTGCTTTGTACTTCTGCCGCGAGAGCCGCTGTGTGTTCCTCCGTTCGGAGGGAGCGTTCAGTATTTCCGTTGACCGTGATGACTCCACGAGGGCCTGGCATCTTGAGCTTAAGGTATGCATAATCTGGCACGGCGTTGAATTTTGCAAACGCGGTTCGTCCAAGCAGAGCGTGATAGCCACTGCGGAACGGGACTATGTCGAAGATTAACTCCTCGCTTCAGAAATTATCCAGGGATCCGAAGACCACTTCCAGTGTGACTGAGCCTGTGCAATTGGCCTCAACACCTGGTATGACGCCTTTGAAGGTCGTCTTTGTAGGTTTAATCCTTGAGGGGTCTATGGCCATCTTGCGCACTGTATCCTGATAAAGCAGGTTCAGGCTGCTACCGCCGTCCATCAGGACTCTAGTGAGGTGAAATCCATCGACGATTGGGTCTAAAACTAATGCGGCGAATCCGCCATGGCGGATACTGGTCGGGTGGTCCCTTCGATCGAAAGTGATCGGGCAAGAGGACCATGGATTGAACTTCGGGCGACTGGCTCCATCGCATATACGTCCCTAAGTGCACGCTTCCGCTCCCTCTTGGGTATATGGGTTGCGTATATCATGTTTACCGTACGCACTTGTGGGGGGAAACCCTTCTGTCCTCTATTGTTCGGCGGCCGAGTCTCTTCCTCGTCATCGCTGTGCAGCCCCTGGTCATTGTTTTCGGCAATTAACTTGCCTGCCTGCTTGAATACCCAACAATCCCTGTTGGTGTGGTTAGCTGGCTTTTCGGGGGTGCCATGTATCTGGCAAGAGCGGTCGAGTATTCGGTCCAAATTGGACAGACCCGGAGTGGTTCTTTTGAATGGCTTCTTCCGCTGACCGGGTTTAGAGCCTCTGAATCCGGCGTTGACTGTCGTATCCTCATTGTTATCGCCGTTAACGCGGCGTTTGTTTTTGTTTCGACGCGACCTGCCATTGTTGTCCTTAGTATCCGGACAGCCAGTATTTTTGCTGAGGTTGTTGCTGCAGGCTAGCCAACTATCCTCTCCCGCACAGAAGCGGGTCATGAGTGATGTGAGGGATGCCATGGATTTCGGCTTTTCCTGTCCTAGGTGCCGGGCCAGCCACTCGTCGCGGATGTTATGTTTGAAGGCTGCAAGGGCCTCTACATCCGGACAGTCGACGATTTGATTTTTCTTTGTTAAGAACCGTGTCCAGAACTGTCTGGCCGATTCGTCTGGCTGCTGAATTATGTGGCTTAGGTCATCGGCATCTGGTGGTCGCACATATGTGCCCTGGAAGTTGTCGAGGAATGCGGCTTCCAGGTCCTCCCAACACCCAATTGACTCTGCGGGCAAGCTGTTAAGCCAATGCCGAGCTGGTCCTTTAAGCTTGAGTGGGAGATATTTGATGGTGTGGAGATCGTCGCCGCGGGCCATATGGATATGAAGGAGATAATCCTCGATCCAAACCGCGGGGTCTGTTGTGCCATCGTAGGATTCAATGTTCATGGGTTTAAACCCTTCAGGGATTTGATGATCCATTACTTCGTCTGTGAACATAGTGGGTGTGCGGCGCCTCTATATTGAGCAATATCACGACGTAGCTCAAGAGAGCGTTGTCTGCTGTGTTCGGCCCGGCCGGAGTTGCTATGTCCGGCGCGATGGTAGTCGTCGTGGGTGGTGGGGCGCCCACGTGATCCATAGATAGATCTGGATTGTCTTGCCTTGTCCTCCAATATGTCTTGCAAGTCCGGCGCATTCCCCCATGGCTTCGTACTTTTCGAGCGGTGCCGGGGTACGATCCTGGTGGAGGGCCTAGATGCCTCTCTATCGCGGCCATGAGGTGGTCGGTCTGCCGTATTGTGCGCTGGTGATGAAGGTTTATATGCCTCCTCCTCTAATCGGGGGAGTAACTTGCGTTTTGGGTAGCTTTTGGAGGGGCGTTCGAGTTCATACTCTTCGGCCGCGAGGACCTCGGTCCATTTGTCGGCCAGCAGGTCTTGATCAGCTTGAAGCTGTTGCTGCTTTTTCTTTAGGCTATTTGCCGTGGCCATTAGCCTGCGTTTAAAACGCTCTTGTTCGACGGGATCCTCAGGCACGACAAATTCGTCGTCGTCGAGGCTTGCCTCGTCTCCGAAGGGAGGTATGTAATTATCATCCTCGACCTCTTCGTCTGCCGCTCTCTCGTGAGGGCTGGCTTCTGCATCCTGCTGCGCTGAATCTTGCTGGAGGGGGTTGTCTTCGGCACTCTCTGGGGTGTTAATATCTCCTGTGCCGGAATCTCCATTCTTGTTGTGGCGGGATTTAGAGCGGCGCCGCTGACGTCGACGCTTGGGCTGTTGCTTAGAGGAATCTGCCTCCGCTGCTTCTCCGCCGTCCCCATCCTTTGGGGTGTCCACCATGTATATGTCGTATGACGAGGTGGTCTTCCAGTGCCCCGTAGGCGCTGGTTCTTGATCGTCTCCGGCATCGTCGTCCATACTGTCGATCTCTTCGGAGTCGTAGTCTAACATGTCGGTTAGATCATCGACAGTGGCTACGAAGTGGTTGGTGGGTGGGCTTTGAATTTCTTCGTCGTCCGCATCCCAACCGTCCTGACCGCAATCCAGCCAGGGCTCTCCTGATAGCGAGAGATGTTTTAACGAATTTAGGATGTCGCCAAAGGGTGTGCGCTGAAAGATGTCCGCGGCGGTGAACTCCATGATCGGCGCCCAATCGGATTCGATTGGCAGGGGCGCAGGAGGCTCGGAGTCCGGCAAGGAGTCCGGCACCTCGGAGTACGAGCTTTATAAGGGACAAGGTTAGTATTCGGCTCCATCGCCGTAGGAGTTGCAGCTCTCGAGGCGGTGTCCAGCCACCTGTCCTCGATCTACGCGGTCGGCTCCGAACTATAGGTCGGAGCGGACTCGTGTGCGGCATCCAGGGCACTGTCCGGCGGCAGAGCTAAATCATGCCCATCGTGACAGTGCGGCATGCTCGGCTGTGGCTCGAATCCATCGAAGATCAAGTCTCCGCGAATGTCAGCCGTGAAGTTTAGGCTTCCAAATCTGACCTGATGGCTAGGGGCGTAGCTTTCGATCTGCTCCAGATGGCCAAGCGAATTGGCCCGCAGTGCGAAGCCGCCGAATACGAAGATCTGTTCAGGGAGAAAGTCTCACCCTGGACTACGTTGTTGTTGATTGAAGAAGCCATCAAGCCTATCGGTGACGACACAGAGGAACTCTCAATGAAAGCACCAATGTCGGTGTCAAAACTGGAGGATCTCGGGTAGGGGGTCCCGAACTGTGCGTCTAGGCGGATGGTAATAGGAGACAAGGGACACGATGTTTTTACCCAGGTTCGGGCCCTCTCGATGGAGGTAAAACCCTACTCCTGCTTGATTGATATTGATGATATGGGTAGTACAAGAGTTGATCTACCACGAGATCAAGGAGGCTAAACCCTAGAAGCTAGCCTATGGTATGATTGTTGTAATGGTTGTGTGTCCTATGGACTAAAACCCTCCGGTTTATATAGACATCGGAGAGGGCTAGGGTTACACAGAGTCGGTTACAATGGTAGGAGATCTACATATCCATATCGCCAAGCTTGCCTTCCACGCCAAGGAAAGTCCCATCCGGACACGGGACGAAGTCTTCAATCTTGTATCTTCATAGTCTTGGAGTCCGGCCGACGATGATAGTCCGGCTATCCGGACACCCCCCAGTCCAGGACTCCCTCACCCTTGCACCCATATATACTCTCGTACCCTAAAACTTCTAGAACAGAAAAGAGATCGGGAGTTCCGCCGCTGCAAGCCTCTGTAGCCACCAAAAACCTCTCGGGAGCACGTTCTGGCGCCCTGCCGGAGGGAGAACCCAACACCGGTGGCCATCTTCATCATCCCTGCGCTATCTATGACGAGGAGGGAGTAGTTCACCCTCGGGGCTGAGGGTATGTACCAGGAGCTATGTGTTTGATCTCTCTCTCTCTCTCTCTCTCTCTCTCTCGTGTTCTCTCTCGTGTTCCCTCTATGGCACGATCTTGATGTATCCCGAGCTTTGCTATTGTAGTTGGATCTTATAATATTTCTCCCCCTCTACTCTCTTGTGATGAATTGAGTTTCCCCTTTGAAGTTATCTTATCGGATTGAGTCTTTATGAGAACACTTGATGTATGTCTTGCCGTGATTATCTGTGGTGACAATGGGATATCATGTGCCACTTGATGTATGTTTTGGTGATCAACTTGCGGGTTTCATGACATTGGGAACCTATGCATAAGGGTTGGCACATGTTCTTGACTCTCCGATAGAAACTTTGGGGCACTCTTTGAAGTACTTTGTGTTGGTTGGATGAATCTGAGATTGTGTGATGCATATCGTATAATCATGCCCACGGATACTTGAGGTGACAATGGAGTATCTAGGTGACATTAGGGTTTTGGTTGATTTGTATCTTAAGGTGTTATTCTAGTACGAACTCTTTTATAGATTAACCCGAAAGAATAACTTTGAGGTGGTTTCGTACCCTATCATAATGTCTACGTTTGTTCTCCGCTATTAGTGGCTTCGGAGTGACTCTTTGTTGTATGTTGAGGGCTTGTTATATGATCTTTCTATGTTATTATTGTTGAGAGAACTTGCACTAGTGAAAGTATGAACCCTAGGCCTTGTTTCCTATCATTGCAATATCATTTGCGCTCACTTTTATCATTAGTTACCTTGCTGTTTTTATTATTTCATATTACAAAAACCTATATCTACCATCCATATTGCACTTGTATCACCATCTCTTCGCCAAACTAGTGCACCTATACAATTTACCATTGTATTGGGTGTGTTGGGGACACAAGAGACTCTTTGTTATTTGGTTGCAGGGTTGTTTGAGAGAGACCATCTTCATCCTATGCCTCCTACGGATTGATAAACCTGAGGTCATCCACTTGAGGGAAATTTGCTACTGTCCTACAAACCTGTGCACTTGCAGGACCAACAACATGTACAAGAAGAAGGTTGTGTAGTAGACATCAAGCTCTTTTCTGGCGTCGTTGCCAGGGAGGTTAGCGCTTGAAGTTATATCTTTAGATCTTGCAATCAAATCTTTTTGTTTCTTGTTTTATCACTGGTTTAGTTTATAAAAGAAAACTACAAAAAAATGGAATTAAGGATGCCTCATATGCTTCTTCTTTTTAGCGTCTTTCGTGAAAATGATGGGAAGGAAAATTGTGCTCAAGTACTATAAGAAGAATTACATAGAATGCTTGGCATAAAATATGTGAATGATGAGCATGATTGCATTGTTGTTAGTATGAATTCCTTGAATATCCATGATGCTAATGATATGCAAAGCCACAAGCTTGGGGAAGCTATGTTTGATGAAGATGATATTTTTTGTCCCCCAAGCTTTGATGAGCAAATTTACTATGATGAAAGCATGCCTCCTATCTATGATGATTATTGTGATGACACGTATGATTTAAAGAATAATGATAACCATGAAACTTGTCATCTTGATCATAATTTTAAATCATATGATAGTTATTTTGTTGAGTTTGCTCCCACTATTATTCACGAGAAGAATTTTGCTTATGTGGAGAGTAGTGAATTATCTATGCAAGTAGATCATGAAAAGAATGCTTTAGGTGCTGGTTATATTGTTGAATTCATTCATGATGCTACTGAAAATTATTACGAGGGAGGAATATATGCTTTTAGGAATTGCAATAATATCAAGTTTCCTCTCTATGTGCTTAAAGTTTTGAAGCTATGCTTGTTTTACCTTCCTATGCTAGTTGATTATTGTTCCCATAAGTTGTTTGCTCACAAAATCCCTATGTATAGGAAGTGGGTTAGACTTAAAAGTGCTAGTCATGTGCTTCTTGATGCTCCCGTTATGTTTCAATTCTTATCTTTTATGTGAGCATCATTGTCATCATCATGCCTAGCTAGAAAGGCATTAAAGAAAACCGCTTGTTGGGAGACAACCCAATACTTATCCTTACTTTTTTTGTGTGTTCACATGATTATGCTACTTTATTAATCATGTTTTATAGCTTTTGTTTCAATAAAGTGCCAAGTAAGACCTTTAGGATGGCTTACGGTGATAGTTGTGTTGATCCTGCTGAAAATCAGAAACTTTTGCACCCTGTAAATTAGTTTTGTTTAATTCACAGAAACGTGCTTCTGACATGATTCTTTATTCTCTGGATTGGTACACGAATTGCTTAGGACTTCCTAATTTGGTAGAATTTTTGGAGTTCCAGAAGTATACATTTGATACAGATTACTACAGACTGTTCTGTTTTTGACAGATTCTGTTTTCTATGTGTTGTTTGCTTATTTCGATGAATCTATGAGTAGTATCGGACGGTATGAACCATAGATAAGTTGGAATACAGTAGATATTTCACCAATATGAATTTATAATGAGTTCATTACAATACCTAAGTGGTGGTTTTATTTTCTTATACTAACGGAGCCTACGAGTTTTCTGTTGAGTTTTGTGTTGTGGAGTTTTCAAGTTTTGGGTAAGGATTCGATGGACTATGGAATAAGGAGTGGCAAGAGCCTAAGCTTGGGGATTCCCAAGGCACCCCAAGGTAATATTCAAGGATAACCAAGAGCCTAAGCTTGGGGATGCCCCGGAAGGGATCCCCTCTTTCGTCTTCGTTCATCGGTAACTTTACTTGGAGCAATATTTTTATTCACCACATGATATGTGTTTTGCTTGGAGCGTCATGTGATTTTCTTTAGCTTTGCTTTCTGTTTGAATAAAGTATCAAGATCTGAAATTATTAAATGAGAGAGAGTCTTCGCATAGTTGCATAACTATTTAGCTACTCATTGATCTTCACTTATATCTTTCGGAGTAGTTTGTTGTTGCTCTAGTGCTTCACTTATATCTTTTAGAGCATGGTGGTAGTTTTATTTTGGAGAAATAGTTGAACTCTCATGCTTCACTTAGATTATTTTGAGAGTCATTAATAGCATGATAATTTTCTTAATGTTAATATACTTAGTGTTCAAGATATGTGAAACTTTCTTTTGAGTGAGTTGAATACTAAGATAAGTTTGATGCTTGATAATTGTTTTGAGATATGGAGATGATAATATCAAAGTCGTGCTAGTTGGGTAATTGTGAATTTGAGAAATGCTTGTGTTGAAGTTTGCAAGTCCCGTAGCATGCACGTATGGTTAAAGTTGTGTAAGAAATTTGAAACATGAAGTGTACCTAGCTTGTGCATCCGTATGAGTGGCGGTCGGGGACGAGCGATGGTCTTTTCCTACCAATCTATCCCCCTAGGAGCATGCACGTAGTACTTCATTTTTGATGGCTTCTAAATTTTTGCAATAAGTATATGAGTTCTTTTGACTAATGTTGAGTCCATGGATTATACGCACTCTCACCTTTCCGCCTTTGCTAGCCTCTTCGGTACCGTGCTGTAACGCCCCGGATGTAGCTTTCCATATTCGTAACTCCAACTCCTGCCTTTTCCGGAGATGCGATATATTATTTTCTCCGTGGTTGGGTTTTTGTCTTTCGTTTTGCATTCTGTTCATGTCTTGCATTTCATCATCCCATCATTCGCATTGCATCGGCACTCCGTTGCCATCATATTTTAAAACTTGCATTCGTTCGTCGTTGCCTTTTCTCCCTTTGCCTTCATCACCTTCCCTCGGATCGCCTTGCTCGCGCTGACCGTTCCAGACCAACCGGGTTTTGCTTCCCTCTTGACCGTGACCACCTAACCTCTCTTGCCAGCTCGCAGCCCCCTCGCGCGCGCGTCTGAAACTCCCCCGAACATGACCCGTTCTGTCGTGACCGATGGGTCCGGATCATCCCCTAATGTCTATAAAACATCTCCATTTTCTGAATTGGACTCCCTAGCCTATTTTTTTTCTGTCCGTCCGATTACGATCGGAGGGACCAAATACCCCTACCCAAAAATCCACTTGCTATAAAAAGACCAACCCTAGATTATAGGGGCTTGTCCCATCCACCAAATCCCCTCACCCGCCGCCGCCAGTCCTCTTCCTCCTCGGGATCCCTTCCGATCCAATCCGCTTCGAGCTCTTCACCCAACCAGCCGATCCAAAAATCCATCCTCGACCCACCATCACCCGGCCTGCTCGATCCTCCCATCCATCCTCGAGCCTCCTCTACTTCATGCCTCCCTAGCAGCAACCAGGAGCCCGAGCTCCATCTTCCAGCCCCGCCGCCGCCGGCCCTCCCTCGCGCCCTCTCTTCCTTTTCTCTCTCTCTAACTCATCTCTCTCTGTCTCTCTTCGTCAGGGACAGGAACGAGGCGAGCCCGCGCATTCTCCGCCGTGGATCCAGGGCCTTGCTCCGTTCCCGGCCTCGCCTCGGCTCGCCGGAATCCCAACCTCGCCGGAGCCCCGCTTCTCCGCTGCTGAGCCAAGTCCCTATGCTCGTTCCTGCCAAGTCCCGCCGCCGCGGCGTGCTCTCCCCCACGCCCTTCCCCGCCGGACCTCTCCTTCAGCCGAGCTCCTCTCCCTCGTGCGCCCGTCTCCTCTTGCTGATCTGCGTCACCCCGGAGCAAGCTCGCCGGCGTTCCTTGTCAGCCTCGCGTCAATGGCCGTCGGCCACCCAAGCAGCAGCAGCAGTCCTGAGCCCCTCGCTGCATCCCCCTCGACCAAAACTCGCCGGCGACCCACAGGTGACCAGCGCCACCTCATCTCCTCCCGCATGCCCGCCGTCTCTCTCTACTTCCTCCCCGTGTTTCCTCTCTGAATCCCCTTCTGCTTTTTCTTTCTTCAGTCAACAGCATCGGCCACTGCCCTACATGGAGCCCAAATCGCGCCGCTGGAGCTCCATCCCCGTGCTCAGATCGACCGGATCCCGCCGTCCCAGTCCTGTTCCGATCGGTCCTCGCCGAGACCGCCTCACCGGAGCTCCTGCCGCGTCGCGCTGCTACCGTCGCCCCTGCATCCCCTGCTTCACCCGCTGCTGCCTGCTTCATCCACAAACGCACGCGGCCACTTCGACCCAACGCCTCGTTGACCGCTTCGTCAACTCGGCCTCCCGTGCCAGACCGCGAGGCCCAGCGCGCCTCCTCACCCCGACGGCCTCCTCCCGACCGAGTTGGGCCTTGGTCCATGGGTGAGCAACCCCCAGCGCCTCCTTTCCCTTCTATTGGGCTAGGCAGATTCGGCCCATGCATGTTTTTTCCTGTTCTGCGATTTTAGCAATTATCCAGGATTTACTGATTTACAGAAAACCCCTCCATGTTCATGCATATAATAACTCATTATCCGTGCGTCATATGTAAATAATTTATATATGTGAAATGCTCAGAAAATTGTGCAGATTAATAATATGCTGTTTTCATCCATGTTTAAAATGTTTAAACTTGCTGTTTGTTTAAATTAGCATAAATGCCATGCTAAAATGATTTATTTCATAACTAAATAACCGTAGCTCCAATTTTAATAAACTTTATATGTAAATGGGGTGGAAAAATGCCTAGTTTAACATGGTCCACTTTATTTTCCTGTTTAACAACTTTAAAATATGTTTTAGGGCAGAACAGTACCAAATCCATAATTTGCATATGGGGATTTTCCGGAAATGTTGTTTGTTGTTCCGGCCTCATTTAAACTTGCCTAAATAGTTGGTTTACTTTTGTTACACCCCTTGCCATGTTTAACAACATTTAACATTGTTGTGTACCTAAACGAGAGCAAACTAAATATTTGAATGTGGTGTTTCGTCAATATGCAACTCGTTGCATATTGAGCTTCACATAATTTGTAGTATTGTTTGTGCACTTTGCCATGCCATGCCTCATTAAACCGGACATGCATCATACTTGATTGTGCATCATGCCATGATTATGCTTGTGTGTTTACCATGTTGTTTGCTTCTTTCCGGTTTGCTTCTCTCGTTAGCTTCGGTTTCGTTCTGGAGTTGTGAGGATTCGTTCGACTACTCCCGTTCGTCTTCTTCATGGACTCGTTCTTCTTCCTAGAGGGATTTCAGGCAAGATGACCATCACCCTGGATCTCACTACTATCATTGCTATGATAGTTGCTTCTCTCTATTGCTTTGCTGCGCTACCTATTACTTGTTCTTCAAGCCTCCCAAATTGCCATGAACCTCTAACCTTTGACACCATTCCTAGCAGACCGTTGTTTGGCTATGTTACCGCTTTGCTCAGCCCCTCTTATAGCGTTGCTACTTGCAGGTGAAGTTGAACATTGCTCCGTGGTGGACAGGGTTATGTTGGGATATCACAATATCTCTTATATTATTAATGCATCTATATATTTGGTAAAGGGTGGAAGGCTCGGCCTTATGCCTGGTGTTTTGTTCCACTCTTGCCACCCTAGTTTCCATCATACCGGTGTTATGTTCCTGGATTTTGCATTCCTAACGCGGTCGGGTGATTTATGGGACCCCCCTGACAGTTCGCTTTGAATAAAACTTGTCCACCAAGGCCCAACATTGGTTTTACCATTTGCCTCACCACCACCTATCCCTTTCCCTTGGGTCGGCCAACCCGAGGGCCATCTTTATTTTAGCCCCCCCTGGCCAGTGCATGTCTAAGTGCTGGTCCGAACCAAGCGATGTCCAATGCCCCCTGGGCAACCAGGGTCTATGCCAACCCGACATCTTGCTCATCCGGTGTGCCCTGAGAACGAGATATGTGCAGCTCCTATCGGGATTTGTCGGCGCATCGGGCGGCTTTGCTGGTCTTGTTTTACCATTGTCGAAATATCTTGTAAACCGGGATTCGGAGACTGATCGGGTCTTCCTGGGAGAAGGTCTATTCCTTCGTTGATCGCGAGAGCTTGTCATGGGCTAAGTTGGGACACCCCTGCAGGGTATAAACTTTCGAGAGCCATGCCCGCGGTTTTGTGGCAGATGGGAATTTGTTAATATCTGGTTGTAGATAACTTGACACCAGATCCGAATTAAAATGCATCAACCGCGTGTGTAGCCGTGATGGTCTCTCCTCGGCGGAGTCCGGGAAGTGAACACGGTTTCTGGGTTAGGTTTGACGTAAGTAGGTGTTCAGGATCACCTCTTGATCATTGCTAGCTTCACGACCGTTCCTTTGTTTCTCTTCTCGCCCTCGTTTGCATATGTAGCCACCATATCATGCTTAGCCGCTGCTGCAACCTCACCACTTTAACCCTTCCTTACCCATTAAGCTTTGCTAGTCTTGATACCCATGGTAATGGGATTGCTGAGTCCTCGTGGCTCACAGATACTTCCAAAACCAGTTTGCAGGTGCCGATGAAACCCTGCAGGTGACGCAATCCGAGCTCAAGGAGGAGCGCGATGAAGATCTTGCCCTTTTTGTTGTTTCGTTCTAGTTGATCAGTAGCGGAGCCCAGTTGGGGTCGATCGGGGACCTTTGTCGCATTTGGGGTTCTTCTTTTATTTTGGTTCCATAGTCGGACCTTGATTGTATCTGGATGATGTAATGCTTTACTCATGTATTGTGTGAAGTGGCGATTGTAAGCCAACTATGTATCTCTTTCCCTTATGTATTACATGGGTTGTGTGAAGATTACCTCACTTGCGACATTGCTTTCAATGCGGTTATGCCTCTAAGTCGTGCTTCGACACGTGGGAGATATAGCCGCATCGAGGGCGTTACAAGTTGGTATCAGAGCCTTCCTCGACCTTAGGAGCCCCACTGCTTGATCGTTTTTAGCGGCCGAGTTGTGTCTAGAAAAATGTTTTGAGTCATTTAGGATTATATATATATCGGAGAGTTAGGTATTCTTTTTACTCCCCAGTCTCTTCATCGCTCTGGTAAGGCATCCTGACGTAGAGTTTTGACTCTTCTCTTCTCAAATTTCACTAAATTTTTTTCTAGGATCACGCGGGTATTTTGGAATCGTTCCGATGGTTTTATGATGAGAACATTGTCTTGGTGCCTCCTGTCAGGGGTTTAGTGGAAGTGTCCTAGGGAGTTGAGCTCAGAGGTGTTGTCGTCATAATTTTATTGTTGCAGTTCTGGAATACCTGAGTTTAGTACACCGACATTGAAAATCTCTTTTATGCAGTTGTTGGTGAGATAGCCCCGATAACCCAGTACTGAGGTGAGTGCGGGAGTATTGCCATAGCTTGAATAACGGATGCTTTTCGAAGGTTGAGGTACACGATTTCCGGAGTTTTCTTAGTTATGTGTTGATGGATGGATATAGCTGGATGTAGGTATTGTTAGTTTTGGGTGAGATATATATTGCTTCCCCTTTATCCCCAACACCAGATTGCATAACCAGAAAGTTTCGAGAGTTTATAGGTGGGAATTCAAGTAGCTCCTAGAATATCTTTCCGACAGATGCATGATATGAGATTGGGGTTCGACGTCTAGTGGTCTGCCTTTCCATGGTCATTTTTACGGTGGTCTCGTTGTGTCTTAAAGAACCCTTGGCTATGCTGGTTCGGGGACACTTCGTATGTCATGTGCACTACCTTGTACATGATGGTGCTGTACACTCGAGCCCGTGTGGGCCCCACCACGAAAACTTCGGACGAAATCTCTATCATATGTTTGTTCCGGCTTATTCTGCCAGCCAATCCTTTGTTTTGTTTTAATTGTGGTATTCGAGTTGCTTCGAAGTCAAATGTTGAATCCATACCTTTCCTAAACGGTGTTCTCATATTGCTATGTGAATACTAATCCTTTTCGATCATTGAGGTTGTCATGTTAATCCTTTTCCAACCGGTGCGCTTCTCTTCGAGATGATCCCATCATTCTCCCCATCCGCAACATCAATTCTAAGTTTTCTCAACGGCGTTTGTTTCGTTCATCCCAAGTTGCCTTTGTTTTTCCCCACCCTCCCACCCTTTTCTTCAAGGACTCATTTATTTTAATCAAGTATCCATTTATTCATTTGAAGTCACTTCACTCTTTTCAATCAATGTTCTGATCCGGTGATCCCTCGTGAAGATGCTCATGAGCTTCAAGTTCATCATCCTCCGTTCTTTATTTTTTGCTTCTCCGGTGGATCCAATTCAAGCTTTCAGTGTTGATAATATTCCTCTCCTCGTGTCTAATGCTTTGTCATGCCGGTGCACCTCTCATTCACTCACCTCTTGCTATTCATTTGTTCCAGAGTGTTGAAGATATCTCAGAAGATTTGTGTTTCCATTCTTAGTCCGTTCAAGCTATTTGGAGATTGTTATCTCATTCAAGCCATTTAATTCAACCGGTGCAATCTCTCTTGAAAATCATTTTCAACGGTGTTTTCTTTTGAGTGGGCCCTAACCCACAGGTCTTTTCCCAGGATCTTACCTGACTCTTCGAATTATCAGGAGCGATTCTCAAATTCATTTCCAAGTTTGACGTAAGAATGAATTTTCATCAGTCAGATGTCTTCTTCAAGATTGCTTCCAAATTCTTTTCATCTTTGGCTCAACCTTTCCTCTTTTAATTCTCCCGGAGTATCTCAACAATTCATGGTGGTTCCCATCATCATTCTCAACATTTGAAGACCGAAGAAGGATTTATCTTAAATCTTGCTCCATTCTCTTCAAGATTCATGGTTCTAGCTTGATGCCATCTTCTCATAATTGTTTTCGATTGTGAGAATTCTTTTCTTACCATCCGGAGCATTTCATGAGTTGTTTCCATTTCTTTCCTCCGAAGGCCATCATGTCATAATTCTTCATTCTCAGCATGTAGCTATCATTCTCCAAATCTTACCGGTGCATCATTCAAATACCCTCTAATCAGTTCAGGTTCTCTTCGTTCTCATGTATCTAAATCCCCTCAAGTATCTTCATTCGTTTTCCAATTCTTCCCGGTAAATTGTGCCTTTGCTACTTTCATTTTCAATTCTTACGGTGGTTCGTTCAAGATTTTCTCTTCCTTCGTTATCGTATCAATTCATTCATTCTTTCGTTGTTTCAATCTCACCGGTGGTCCCATCAATAACTTTATCAAGTTGGCGCTATATCTCTTTTCAATCCCTCAAGAAGAATAAGTAGTATGCCAAATCCGTTGCTTGTCATCAATTAAATTTGATGAAGGATAAACATACAATAAATCTTATTCTTATTTCCTCGAGGTGACTCAATTCTTTTTTTCGAAGATTATTCATGATGAGTAAATTCTTGCTTTCAAGTGATTCATCTTTCTTTCCGGAGTTGGTCATCATATCACATTCTCGGTTCGAGAGGCTTCATATTTCTTTTCGGAGTTCCAAGTTTTCTGCATTATCTCGTCGCGAAGCTCCATCTAAATCATTGCAAGGCTTCACCTTGTGTTTTCAACTTCTCTTTCTTTTCATCATCCTTCTATTACCGGAGTTCTTCATGGAGGCTCTAAATGGTGGGTCGTCAAGGATTCTTTTCATTCTTCAATTGTTCGTCAAGATTTCGCTCGAAGTTATGATCCGCCAAGCTATACTCAAAATTAAACAGGGTGCCCAACACTTGTTTTGTTTTGAGAAGCTCAAGTATTCTCCGTCTTGCATTCCAAAGTGCAATTCCTTCTATCTTATCTTTTGAGATGGTGTTATGTCACTCTTGACAATTTCCTTCATGTTTCATGATTCATATTGTTGTCAAGAATGAGGCATTTTAAATCCATCAGTCTCTTCATTGGAGTTATCTTGGGTTATATTTCACCTAAAGCTTTCCCTAAGGATTGTTGCTATTTAAGGTGCTTATAAATGACCCAAGTTCTTCATTTGCCCTCCCGGTGAAATAAGTTTCTCGTCTCCTTGTTGATATCAATCCAATCATTTGTTTCCGTTGGTGGCAGAAGCTCACCTCATGATTTTGATATGTTTTCATAAGCCTGCCACAAGCTTATTCTTTTCGTTGTTGGTTTTCCAACAACTCCGTTATAACCTTCTTGGAAGGGTGCTTTCCGAGCTCATTTGTGGCAGAAGTTTGCATTTTCTCCTATATTCTGTTATTCCAGTGATCTATTTTCTATTCTTTTGTTCCAGAGGCATTGTGATGTTACTCTCTTCGAACCATCATCTCATTTTGTAAATATCATGTAATTTCCCTTGCTTATCCGTTTAGCCGTAGTGTCGTGTTTTCATTCGAGTTCTCTCATCTTATCAAGTTTTGCCTCCCTTATCAACCGGAGTGCGGTTTGTAATGTTTCTTACCCCTTGTGCCATTCTTTCAATTCCGGAGGCAGTGTGTTGTTGATTTCATCAAGTATCCTCTCATCTTGTCAAGTTCATGTTCAATTCCTTCCATTTACAGTCGGAGTGCTGCCCAAATTATATCAATCTTATTCCTCCTCTATCTAGTTTTAACCGGGGTGGTTTCAATATCTATCTTATCACTAAACCTCTTGGTTCTCATCATATTCCTTGTTCCTCTTGTCCAACGAATTGTTTGCAATCTTGGTCATCTCCGTTGTTTTGTTTCTTTCAATTTGTTCAACCTCTCAAGGTTCTTTGGTTTCACTCATTGGTCAAAGAAGCAACTTAGTTTTACCTCTTCTCTTCCTCTTCCGTTTTCCCTCCGGTGCCATCCTAGATCTCGGGACGAGATCCTCTCGTAGTGGTGGAGTGTTGTAACGCCCCGGATGTAGCTTTCCATATTCGTAACTCCAACTCCTACCTTTTCCGGAGATGCGATATATTATTTTCTCCGTGGTTGGGTTTTTGTCTTTCGTTTTGCATTCTGTTCAGGTCTTGCATTTCATCATCGCATCATTCGCATTGCATCGGCACTCCGCTGCCGTCATATTTTAAAACTTGCATTCGTTCTTCATTGCCGTTTCTCCCTTTGCCTTCATCACCTTCCCTCGGATCGCCTTGCTCGCGCTGACCGTTCCAGACCAACCGGGTTTTGCTTCCCTCTTGACCGTGACCACCTAACCTCTCTTGCCAGCTCGCAGCCCCCTCGCGCGCGCGTGTGAAACTCCCCCGAACATGACCCGTTCTGTCGTGACCGATGGGTCCGGATCATCCCCTAACGTCTATAAAACATCTCCATTTTCTGAATTGGACTCCCTAGCCTATTTTTTTCCGTCCGTCCGATTACGATCGGAGGGACCAAATACCCCTACCCAAAAATCCACTTGCTATAAAAAGACCAACCCTAGATTCTAGGGGCTTGTCCCATCCACCAAATCCCCTCACCCGCCGTCGCCAGTCCTCTTCCTCCTCGGGATCCCTTCCGATCCAGTCCGCTTCAAGCTCTTCACCCAACCAGCCGATCCAAAAATCCATCCTCGACCAACCATCACCCGGCCTGCTCGATCCACCCATCCATCCTCGAGCCTCCTCTGCTTCACGCCTCCCTAGCAGCAACCAGGAGCCCGAGCTCCATCTTCCAGCCCCGCCGCCGCTGGCCCTCCCTCGCGCCCTCTCTTCCTTTTCTCTCTCTCTAACTCATCTCTCTCTGTCTCTCTTTGTCAGGGACAGGAATGAGGCGAGCCCGCCCGTCCTCCGCCGTGGATCCAGGGCCTTGCTCCGTTCCCGGCCTCGCCTCTGCTCGCCGGAGTCCCAACCTCGCCAGAGCCCCGCTTCTCCGCTGCTGCGCCAAGTCCCTCTGCTCGTTCCTTCCAAGTCCCGCCGCCGCGCCGTGCTCTCCTCCACGTGCTGCCCCGCCGGACCTCTCCTTCAGCCAAGCTCCTCTCCCTCTTGCGCCCGTCTCCTCCTGCTAATCTGCGTCGTCCCGGAGCAAGCTCGCTGGCGTTCCTCGTCAGCCTCGCGTCAATGGCCGTCGTCCACCCAAGCAGCAGTAGCAGTCCTGAGCCCCCCGCTGCATCCCCCTCGACCAAAACTCGCCGGCGACCCGCAGGTGACCAGCGCCACCTCATCTCCTCCCGCATGCCCGCCGTCTCTCTCTACTTCCTCCCCGTGTTTCCTCTCTGAATCCCCTTCTGCTTTTTCTTTCTTCAGTCAACAGCATCGGCCACTGCCCTACATGGAGCCCAAATCGCACCGCTGGAGCTCCATCCCCGTGCTCAGATCGACCGGATCCCGCCGTCCCAGTCCTGTTCCGATCGGTCCTCGCCGAGACCGCCTCACCGGAGCTCCTGCCGTGTCGCGCCGCGGCCGTCGCCCCTGCATCCCCTGCTTCACCCCCTGCTGCCTGCTTCATCCACAAACGCACGCGGCCACTTCGACCCAGCGCCTCGTTGACCGCTTCGTCAACTTGGCCTCCCGTGCCAGACCGCGAGGCCCAGCGCGCCTCCTCACCCCGACGGCCTCCTCCCCACCGAGTTGGGCCTTGGTCCATGGGTGAGCAACCCCCAGCGCCTCCTTTCCCTTCTATTGGGCTAGGCAGATTCGGCCCATGCATGTTTTTTCCTGTTCTGCGATTTTAGCAACTATCCAGGATTTACTGATTTATAGAAAACCCCTCCATGTTCATGCATATAATAACTCATTATCCGTGCGTCATATGTAAATAATTTATATATGTGAAATGCTCAGAAAATTGTGTAGATTAATAATATGCTGTTTTCATCCATGTTTAAAATGTTTAAACTTGCTGTTTGTTTAAATTTGCATAAATGCCATGCTAAAATGATTTATTTCATAACTAAATAACCGTAGCTCCAATTTTAATAAACTTTATATGTAAATGGGGTGGAAAAATGCCTAGTTTAACATGGTCCACTTTATTTTCCTGTTTAACAACTTTAAAATATGTTTTAGGGCAGAACAGTACCAAATCCATAATTTGCATATGGGGATTTTCCGGAAATGTTGTTTGTTGTTCCGGCCTCATTTAAACTTGCCTAAATAGTTGGTTTACTTTTGTTACACCCCTTGCCATGTTTAACAACATTTAACATTGTTGTGTACCTAAACGAGAGCGAACTAAATACTTGAATGTGGTGTTTCATCAATATGCAACTCGTTGCATATTGAGCTTCACTTAATTTGTAGTATTGTTTGTGCACTTTGCCATGCCATGCCTCATTAAACCGGACATGCATCATACTTGATTGTGCATCATGCCATGATTATGCTTGTGTGTTTACCATGTTGTTTGCTTCTTTCCGGTTTGCTTCTCTCGTTAGCTTCGGTTTCGTTCCGGAGTTGTGAGGATTCGTTCGACTACTCCCGTTCGTCTTCTTCATGGACTCGTTCTTCTTCCTAGCGGGATTTCAGGCAAGATGACCATCACCCTGGATCTCACTACTATCATTGCTATGCTAGTTGCTTCGTTCTATCGCTTTGTTGCGCTACCTATTACTTGTTCTTCAAGCCTCCCAAATTGCCATGAACCTCTAACCTTTGACACCATTCCTAGCAAACCGTTGTTTGGCTATGTTACCGCTTTGCTCAGCCCCACTTATAGCGTTGCTAGTTGCAGGTGAAGTTGAAGATTGCTCCATGGTGGACAGGGTTATGTTGGGATATCACAATATCTCTTATATTATTAATGCATCTATATATTTGGTAAAGGGTGGAAGGCTCGGCCTTATGCCTGGTGTTTTGTTCCACTCTTGCCGCCCTAGTTTCCGTCATACCGGTGTTATGTTCCTGGATTTTGCGTTCCTAACGTGGTCGGGTGATTTATGGGACCCCCCTGACAGTTCACTTTGAATAAAACTTGTCCAGCAAGGCCCAACATTGGTTTTACCATTTGGCTCACCACCACCTATCCCTTTCCCTTGGGTCGGCCAACCCGAGGGTCATCTTTATTTTAGCCCCCCCAGGGCCAGTGCTTGTCTAAGTGCTGGTCCGAACCGAGCAATGTTCGGCGCCCCCGGGCAACCAGGGTCTATGCCAACCCGATGTCTTGATCATCCGGTGTGCCCTGAGAACGAGATATGTGCAGCTCCTATCGGGATTTGTCGGCGCATCGGGCGGCTTTGCTGGTCTTGTTTTACCATTGTCGAAATGTCTTGTAAACCGGGATTCCGAGACTGATCGGGTCTTCCTGGGAGAAGGTCTATTCCTTCGTTGATCGCGAGAGCTTGTCATGGGCTAAGTTGGGACACCCCTGCAGGGTATAAACTTTCGAGAGCCGTGCCCGCGGTTATGTGGCAGATGGGAATTTGTTAATGTCTGGCTGTAGATAACTTGACACCAGATCCGAATTAAAATGCATCAACCGCGTGTGTAGCCGTGATGGTGTCTTCTCGGCGGAGTCCGGGAAGTGAACACAGTTTCTGGGTTAGGTTTGATGTAAGTAGGTGTTCAGTATCACCTCTTGATCATTGCTATCTGCACGACCGTTCCTTTGTTTCTCTTCTCGCTCTCATTTGCGTATGTAGCCACCATATCATGCTTAGCCGCTGCTGCATCCTCACCACTTTACCCCTTCCTTACCCATTAAGCTTTGCTAGTCTTGATACCCATGGTAATGGGATTGCTGAGTCCTCGTGGCTCACAGATACTTCCAAAACCAGTTTGCAGGTGCCGATGAAACCCTGCAGGTGACGCATCCGAGCTCAAGGAGGAGCTCCATGAAGATCTTGCCCTTTTTGTTGTTTCATTCTAGTTGATCAGTAGTGGAGCCCAGTTGGGGTCGATCGGGGACCTTTGTCTCATTTGGGGTTCTTCTTTTATTTTGGTTCCGTAGTCGGACCTTGATTGTATCTGGATGATGTATTGCTTTACTCATGTATTGTGTGAAGTGGCGATTGTAAGCCAACTATGTATCTCTTTCCCTTATGTGTTACATGGGTTGTGTGAAGATTACCTCACTTGCGACATTGCTTTCAATGCGGTTATGCCTCTAAGTCGTGCTTCGACACGTGGGAGATATAGCCGCATCGAGGGCATTACACGTGCATTGCCCTTTCTCACCTTGAGAGTTGGTGCAAACTTCGCCGGTGGATCCAAACCCCGTGATACGATACGCTCTATCACACATAAACCTCCTTATATCTTCCTCAAAACAGCCACCATACCTACCTATCATGGCATTTTCATAGCCATTCCGAGATATATTGCCATGCAACTTCCATCATCATCATCATGACATACATTACTTTTGTCATATTGCCATTGCATGATCATGTAGTTGACATCGTATTTGTGGCAAAGCCATCATGCATTATTTTTCATACATGTCACTCTTGATTCATTGCACCATCCCAGTACACCGCCGGAGGCATTCATATAGAGTCATATCTTGTTCTAGTTTCGAGTTGTAATTAAAAGTTGTAATCAATAGAAGTGTGATGATCATCATTATTAGAGCATTGCCCAAAAAAAGAAAGGCCAAAAGAAAAAAAAGAAAGGCCCAAAAAAAAGAAAGAAAAAAGAAAATAAATAAAAAGGGCAATGCTACTATCTCTTTTTCCACACTTGTGCTTCAAAGTAGCACCTTGTTCTTCATATAGTGAGTCTCATATATTGTGCTTCAAAGTAGTACCTTGTTCTTCATGAAGTGAGTCTCATAACTCGTCTTTTTATACTAGTGGGAATTTTTCATTATAGAACTTGGCTTGTATATTCCTACGATGGGCTTCCTCAAATGCCCTAGGTCTTCATGAGCAAGCGAGTTGGATGCACACCCACTAGTTTTCTTTTTTGAGCATTCATAGCTCCAATGCATCCGTTGCATGGCAATCCCTACTCCTCATGTTGACATCAATTAATGGGCATCTCCATAGCCCGTTGATTATCCTCGGGAATGTGAGACTTTCTCCTTTTTTGTCTTCTCCACACAATCCCCATCATCATATTCTATTCCACCCATAGTGCTATATCCATGGCTCGCGCTCATGTATTGCGTGAAGGTTGAAAAAGTTTGAGATTATTTGAGTACGAAACAATTGCTTGGCTTGTCATCGGGGGTATAGAAGTTGGGAACATCTTTGTGTGACGAAAATGAAGCATAGCCTAACTATATGATTTTGTAGGGATGAACTTTCTTTTGCCATGTTATTTTGAGAAGACATGATTGCTTTGATTAGTATGCTTGAAGTATTATTATTTTTATGTCAATATGAACTTTTGTCTTGAATCTTTCGGTTCTGAATACTCATACCACAATTAAGAAGATTTACATTGAAATTATGCCAAAGTATCACTCTGCATCAAAAATTCTTTTTTATCATTACCTACTCGAGGACGAGCAGGAATTAAGCTTGGGGATGCTTGATACGTCTCCAACGTATCTATAATTTTTGATTGCTCCATGCTACTTTATCTACTCTTTTAGGCAATATTGGGCTTTATTATCCACTTTTATATTATTTTTGGGACTAACCTATTAACCGGAGGCCCAGCCCAGATTTGCTGTTTTATGCCTATTTCAGTGTTTCGAGGAAAAGGAATATCAGACGGAGTCAAAACGGAACGAAATCAACTGGAGAAGTTATTTTTGGAAGGAAAGCAACCCAGGGAACTTGGAGTGCACGTCAGGGGAGATACGGGCTGCCCACGAGGGTGGGGGGCGCGCCCACCCCGCCCCCCCCCCCCTCCATCGGGCACGCCCCCTACCTCATGGGCCCCCCGTAGCTCCTCCGACGTACCCCCTGCACCAATATATACTCTCGTACCCTAAAACTTCCAGAACAGAAGAGAGATCGGGAGTTCCGCCGCCGCAAGCCTCTGTAGCCACCAAAAACCTCTCGGGAGCCCGTTCCGGCGGCCTGCCGGAGGGGGAACCCATCACCGGTGGCCATCTTCATCATCCCGGCGCTATCCATGACGAGGAAGGAGTAGTTCACCCTCGGGGCTGAGGGTATGTACCAGTACCTATGTGTTTGATCTCTCTCTCTCTCGTGTTCTATCTCGTGTTCCCTCTATGGCACGATCTTGATGTATCCCGAGCTTTGCTATTGTAGTTGGATCTTATGATGTTTCTCCCCCTCTACTCTCTTGTGATAAATTGAGTTTCCCCTTTGAAGTTATCTTATCGGATTGAGTCTTTATGAGAACACTTGATGTATGTCTTGCCGTGATTATCTGTGGTGACAATGGGATATCATGTGCCACTTGATGTATGTTTTGCTGATCAACTTGCGGGTTTCGTGACATTGGGAACCTATGCATAGGGGTTGGCACACGTTCTTGACTCTCCAATAGAAACTTTGGGGCACTCTTTGAAGTACTTTGTGTTGGTTGGATGAATCTGAGATTGTCTGATGCATATCGTATAATCATGCCCACGGATACTTGAGGTGACAATGGAGTATCTAGGTGACATTAGGGTTTTGGTTGATTTGTATCTTAAGGTGTTATTCCAGTATGAACACTTTTATAGATTGATCCCAAAGAATAACTTTGAGGTGGTTTCGTACCCTACCATAATCTCTACGTTTGTTCTCCGCTATTAGTGGCTTCGAAGTGACTCTTTGTTGCATGTTGAGGGATTGTTATATGATCTATCTATGTTATTACTGTTGAGAGAACTTGCACTAGTGAAAGTATGAACCCTAGGCCTTGTTTCCTATCATTGCAATACCGTTTGCGCTCACTTTTATCATTAGTTACCTTGCTGTTTTTATTATTTCAGATTACAAAAACCTATATCTACTATCCATATTGCACTTGTATCACCATCTCTTCGCCAAACTAGTGCACCTATACAATTTACCATTGTATTGGGTGTGTTGGGGACACAAGAGACTCTTTGTTATTTGGTTGCAGGGTTGTTTGAGAGCGACCATCTTCATCCTATGCCTCCTACGGATTGATAAACCTTAGGTAATCCACTTGACGGAAATTTGCTACTGTCCTACAAACATGTGCATTTGCAGGCCCAACAACGTCTACAAGAAGAAGGTTGTGTGGTAGACATCATATTTCCACACAATATGTACCCCTTTGAGAGGTTCATGGGAGTCCTAAAGAAATATGTCCGTAAGCGCGCTAGGCCAAAAAGAAGCATCTCCATGGGCCATCAAACAAAGGATGTCATTGGGTTTTGTGTTGACTTCATTCCTGGCCTTAAGAAGATAGGTCTCCCTAAATCGCGGTATGAGGGGAGACTGACTGAAAAGGCACGCTTGGAGGGGAGACAATAATATGCAGGGACGGATATTCTTTGTCTCAAGCACACTACAAAGTTCTACAGAACTCTACCTTGGTGACCCCTTATGTCGATGAACACAAGAACAGTCTGCGCTCCAAACACCCGGAGCAGTGCGACGACTGGATTACATGTGAACACATCAGGACTTTCAGCAGTTGGTTGGAAACACGTCTCAGAGGTGAAAACGCTGTTTGTGAGTGTTGGGGAATGTTGCAGAAAATTAAAAATTTTCCTACGGTTTCACAAATATCCATCTATGAGTTCATCTAAGCAACGAGTCAAGGGAGAGAGATTGCATCTACATACCACTTGTAGATCACGTGCGGAAGCGTTCAAGGGAACGGTGATGATGGAGTCGTACTCGCTGTGATTCAGATCACCGATGACCAAGTGCCGAACGGACAGCACCTCCGCGCTCAACACACGTACGGAACGGACGACGTCTCCTCCGTCTTGATCCAACAAGGGGGAAGGAGGGGTTGAGGAAGATGGCTCCAGCAGCAGCACGACGGCGTGGTGGTGGTGGAACAACAGTACTCTGGCAGGGCTTCGCCAAGCTCGTGACGGAGGAGGAGAGGTGTTGGGAAGGGGAGGGGCTGCGCCTTGGATGTGTGTTGCAGCCCTCCCCTCACCCCTCTATTTATAGGGGAAGGGGCAAGGGGGGCCGGCCCCTCTAGATGAGATCTAGAGGGGGGCAGCCAGGGTGGGGGGCTTGCCCCCCAAGCAAAGGGGGGCGCCCCCACTAGGGTTTCCCCCCCAACCCTAGGCGCATGGGACCAAGGGGGGAGGGCGCCCAGCCCTCCAGGGGCTGGTTCCCTACCCCTTGCAGCCCATGAGGCCCTCCGAGAGGGGTGGCCCCTCCCGGTGGACCCCCGGAAGCTCTCCGGTGGCCCCGGTACAATACCGATATGCCCTCGAAACTTTCCGGTGTCCGCATGACAACTTCCCATATATAAATCTTCACCTCCGGACCATTCCGGAACTCCTCGTGACGTCCGGGATCTCATCCGGGACTCCGAACAACATTCGGTAATCACATACAAGTCTTCCTAATAACCCTAGCGTCATCGATCCTTAAGTGTGTAGACCCTACGGGTTCGGGAGACACGTAGACATGACCGAGACGGCTCTCGGGCAATAACCAACAGCGGGATCTGGATACCCATGTTGGCTCCCACATGCTCCTCGATGATCTCATCGGATGAACCACGATGTAGAGGATTTAAACAACCCCGTATTCAATTCCCTTTGTCAATCGGTACGTTACTTGCCCGAGACTCGATCGTCGGTATCCCAATACCTCGTTCAGTCTCGTTACCGTCAAGTCACTTTACTCGTACCGTAATTCATGATCCTGTGACCAAAAACTTGGTCACTTTGAGCTCATTATGATGATGCATTACCGAGTGGGCCGAGAGATACCTCTCCGTCATACGAAGTGACAAATCCTAGTCTCGATCCGTGTCAACCCAATAGACACTTTCGGAGATACCTGTAGTGCACCTTTATAGTCACCCAGTTACGTTGTGACGTTTGGTACACCCAAAGCACTCCTACGGTATCCGGGAGTTACACGATCTCATGGTCTAAGGAAAAGATACTTGACATTGGAAAAGCTCTAGCAAACGAACTACACGATCTTGTGCTATGCTTAGGATTGGTCTTGTCCATCACATCATTCTCCTAATGATGTGATCCCGTTATCAACGACATCTAATGTCCATAGCCAGGAAACCATGACTATCTGTTGATCAACGAGCTAGTCAACTAGAGGCTCACTAGGGACATGTTATGGTCTATGTATTCACACGTGTATTACGATTTCCGGATAATACAGTTATAGCATGAATAAAGACAATTATCATGAACAAGGAAATATAAAAATAATCTTTTATTATTGCCTCTAGGGCATATTTCCAACAGTCTCCCACTTGCACTAGAGGCAATAATCTAGTTACATTGTGATGAATCGAACACCCATAGAGTTCTGGTGTTGATCATGTTTTGCTCGCGAGAGAGGTTTAGTCAACGGATCTGCGACATTCAGATCGGGATGTACATTGCAAATATCTATGTCTCCATCTTGAACATTTTCACGGATGGAGTTGAAACGATGCTTGATGTGCCTGGTCTTCTTGTGAAACCTGGGCTCCTTGGCAAGGGCAATAGCTCTAGTGTTGTCACAAAAGAGTTTGATCGGCCCCGACGCATTGGGTATGACTCCTAGGTCGGTGATGAACTCCTTCACCCAAATTGCTTCATGCGCTGCCTCCGAGGCTGCCATGTACTCCGCTTCACACGTAGATCCCGCCACGACGCTCTGCATGCAGCTGCACCAGCTTACTGCTCCACCATTCAACATATACACGTATCCGGTTTGTGACTTAGAGTCATCCAGATCTGTGTCGAAGCTAGCGTCGACGTAACCCTTTACGACGAGCTCTTCGTCACCTCCATAAACGAGAAACATGTCCTTTGTCCTTTTCAGGTACTTCAGGATATTCTTGACCGCTGTCCAGTGTTCCTTGCCGGGATTACTTTGGTACCTTCCTACCAAACTTATGGCAAGGTTTACATCAGGTCTGGTACACAGCATGGCATACATAATAGATCATATGGCTGAAGCATAGGGGATGACACTCATCTCTTCTTTATCTTTTGCCGTGATCGGGCATTGAGCCGAGCTCAATCTCACACCTTGCAACACAGGCAAGAACCCTTTCTTGGACTGATCCATTTTGAACTTCTTCAAGATCTTATCAAGGTATGTGCTTTGTGAAAGACCTATGAGGCGTCTCGATCTATCCCTATAGATCTTGATGCCTAATATGTAAGCAGCTTCTCCAAGGTCCTTCATTGAAAAACACTTATTCAAGTAGGCCTTAATGTTGTCCAAGAGTTCTATATCATTTCCCATCAAAAGTATGTCATCTACATATAATATGAGAAATGCTACAGAGCTCCCACTCACTTTCTTGTAAACGCAGGCTTCTCCATAAATCTGCATAAACCCAAACACTTTGATCATCTCATCAAAGCGAATGTTCCAACTCCGAGATGCTTGCACCAGCCCATAAATGGATCGCTGGAGCTTGCATACTTTGTTAGCATTATTAGGGTCGACAAAACCTTCCGGCTGCATCATATACAGCTCTTCCTTAAGATGTCCATTAAGGAATGCCGTTTTGATGTCCATCTGCCATATCTCATAATCATAGTATGCGGCAATTGCTAACATGATTCGGACGGACTTCAGCTTCGCTACGGGAGAGAATGTCTCATCGTTGTCAATCCCTTGAACTTGTCGATAACCCTTAGCAACAAGTCGAGCTTTATAGATGGTAACATTACCATCCGCGTCCATCTTCTTCTTAAAGATCCATTTGTTTTCTATCGCTCGCCGATCATCGGGCAAGTCTGTCAAAGTCCATACTTTGTTTTCATACATGGATTCTATCTCGGATTTCATGGCTTCCAGCCATTTGTTGGAATCTGGGCCCGCCATTGCTTCTTCATAGTTTGAAGGTTCACCATTGTCTAACAACATGATTTCTAAGACAGGGTTGCCGTACCACTCTGGTGCGGAACGTGTCCTAGTGGACCTTCGAAGTTCAGTAGGAGCTTGATCTGAAGTATCTTGATCATCATCATTAACCTCCTCTCTTGTCGGTGCAGGCACCACAGGAACATCTTCCTGAGTTTCACTACTTCCTGTTTCAAGAGGTAGTGCTTCATCAAGCTCTACTTTCCTCCCACTTAATTCTTTCGAGAGAAACTCTTTTTCCAGAAAGGATCCGTTCTTGGCAACAAAGATCTTGCCCTCGGATCTTAAGTAGAAGGAATACCCAATGGTTTCCTTAGGGTATCCTATGAAGACGCATTTTTCCGACTTGGGTTCGAGCTTTTCAGGTTGAAGTTTCTTGACATAAGCATCGCATCCCCAAACTTTTGGAAACGACAACTTAGGTTTCTTCCCAAACCATAATTCATATGGTGTCGTCTCAACGGATTTAGACGGTGCCCTATTTAAAGTGAATGTAGCTGTCTCTAGAGCGTATCCCCAAAATGATAGCGGTAAATCGGTAAGAGACATCATAGACCGCACCATATCCAATAGAGTGCGATTACGACGTTCAGACACACCGTTACGCTGAGGTGTTCCAGGCGGCGCGAGTTGTGAAACGATTCCACATTTCCTTAAGTATGTACCATATTCGTGACTTAAATATTCTCCTCCACGATCTGATCGTAGGAACTTTATCTTTCGGTCACGTTGATTCTCTACCTCATTCTGAAATTCCTTGAACTTTTCAAAGGTCTCGGTCTTGTGTTTCATTAAGTAGACATATCCATATCTACTCAAGTCATCAGTGAGAGTGAGAACATAACGATATCCTCCGCGAGCCTCAACGCTCATTGGACCGCACACATCGGTATGTATGATTTCCAATAAGTTGGTTGCTCGCTCCATTGTTCCGGAGAACGGAGTCTTGATCATCTTGCCCATGAGGCATGGCTCGCATGTGTCAAACGATTCATAATCTAGAGACTCTAAAAGTCCATCAGCATGGAGCTTCTTCGTGTGCTTGACACCAATGTGACCAAGGCGGCAGTGCCACAAGTATGTGGGACTATCGTTATCAACTTTACATCTTTTGGTATTCACACTATGAATATGTGTAATATTATGTTCGAGATTCATCAAGAATAAACCATTGACCATCGGAGCATGACCATAAAACATATCTCTCATATAAATAGAACAATCATTATTCTCGGATTTAAATGAGTATCCATCTCGTATCAAACGAGATCCAGATACAATGTTCATGCTCGAACTTGGCACTAAATAACAATTATTAAGGTTTAAAACTAATCCCGTAGGTAAATGTAGAGGTAGCGTGCCGACGGCGATCACATCGACCTTGGAACCATTCCCGACGCGCATCGTCACCTCGTCCTTCGCCAGTCTCCGCTTATTCCGCGGCTCCTGCTGTGAGTTACAAATATGAGCAACGGCACCGGTATCAAATACCCAGGAGTTACTACGAGTACTGGTAAGGTACACATCAATTACATGTATATCAGATATACCTTTGGTGTTGCCGGCCTTCTTGTCCGCTAAGTATTTGGTGTAGTTCCGCTTCCAGTGACCCTTCCCTTTGAAATAAAAGCACTCAGTCTCAGGCTTGGGTCCATTCTTTGACTTCTTCCCGGCAACTGGCTTACCGGGCGCGGCAACTTTCTTGCCGTCCTTCTTGAAGTTCTTCTTACCCTTGCCCTTCTTGAACTTGGTGGTTTTATTGACCATCAACACTTGATGTTCTTTCTTGATTTGAACCTCTGCCGACTTCAGCATTGAAAATACTTCTGGAATGGTCTTCACCATGCCCTACATATTGTAGTTCATCACAAAGCTCTTGTAGCTTGGTGGGAGCGACTGAAGGATTCTGTCAATGACCTCCTCGTCCGGGAGGTTAATGTCCAGCTGGGACAGGCGATTGTGCAACCCAGATATTTTGAGTATGTGCTCACTGACAGAACTATTTTTCTCCATCTTACAACTATAGAACTTGTCGGAGACTTCATATCTCTCGACCCGGGCATGAGCTTGGAAAACTAGTTTCAGCTCCTCGAACAACTCATATGCTCCGTGTTGCTCAAAACGCTTTTGGAGCCCCGGTTCTAAGCTGTAAAGCATGCCGCACTGAACAAGGGAGTAATCATCAGCGCGAGACTGCCAAGCGTTCATAACATCTTGGTTCTCTGGGACGGGTGCATCACCTAGCGGTCCTTCTAGGACATATTGTTTCCTGGCAGCTATGAGGATGATCCTCAGGTTCCGGACCCAGTACGTATAGTTGCTGCCATCATCTTTCAGCTTGGTTTTCTCTAGGAACGCATTGAAGTTCATGTTGACATGAGCAGCGGCCATTTGATCTACAAGACATATTTGCAAAGGTTTTAGACCAAGTTCATGATAATTAATTTCATCTAATCAAATTATTATAATGAACTCCCATTCAGATTAGACATCCCTCTAGCCATCTAAGTGTTACACGATCCGAGTCGACTAGGCCATGTCCGTTCATCACGTGAGACGGACTAGTCATCGTCGGTGAACATCTCCATGTCTGTACATGCTAGGCTCCTTATGAGATTCTCGACCAAGCGATAACTGAGTGGTTGGAATTGGCAATCATATGCTCCCAGCGGTATCAGTCGCCATGATGAGCTTCGCCATTGGTTCTTATTTTGTGTACTTATCAACATTGCTATCTAACTTGCACTAGACTTCTTATATAAACGCTATGCTTTTGGTTTTTTGTGATATGGTGCCGCGCATATAACGAAGAATCCGGTTCACCAGGGTCCAATGGGAGTCATGCGGAGCATGCATGTGAAGAAAAACCTACTGCATGGCATACTATAGGTCCAGGCATGTGAGTGGCAAGTACTACAACGCATCGACGATGGAGTGATAAAACGCTGCATTCGGTGCAGGCGATCCGTGAAGTGTGGAGATATTGGCCTTCGACAGGCATGGCAGCAGGCTTGTAGTTAAGCATGTCCGTGTGCTCGAGAAGCTTATGAGCATATTGCTGCTGATGAAGAAAAAACCTGTCAGCGCATTGTACCACCTCGATGCCGAGGAAGTAGTGAAGAGGCCCCATATCCTCGAGGCTATACTCATATCGGAGACGAGCAGTGAGCTGATGAAGGAGCTCAGTGGAGGACGCCGTCAGGATGATGTCATCGACATAAAGCGGGACGTGGCGGTAGCAGCGCCCTGATGCTAGATGAACAATGATGTGTCAGAGTAGGTTGATCGAAACACGAGCCATTGGAGGAAGGCGGCGATGCGCCAGTACAACACATGTGGTGCCTGCTTGAGCCCGTACATGGATCAAAAATGCAAACACGCGTGATCCGGATAAGTGGCTCTGATGAATCTGGTAGGCTGCTGGCAAAACACCTGCTCGATGAGATGACCATCAAGGAATGCATTGGAAACATCCAAATGGTGCACGAGCCATGTTTGAGAAACCGCAAGTAGTACAACATCGCGAATCCTACCCGATTTAACAACCGGAGCAAAGGTGTCGAAGTCAACTCCGGCGCGCTGCCAAAAGCCACAGACTACTCTGTACACTTTGTAGCGCTCAAGGGAACCATCAGGGCGGGTCTTGTGGTGGAACACCTATTTCCCACTGATGACGTTGGCACGGAGAGGCTGCGCGACACAAGTTTCCACGTGCGGATGTCATGTGTTGCTCCAACGCGTCAAACTCCTTTTGCATCGTGGTGAGCTAGTGAGGGTCGCGAAAAGCAGTGCGGCCTCAAAAGGGAATCGACGATGGTGATGAAGTCGATGCGGTACACACATACTCTTCAGACGAATAGCACTTGCCGGGACAAACCACACCAGCGCGAGCACGGGTTGTCATGTGGTGCGGCGCTACCGGAGGGGCGGGTGGAGCAACGGGAGAGGGCGAGGATTCATCTGCATTAACGAAGATGGATGTCACTACAGGAGCCAACACAATATCATCCCCATCGAGTTACTCTGCGCGTGACATAAACCCAGCAACCATCATAAACATCATTGTTTCTGGTAAGCAAACCATCCAAGTTCATGTACCTCAGTAGAGAATTGCTAATCTACCATGCTAATGTATTTTCATGGCCCTGTATAATCCCATCATAGACCCATTAGTTCGGTCCATGGGCGTCAAAGTCCACACTTGGAGGACAGTAGGGGACATGAATCTTAGTGTCCATTCGTATAGGACGCAGTGCTCGACTACTTTGGCGCTAAGATTAGCAACCCATGTGACATTGGCAACCTCCTTGGCCTCATGCAGTTGATCATCAGTTCCTCTCCTCCCCTCATGCGCTTTATATTAACTGTGCCAAAATGCACTTTTATTCTTCTTTCCATGGATATTTAATAACTGCTGGAATCCTGGATAAATAAGTTTGCTGCAGTGACCGGAAAATTAGTGTTAGTTGTGGTTGCTGTAGCTCCGCAGATTATCTGGGACACGCGAAATGATGGCGTTGCAGGCACACAGAGAAAAAACTGCTGGATGATGTGTTGTTGTGATCAAACTAATTGGATATTGGATTCACTATTTATTTCCTTTGTAGAGAAATGAGGTAAACAAAAATCTGTTGCAGCGGGGAGTAATGCTCTTTGAACAGGTGGCAAATGAAGTGTTTGGAGCTGTGCGGGGCCAGAAACCTACTCACTGAAGGCCATCGGTCTTCGGCTGCATTCAGCACCTGTTTAGCAGGGCCATTTCCAGAAATTTGGGGCTTCGGGCGGAAATCAAAATGTGGCCCAAAATTTCGGCCAAAATTTCGAACAATTCACGTAACAGAAGAATTAATATGCGTAAAGCACACTATCAGTTTATTATCCAATCTGTTTTATTTGTACCTTATTTAACCATATCAGATATTATGCTAAAATTGTAATGTGATAGGAAAGCAACGAACAAACTTCATGTTCTACCAAAAAGGACCATCCGTCTAGTATTTCTTGGAATATAATCTTCAATCATATCTTCGTCCTATATCATATCTTCGTCCTATATCATATCTCCAAGACATCAATTTCTGCATCATGTTCCACAACCACCATCGTATTATCATCACCACCATCATGAACAATAACATCTGCCAGTTTGATTTTCAGAATAAAGTTGCCAGGCGCACTAAATATCTATCGAGGGCACTCGTTTGAGTTCGAGCCTCAAGATCCAGTCTTTGTTTTGCAGCACCAAAATCATGTTTCCTAATTCTAGTAGACATAATGATGATCCAGGAACAAAACCTAACAAATTATAATAAGTGATCATTGATCAAACAGAATCTAACTAGATTCATATAGTAATGATCGCTAGATGACTCGAGATCATTCAAATACAAAGAAAATAAATAGATAAAAAAAACTTGCTCTTGGATATTAAAACACAGTATGTAGTCTATGGTTGATGTGTTTAGCTAGCTAGGCTGGGCTGCTAGTTTGGATGTTGCTTCAAGTTGGATGTTATTTTTATTTCCCTTAATAGAAATTTGTGAGAAAGGGCTGGTGTCTTAATAGTTAGAGCCACAAGTTGGTGGGCTATCTAATTTGAGCGTAGCTCTTCCTATACTCAACTAATTTTTCTTGACAAAGAAGTGTGTCTATATATACAGTAGACACCATGCGATTAAACACACTACATTGAAATATATATGACAAACAATTAACATGTTACAAGATTCAGGAAAAAGCGTCATGCTTGACCAAGCTGCAGAGGTAACAAGGCAGCGTCCCGGGAAAAGAGCAGGAGCCATCCAACCTAACCGGTAATTAGGTTAAGTCTTTCTCCTTTTCTCTCACACCGGGTTCAAAAGTTGCATCACCAATAAGATGCCCATTCGGTGTTTTTGTGCAGAAAACAGAATAGGACCCTGCCCGAAACATACTACAAACACATCATGGATATTGAATAATTTAATTTAACAAAGCCATCGCAGGCTGTAATTAAAAAATCAATAGTATCATCACGTAGGATACATGGTGTCAAAATATATCTCTGGGATAACTCATCTGGATTGGTATTTATATACACTTGTAATTTGCACTAGTAGTCTCGGACAGACGACAATGGTTCACGAAATTAAAGGCGATCTCAGACTCTACTAGCTAACAAAAAGTAGTACTAATTAACATCAACTTGTTGTTGTTGAAGTATCATCCGGTATTAACAAATCAAAATCATTAGGGCTAAAAAACGAAGCCACGTTTATTTCTCTATGGCGACGGAGACGATGCCGCTGGTAACGGCATTTTTGGTGAGGACAGTGGGCAGTTCAACGTTTTTGCCCTTCTTGGGGGTCGATCTGTAGTAGTAAAAGTACAAGATCAGCTGGATGAGACCAAAGATTGTACCGAGGGCATTGGGGATCTGCACAGAATTTAAAGAGGACATAAAAGTTAGATCAATCCGCGCTGAGGATTTCTTGATTGTATGTTTGGCTGGGTTTGCGACTAATTATTTCCAATGTGTATTTGTATCTACATACCGTGATGTAGATGTCAAACTTGATAAGCGCATCGGCCGTCCAGCAGCAGCCATTGAGGAAGTTCACCAGCGACAGGAAGAATGGCATGTACTCCACACTCTTGGTCCTGATCACTTCACCCTGCAAATAGGCAGTACAATATTACTACTTTCATCTTAAATTTTTCAGTTATATTTGTATTAGTACACTCGTAAGTTGGCAAAAGCATCCGTAATTAACATTCACCCTGTAAAGGAAGTTTACCTTTGAGGTAGAAATAAACCGTAGGATTTTTTGATTAAAAATTATGATGTAGCATATTGTAGAAGAACTTGGGTGCGTGAGAGGTGAACAGCTCAATTCGTACTTTTTATAACAGGGTTTTGGCACGAACGTTAAAAAGTGAAAGGTGTGTGCATCTTTTAGATGTACATAGATTTTCAGGCAGAATCAACAACAAACAAGGTGTACTACTCCCTCCGTCCGGAAATACTCGTCTGAGAGATAGATGTATCTAGATGTATGTTTGTTCTAGATGCATCCATTTTTATGACAAGTATTTCCGGACAGAGGGAGTACTTAACAAATTAAGGTCTGTCAAAAGCATCCACTAGAACCATTACCACACCATACGTGCACAATGCAGATTAATTAATTAGCCACCTGAACTAACAAGCTAAAGCGGTTATCAAAGATCACGGGTCGACGACCCTTAAGTTGGGGTGGTGTACGTACCATGATGGTGAGCGGGGAGGCGTACATGATGGAGCCGAAGATGACGCAGAGGATGCCTACGATCATGGAGCGCTTCTCATGGGTGTGGGCACCGAGGAGCACACCGGCCACCACGGCAGCCACGAACGCCGCCTCGAGGGTGAGCACGCCCAGCATCTTCCACTGCACGCACAGCAGAGCACATGCACATGGCTTGGGTTAGGGGCTGGAGGATCTTCTGTACAGAAACTAAAGCCGAAAAAAGACAGTGGGACGGATGAGGATTGAGGAGGCATTAGGAGGGTTGCACGTACGTACCCTTGTGTCCTTGGCCGCGTAGATGATGAAGATGATGATGTAGGCGCCCTCAATGACGAGGCCGATGCCGTTGATGGTGAGGACGAGGGTGCTGTTGGGGTGGACGATGGGAAGCCCGTAAAAGAACCAGAGCAGGCAGTTCATGAGCGTCGCCAGGTAGGGGTCCGGTTTGAACTCCTCCACGTCCTTGGCCTTGTAGATCCGCCAGAACGTCGGCCTGCGTACATACGTACAATTAGTAAACGAGCCTCAGATTCATGCCCTAGCAACCACCTTTCATATATGTATACATACAGACTAGACCAGAGGAGGAGGAGTGGGCTTACACAGGGGAGAGGAAGAGGCCGAAGGAGATGACATTGCCTATGATGCCGACGATGTTGCGGGCCACGTCGGCGGAAACCATGATGCTCACCTAGATCGATCGATCGCCGGGAACACAACTCGATTGCTCGGGGAACTAACGACTTGAGGAAGGTTGGTTGTGATTTGTTTGGGGCGTGGGTGGCCGAGCTTATATAGTAGGGGGTTCCCCGTCTCCTTCCCCAAGTTATATCCGATGTGGATATGGTTAAGGGCAGGTTAAACGGTTTGATTTGAGTGCAGTCCTCATCCAACTCCCTCTCCGGCCGTGCTCCCATCCAACGGCCGGCCGTGTCAATTTCTTCCTCGCCCGCGTCCTTTTTTCCAGCCAAAAAAGGATCATGCAGCTAGGAGCTAGCTCCTCTCCCACGTAACAATAATCCCTACTCGGATAAACCCCATACAGTCGTACGCAAAACAAACAAGGACAACCCTGAGCGTGAAACTTTCACGGACCAAATCCAACCCAGCCGGCGTCACCCAAGGACGCTGCAAAGTCCAAGACCAACCCAGTCGGCCCAACGACTCCGGAAGCCCAACACACGTGTTACGGGAGGTCGTGAAGTGCTGTTGATGCTCTATTTCATAGATCCTATAATATAAAACCATTTTTGACACTATGCGACGGAGGGAGTAATATACAATTATCTTTCTAGTTTCTACTATTAAAGTGGAGTACGTAGGTAGTTTTGTTTCATTTGGTTACGTCGCTCCCCCATCGTCTCCCTCAACAATTTTTATATTCTAAAAAATAACTCTTGTTCTCTGTTTTTTAACCGCGTTATAGCCGTCGCCACTCGACCCCACCCGCCCCTCCCCTCTCCTCGCCACCGTCCGCAGTGCCGCTAGGCAAAGCTGGGACGGCAGGGCGGCGGCGGGGCTTCTCCACCCTTCGAGCATCACGGACGGTGCGAGACGGCCAGATCGCGAGGAGGCGCCAGGAGACAACTCTTGGCGGCGGCGTGCGCGGCGCGGCGGCGCCACCTATGATGCGAGCTTTGCGACCGATCCACTTTGAGGCGCGGTCTGCAATGTTTGCGGCGGCGTGGTGGCCACCTTGCCTCGGGCGGTGGCAGCTGCAGGCGCGGCGCGGGCCTATACCGAGAAGGGCGGGGGCTGCACCCGGTGCGCCATCATACGTTGGATCGGTGGCGACGGCGTGGAGGCCATGGTTATCTGGTCAGCGGCGCCTCCGGTCAGATCTGATCTTGCCGGTGCAGCCGGCGGTGGTGGCCATCTCCCCCGTCGTATGTGGTCGACCTGACGCTAGATGGTCATATCTCGAGTTTCGTCATCTTGCACCGGTTACGAGTCGGGAAGACATAGTTGCCGGTTAAAACCGAGCCATTGGTGGGCGATGGCGGCCTTTTGCGCCGTTACCTTGATGAAGGCATCATCGTGTAACTGTTGTCGACCCACTCGTGCTGCTTAGGGGAAACCCTAGGATCTGGTCTTCCAGATCGAATGATGACGGTACTACGGTGCCGTTTCTCTATAGAGAGCATCGTTTGTGGAGCAGTGCTGGAGGATAGAGGCGGGAGGTGGAGCGGCTTTGTCTTCAACGGAGCTTCGATGCAGCTGTCAAGTCATATTTGGCGGACATGTGCTACACCGAGTCATGCCTGGTTGGCAGGTGCTCTGCACGACGGATCTTCCAGAGTCTTCGCGTCTGGATGGACGAGCGCAGGGCAGTGGCACCGTTGGGTGTCGTGGTGGCGTCGACGGATGTCTGGTCTGCAAAGATGATGCGGATCTCTCTCCTGAAGATGGGTCAGTCCTCCAATGAAAATGGCAGCATCTAGAACGTATGCATGCGGTGTGCTCTTTAGGTAGGCTGCACGGGCTGTTGGTCCCGATACATTATATGGATGGATAGGTGACGACACCGGTTTAGATATGGGGAGTGCGAGCACTCCATATTATCGAGTTTGAAGGTGTGAGTTGTTGCTTTGGGTGGATTGATGTACGTTCTTGTCAGACCTTTGTGTAATAATTAATAAAGATGGCTGCATGCATGCATCTATTGACGTAGTTTAACCTCCTTCTCTAAAAGAAACAAATCGCTCCACCTAGTCCTATCTATATGGGTCCTCTCTCCTCTAGGGTGGTGCCGCCCCATGCCTCCTCCGCCTATAACCAGCGAGCATTCTAAACCATTGCAACAACCCCCATGACTTTCTCCGACATAACCGTCCACTCCCCCAAGGAGCTTGCAGAGAGAAGACAAGCGCTGCGACAGCAACAGGAGATGGCCTGGAGGCACGGGAATGGTGTTGCATGTAGTTGGTGGCCTTCTCCAAGGGCCTGCTGTAGCGAGGCGAGCATGATGCGCCGGGATGGATGATGCACCGTAGTGCGGTTGCAGGGGATGGACATAATTCCCTAACGGAGGCCGTCGGCATAGGCTTGACCCAAATCATCGATCCGTGACACGTGCCACATCATCGATCCGAGCCGTGTCAGTTGGCATACCTCATCGACCCGGAGGCATAGCCAGTATTATCTGGTTTTTCTTTTTTTTCTTCTTTTTTCCGAATTAAAATTTTATTAACTTAAATGTGCCTTATCTAAAAAAACATACATAAATTATATATCGATTTGGTGTAGAATTTATCATAGATTATGAATATGTAGTTTGTATTTGCTTGCTGGTATGTTAGTAATGTGACCTCATGTTCTTTTGCATATAGGCCCCTATACTTTATTAAAATAATAAACAATTGATAATTACATCTATTTTGACAAAGTTTTATAAAAATCGTAGTGAGCTGACAAAAATCGTATTATAAACAATTATCGTGTTACTTCTATTATAAACAATTGCAGTGTGCATGCGATCCGGCTCAGTGAGCTTACAAAAATCGTATTCTGTGGATGGAACTCAAGTTTGCGGCTTAGTGAGCTTATTGGACGATTTTATGATTGTGAGACGAAAGAATAATTGCTTCGTTTTACGTGTTCGTGCTGGTCCTGAGCGGTTGTTAATTAATTGGGGATGGGGATGTGTTACTTTTGGGGTTTTTTACGCAAAAAGGCTTCCACCCTGCTTCTTTATCTTTACCTAATATTAAAGTGAGGATTGTTTCTTCACTTTTTTTGGTTCATCACGCACTTTTTTCCGTCCGTTTCGTACGTCACAATTTCCTGAGTTTTTTTCGTCCGTAGCGTGTACCTGTAGGTCATCCTCGAAACGTAAAATAGCAGCTAGCCAACTCAGCTAGCTAATGTTTCATGGAAAAGAGGGAAACGTTTCCTATTTGATACTCCTAGATACAACTCTCAAAGCCTGGGCCAAGTGGGGAGCTCAATTGCTACTTTTCGTCTCTCATCTTCTGTTCCTTCGCATGGACCGAGCTGGGCCTGGTCTACAATTTTTTTTCTGGATTGGGGAGCAGCGTAAAAAAGAAAATATATAACTTCACTAATTGGGGCTCGATCTCACGACCTCCGAGGCAACATCAAAGGGCGCATCCAACTCAATAGACTTATGATTTTGTAAAAAAACATGGTTCATTGCTAAACTAATTAGTCTCACCTTGCCCATTTCAATTAAATTCCACTAATTTATATAAGGGCACTGATTGGCGTAAAAGGCCACAATGACCGACCTGGTTCACGTACTCAGACTGTGTGTTGAGTGTGGTATAAATTCTTGTGGCCTATTGACGTTTTTTGCTGCTCTGTTTAAAAAATGAAAGAGAGAAAAAGCGCTCTCTCTACTCATGGCTATGCGTGTTTTATTTTCTTCCAATTCCTTGACATCCTCTTGAAGTCGTCACTGATGCTGTCGGTGCCATCGTCGGTTGTGTTGACCAGCTGCGTGTCCACACCAATTGCCAGCAAACATTTTTTTTACAGAATAAATGTAAAAATGTTATAGTACGCTGATACAAACTTAGATACACCGGTAGAAACCGTCTCAACCAACTTGCAGCGGCACCTCCAGGACGATCAATATTAGCTAGATTTTGAGCAACTTTATTTTCATTACGCTCAATTTTCAATGGGCCAAATCCATGCAGACCGAGGAGCTTCCTCGTCTCCATAATAAGATGTCCACAACGGAACAAACATATGTTGCGTCGCGCTGATTGCTGTTTTGCTTGTGAGCTTTGGGAGGCTCCCTGGCATATGGATGTAGATGATCAACAAGAGTTTAGAAAAGCCATCTCAGTTTTATTTCAGAAAATTATGAGTATTTTTTGTCACATGTAACTTGCTTAGGGCACGTACAATGCGGGCGCTAGGAATAAAATCCGGCAGTTTTCGCATCGTCCGAACTACTTTCCTAGCATCGACACATAAGCTAGAGTTGGACACTAAGAAATATACATAATGTAGCTATAAGCGCTGGATGATTGTCCATGTTAATTTGCTTAGGAGTTTAAACGCTCTTGCGTTGGAGCTGGCCTTAGATTGGTATTTCTAACCTTCATCTGTTGGTCGTTAGCTATTAATGATATCCATGTGTGGTAACGGATTCCACATGAGCTTGGCGCGTGTATTAATTTTCACCCGTTGCAATGCACAGGCCTTTTTGCTAGTTATTTATAAAGCACAGATCAACGTCGTCAGGTACAAACGCACGCCACTATAGCGCGCACACACACCCAAGGCAGGATACATATATAGGCGCTGAGCGCAACAACACCACCCCTAGCACTATTGTACAGAGACAAAGCCGCATACGATGACCCGTGGATTCCAAGACGGCGCCTTCAGGAAGGATACGACACTAGAGCGCCGCCACCGCCCGATCCAAGGATCAGAGTTTCCCCTGGAGCCGCACGAAAGGGCAGTGAGAGCCACGACGACGCCTTCAAGAAGGGAACGAGCTTCTCCGCTGCCGGTCCGTCCGAAGATAGAATATGTTTTCACCACGGACAACACTCACCGCCACCGAGCGCCACACCCCGGCTACCACGCCGCCCACACGGCCATGGCCACAGGACAGCACCAAGCCACGGGGTCGACCCAAGAGCACCGCGCAACCACCACCCCGACGGCCACCGCCCCGGCATCCAAGACGTAGACACCATCTCACCGGAGATCCGCCGCTACCCCAACCAAAGAGACGAGCGGAAAGATCCCGACATTCCCACCCCTGGACATCTCCCAATGTTGAGGCCCAATAGGCCGGCAAAAATGGGCCTCCATTGACTCGTCCTGCCGCATCGGGCGCGGGACGAGCTCGGTCCTACTGCACCATGTGTGAGACGAGGTCGGTCCTGCTGAACCGTGAGCGAGACAAGCTCGGTTCGACGACACCGTGCGCGAGACGAGGTCGGTCCAACTGCACCGGGCGCGAGACGACCGATGGACCGCAACTGGGAGAGGGCCAGCCATTCGACAGAAGTACAGCCCGGAGGATGAGGAGATGAAGCGAAGGTCGACATGGTCCGACCGCAAACGAGCCGACGCCGGAGTAGAGCCAGCCGTCGCCGGTTGCAGAGCCGCCGAACCACCATGTAGTCGCCGCGCCGCCGGACGGCCACCGCATGGACGATACAGCACCGCGGCCACCCACGGCCGAAGTAGCAACCACGCGACAGGCCACTGCCCTAACCCGCGCCGCCCGCCAGATTCCAGCCATGAGACCAGGCCGGCCCCACAACCACCCGAAGCCCATGCTCCGCCGCCACCATCCGCCCATCCGGGACTCCAGCCGCTCCCCGGGCCGCAGGCCAGCCCCCAGGCCGTGGACCCGGCTGGATCTGGGCAGAGGCCGAGTGCCTCGCAGCCACCAGCCCGCCGGCGGCGCCCCTGTCGCCCGCACTGGCCGCACCAGAGCCGCTGCCATGGAAGACCACCCCATGCAGCCCCCCGTGCCGGATCTTGACGTCCACGACCCCGCCGCCGCCGCCCACCCTCACGCCGCTGAGCCCCGCGTCAGCACGTCGCCGCCGCCCTACACCAGATCGCGCACACTCCAGTGGCGAGCGAGGGGGAAAAGCCCAGCCGCCGCCCACGCCGGCCGGACTTTGCCCGGCGGCGCACTCATGCGGCGGCGAGGAGAGAGGGAGGAGAGGGGGGCCTAGGCCGGTGGCGGCTAGGGTTTGCCCTCCCATTCGCCTGCAGGAGCGACACGGGAGGGAGAGGTCTCTCGCGTTGTCGCGCGAGCTTCACCTAACCTGATTCACGTGTGCTGACCACCTTGGGGTTTTTTCCCTGGGTTACTGGTCAAATATAAATAGATTCATGTTTCTGGGACGGAGACGGCTCAGCATAGCACGGGAAAACGCCCGAACCATTCGCAAGATTTCATTTCCGCATTGACCTAAGCGTCTGTCCTCGCATTTAATGCATCTGGCGGCTGGCTTATTTTACTTACCATACATCTCCAGTACACATATCAATACGCCACCTACACAAATCTACATGCAAAGCGGACGTGAGAGATTTCAGGAGCATTTGAGGCTGGGCTCAGAAAAGAATATCGGTCCAATTTTCTCAAATACAATGATATATATTTATCTTTGACGGGAAGTCCACACATTATGTAACAATACATGTATACTGGAAAATGAAATACCCTCGGTCTTTCTCTTTCCAGTTTGCATATCCATCAGGCTTGCCATATTGAGTAGTTAGGTGAGATGAGTTCTCTAACTGTTAGCAGTGTGTTGTGTTTTTTTTTCAATATATTGGCCTTTTAGTTTTTTCTAAAATCTTAGAGACACTATGTTCTTCATTTTGATAAGTACTCCCTTTGTTCCAAATTACATGAAGTTCTAACTTTCGGCATAAGTTAGACTTTAAGTTTGAGCAAACATATAAGAAAATATGCTAATATTTACAATACGAAACACACACGCGCGCTGTGTATGGAAATACATTTTATAATGATCCCTTGAAACTAATTCGGGGTTGTAGATGTTAATATATAGACTTAGTCAGACTTAATATGGCAAGAACATAAGAACATCCATTAGAGTAACTAGTCATCAACCCGTGCATCTGCATGGGCTAGCACTTCTAATATTAAATACGTCCAAGCGGGTACCTATTATATTGATAGACAACATGGTTACAAATTCAAAAGTTGTTGCATGAATCATGTATTTGTTACATATAAGTTTCTAATAGGTATGTAATCAAATTCCATATTGCAGCATATATGTTTATTTCATTTTGCTACCCGAAGAACATACATCTTCATTTTTTTCCTCAGAATTACGTTAGAATTTTATCTTAAAACCGCTTTGTGGATTAGATTTTATATGTGTACAATAATTAAGCAGAAGTCCTCTCTCAGGAACATTGGATGGCACCTAGTATAGTTTTAAAGAATTTGTTTCTATAGACTACAATGAAACAATGGACATACACGGTTTTCTATCAGCATATGTGAAACTGTAGCAAGAAATACACATAAGAGATTATATTTTCTCATACCTTTATGAGCCATACATTATTAAGATTTTAAGTTGTTGTGTTAACCAATAATTTCTTACAAAATTTCTTTTATGATGAATAGAGTGGTGGAACTATGTCATAGATTATTTGGATTTAAGTTGTGTATACCCAAAAATCTTAAAGAAATTCTTTTATGATTATTCATGCTTTTTGAATACTTTCTACTCCTACTACACATATATATCACATACGTAATTAAGTGTTTATATGAGATATTTGTGCCGAATGATGCATCAAGTTTTCTTGTGTTACTGTAGTAACTGCATAGTTCTAAAGATGTTTTAGCAGGTATAATTTTCTCTTACTGATAAGGCCAAAAATAAAGACATGCATAGACATAATATATATATACGTAAGAAATAGGTATTAGCAATCCGCATCATACGAAGAATGTCATGTGAATCCATCTAATTCATCAATCGAAAGTATGCCATTCGAAGTAGTATATATGTCTGTCAAAAGAATAATATTGTGTGCATGCATAATAATAACAATCAATGCTAGAGCTTATTTAGCATCTAGAGGCGTACAGGAGGAGCTCCTCGACCCAATCGGTACACGCCACCACTTCAAGATATGAGCCAGCAGGAGGGGGCGGCCATGTAGAAGACTCCATAGCATTTTTTATGGCATCACATATTTTTTGGACCGGCAGGATATCTTATTGAAGGAGGCTTTTATGGATAATCAGCAAGGTGGTGTGGATTTATATCTTCTTTTCGTTGGACTTTTTATGGACGGTGCTTTACACTTTTTTTGGACGGGAGTGTTCCCTTTTTATTTGATTGAGGGAACGGGTGGATGTTTGTTTTCTATATACCACTAATAAAGTTGACCGTGTCATATGCCTTTTTTTTGGTACAGGATCATCATTTTTTTTCCTTTTACATAGCCTGCACAATCCAGCGGTGTAATTAATTTCCATAATTTGGATTAATAAGAGAACTTAAAAGGTGCGGATCAGCCTGGTCACTTGGATTTATTTCACTTTTTTACGTTGAACATTTTCTCTATGGATAGAACTTGAAAGGTGCGGGTCAGACAGAAGATTTCCATTTTTTTATGTGAGACTGTCCTTTTTATTTTTATGAACAATACTCTATGGAGCCTGTCCTTTTTTTAACGTGAGACTATCTTTTCTCTATGGAGAGAACTTGAAAGGTGCGGATCAGCCAAGTATAGGAGGATGAGAACATTCAAAGGTGTGCAGAATCAGTGGGGTATTTTTGATTTCTTTCCCTTTTTTACGTTGGACTTTTTATGAAGAGGCTTTCCAATTTATTTATTTTTTACGTGAGGTCGTCCTTTTTTTTTATTTTGAGGCGGGTAATCAGCTGGGCCACATGGATTTGTTTCTCTTTTTCAGGTTGCCCTTTTTCTGCACGTAGAGAACTTAAAAGGTGCGGGTCAGATGGAAACTTTCCTGTTTTAATGAACATATGAAAACTTTAAGGTAAATGTTTGGGGACGGCGCGCCGGCTGAACACTCGGCCGGTCGCTCGTGAGCCGCACGTTGGCGTACAATCGTACGATACAGAGCGCCGCTCTACTAGGAAAATATCTCTCCTCTCCTTATCCTTTCCTTCCGTGTTTCTCCCCCACCACTTACTCTCAATCTCTCATGGGCATGGCTGCTCCAAGCTACTGTGTTCCGCCAAGGCCTCCTCCTCTCCCGTAGCTCCACGCTACTGACCTGCTTCATCAATTCGAGGGGCTGATCTGCTACGGTGGCGCTGCCAATCCACTCATGCAAGCTTTTTTTGTCTTCTGGATGCAACAGGGGGTGGCTGCGTGCCCTGCCGCTGGGTTGTTGCCGGAGGTCAGGTGCGGCGCGGTAGGAGCAGGAGACGTGGTGTTGCGCGTGGCAGGGATGACGCCGCACGCATGCCGGCAGAATTTGCGAGCGGCGGGGAGCGCTGAGATCCACTCTCCCTAGGGATGGATTTGGCTATCAATTTGCCCACACGGTTGTAGCTTTTGTAATCGCCGGTAGTAGCAATCTGCTAAACGGGTTGCATCCTTCTAAATCGCGTTCCAGCATTTTTTATTTAAATCGCTGGTGTTGCATCTTTTCTTGAAATCATCGGATCCAGCTTCCCAAATCACCGGTTGTAGCTTTTTGATCAGCCGATTGTAGCTTTTTGGATCCTCGGTACCAGTTTCAAATCATCGGTTGTAGCTTTTTCATCAGTCGATTGCAACTTTTATAATCACCGGTTCCACCTTTTTGAATTGCCGGTTCCAGCTTCTGATTAGTTTGTTTGCATTTTTTTATCGCCGGTAGTAGCTTTTTAAATCGCCGTTGCAACTTTCGTTTCAGCTGGTTGCATCGTTTTAAATCGCCGGTTCCAGCTTTGAAAAAACTCACAGTTTTGTAACTCGCCGGCCACCGGTTTTGCTACAGCCATGACCGCCGGTGCTGTGGCCGTGGGGAAGCCGGCTTGTCCAATTTTTTGATGCGGGGACGGGGGGTGGGGACGGGGGTGTTGCAAGGAGTGTCGAGGGGAGCGGCAAGCTTGTCAGGGAGCGCACGCACAACTTCAGGAAGGAAGTTTGGCTGGGAGGGGGACGTTTTTCCTGGGAGCGTTGACCAGAGGAAAAGACGAAGCGAGGGGAAGATGCGAGAATCGGACGACTGCGGCAGGCTAGATCGAACGGCTGGGGCCTGACCGGCCCAAAGTTGGGCCGGTGCGCCGGGGCATATCAGCGCCCAAACTTTAAAGGTGCGCCTAATCAGCCCGTCGTTTGGATTCCTTTCCTTTTTTACGTTGTGCTTTCTATACGAAGAGGCTTTCCTTCATTAATGAAGTGAGACAATCCTGTTTTTATGCGGGTAATCAGCTGGGCTGTTTGGAGTTGTTTCTCTTTTATACGTTGTACTTTCCATAGCACGGAAGCTTTGTTTTTTTTTTTTGACGTGAGGCTATTTTTTTGTGAGCATATGGGAGGCTTTATTTGTTTTGTATACTACTAACTTTGGACGTGTCGGATGCCTCTTTTTTGTGGTATGGGACCATCTGCGGTGCACAAGTTTTCTTTCTATCCTAAATGTAAATTCTACAGTCCAACGGTTAATTATTTTTTGATGATGTGGATTAATGAGAGGTCTTGAAAGGTGCCTTCGATTAGTAAATATAAGATATAAGATAAGATTACCCAGCATGCATGATTTCATGTACGTGCAGCTATAATCATGAAGACCAGGCTGGAGCTATTTTTTGGAGAGAGAGAAATGTGGATCGCCTCTCGGCGGCGACTGACTCTGGCGCCTTGTTGGTCGCCGACACCGCCGGGCAACTCAGGCTCCCGGTTCTCCTGCCTTGGTTCTTCCGACGCAGAGGAGACGACGCAAACGTGCTACGACACCTCCCTCGACTATTCTTCTCTTTTGTCTTCTGCAGTTCGCCGGAGGAAAACGGACGATGAGTTGGCAGACGAGTTCTGGGCGGACATCGACTACCCTACTCCAGCGTCTAGGGTTTGGGAGAGACCTTCGTCTCGACGGGCAGGTGAGGTGTCTTCTGTTTACAGGTCGGACAAGATTGGAGAACCTTCGCCGGTCTATGTGGAGGGCGCGGCAGCCTCCTCCTCGAATGTGTCAGCGACGGCTGCAGCTCCCCCCCCCCCGGTGGCGTCTCCGGGGTTCCCTACTGATCGAGGCCTCTGATCAAGCCTTGGATCGGCCCGGTTCCACCACCTCGGTTGTCCCTGCCAAGAACGCTCGGTGATCTACTGTCGCGAGCTTGTCTCGGCGATGGAGGAATCCAAGACGGAGTTCCGTGGGCCTCCACCGCCCTAGGGCCAACCCGAACGGGCCGTCACGGCGGTCGCTGTTCCATATCGGACATCGGAGGCTGCACCAAGTCTGCAGGCGTATCCTGAGCGTCCGCTTCGGATGGTTGATCTCGGCCGTTGGCTTGGACATATGTGGAACAGGAAAGTGCAGGGGGGAACCCTAATTTCAATCGCACCTTCGATGTCGTCATCGCCTCTCCCACGATGAAGCGCGGCAACCCTTCCGTGCCGCCGGGCACCACCACCGGCCACCAGCCCTTGCAGCCTCCAACTTCTTCCCAGCCGGCTTCTTCTCCGACGGGTGGCGCGCCTTGCTTCGCTCCGGGTGTATATGCACCGGTGCAGGCCGCGCAGCCGTATGTGACGCCGTGTGGCTTCGTGCTGGCGCAGCAGCCTCAGGTACAACAACAGCCCCTGCAGCAGTCCTCGGCGTATCAAGCTCACTTTCAGCAGTCGTTCTTCACTACCCCGGGTCAATTCGTGCAACAACACTAGTGCAGAACCGGGCTTTATCACCGATTCGTAAGGCCCTTTAGTGCCGGTTCTGCAACCGACACTAAAGTGTGGGGACTAAAGCCCCCTCCCCTTTAGTACCGGTTCAACATGAACCGCCACTAAAGGACCTGGGGGACCTTTAGTCCCTATTGGTAACACCAACCGGGACTAAAGGTTTTTAAATTTTTTTGAAATAAAACAAAAACAGCCCATCTACTAGGTTGGCACGCTTTGCATATGACTAGAAACCCAAGCTCTAGTTGGGCCAGGATGTAGGCCCGTATGGCCCAGTAGGGCCCACAGGGCAGAAGACTTGCAATAGGCCCATAAAGGCCTGATTAGAGAGGAGCTCGACACGGTAGCCGCGACGGGGCTTATAAACCGGTCCGAGCTCCTCTCAACTAGCGAGGTGGGACTAAACATTATGCACTCCGGGTGGCAGCGCACCCCTTTAGTACCGGTTGGTGGCACGAACCCATACTAAAGGGGGGGGGGTCTTTAGTACCGGTTGGAGCTGCCAACCTGTACGAAAGGCCACCACCTCCTTAATACCGGTTCGTGGCACGAACCGATACTAAAGGTTCGCCAAGAATCTGTTCTAATGAGCACCGCCCGCGTAGCCGTTGGAACTGGCACTAATGGTCACATTAGTGCCGGTTCAATTACAAACCAGAACTAATGAGCTTCACATTAGGCCCTTTTTCTTCTAGTGCAACAGTCATTCCTTCTTCAACCGACGGGGCGCTATGCACAGCAGCAGCAACAAACGGCAGTGTTTCAGTCTATGCAACACCCTAGTTCAGCTCGTTGCAACAGCAGCCTACGATACAACCTTCAGGGGCAGCCGAGGTGACAGGTTATCCTAAGAAGGTATGGTGCTCGAAGTGCCAATATCCAGGGCACACTTATGATGACTGTGAGACACAACAATACTATTTTATTTGCGACATGATTAATCACCCGACAACCATGCGGCGCTGCCCTTCTCTCAAGATTCTGACGGTGTCCGCAGGGAGGATCTTGCACCACAGCATTCTTAGGGCGTTGGTATCTATTTTTGGTGGCTGTATCACTCCCAGTATCGTGGAGGCAGAGGTTGCTAAGGTTTCTCAGTACCAGCAGCACTGGATGTAGGAGGCCATGCCACATGGCAAGGACGCTTTTCTCATGTCCTTTTCGAGCGAGGAGGTTCTTCATAGGGTGACTAGCTTTGTAGTTTTCATCAAATCTCACAATGTCACTATCGAGTTTAAGCCTTGGAAGTCAGAGAAAGATACCACACCGTTTAGAGCTAATTCCTATCTGGGTTCATGTGCATGAGGTGCCTCACGCTCTCCGACACTTCTTGGGGCTTTGGGCAGTCGGCTCGGTGATTGGTGCTACTCTCGATGTTGACCATCTATGTTTGCGCCGGAGAGGAATTGTTCGTATCCAGGTAGCGGTATTGAACCTTGATGCTTTCAAAAGTAGCACAATTGATTCTCTTTCTTCAGACGTGGTGGTTCAAAGGAAAGGTTATGAGTTCCGGTACAATCTTGAAGAATCAGACTTCCGTGTTGATAGTGACTTTGTGCCTCAAGTCTGGGAGCACGATGATGATCCAGGGGGCGACAAGGGGCATGAAAGGGAGGATACAGCGAGAACCGATGATCCAAGCAAGAGGTCCAAACCCACTTCATCATCCAACAACTCTTTGAACCCTAATACCTCGGGTGGTGTGGAGCCCATGCAGATGGCCATTGCCGTCACACCTCTGAACCCTCATCGAGGCTTACCCGTCACGGCTGCTTCATCGTCATTAAAGGGGTCTACTCCGTCGGGACATGCTACTTCGTCCAAGGCTGCTCCTCGTACGACGCCGGCGCCCCGGACCTCGACGCCGCCGTCTTCGACTCGCTGGTCGCCACCGCCTAACCCCCACATGGGGAGTCGTGTGCGCTCCTTACCGAAGGGGACCGCTCCATCGCCGTCATCATCGCCCACTCCTGCCTCGCCGGCTCGACGTGGTGTAATCTTCTCCCCGTCCGTTCAAGATGGCCAGGAGTCTGCCATGGCGGAGCTACGCGCGTTATCATCTACTCCTCAGCCACCGGGGGGGCTTCCGGACTTGGGGAGGCTGAGGAGCAGCCCCCACTATCTTCTTCTTCATCGCCGCAACAGTCTACTACGCCTCTAAGAGTCGATGAGATGGGCTCCGAGGTCTATGTTACCCCTTCGCCGCTGAGGCGCAGCCGGCGTCATCATGTCGGGACTGACGGATCAGCAGCCATCGACGAGGACTCTATGGTGAAGGCCATGCACAGGACTGTTGCTCGCAACCTCAAGTTCGGAGGTACCCCCTCTCGCAAATCTTTTATGTGTTTTGATAATTCCAAAGTATATTCAAATATCACTAGACTTGGGGTGTCACTAGGACGTAATGAGAATGAGATAGATTTTTTGGTCAATGCTCTAAAACAAGTGGAGTTCGACGGGCTTATGGTTGCTCCGAAGTTATCGAGTTTTGTCGACCCTCTCGTGCCAGATGAGGAGGATGAGGATGCTAATGCCAATCATGAAGGCAAGCTTCTCTCTTATTTGGTTAAATACACGACTGAAGTAGACCTTGACGATACTGTACGCGACACTACACTTTTTAAGATTGTCGCGTCGGTGCGCAAGAACAAGTCTAACTCAGCAAAGAAAAGAGGGCGCTCTTCAAGAAGCCAAAGGTCTCTAAACATAATGTTGGTTCATCATGAGAGGTGTGTTCTGGAATAGCAGAGGTCTTGGTGACTTAGCTAAACACAAACACATTGCTGATTGTGTAAAGTATCATAGGTTGGACTTTGTGGCTATCACTGAGTCGGGTAAACGTGATTCTCCAACACGTGATCTGGACCACTTTTCATGTGGTTTTGATTACGACTTTCATAGGTGTGTTCTGGAATATACAATTATCTTTCTACCACTGTTTTAAATAGCCCGCTATAGCTCCGCTATAGCACGCTATAGCGTTTACAAAAGGTCTTGCGCTAAAAGACTTTGGTCCAAACAAATGAACAAACATTTTAAATAGCGCGCTATAGCTCCACTATAGCACGCTATAGCATTTGGAAGAGGTCCACCGCTAAGATGCTTAGCACGCTATTTAAAACTATGCTTTCTACTATTGAAGTGGAGTACGTAGGTAGTTTTGTTTCATTTGATTAGGTCGCTCCCCCATCGTCTCCCTCAACAATTTTTATATTCTAAAAAATAACTCTTGTTCTCTGTTTTTTAACCGCGTTATAGCCGTCGCCACTCGACCCCACCCGCCCCTCCCCTCTCCTCGCCACCGTCCGCAGTGCCGCTAGGCAAAGCTAGGACGGCAGGGCGGCGGCGGGGCTTCTCCACCCTTCGAGCATCACAGACGGTGCGAGACGGCCAGATCGCGAGGAGGCGCCAGGCGACAACTCTTGGCGGCGGCGTGCGCGGCGCGGCGGCGCCACCTATGATGCGAGCTTTGCGACCGATCCACTTTGCGGCGCGGTCTGCGATGTTTGCGGCGGCGTGGTGGCCACCTTGGCTCGGGCGGTGGCAGCTGCAGGCGCGGCGCGGGCCTATACCGAGAAGGGCAGGGGCTGCACCCGGTGCGCCATCATACGTCGGATCGGCGGCGACGGCGTGGAGGCCATGGTTATCTGGTCAGCGGCGCCTCCGGTCAGATCTGATCTTGCCGGTGCAGCCGGCGGTGGTGGCCATCTCCCCCGTCGTATGTGGTAGACCTGACGCTAGATGGTCATATCTCGAGTTCCGTCATCTTGCACCGGTTACGAGTCGGGAAGACATAGTTGCCGGTTAAAACCGAGCCATTGGTGGGCGATGGCGGCCTTTTGCGCCGTTACCTTGATGAAGGCATCATCGTGTAACTGTTGCCGACCCACTCGTGCTTCTTAGGGGAAACCCTAGGATCTGGTCTTCCAGATCGAATGATGACGGTACTACGGTGCCGTTTCTCTATAGGGAGCATCGTTTATGGAGCAGTGCTGGAGGATAGAGGCAGGAGGTGGAGCGGCTTTGTCTTCAACGGATCTTCGATGCAGCTGTCAAGTCATATCTGGCCGACGTGTGCTACACCGAGTCATGTCTGGTTGGCAGGTGCTCCGCACGATGGATCTTCCAGAGTCTTCGCGTCTGGATGGACGAGCGCAGGGCGGTGGCGCCGTTGGGTGTCGTGGTGGCGTCGACGGATGTCTGGTCTGCAAAGATGATGCGGATCTCTCTCCTGAAGATGGGTCAGTCCTCCAATGAAAATGGCAGCATCTAGAACGTATGCATGCGGTGTGCGCTTTAGGTAGGCTGCACGGGCTGTTGGTCCCGATACATTATATGGATGGATAGGTGACGACACCGGTTTAGATATGGGGAGTGCGAGCACTCCATATTATCGACTTTGTAGGTGTGAGTTGTTGCTTTGGGTGGATTGATGTACGTTCTTGTCAGACCTTTGTGTAATAATTAATAAAGATGGCTGCATGCATGCATCTATTGACGTAGTTTAACCTCCTTCTCTAAAAGAAACAAATCGCTCCACCAAGTCCTATCTATATGGGTCCTCTCTCCTCTATGGTGGTGCCGCCCCATGCCTCCTCCGCCTATAACCAGCGAGCATTCTAAACCATTGCAACAACCCCCATGACTTTCTCCGACATAACCGTCCACTCCCCCAAGGAGCTTGCAGAGAGAAGACAAGCGCTGCGACAGCACCAGGAGATGGCCTGGAGGCACGGGAATGGTGTTGCATGTAGTTGGTGGCCTTCTCCAAGGGCCTGCTGTAGCGAGGCCAGCATGATGCGCCGGGATGGATGATGCACCGTAGTGCGGTTGCAGGGGATGGACATAATGCCCTAACGGAGGCCGTTGGCATAGGCTTGACCCAAATCATCGATCCGTGACACGTGCCACATCATCGATCCGAGCCGTGTCGGTTGGCATACCTCATCGACCCGGAGGCATAGACAGTATTATCTGGTTTTTCTTTTTTTTTTCTTTTTTTCCGAATTAAAATTTAATTAACTTAAATGTGCCTTATCTAAAAAAACATACATAAATTATATATCAATTTGGTGTAGAATTTATCATAGATTATGAATATGTAGTTTGTATTTGCTTGCTGGTATGTTAGTAATGTGACCTCATGTTCTTTTGCATATAGGCCCCTATACTTTATTAAAATAATAAACAATTGATAATTACATCTATTTTGACAAAGTTTTATAAAAATCGTAGTGAGCTTACAAAAATCGTATTATAAACAATTATCGTGTTACTTCTATTATAAACAATTGCAGTGTGCATGCGATCCGGCTCAGTGAGCTTACAAAAATCGTATTCTGTGGATGGAACTCAAGTTTGCGGCTTAGTGAGCTTATTGGACGATTTTATGATTGTGAGACGAAAGAATAATTGCTTCGTTTTACGTGTTCGTGCTGGTCCTGAGCGGTTGTTAATTAATTGGGGATGGGGATGTGTTACTTTTGGGGTTTTTTACGCAAAAAGGCTTCCACCCTGCTTCTTTATCTTTACCTAATATTAAAGTGAGGATTGTTTCTTCACTTTTTTTGGTTCATCACGCACTTTTTTCCGTCCGTTTCGTACGTCACAATTTCCTGAGTTTTTTTCGTCCGTAGCGTATACCTGTAGGTCATCCTCGAAACGTAAAATAGCAGCTAGCCAACTCAGCTAGCTAATGTTTCATGGAAAAGAGGGAAACGTTTCCTATTTGATACTCCTAGATACAACTCTCAAAGCCTGGGCCAAGTGGCGAGCTCAATTGCTACTTTTCGTCTCTCATCTTCTGTTCCTTCGCATGGACCGAGCTGGGCCTGGTCTACAATTTTTTTTCTGGATTGGGGAGCAGCGTAAAAAAGAAAATATATAACTTCACTAATTGGGGCTCGATCTCACGACCTCCGAGGCAACATCAAAGGGCGCATCCAACTCAATAGACTTATGATTTTGTAAAAAAACATGGTTCATTTGTAAACTAATTAGTCTCACCTTGCCCATTTCAATTAAATTCCACTAATTTATATAAGGGCACTGATTGGCGTAAAAGGCCACAATGACCGACCTGGTTCACGTACTCAGACTGTGTGTTGAGTGTGGTATAAATTCTTGTGGCCTATTGACGTTTTTTGCTGCTCTGTTTAAAAAATGAAAGAGAGAAAAGGCGCTCTCTCTACTCATGGCTATGCGTGTTTTATTTTCTTCCAATTCCTTGACATCCTCTTGAAGTCGTCACTGATGCTGTCGGTGCCATCGTCGGTTGTGTTGACCAGCTGCGTGTCCACACCAATTGCCAGCAAACATTTTTTTTACAGAATAAATGTAAAAATGTTATAGTACGCTGATACAAACTTAGATACACCGGTAGAAACCGTCTCAACCAACTTGCAGCGGCACCTCCAGGACAATCAATATTAGCTAGATTTTGAGCAACTTTATTTTCATTACGCTCAATTTTCAATGGGCCAAATCCATGCAGACCGAGGAGCTTCCTCGTCTCCATAATAAGATGTCCACAACGGAACAAACATATGTTGCGTCGCGCTGATTGCTGTTTTGCTTGTGAGCTTTGGGAGGCTCCCTGGCATATGGATGTAGATGATCAACAAGAGTTTAGAAAAGCCATCTCAGTTTTATTTCAGAAAATTATGAGTATTTTTTGTCACATGTAACTTGCTTAGGGCACGTACAATGCGGGCGCTAGGAATAAAATCCGGCAGTTTTCGCATCGTCCGAACTACTTTCCTAGCATCGACACATAAGCTAGAGTTGGACACTAAGAAATATACATAATGTAGCTATAAGCGCTGGATGATTGTCCATGTTAATTTGCTTAGGAGTTTAAACGCTCTTGCGTTGGAGCTGGCCTTAGATTGGTATTTCTAACCTTCATCTGTTGGTCGTTAGCTATTAATGATATCCATGTGTGGTAACGGATTCCACATGAGCTTGGCGCGTGTATTAATTTTCACCCGTTGCAATGCACAGGCCTTTTTGCTAGTTATTTATAAAGCACAGATCAACATCGTCAGGTACAAACGCACGCCACTATAGCGCGCACACACACCCAAGGCAGGATACATATATAGGCACTGAGCGCAACAACACCACCCCTAGCACTATTGTACAGAGACAAAGCCGCATACGATGACCCGTGGATTCCAAGACGGCGCCTTCAGGAAGGATACGACACTAGAGCGCCGCCACCGCCCGATCCAAGGATCAGAGTTTCCCCTGGAGCCGCACGAAAGGGCAGTGAGAGCCACGACGACGCCTTCAAGAAGGGAACGAGCTTCTCCGCTGCCGGTCCGTCCGAAGATAGAACATGTTTTCACCACGGACAACACTCACCGCCACCGAGCGCCACACCCCGGCTACCACGCCGCCCACACGGCCATGGCCACAGGACAGCACCAAGCCCCGGGGTCGACCCAAGAGCACTGCGCAACCACCACCCCGACGGCCGCCGCCCCGGCATCCAAGACCTAGACACCATCTCACCGGAGATCCGCCGCTACCCCAACCAAAGAGACGAGCGGAAAGATCCCGACATTCCCACCCCTGGACATCTCCCAATGTTGAGGCCCAATAGGCCGGCAAAAATGGTCCTCCATTGACTCGTCCTGCCGCATCGGGCGCGGGACGAGCTCAGTCCTACTGCACCATGTGTGAGACGAGGTCGGTCCTGCTGAACCGTGAGCGAGACAAGCTCGGTTCGACGGCACCGTGCGCGAGACGAGGTCGGTCCAACTGCACCGGGTGCGAGACGACCGATGGACCGCAACTGGGAGAGGGCCAGCCATTCGACAGAAGTACAGCCCAGAGGATGAGGAGATGAAGCGAAGGTCGACACGGTCCGACCGCAAATGAGCGGACGCCGGAGTAGAGCCAGCCGTCGCCGGTTGCAGAGCCGCCGAACCACCATGTAGTCGCCGCGCCGCCGGACGGCCACCGCATGGACGATACAGCACCGCGGCCACCCACGGCCGAAGTAGCAACCACGCGACAGGCCACTGCCCTAACCCGCGCCGCCCGCCAGATTCCAGCCATGAGACCCGGCCGGCCCCACAACCACCCGAAGCCCATGCTCCGCCGCCACCATCCGCCCATCCGGGACTCCAGCCGCTCCCCGGGCCGCAGGCCAGCCCCCAGGCCGTGGACCCGGCTGGATCTGGGCAGAGGCCGAGTGCCTCGCAGCCACCAGCCCGCCGGCGGCGCCCCTGTCGCCCGCACTGGCCGCACCAGAGCCGCTGCCACGGATGACCACCCCATGCAGCCCCCCGTGCCGGATCTTGACGTCCACGACCCCGCCGCCGCCGCCCACCCTCACGCCGCTGGGCCCCGCGTCAGCATGTCGCCGCCGCCCTACACCAGATCGCGCACACTCCAGTGGCGAGCGAGGGGGAAAAGCCCAGCCGCCGCCCACGCCGGCCGGACTTTGCCCGGCGGCGCACTCATGCGGCGGCGAGGAGAAAGGGAGGAGAGGGGGGCCTAGGCCGGTGGCGGCTAGGGTTTGCCCTCCCATTCGCCTGCGGGAGCGACACGGGAGGGAGAGGTCTCTCGCGTTGTCGCGCGAGCTTCACCTAACCTGATTCATGTGTGCTGACCACCTTGGGGTTTTTTCCCTGGGTTCCTGGTCAAATATAAATAGATTCATGTTTCTGGGACGGAGACGGCTCAGCATAGCACGGGAAAACGCCCGAGCCATTCGCAAGATTTCATTTCCGCATTGACCTAAGCGTCTGTCCTCGCATTTAATGCATCTGGCGGCTGGCTTATTTTACTTACCATACATCTCCAGTACACATATCAATACGCCACCTACACAAATCTACATGCAAAGCGGACGTGAGAGATTTCAGGAGCATTTGAGGCTGGGCTCAGAAAAGAATATCCATCCAATTTTCTCAAATACAATGATATATATTTATCTTTGACGGGAAGTCCACACATTATGTAACAATACATGTATACTGGAAAATGAAATACCCTCGGTCTTTCTCTTTCCAGTTTGCATATCCATCAGGCTTGCCATATTGAGTAGTTAGGTGAGATGAGTTCTCTAACTGTTAGCAGTGTGTTGTGTTTTTTTTTCAATATATTGGCCTTTTAGTTTTTTCTAAAATCTTAGAGACACTATGTTCTTCATTTTGATAAGTACTCCCTTTGTTCCAAATTACATGAAGTTCTAACTTTTGGCATAAGTTAGACTTTAAGTTTGAGCAAACATATAAGAAAATATGCTAATATTTACAATACGAAACACACACGCGCGCTGTGTATGAAAATACATTTTATAATGATCCCTTGAAACTAATTCGGGGTTGTAGATGTTAATATATAGACTTAGTCAGACTTAATATGGCAAGAACATAAGAACATCCATTAGAGTAACTAGTCATCAACCCGTGCATCTGCATGGGCTAGCACTTCTAATATTAAATACGTCCAAGCGGGTACCTATTATATTGATAGACAACATGGTTACAAATTCAAAAGTTGTTGCATGAATCATGTATTTGTTACATATAAGTTTCTAATAGGTATGTAATCAAATTCCATATTGCAGCATATATGTTTATTTCATTTTGCTACCCGAAGAACATACATCTTCATTTTTTTCCTCAGAATTACGTTAGAATTTTATCTTAAAACCGCTTTGTGGATTAGATTTTATATGTGTACAACAATTAAGCAGAAGTCCTCTCTCAGGAACATTGGATGGCACCTAGTATAGTTTTAAAGAATTTGTTTCTATAGACTACAATGAAACAATGGACATACACGGTTTTCTATCAGCATATGTGAAACTGTAGCAAGAAATACACATAAGAGATTATATTTTCTCATACCTTTATGAGCCATACATTATTAAGATTTTAAGTTGTTGTGTTAACCAATAATTTCTTACAGAATTTCTTTTATGATGAATAGAGTGGTGGAACTATGTCATAGATTATTTGGATTTAAGTTGTGTATACCCAAAAATCTTAAAGAAATTCTTTTATGATTATTCATGCTTTTTGAATACTTTCTACTCCTACTACACATATATATCACATACGTAATTAAGTGTTTATATGAGATATTTGTGCCGAATGATGCATCAAGTTTTCTTGTGTTACTGTAGTAACTGCATAGTTCTAAAGATGTTTTAGCAGGTATAATTTTCTCTTACTGATAAGGCCAAAAATAAAGACATGCATAGACATAATATATATATACGTAAGAAATAGGTATTAGCAATCCGCATCATACGAAGAATATCATGTGAATCCATCTAATTCATCAATCGAAAGTATGCCATTCGAAGTAGTATATATGTCTCTCAAAAGAATAATATTGTGTGCATGCATAATAATAACAATCAATGCTAGAGCTTATTTAGCATCTAGAGGCGTACAGGAGGAGCTCCTCGACCCAATCGGTACACGCCACCACTTCATGATATGAGCCAGCAGGAGGGGGCGGCCATGTAGAAGACTCCATAGCATTTTTTATGGCATCACATATTTTTTGGACCGGCAGGATATCTTATTGAAGGAGGCTTTTATGGATAATCAGCAAGGTGGTGTGGATTTATATCTTCTTTTCGTTGGACTTTTTATGGACAGGGCTTTACACTTTTTTTGGACGGGAGTGTTCCCTTTTTATTTGATTGAGGGAACGGATGGATGTTTGTTTTCTATATACCACTAATAAAGTTGACCGTGTCATATTCCTTTTTTTTGGGACAGGATCATCATTTTTTTCCTTTTACATAGCCTGCACTATCCAGCGGTGTAATTAATTTCCATAATTTGGATTAATAAGAGAACTTAAAAGCTGCGGATCAGCCTGGTCACTTGGATTTATTTCACTTTTTTATGTTGAACATTTTCTCTATGGATAGAACTTGAAAGGTGCGGGTCAGACAGAAGATTTCCATTTTTTTATGTGAGACTGTCCTTTTTATTTTTATGAACAATACTCTATGGAGCCTGTCCTTTTTTTAACGTTAGACTATCTTTTCTCTATGGAGAGAACTTGAAAGGTGCGGATCAGCCAAGTATAGGAGTATGAGAACTTTCAAAGGTGTGCAGAATCAGTGGGGTATTTTTGATTTCTTTCCCTTTTTTACGTTGGACTTTTTATGAAGAGGCTTTCCAATTTTTTTTTTTTACGTGAGGTCGTCCCTTTTTTTTATTTTGAGGCGGGTAATCAGCTGGGCCACATGGATTTGTTTCTCTTTTTCAGGTTGCCCTTTTTCTGCACGTAGAGAACTTAAAAGGTGCGGGTCAGATGGAAACTTTCCTGTTTTAATGAACATATGAAAACTTTAAGGTAAATGTTTGGGGACGGCGCGCCGGCTGAACACTCGGCCGGTCGCTCGTGAGCCGCACGTTGGCGTACAATCGTACGATACAGAGCGCCGCTCTACTAGGAAAATATCTCTCCTCTCCTTATCCTTTCCTTCCGTGTTTCTCCCCCACCACTTACTCTCAATCTCTCATGGGCATGGCTGCTCCAAGCTACTGCGTTCCGCCAAGGCCTCCTCCTCTCCCGTAGCTCCACGCTACTGACCTGCTTCATCAATTCGAGGGGCTGATCTGCTACGGTGGCGCTGCCAATCCACTCATGCAAGCTTTTTTTGTCTGCTGGATGCAACAGGGGGTGGCTGCGTGCGCTGCCGCTGGGTTGTTGCCGGAGGTCAGGTGCGGCGCGGTAGGAGCAGGAGACGTGGTGTTGCGCGTGGCAGGGATGACGCCGCACGCATGCCGTCAGAATTTGCGAGCGGCGGGGAGCGCTGAGATCCACTCTCCCTAGGGATGGATTCGGCTATCAATTTGCCCACACGGTTGTAGCTTTTGTAATCGCCGGTAGTAGCAATCTGCTAAACGGGTTGCATCCTTCTAAATCGCGTTCCAGCTTTTTTTATTTAAATCGCTGGTGTTGCATCTTTTCTTGAAATCATCGGATCCAGCTTCCCAAATCACCGGTTGTAGCTTTTTGATCAGCCGATTGTAGCTTTTTGGATCCTCGGTACCAGTTTCAAATCATCGGTTGTAGCTTTTTCATCAGTCGATTGCAACTTTTATAATCACCGGTTCCACCTTTTTGAATTGCCGGTTCCAGCTTCTGATTAGTTTGTTTGCATTTTTTTATCGCCGGTAGTAGCTTTTTGAATCGCCGGTTGCAACTTTCGTTTCAGCTGGTTGCATCGTTGTAAATCGCCGGTTCCAGCTTTGAAAAAACTCACTGTTTTGTAACTCGCCGGCCACCGGTTTTGCTACAGCCATGACCGCCGGTGCTGTGGCCGTGGGGAAGCCGGCGTGTCCAATTTTTTGATGCGGGGACGGGGGGGTGGGGACGGGGGTGTTGCAAGGAGTGTCGAGGGGAGCGGCAAGCTTATCAGAGAGCGCACACACAACTATAGGAAGGAAGTTTGGCTGGGAGGGGGACATTTTTCCTGGGAGCATTGACCAGAGGAAAAGACGAAGCGAGGGGAAGATGCGAGAATCGGACGACTGCGGCAGGCTAGATCGAACGGCTGGGGCCTGACCGGCCCAAAGTTGGGCCGGTGCGCCGGCGCATATCAGCGCCCAAACTTTAAAGGTGCGCCTAATCAGCGCGTCGTTTGGATTCCTTTCCTTTTTTACGTTGTGCTTTCTATACGAAGAGGCTTTCCTTCATTAATGAAGTGAGACAATTCTGTTTTTATGCGGGTAATCAGCTGGGCTGTTTGGAGTTGTTTCTCTTTTATACGTTGTACTTTCCATAGCACGGAAGCTTTGTTTTTTTTTTTGACGTGAGGCTATTTTTTTGTGAGCATATGGGAGGCTTTATTTGTTTTGTATACTACTAACTTTGGACGTGTCGGATGCCTCTTTTTTGTGGTACGGGACCATCTGCGGTGCGCAAGTTTTCTTTCTATCCTAAATGTAAATTCTACAGTCCAACGGTTAATTAATTTTTGATGATGTGGATTAATGAGAGGTCTTGAAAGGTGCCTTCGATTAGTAAATATAAGATATAAGATAAGATTACCCAGCATGCATGATTTCATGTACGTGCAGCTATAATCATGAAGACCAGGCTGGAGCTATTTTTTGGAGAGAGAGAAATGTGGATTGCCTCTCGGCGGCGACTGACTCTGGCGCCTTGTTGGTCGCCGACGCCGCCGGGCAACTCAGGCTCCCGGTTCTCCTGCCTTGGTTCTTCCGACGCAGAGGAGACGACGCAAACGGGCTACGACACCTCCCTCGACTATTCTTCTCTTTTGTCTTCTGCAGTTTGCTGGAGGAAAATGGACGATGAGTTGGCAGACGAGTTCTGGGCGGACATCGACTACCCTACTCCAGCGTCTAGGGTTTGGGAGAGACCTTCTTCTCGACGGGCAGGTGAGGTGTCTTCTGTTTGCAGGTCGGACAAGATTGGAGAACCTTCACCGGTCTATGTGGAGGGCGTGGCAGCCTCCTCCTCGAATGTGTCAGCGACGGCTGCAGCTCCCCCCCCCCCCCCCCGCGGCGTCTCCGGGGTTCCCTACTGATCGAGGCCTCTGATCAAGCCTTGGATCGGCCTGGTTCCACCACCTCGGTTGTCCCTGCCAAGAACGCTCGGTGATCTACTGTCGCGAGCTTGTCTCGGCGATGGAGGAATCCAAGCCGGAGTTCCGTGGGCCTCCGCCGCCCTCGGGCCAACCCGAACGGGCCGTCACGGCGGTCGCTGTTCCATATCGGACATCGGCGGCTGCACCAAGTCTGCAGGCGTATCCTGAGCGTCCGCTTCGGATGGTTGATCTCGGCCGTTGGCTTGGACATATGTGGAACAGGAAAGTGCAGGGGGGAACCCTAATTTCAATCGCACCTTCGATGTCGTCATCGCCTCTCCCACGATGAAGCGCGGCAACCCTTCCGTGCCGCCGGGCACCACCACCGGCCACCAGCCCTTGCAGCCTCCAACTTCTTCCCAGCCGGCTTCTTCTCCGACAGGTGGCGCGCCTTGCTTCGCTCCGGGTGTATATGCACCGGTGCAGGCCGCGCAGCCGTATGTGACGCCGTGTGGCTTCGTGCTGGCGCAGCAGCCTCAGGTACAACAACAGCCCCTGCAGCAGTCCTCGGCGTATCAAGCTCACTTTCAGCAGTCGTTCTTCACTACCCCGGGTCAATTCGTGCAACAACACTAGTGCAGAACCGGGCTTTATCACCGATTCGTAAGGCCCTTTAGTGCCGGTTCTGCAACCGACACTAAAGTGTGGGGACTAAAGCCCCCTCCCCTTTAGTACCGGTTCAACATGAACCGCCACTAAAGGACCTGGGGGACCTTTAGTCCCTATTGGTAACACCAACCGGGACTAAAGGTTTTTAAATTTTTTTGAAATAAAACAAAAACAGCCCACCTACTAGGTTGGCACGCCCTGCATATGACTAGAAACCCAAGCTCTAGTTGGGCCAGGATGTAGGCCCGTATGGCCCAGTAGGGCCCACAGGGCAGAAGACTTGCAATAGGCCCATAAAGGCCTGATTAGAGAGGAGCTCGACACGGTAGCCACGACGGGGCTTATAAACCGGTCCGAGCTCCTCTCAACTAGCGAGGCGGGACTAAACATTATGCACTCCGGGTGGCAGCGCACCCCTTTAGTACCGGTTGGTGGCACGAACCCGTACTAAAGGGGGGGGGGGTCTTTAGTACCGGTTGGAGCTGCCAACCTGTACGAAAGGCCACCACCTCCTTAATACCGGTTCGTGGCACGAACCGATACTAAAGGTTCGCCAAGAATCTGTTCTAATGAGCACCGCCCGCGTAGCCGTTGGAACCGGCACTAATGGTCACATTAGTGCCGGTTCAATTACAAACCAGAACTAATGAGCTTCACATTAGGCCCTTTTTCTTCTAGTGCAACAGTCGTTCCTTCTTCAACCGACGGGGCGCTATGCACAGCAGCAGCAACAAACGGCAGTGTTTCAGTCTATGCAACACCCTAGTGCAGCCGGGACGCAGGTGGCCGCCGGCTTCAACGCCCGCATGCCACAAAACCCAGCCGCCATCGGTGTTCATGCGGCCGCACGCCCTCGGAAGCTAAAGTGCGGCAAGGGTGGTTGTCACAAAACTCATCAGGGAGCAGTTGTACCAGCTACCACTAATCCACCGGCGGCCCCTACAGGTGCCCGCTTCTTCGCCTATGATGGCAGTGGGTTATGGGCAGAACACTCCTTTGCAGTTCAGCTCGTTGCAACAGCAGCCTACGATACAACCTTCAGGGGCAGCCGAGGTGACAGGTTATCCTAAGAAGGTATCGTGCTCGAAGTGCCAATATCCAGGGCACACTTATGATGACTGTGAGACACAACAATACTATTTTATTTGCGACAAGATTAATCACCCGACAACCATGCGGCGCTGCCCTTCTCTCAAGATTCTGACGGTGTCCGCAGGGAGGATCTTGCACCACAGGATTCTTACGGCGTTGGTATCTATTTTTGGTGGCTGTATCACTCCCAGTATCGTGGAGGCAGAGGTTGCTAAGATTTCTCAGTACCAGCAGCACTGGATGTAGGAGGCCATGCCACATGGCAAGGACGCTTTTCTCATGTCCTTTTCGAGTGAGGAGGTTCTTCATAGGGTGACTAGCTTTGTAGTTTTCATCAAATCTCACAATGTCACTATCGAGTTTAAGCCTTGGAAGTCAGAGAAAGATACCACACCGTTTAGAGCTAATTCCTATCTGGGTTCATGTGCATGAGGTGCCTCACGCTCCCCGACACTTCTTGGGGCTTTGGGCAGTCGGCTCGGTGATTGGTGCTACTCTCGATGTTGACCATCTATGTTTGCGCCGGAGAGGAATTGTTCGTATCCAGGTAGCAGTATTGAACCTTGATGCTTTCAAAAGTAGCACAATTGATTCTCTTTCTTCAGACGTGGTGGTTCAAAGGAAAGGTTTTGAGTTCCGGTACAATCTTGAAGAATCAGACTTCCGTGTTGATAGTGACTTTGTGCCTCGAGTCTGGGAGCACGACGATGATCCAGGGGGCGACAAGGGGCATGAAAGGGAGGATACAGCGAGAACCGATGATCCAAGCAAGAGGTCCAAACCCACTTCATCATCCAACAACTCTTTGAACCCTAATACCTCGGGTGGTGTGGAGCCCATGCAGATGGCCATTGCCGTCACACCTCTGAACCCTCATCGAGGCTTACCCGTCACGGCTGCTTCATCGTCATTAAAAGGGTCTACTCCGTCGGGACATGCTACTTCGTCCAAGGCTGCTCCTCGTACGACGCCGGCGCCCCGGACCTCGACGCCGCCGTCTTCGACTCGCTGGTCGCCACCGCCTAACCCCCACATGGGGAGTCGTGTGCGCTCCTTACCGAAGGGGACCACTCCATCGCCGTCATCATCGCCCACTCCTGCCTCTCCGGCTCGACGTGGTGTAATCTTCTCCCCGTCCGTTCAAGATGGCCAGGAGTCTGCCATGGCGGAGCTACGCACGTTATCATCTACTCCTCAGACACCGGGGGGGCTTCCGGACTTGGGGAGGCTGAGGAGCAGCCCCCACTATCTTCTTCTTCATCGCCGCAACAGTCTACTACGCCTCTAAGAGTCGATGAGATGGGCTCCGAGGTCTATGTTACCCCTTCGCCGCTGAGGCGCAGCAGGCGTCATCATGTCGGGACTGACGGATCAGCAGCCATCGACGAGGACTCTATGGTGAAGGCCATGCACAGGACTGTTGCTCGCAACCTCAAGTTCGGAGGTACCCCCTCTCGCAAATCTTTTATGTGTTTTGATAATTCCAAAGTGTATTCAAATATCACTAGACTTGGGGTGTCACTAGGACGTAATGAGAATGAGATAGATTTTTTGGTCAATGCTCTAAAACAAGTGGAGTTCGACGGGCTTATGGTTGCTCCGAAGTTATCGAGTTTTGTCGACCCTCTCGTGCCAGATGAGGAGGATGAGGATGCTAATGCCAATCATGAAGGCAAGCTTCTCTCTTATTTGGTTAAATACACGACTGAAGTAGACCTTGACGATACTGTACGCGACACTACACTTTTTAAGATTGTCGCGTCGGTGCGCAAGAACAAGTCTAACTCAGCAAAGAAAAGAAGGCGCTCTTCAAGAAGTCAAAGGACTCTAAACATAATGTTGGTTCATCATGAGAGGTGTGTTCTGGAATAGCAGAGGTCTTGGTGACTTAGCTCAACACAAACACATTGCTGATTGTGTAAAGTATCATAGGTTGGACTTTGTGGCTATCACTGAGTCGGGTAAACGTGATTCTCCAACACGTGATCTGGACCACTTTTCATGTGGTTTTGATTACGACTTTCATAGGTGTGTTCTGGAATATACAATTATATTTCTACCACTGTTTTAAATAGCCCGCTATAGCTCCGCTATAGCACGCTATAGCGTTTACAAAAGGTCTTGCGCTAAAAGACTTTGGTCCAAACAAATGAACAAACATTTTAAATAGCGCACTATAGCTCCGCTATAGCACGCTATAGCATTTGGAAGAGGTCCACCGCATCTTAGCGCGCTATTTAAAACTATGCTTTCTACTATTAAAGTGGAGTACGTAGGTAGTTTTGTTTCATTTGATTAGGTCGCTCCCCCATCGTCTCCCTCAACAATTTTTATATTCTAAAAAATAACTCTTGTTCTCTGTTTTTTAACCGCGTTATAGCCGTCGCCACTCGACCCCACCCGCCTCTCCCCTCTCCTCGCCACTGTCCGCAGTGCCGCTAGGCAAAGCTGGGACGGCAGGGCGGCGGTGGGGCTTCTCCACCCTTCGAGCATCACGGACGGTGCGAGACGGCCAGATCGCGAGGAGGCGCCAGGCGACAACTCTTGGCGGCGGCGTGCGCGGCGCGGCGGCGCCACCTATGATGCGAGCTTTGCGACCGATCCACTTTGCGGCGCGGTCTGTGATGTTTGCGGCGGCGTGGTGGCCACCTTGGCTCGGGCGGTGGCAGCTGCAGGCGCGGCGCGGGCCTATACCGAGAAGGGCGGGGGCTGCACCCGGTGCGCCATCATACGTTGGATCGGCGGCGACGGCGTGGAGGCCATGGTTATCTGGTCAGCGGCGCCTCCGGTCAGATCTGATCTTGCCGGTGCAGCCGGCGGTGGTGGCCATCTCCCCGTCGTATGTGGTAGACCTGACGCTAGATGGTCATATCTCGAGTTCCGTCATCTTGCACCAGTTACGAGTCGGGAAGACATAGTTGCCGGTTAAAACCGAGCCATTGGTGGGCGATGGCGGCCTTTTGCGCCGTTACCTTGATGAAGGCATCATCGTGTAACTGTTGCCGACCCACTCGTGCTGCTTAGGGGAAACCCTAGGATCTGGTCTTCCAGATCGAATGATGACGGTACTACGGTGCCGTTTCTCTATTGGGAGCATCGTTTGTGGAGCAGTGCTGGAGGATAGAGGCAGGAGGTGGAGCGGCTTTGTCTTCAACGGATCTTCGATGCAGCTGTCAAGTCATATTTGGCCGACGTGTGCTACACCGAGTCATGTCTGGTTGGCAGGTGCTCCGCACGACGGATCTTCCAGAGTCTTCGCGTCTGGATGGACGAGCGCAGGGCGGTGGCGCCGTTGGGTGTCGTGGTGGCGTCGACGGATGTCTGATCTGCAAAGATGATGCGGATCTCTCTCCTGAAGATGGGTCAGTCCTCCAATGAAAATGGCAGCATCTAGAACGTATGCATGCGGTGTGCGCTTTAGGTAGGTTGCACGGGCTGTTGGTCCCGATACATTATATGGATGGATAGGTGACGACAACGGTTTAGATATGGGGAGTGCGAGCACTCCATATTATCGACTTTGTAGGTGTGAGTTGTTGCTTTGGGTGGATTGATGTACGTTCTTGTCAGACCTTTGTGTAATAATTAATAAAGATGCCTGCATGCATGCATCTATTGACGTAGTTTAACCTCCTTCTCTAAAAGAAACAAATCGCTCCACCAAGTCCTATCTATATGGGTCCTCTCTCCTCTAGGGTGGTGCCGCCCCATGCCTCCTCCGCCTATAACCAGCGAGCATTCTAAACCATTGCAACAACCCCCATGACTTTCTCCGACATAACCGTCCACTCCCCCAAGGAGCTTGCAGAGAGAAGACAAGCACTGCGACAGCAACAGGAGATGGCCTGGAGGCACGGGAATGGTGTTGCATGTAGTTGGTGGCCTTCTCCAAGGGCCTGCTGTAGCGAGGCGACCATGATGCGCCGGGATGGATGATGCACCGTAGTGCGGTTGCAGGGGATGGACATAATGCCCTAACGGAGGCCGTCGGCATAGGCTTGACCCAAATCATCGATCCGTGACACGTGCCACATCATCGATCCGAGCCGTGTCGGTTGGCATACCTCATCGACCCGGAGGCATAGACAGTATTATCTGGTTTTTCTTTTTTTTCTTTTTTTCCGAATTAAAATTTAATTAACTTAAATGTGCCTTATCTAAAAAAACATACATAAATTATATATCGATTTGGTGTAGAATTTATCATAGATTATGAATATGTAGTTTGTATTTGCTTGCTGGTATGTTAGTAATGTGACCTCATGTTCTTTTGCATATAGGCCCCTATACTTTATTAAAATAATAAACAATTGATAATTACATCTATTTTGACAAAGTTTTATAAAAATCGTAGTGAGCTTACAAAAATCGTATTATAAACAATTATCGTGTTACTTCTATTATAAACAATTGCAGTGTGCATGCGATCCGGCTCAGTGAGCTTACAAAAATCGTATTCTGTGGATGGAACTCAAGTTTGCGGCTTAGTGAGCTTATTGGACGATTTTATGATTGTGAGACGAAAGAATAATTGCTTCGTTTTACGTGTTCGTGCTGGTCCTGAGCGGTTGTTAATTAAAGGCTTCCACCCTGCTTCTTTATCTTTACCTAATATTAAAGTGAGAATTGTTTCTTCACTTTTTTTGGTTCATCACGCACTTTTTTCCGTCCGTTTCGTACGTCACAATTTCCTGAGTTTTTTTCGTCCGTAGCGTATACCTGTAGGTCATCCTCGAAACGTAAAATAGCAGCTAGCCAACTCAGCTAGCTAATGTTTCATGGAAAAGAGGGAAACGTTTCCTATTTGATACTCCTAGATACAACTCTCAAAGCCTGAGCCAAGTGGCGAGCTCAATTGCTACTTTTCGTCTCTCATCTTCTGTTCCTTCGCATGGACCGAGCTGGGCCTGGTCTACAAATTTTTTTCTGGATTGAGGAGCAGCGTAAAAAAGAAAATATATAACTTCACTAATTGGGGCTCGATCCCACGACCTCCGAGGCAACCTCAAAGGGCGCATCCAACTCAATAGACTTATGATTTTGTAAAAAAACATGGTTCATTGCTAAACTAATTAGTCTCACCTTGCCCATTTCAATTAAATTCCACTAATTTATATAAGGGCACTGATTGGCGTAAAAGGCCACAATGACCGACCTGGTTCACGTACTCAGACTGTGTGTTGAGTGTGGTATAAATTCTTGTGGCCTATTGATGTTTTTTTGCTGCTCTGTTTAAAAAATGAAAGAGAGAAAAGGCGCTCTCTCTACTCATGGCTATGCGTGTTTTATTTTCTTCCAATTCCTTGACATCCTCTTGAAGTCGTCACTGATGCTGTCGGTGCCATCGTCGGTTGTGTTGACCAGCTGCGTGTCCACACCAATTGCCAGCAAACATTTTTTTTTACAGAATAAATGTAAAAATGTTATAGTACGCTGATACAAACTTAGATACACCGGTAGAAACCGTCTCAACCAACTTGCAGCGGCACCTCCAGGACCATCAATATTAGCTAGATTTTGAGCAACTTTATTTTCATTACGCTCAATTTTCAATGGGCCAAATCCATGCAGACCAAGGAGCTTCCTCGTCTCCATAATAAGATGTCCACAACGGAACAAACATATGTTGCGTCGCGCTGATTGCTCTTTTGCTTGTGAGCTTTGGGGGGCTCCCTGGCATATGGATGTAGATGATCAAGAAGAGTTTAGAAAAGCCATCTCAGTTTTATTTCAGAAAATTATGAGTATTTTTTGCCACATGTAACTTGCTTAGGGCACGTACAATGCGGGCGCTAGGAATAAAATCCGGCAGTATTCGCATCGTCCGAACTATTTTCCTAGCATCGACACATAAGCTAGAGTTGGACACTAAAAAATATACATAATGTAGCTATAAGCGCTGGATGATTGTCCATGTTAATTTGCTTAGGAGTTTTAACGCTCTTGCGTTGGAGCTGGCCTTAGATTGGTATTTTTAACCTTCATCTGTTGGTCGTTAGCTATTAATGATATCCATGTGTGGTAACGGATTCCACATGAGCTTGGCGCGTGTATTAATTTTCACCCGTTGCAATGCACAGGCCTTTTTGCTAGTTATTTATAAAGCACAGATCAACATCGTCAGGTACAAACGCACACCACTATAGCGCGCGCACACACCCAAGGCAGGATACATATATAGGCGCTGAGCGCAACAACACCACCCCTAGCACTATTGTACAGAGACAAAGCCGCATACGATGACCCGTGGATTCCAAGACGGCGCCTTCAGGAAGGATACGACACTAGAGCGCCGCCACCGCCCGATCCAAGGATCAGAGTTTCCCCTGGAGCCGCACGAAAGGGCAGTGAGAGCCACGACGACGCCTTCAAGAAGGGAATGAGCTTCTCCGCTGCCTGTCCGTCTGAAGATAGAACATGTTTTCACCACGGACAACACTCACCGCCACCGAGCGCCACAACCCGGCTACCACGCCGCCCACACGGCCATGGCCACAGGACAGCACCAAGCCACGGGGTCGACCCAAGAGCACCGCGCAACCACCACCCCGACGGCCGCCGCCCCGGCATCCAAGACCTAGACACCATCTCACCGGAGATCCGCCGCTACCCCAACCAAAGAGACGAGCGGAAAGATCCCGACATTCCCATCCCTGGACATCTCCCAATGTTGAGGCCCAATAGGCCGGCAAAAATGGGCCTCCATTGACTCGTCCTGCCGCATCGGGCGCGGGACGAGCTCGGTCCTACTGCACCATGTGTGAGACGAGGTCGGTCCTACTGAACCGTGAGCGAGACAAGCTCGGTTCGACGACACCGTGCGCGAGACGAGGTCGGTCCCGCTGCACCGGGCGCGAGACGACCGATGGACCGCAACTAGGAGAGGGCCAGCCATTCGACAGAAGTATAGCCCGGAGGATGAGGAGATGAAGCGAAGGTCGACACGGGCCGACCACAAACGAGCCGACGCCGGAGTAGAGCCAGCCGTCGCCAGTTGCAGAGCCGCCGAACCACCATGTAGTCGCCGCGCCGCCGGACGGCCACCGCATGGACGATACAGCACCGCAGCCACCCACGGCCGAAGTAGCAACCACGCGACAGGACACTGCCCTAACCCGCGCCGCCCGCCATATTCCAGCCATGAGACCCGGCCAGGGGCGGACACAGGATGAAAATGTCCCGGTGTCCACGCCTAAATTACACATATGTGGACACCAAACTATGTTATGCATAAAACTAACATGCTCAACCACTGTAGATATGCAGTAGTAAAAATGCTTATCAAAATACTGGTCTACTTGTAATCGTAGTTGATTATATGAAGTTTTTTGCCCAAGTTGAACAATAACGCATAAAAACTTTGAAGACAAGTTTAATCAGCTAAGACTACACTATTTATGTTTGAACAGGCTAACATCATAACATAAAAGAAAACATATTGATTGAATTTATAATTCTGAAGATGCAGGGGCGGACCCAGAACAAAAATGTCCCGGTGTCCACGTATGCACTATACAATGTCTAAAAAAACGTATACACTATACAAGGGGTGATGACAAGCAATAATATACATGAAAGTAATACACCCAACAATTTAAAATATTCGACAGTAAAAATTCTTACCAAAAATGATTTCTTCTAGAGTTTGAGATGAATTCCCTGTAATTAATGGTTGCTAAATCTTGGTCATGCATCAAGGCATTATTTTGTTTCTGAGATGGTGCATCATCTGGTTCATGTGGCATTATCATCTTCTGCCGATGTCTTCATCTTTCTAAGAAACCTTTCAATAAACTCCCCTGGTATTTCACCGGTAATTATGTTATCACAAGTGCACAAGGAGTTACATTATTTGTGTTTAAAGAAGCGAGAATAAAAATAATAAGTAAAGCATATTGATCAAACTGTATGGCTGCAAAGTTAAACTCCGCAAAAAAAAGCATACTTGACATTATGTTGTATTGTCGTCGCGCAGTCTACAAATTATCCAAAGAGATGTGAACCAGTAGGAAAAGTTATCCAATCAAAGCAATCCAATTCCCAATTTGCAATACCTTGATTTTAAAACCCTAACCATTCAATTCAATTTAGACCTAAAAAACTAGACAAAACTATGATAAGTACTCCCTCCGTCCCAAAAATTTTATTTTAAATTTGTCTAGATACGGATGTATTAAATTAGGACAAGAATTTTGAAACGGAGGAAGTACGTGTTTAGAGTGAGATTGACGGCCGTACCTATTTGCTTCGATTATTTGTAGTATATGCAATGGATCAGGGCCGGAGCGGGCATCCGGCGGCTAGCGTCTGGGCACTGGCGGCAGGTTCTGACTTCCGGAGCCCTTGAGCAGGCAACGGCGAACGCGCTCACACCGTATCGCTGTTGGGGAAAGAACAGCCCAACAGACGCATGTACGACAGAGATCGATCCAATCGATCGATAGCCTTTTTTTTTTCTGAGAATCAATCGATCGATAGCTAAGCAGGCTGAGTACCCGTTCCAAATTCCCAATGGTACAATCAGTCCAAAACAGCAGGATGGGCAGCTATTGCTAGATGGGCCGTGCTTGACGCCCGGTGTCCAGCTCAAGATTCTACCGGTGTCCAAGCCCAATATATCTTATACCTATATATAAGTACGCACAAATTTCAACCGGTGTCCTGTGACACCGGGTAGCCTAACGTGCGTCCGCCCCAGGACCCGGCCGGCCGCACAACCACCCGAAGCCCATGCTCCGCCGCCACCATCCGCTCATCCGGGACTCCAGCCGCTCCCCGGGCCGCAGGCCAGCCCCCAGGCCGTGGACCCGGCTGGATCTGGGCAGAGGCCGAGTGCCTCGCAACCACCAGCCCGCCGGCGGCGCCCCTGTCGCCCGCACTGGCCGCACCAGAGCCGCTGCCACGGAAGACCACCCCATGCAGCCCGCCGTGCCGGATCTTGACGTCCACGACCCCGCCGCCGCCGCCCGCCCTCACGCCGCTGAGCCCCGCGTCAGCACGTCGCCGCCGCCCTACACCAGATCGTGCACACTCCAGTGGCGAGCAAGGGGGAAAAGCCCAGCCGCCGCCCACGCCGGCCGGACTTTGCCCGGCGGCGCACTCATGCGGCGGCGAGGAGAGAGGGAGGAGAGGGGGGCCTAGGCCGGTGGCGACTAGGGTTTGCCCTCCCATTCGCCTGCGGGAGCGACACGGGAGGGAGAGGTCTCTCGCGTTGTCGCGCGAGCTTCACCTAACCTGATTCATGTGTGCTGACCACCTTGGGGTTTTTTCCCTGGGTTACTGGTCAAATATAAATAGATTCATGTTTCTGGGACGGAGACGGCTCAGCATAGCACGGGAAAACGCCCGAGCCATTCGCAAGATTTCATTTCCGCATTGACCTAAGCGTCTGTCCTCGCATTTAATGCATCTGGCGGCTGGCTTATTTTACTTACCATACATCTCCAGTACACATATCAATACGCCACCTACACAAATCTACATGCAAAGCGGACGTGAGAGATTTCAGGAGCATTTGAGGCTGGGCTCAGAAAAGAATATCCGTCCAATTTTCTCAAATACAATGATATATATTTATCTTTGACGGGAAGTCCACACATTATGTAACAATACATGTATACTGGAAAATGAAATACCCTCGGTCTTTCTCTTTCCAGTTTGCATATCCATCAGGCTTGCCATATTGAGTAGTTAGGTGAGATGAGTTCTCTAACTGTTAGCAGAGTGTTGTGTTTTTTTTTCAATATATTGGCCTTTTAGTTTTTTCTAAAATCTTAGAGACACTGTGTTCTTCATTTTGATAAGTACTCCCTTTGTTCCAAATTACATGAAGTTCTAACTTTTGGCATAAGTTAGACTTTAAGTTTGAGCAAACATATAAGAAAATATGCTAATATTTACAATACCAAACACACACGCGCGCTGTGTATGAAAATACATTTTATAATGATCCCTTGAAACTAATTCGGGGTTGTAGATGTTAATATATAGACTTAGTCAGACTTAATATGGCAAGAACATAAGAACATCCATTAGAGTAACTAGTCATCAACCCGTGCATCTGCATGGGCTAGCACTTCTAATATTAAATACGTCCAAGCGGGTACCTATTATATTGATAGACAACATGGTTACAAATTCAAAAGTTGTTGCATGAATCATGTATTTGTTACATATAAGTTTCTAATAGGTATGTAATCAAATTCCATATTGCAGCATATATGTTTATTTCATTTTGCTACCCGAAGAACATACATCTTCATTTTTTTCCTCAGAATTACGTTAGAATTTTATCTTAAAACCGCTTTGTGTATTAGATTTTATATGTGTACAACAATTAAGCAGAAGTCCTCTCTCAGGAACATTGGATGGCACCTAGTATAGTTTTAAAGAATTTGTTTCTATAGACTACAATGAAACAATGGACATACACGGTTTTCTATCAGCATATGTGAAACTGTAGCAAGAAATACACATAAGAGATTATATTTTCTCATACCTTTATGAGCCATACATTATTAAGATTTTAAGTTGTTGTGTTAACCAATAATTTCTTACAGAATTTCTTTTATGATGAATAGAGTGGTGGAACTATGTCATAGATTATTTGGATTTAAGTTGTGTATACCCAAAAATCTTAAAGAAATTCTTTTATGATTATTCATGCTTTTTGAATACTTTCTACTCCTACTACACATATATATCACATACGTAATTAAGTGTTTATATGAGATATTTGTGCCGAATGATGCATCAAGTTTTCTTGTGTTACTGTAGTAACTGCATAGTTCTAAAGATGTTTTAGCAGGTATAATTTTCTCTTACTGATAAGGCCAAAAATAAAGACATGCATAGACATAATATATATATACGTAAGAAATAGGTATTAGCAATCCGCATCATACGAAGAATATCATGTGAATCCATCTAATTCATCAATCAAAAGTATGCCATTCGAAGTAGTATATATGTCTGTCAAAAGAATAATATTGTGTGCATGCATAATAATAACAATCAATGCTAGAGCTTATTTAGCATCTAGAGGCGTACAGGAGGAGCTCCTCGACCCAATCGGTACACGCCACCACTTCATGATATGAGCCAGCAGGAGGGGGCGGCCATGTAGAAGACTCCATAGCATTTTTTATGGCATCACATATTTTTTGGACCGGCAGGATATCTTATTGAAGGAGGCTTTTATGGATAATCAGCAAGGTGGTGTGGATTTATATCTTCTTTTCGTTGGACTTTTCATGGACAGGGCTTTACACTTTTTTTGGACGGGAGTGTTCCCTTTTTATTTGATTGAGGGAACGGATGGATGTTTGTTTTCTATATACCACTAATAAAGTTGACCGTGTCATATTCCTTTTTTTTGGGACAGGATCATCATTTTTTTCCTTTTACATAGCCTGCACAATCCAGCGGTGTAATTAATTTCCATAATTTGGATTAATAAGAGAACTTAAAAGCTGCGGATCAGCCTGGTCACTTGGATTTATTTCACTTTTTTACGTTGAACATTTTCTCTATGGATAGAACTGGAAAGGTGCGGGTCAGACAGAAGATTTCCATTTTTTTATGTGAGACTGTCCTTTTTATTTTTATGAACAATACTCCATGGAGCCTGTCGTTTTTTTAACGTTAGACTATCTTTTCTCTATGGAGAGAACTTGAAAGGTGCGGATCAGCCAAGTATAGGAGTATGAGAACTTTCAAAGGTGTGCAGAATCAGTGGGGTATTTTTGATTTCTTTCCCTTTTTTACGTTGGACTTTTTATGAAGAGGCTTTCCAATTTATTTATTTTTTACGTGAGGTCGTCCCTTTTTTTTATTTTGAGGCGGGTAATCAGCTGGGCCACATGGATTTGTTTCTCTTTTTCAGGTTGCCCTTTTTCTGCACGTAGAGAACTTAAAAGGTGCGGGTCAGATGGAAACTTTCCTGTTTTAATGAACATATGAAAACTTTAAGGTAAATGTTTGGGGACGGCGCGCCGGCTGAACACTCGGCCGGTCGCTCGTGAGCCGCACGTTGGCGTACAATCGTACGATACAGAGCGCCGCTCTACTAGGAAAATATCTCTCCTCTCCTTATCCTTTCCTTCCGTGTTTCTCCCCCACCACTTACTCTCAATCTCTCATGGGCATGGCTGCTCCAAGCTACTGCGTTCCGCCAAGGCCTCCTCCTCTCCCGTAGCTCCACGCTACTGACCTGCTTCATCAATTCGAGGGGCTGATCTGCTACGGTGGCGCTGCCAATCCACTCATGCAAGCTTTTTTTGTCTGCTGGATGCAACAGGGGGTAGCTGCGTGCGCTGCCGCTGGGTTGTTGCCGGAGGTCAGGTGCGGCGCGGTAGGAGCAGGAGACGTGGTGTTGCGCGTGGCAGGGATGACGCCGCACGCATGCCGTCAGAATTTGCGAGCGGCGGGGAGCGCTGAGATCCACTCTCCCTAGGGATGGATTCGGCTATCAATTTGCCCACACGGTTGTAGCTTTTGTAATCGCCGGTAGTAGCAATCTGCTAAACGGGTTGCATCCTTCTAAATCGCGTTCCAGCTTTTTTTATTTAAATCGCTGGTGTTGCATCTTTTCTTGAAATCATCGGATCCAGCTTCCCAAATCACCGGTTGTAGCTTTTTGATCAGCCGATTGTAGCTTTTTGGATCCTCGGTACCAGTTTCAAATCATCGGTTGTAGCTTTTTCATCAGTCGATTGCAACTTTTATAATCACCGGTTCCACCTTTTTGAATTGCCGGTTCCAGCTTTTGATTAGTTTGTTTGCATTTTTTTTATCGCCGGTAGTAGCTTTTTGAATCGCCGGTTGCAACTTTCGTTTCAGCTGGTTGCATCGTTGTAAATCGCCGGTTCCAGCTTTGAAAAAACTCACTGTTTTGTAACTCGCCGGCCACCGGTTTTGCTACAGCCATGACCGCCGGTGCTGTGGCCGTGGGGAAGCCGGCGTGTCCAATTTTTTGATGCGGGGACGGGGGGTGGGGACGGGGGTGTTGCAAGGAGTGTCGAGGGGAGCGGCAAGCTTGTCAGAGAGCGCACACACAACTACAGGAAGGAAGTTTGGCTGGGAGGGGGACATTTTTCCTGGGAGCGTTGACCAGAGGAAAAGACGAAGCGAGGGGAAGATGCGAGAATCGGACGACTGCGGCAGGCTAGATCGAACGGCTGGGGCCTGACCGGCCCAAAGTTGGGCCGGTGCGCCGGCGCATATCAGCGCCCATACTTTAAAGGTGCGCCTAATCAGCGCGTCGTTTGGATTCCTTTCCTTTTTTACGTTGTGCTTTCTATACGAAGAGGCTTTCCTTCATTAATGAAGTGAGACAATCCTGTTTTTATGCGGGTAATCAGCTGGGCTGTTTGGAGTTGTTTCTCTTTTATACGTTGTACTTTCCATAGCACGGAAGCTTTGTTTTTTTTTTGACGTGAGGCTAACTTTTTGTGAGCATATGGGAGGCTTTATTTGTTTTGTATACTACTAACTTTGGACGTGTCGGATGCCTCTTTTTTGTGGTACGGGACCATCTGCGGTGCGCAAGTTTTCTTTCTATCCTAAATGTAAATTCTACAGTCCAACGGTTAATTAATTTTTGATGATGTGGATTAATGAGAGGTCTTGAAAGGTGCCTTCGATTAGTAAATATAAGATATAAGATAAGATTACCCAGCATGCATGATTTCATGTACGTGCAGCTATAATCATGAAGACTAGGCTGGAGCTATTTTTTGGAGAGAGAGAAATGTGGATCGCCTCTCGGCGGCGACTGACTCTGGCGCCTTGTTGGTCGCCGACGCCGCCGGGCAACTCAGGCTCCCGGTTCTCCTGCCTTGGTTCTTCCGACGCAGAGGAGACGACGCAAACGGGCTACGACACCTCCCTCGACTATTCTTCTCTTTTGTCTTCTGCAGTTTGCCGGAGGAAAACGGACGATGAGTTGGCAGACGAGTTCTGGGCGGACATCGACTACCCTACTCCAGCGTCTAGGGTTTGGGAGAGACCTTCGTCTCGACGGGCAGGTGAGGTGTCTTCTGTTTGCAGGTCGGACAAGATTGGAGAACCTTCGCCGGTCTATGTGGAGGGCGCGGCAGCCTCCTCCTCGAATGTGTCAGCGACGGCTGCAGCTCCCCCCCCCCCCCCCCGCGGCGTCTCCGGGGTTCCCTACTGATCGAGGCGTCTGATCAAGCCTTGGATCGGCCTGGTTCCACCACCTCGGTTGTCCCTGCCAAGAACGCTCGGTGATCTACTGTCGCGAGCTTGTCTCGGCGATGGAGGAATCCAAGCCGGAGTTCCGTGGGCCTCCGCCGCCCTCGGGCCAACCCGAACGGGCCGTCACGGCGGTCGCTGTTCCATATCGGACATCGGCGGCTGCACCAAGTCTGCAGGCGTATCCTGAGCGTCCGCTTCGGATGGTTGATCTCGGCCGTTGGCTTGGACATATGTGGAACAGGAAAGTGCAGGGGGGAACCCTAATTTCAATCGCACCTTCGATGTCGTCATCGCCTCTCCCACGATGAAGCGCGGCAACCCTTCCGTGCCGCCGGGCACCACCACCGGCCACCAGCCCTTGCAGCCTCCAACTTCTTCCCAGCCGGCTTCTTCTCCGACGGGTGGCGCGCCTTGCTTCGCTCCGGGTGTATATGCACCGGTGCAGGCCGCGCAGCCGTATGTGACGCCGTGTGGCTTCGTGCTGGCGCAGCAGCCTCAGGTACAACAACAGCCCCTGCAGCAGTGCTCGGCGTATCAAGCTCACTTTCAGCAGTCGTTCTTCACTACCCCGGGTCAATTCGTGCAACAACACTAGTGCAGAACCGGGCTTTATCACCGATTTGTAAGGCCCTTTAGTGCCGGTTCTGCAACCGACACTAAAGTGTGGGGACTAAAGCCCCCTCCCCTTTAGTACCGGTTCAACATGAACCGCCACTAAAGGACCTGGGGGACCTTTAGTCCCTATTGGTAACACCAACCGGGACTAAAGGTTTTTAAATTTTTTTGAAATAAAACAAAAACAGCCCACCTACTAGGTTGGCACGCCCTGCATATGACTAGAAACCCAAGCTCTAGTTGGGCCAGGATGTAGGCCCGTATGGCCCAGTAGGGCCCACAGGGCAGAAGACTTGCAATAGGCCCATAAAGGCCTGATTAGAGAGGAGCTCGACACGGTAGCCGCGACGGGGCTTATAAACCGGTCCGAGCTCCTCTCAACTAGAGAGGTGGGACTAAACATTATGCACTCCGGGTGGCAGCGCACCCCTTTAGTACCGGTTGGTGGCACGAACCCGTACTAAAGGGGGGGGGGTCTTTAGTACCGGTTGGAGCTGCCAACCTGTACGAAAGGCCACCACCTCCTTAATACCGGTTCGTGGCACGAACCGATACTAAAGGTTCGCCAAGAATCTGTTCTAATGAGCACCGCCCGCGTAGCCGTTGGAACCGGCACTAATGGTCACATTAGTGTCGGTTCAATTACAAACCAGAACTAATGAGCTTCACATTAGGCCCTTTTTCTTCTAGTGCAACAGTCGTTCCTTCTTCAACCGACGGGGCGCTATGCACAGCAGCAGCAACAAACGGCAGTGTTTCAGCCTATGCAACACCCTAGTGCAGCCGGGACGCAGGTGGCCGCCGGCTTCAACACCCGCATGCCACAAAACCCAGCCGCATCGGTGTTCATGCGGCCGCACGCCCTCGGAAGCTAAAGTGCGGCAAGGGTGGTTGTCACAAAACTCATCAGGGAGCAGTTGTACCACCTACCACTAATCCACCGGCGGCCCCTACAGGTGCCCGCTTCTTCGCCTATGATGGCAGTGGGTTATGGGCAGAACACTCCTTTGCAGTTCAGCTCGTTGCAACAGCAGCCTACGATACAACCTTCAGGGGCAGCCGAGGTGACAGGTTATCCTAAGAAGGTATGGTGCTCGAAGTGCCAATATCCAGGGCACACTTATGATGACTGTGAGACACAACAATACTATTTTATTTGCGACAAGATTAATCACCCGACAACCATGCGGCGCTGCCCTTCTCTCAAGATTCTGACGGTGTCCGCTGGGAGGATCTTGCAACACAGGATTCTTACGGCGTTGGTATCTATTTTTGGTGGCTGTATCACTCCCAGTATCGTGGAGGCAGAGGTTGCTAAGATTTCTCAGTACCGGCAGCACTGGATGTAGGAGGCCATGCCACATGGCAAGGACGCTTTTCTCATGTCCTTTTCGAGTGAGGAGGTTCTTCATAGGGTGACTAGCTTTGTAGTTTTCATCAAATCTCACAATGTCACTATCGAGTTTAAGCCTTGGAAGTCAGAGAAAGATACCACACCGTTTAGAGCTAATTCCTATCTGGGTTCATGTGCATGAGGTGCCTCACGCTCCCCGACAGTTCTTGGGGCTTTGGGCAGTCGGCTCGGTGATTGGTGCTACTCTCGATGTTGACCATCTATGTTTGCGCCGGAGAGGAATTGTTCGTATCCAGGTAGCGGTATTGAACCTTGATGCTTTCAAAAGTAGCACAATTGATTCTCTTTCTTCAGACGTGGTGGTTCAAAGGAAAGGTTATGAGTTCCGGTACAATCTTGAAGAATCAGACTTCCGTGTTGATAGTGACTTTGTGCCTCGAGTCTGGGAGCGCGACGATGATCCAGGGGGCGACAAGGGGCATGAAAGGGAGGATACAGCGAGAACCGATGATCCAAGCAAGAGGTCCAAACCCACTTCATCATCCAACAACTCTTTGAACCCTAATACCTCGGGTGGTGTGGAGCCCATGCAGATGGCCATTGCCGTCACACCTCTGAACCCTCATCGAGGCTTACCCGTCACGGCTGCTTCATCGTCATTAAAGGGGTCTACTCCGTCGGGACATGCTACTTCATCCAAGGCTGCTCCTCGTACGACGCTGGCGCCCCGGACCTCGACGCCGCCGTCTTCGACTCGCTGGTCGCCACCGCCTAACCCCCACATGGGGAGTCGTGTGCGCTCCTTACCGAAGGGGACCGCTCCATCGCCGTCATCATCGCCCACTCCTGCCTCTCCGGCTCGACGTGGTGTAATCTTCTCCCCGTCCGTTCAAGATGGCCAGGAGTCTGCCATGGCGGAGCTACGCGCGCTATCATCTACTCCTCAGCCACCGGGGGGGCTTCCGGACTTGGGGAGGCTGAGGAGCAGCCCCCACTATCTTCTTCTTCATCGCCGCAACAGTCTACTACGCCTCTAAGAGTCGATGAGATGGGCTCCGAGGTCTATGTTACCCCTTCGCCGCTGAGGCGCAGCAGGCGTCATCATGTCGGGACTGACGGATCAGCAGCCATCGACGAGGACTCTATGGTGAAGGCCATGCACAGGACTGTTGCTCGCAACCTCAAGTTCGGAGGTACCCCCTCTCGCAAATCTTTTATGTGTTTTGATAATTCCAAAGTGTATTCAAATATCACTAGACTTGGGGTGTCACTAGGACGTAATGAGAATGAGATAGATTTTTTGGTCAATGCTCTAAAACAAGTGGAGTTCGACGGGCTTATGGTTGCTCCGAAGTTATCGAGTTTTGTCGACCCTCTCGTGCCAGATGAGGAGGATGAGGATGCTAATGCCAATCATGAAGGCAAGCTTCTCTCTTATTTGGTTAAATACACGACTGAAGTAGACCTTGACGATACTGTACGCGACACTATACTTTTTAAGATTGTCGCGTCGGTGCGCAAGAACAAGTCTAACTCAGCAAAGAAAAAAGGGCGCTCTTCAAGAAGTCAAAGGTCTCTAAACATAATGTTGGTTCATCATGAGAGGTGTGTTCTGGAATAGCAGAGGTCTTGGTGACTTAGCTAAACACAAACACATTGCTGATTGTGTAAAGTATCATAGGTTGGACTTTGTGGCTATCACTGAGTCGGGTAAACGTGATTCTCCAACACGTGATCTGGACCACTTTTCATGTGGTTTTGATTACGACTTTCATAGGTGTGTTCTGGAATATACAATTATCTTTCTACCACTGTTTTAAATAGCCCGCTATAGCTCCGCTATAGCACGCTATAGCGTTTACAAAAGGTCTTGCGCTAAAAGACTTTGGTCCAAACAAATGAACAAACATTTTAAATAGCGCGCTATAGCTCCGCTATAGCACGCTATAGCATTTGGAAGAGGTCCACCGCTAAGATGCTTAGCGCGCTATTTAAAACTATGCTTTCTACTATTAAAGTGGAGTACGTAGGTAGTTTTGTTTCATTTGATTAGGTCGCTCCCCCATCGTCTCCCTCAACAATTTTTATATTCTAAAAAATAACTCTTGTTCTCTGTTTTTTAACCGCGTTATGGCCGTCGCCACTCGACCCCACTCGCCTCTCCCCTCTCCTCGCCACTGTCCGCAGTGCCGCTAGGCAAAGCTGGGACGGCAGGGCGGCGGCGGGGCTTCTCCACCCTTCGAGCATCACGGACGGTGCGAGACGGCCAGATCGCGAGGAGGCACCAGGCGACAACTCTTGGCGGCGGCGTGCGCGGCGCGGCGGCGCCCCCTATGATGCGAGCTTTGCCACCGATCCACTTTGCGGCGCGGTCTGTGATGTTTGCGGCGGCGTGGTGGCCACCTTGGCTCGGGCGGTGGCAGCTGCAGGCGCGGCGCGGGCCTATACCGAGAAGGGCGGGGGCTGCACCCGGTGCGCCATCATACGTTGGATCGGCGGCGACGGCGTGGAGGCCATGGTTATCTGGTCAGCGGCGCCTCCGGTCAGATCTGATCTTGCCGGTGCAGCCGGCTGTGGTGGCCATCTCCCCCGTCGTATGTGGTAGACCTGACGCTAGATGGTCATATCTCGAGTTCCGTCATCTTGCACCAGTTACGAGTCGGGAAGACATAGTTGCCGGTTAAAACCGAGCCATTGGTGGGCGATGGCGGCCTTTTGCGCCGTTACCTTGATGAAGGCATCATCGTGTAACTGTTGCCGACCCACTCGTGCTGCTTAGGGGAAACCCTAGGATCTGGTCTTCCAGATCGAATGATGACGGTACTACGGTGCCGTTTCTCTATTGGGAGCATCGTTTGTGGAGCAGTGCTGGAGGATAGAGGCAGGAGGTGGAGCGGCTTTGTCTTCAACGGATCTTCGATGCAGCTGTCAAGTCATATCTAGCCGACGTGTGCTACACCGAGTCATGTCTGGTTGGCAGGTGCTCCGCATGACGGATCTTCCAGAGTCTTCGCATCTGGATGGACGAGCGCAGGGCGGTGGCGCCGTTGGGTGTCGTGGTGGCGTCGACGGATGTCTGGTCTGCAAAGATGATGCGGATCTCTCTCCTGAAGATGGGTCAGTCCTCCAATGAAAATGGCAGCATCTAGAACGTATGCATGCGGTGTGGGCTTTAGGTAGGCTGCACGGGCTGTTGGTCCCGATACATTATATGGATGGATAGGTGACGACAACGGTTTAGATATGGGGAGTGCGAGCACTCCATATTATCGACTTTGTAGGTGTGAGTTGTTGCTTTGGGTGGATTGATGTACGTTCTTGTCAGACCTTTGTGTAATAATTAATAAAGATGGCTGCATGCATGCATCTATTGACGTAGTTTAACCTCCTTCTCTAAAAGAAACAAATCGCTCCACCAAGTCCTATCTATATGGGTCCTCTCTCCTCTAGGGTGGTGCCGCCCCATGCCTCCTCCGCCTATAACCAGCGAGCATTCTAAACCATTGCAACAACCCCCATGACTTTCTCCGACATAACCGTCCACTCCCCCAAGGAGCTTGCAGAGAGAAGACAAGCGCTGCGACAGCAACAGGAGATGGCCTGGAGGCACGGGAATGGTGTTGCATGTAGTTGGTGGCCTTCTCCAAGGGCCTGCTGTAGCGAGGCGAGCATGATGCGCCGGGATGGATGATGCACCGTAGTGCGGTTGCAGGGGATGGACATAATGCCCTAACGGAGGCCGTCGGCATAGGCTTGACCCAAATCATCGATCCGTGACACGTGCCACATCATCGATCCGAGCCGTGTCGGTTGGCATACCTCATCGACCCGGAGGCATAGACAGTATTATCTGGTTTTTCTTTTTTCCGAATTAAAATTTAATTAACTTAAATGTGCCTTATCTAAAAAAACATACATAAATTATATATCGATTTGGTGTAGAATTTATCATAAATTATGAATATGTAGTTTGTATTTGCTTGCTGGTATGTTAGTAATGTGACCTCATGTTCTTTTGCATATAGGCCCCTATACTTTATTAAAATAATAAACAATTGATAATTACATCTATTTTGACAAAGTTTTATAAAAATCGTAGTGAGCTTACAAAAATCGTATTATAAACAATTATCGTGTTACTTCTATTATAAACAATTGCAGTGTGCATGCGATCCGGCTCAGTGAGCTTACAAAAATCGTATTCTGTGGATGGAACTCAAGTTTGCGGCTTAGTGAGCTTATTGGACGATTTTATGATTGTGAGACGAAAGAATAATTGCTTCGTTTTACGTGTTCGTGCTGGTCCTGAGCGGTTGTTAATTAAAGGCTTCCACCCTGCTTCTTTATCTTTACCTAATATTGAATTGTTTCTTCACTTTTTTTGGTTCATCACGCACTTTTTTCCGTCCGTTTCGTACGTCACAATTTCCTGAGTTTTTTTCGTCCGTAGCGTATACCTGTAGGTCATCCTCGAAACGTAAAATAGCAGCTAGCCAACTCAGCTAGCTAATGTTTCATGGAAAAGAGGGAAACATTTCCTATTTGATACTCCTAGATACAACTCTCAAAGCCTGGGCCAAGTGGCGAGCTCAATTGCTACTTTTCGTCTCTCATCTTCTGTTCCTTCACATGGACCGAGCTGGGCCTGGTCTACAATTTTTTTTCTGGATTGAGGAGCAGCGTAAAAAAGAAAATATATAACTTTACTAATTGGGGCTCGATCCCACGACCTCCGAGGCAACCTCAAAGGGCGCATCCAACTCAATAGACTTATGATTTTGTAAAAAAACATGGTTCATTGCTAAACTAATTAGTCTCACCTTGCCCATTTCAATTAAATTCCACTAATTTATATAAGGGCACTGATTGGCGTAAAAGGCCACAATGACCGACCTGGTTCACGTACTCAGACTGTGTGTTGAGTGTGGTATAAATTCTTGTGGCCTATTGACGTTTTTTTGCTGCTCTGTTTAAAAAATGAAAGAGAGAAAAGGCGCTCTCTCTACTCATGGCTATGCGTGTTTTATTTTCTTCCAATTCCTTGACATCCTCTTGAAGTCGTCACTGATGCTGTCGGTGCCATCGTCGGTTGTGTTGACCAGCTGCGTGTCCACACCAATTGCCAGCAAACATTTTTTTTTACAGAATAAATGTAAAAATGTTATAGTACGCTGATACAAACTTAGATACACCGGTAGAAACCGTCTCAACCAACTTGCAGCGGCACCTCCAGGACGATGAATATTAGCTAGATTTTGAGCAACTTTATTTTCATTACGCTCAATTTTCAATGGGCCAAATCCATGCAGACCAAGGAGCTTCCTCGTCTCCATAATAAGATGTCCACAACGGAACAAACATATGTTGCGTCGCGCTGATTGCTCTTTTGCTTGTGAGCTTTGGGGGGCTCCCTGGCATATGGATGTAGATGATCAAGAAGAGTTTAGAAAAGCCATCTCAGTTTTATTTCAGAAAATTATGAGTATTTTTTGCCACATGTAACCTGCTTAGGGCACGTACAATGCGGGCGCTAGGAATAAAATCCGGCAGTTTTCGCATCGTCCGAACTACTTTCCTAGCATCGACACATAAGCTAGAGTTGGACACTAAAAAATATACATAATGTAGCTATAAGCGCTGGATGATTGTCCATGTTAATTTGCTTAGGAGTTTTAACGCTCTTGCGTTGGAGCTGGCCTTAGATTGGTATTTTTAACCTTCATCTGTTGGTCGTTAGCTATTAATGATATCCATGTGTGGTAACGGATTCCACATGAGCTTGGCGCGTGTATTAATTTTCACCCGTTGCAATGCACAGGCCTTTTTGCTAGTTATTTATAAAGCACAGATCAACATCGTCAGGTACAAACGCACACCACTATAGCGCGCACACACACCCAAGGCAGGATACATATATAGGCGCTGAGCGCAACAACACCACCCCTAGCACTATTGTACAGAGACAAAGCCGCATACGATGACCCGTGGATTCCAAGACCGCGCCTTCAGGAAGGATACGACACTAGAGCGCCGCCACCGCCCGATCCAAGGATCAGAGTTTCCCCTGGAGCCGCACGAAAGGGCAGTGAGAGCCACGACGACGCCTTCAAGAAGGGAATGAGCTTCTCCGCTGCCGGTCCGTCCGAAGATAGAACATGTTTTCACCACGGACAACACTCACCGCCACCGAGCGCCACACCCCGGCTACCACGCCGCCCACACGGCCATGGCCACAGGACAGCACCAAGCCACGGGGTCGACCCAAGAGCACCGCGCAACCACCACCCCGACGGCCGCCGCCCCGGCATCCAAGACCTAGACACCATCTCACCGGAGATCCGCCGCTACCCCAACCAAAGAGACGAGCGGAAAGATCCCGACATTCCCATCCCTGGACATCTCCCAATGTTGAGGCCCAATAGGCCGGCAAAAATGGGCCTCCATTGACTCGTCCTGCCGCATCGGGCGCGGGACGAGCTCGGTCCTACTGCACCATGTGTGAGACGAGGTCGGTCCTGCTGAACCGTGAGCGAGACAAGCTCGGTTCGACGACACCGTGCACGAGACGAGGTCGGTCCCGCTGCACCGGGCGCGAGACGACCGATGGACCGCAACTAGGAGAGGGCCAGCCATTCGACAGAAGTACAGCCCGGAGGATGAGGAGATGAAGCGAAGGTCGACACGGGCCGACCACAAATGAGCCGACGCCGGAGTAGAGCCAGCCGTCGCCGGTTGCAGAGCCGCCGAACCACCATGTAGTCGCCGCGCTGCCGGACGGCCACCGCATGGACGATACAGCACCGCAGCCACCCACGGCCGAAGTAGCAACCACGCGACAGGACACTGCCCTAACCCGCGCCGCCCGCCATATTCCAGCCATGAGACCCGGCCGGCCGCACAACCACCCGAAGCCCATGCTCCGCCGCCACCATCCGCCCACCCGGGACTCCAGCCGCTCCCCGGGCCGCAGGCCAGCCCCCAGGCCGTGGACCCGGCTGGATCTGGGCAGAGGCCGAGTGCCTCGCAACCACCAGCCCGCCGGCGGCGCCCCTGTCGCCCGCACTGGCCGCACCAGAGCCGCTGCCACGGAAGACCACCCCATGCAGCCCCCCGTGCCGGATCTTGACGTCCACGACCCCGCCGCCGCCGCCCGCCCTCACGCCGCTGAGCCCCGCGTCAGCACGTCGCCGCCGCCCTACACCAGATCGCGCACACTCCAGTGGCGAGCAAGGGGGAAAAGCCCAGCCGCCGCCCACGCCGGCCGGACTTTGCCCGGCGGCGCACTCATGCAGCGGCGAGGAGAGAGGGAGGAGAGGGGGGCCTAGGCCGGTGGCGACTAGGGTTTGCCCTCCCATTCGCCTGCGGGAGCGACACGGGAGGGAGAGGTCTCTCGCGTTGTCGCGCGAGCTTCACCTAACCTGATTCATGTGTGCTGACCACCTTGGGGTTTTTTCCCTGGGTTACTGGTCAAATATAAATAGATTCATGTTTCTGGGACAGAGACGGCTCAGCATAGCACGGGAAAACGCCCGAGCCATTCGCAAGATTTCATTTCCGCATTGACCTAAGCGTCTGTCCTCGCATTTAATGCATCTGGCGGCTGGCTTATTTTACTTACCATACATCTCCAGTACACATATCAATACGCCACCTACACAAATCTACATGCAAAGCGGACGTGAGAGATTTCAGGAGCATTTGAGGCTGGGCTCAGAAAAGAATATCCGTCCAATTTTCTCAAATACAATGATATATATTTATCTTTGACGGGAAGTCCACACATTATGTAACAATACATGTATACTGGAAAATGAAATACCCTCGGTCTTTCTCTTTCCAGTTTGCATATCCATCAGGCTTGCCATATTGAGTAGTTAGGTGAGATGAGTTCTCTAACTGTTAGCAGTGTGTTGTGTTTTTTTTTTAATATATTGGCCTTTTAGTTTTTTCTAAAATCTTAGAGACACTGTGTTCTTCATTTTGATAAGTACTCCCTTTGTTCCAAATTACATGAAGTTCTAACTTTTGGCATAAGTTAGACTTTAAGTTTGAGCAAACATATAAGAAAATATGCTAATATTTATAATACCAAACACACACGCGCGCTGTGTATGAAAATACATTTTATAATGATCCCTTGAAACTAATTCGGGGTTGTAGATGTTAATATATAGACTTAGTCAGACTTAATATGGCAAGAACATAAGAACATCCATTAGAGTAACTAGTCATCAACCCGTGCATCTGCATGGGCTAGCACTTCTAATATTAAATACGTCCAAGCGGGTACCTATTATATTGATAGACAACATGGTTACAAATTCAAAAGTTGTTGCATGAATCATGTATTTGTTACATATAAGTTTCTAATAGGTATGTAATCAAATTCCATATTGCAGCATATATGTTTATTTCATTTTGCTACCCGAAGAACATACATCTTCATTTTTTTCCTCAGAATTACGTTAGAATTTTATCTTAAAACCGCTTTGTGGATTAGATTTTATATGTGTACAACAATTAAGCAGAAGTCCTCTCTCAGGAACATTGGATGGCACCTAGTATAGTTTTAAAGAATTTGTTTCTATAGACTACAATGAAACAATGGACATACACGGTTTTCTATCAGCATATGTGAAACTGTAGCAAGAAATACACATAAGAGATTATATTTTCTCATACCTTTATGAGCCATACATTATTAAGATTTTAAGTTGTTGTGTTAACCAATAATTTCTTACAGAATTTCTTTTATGATGAATAGAGTGGTGGAACTATGTCATAGATTATTTGGATTTAAGTTGTGTATACCCAAAAATCTTAAAGAAATTCTTTTATGATTATTCATGCTTTTTGAATACTTTCTACTCCTACTACACATATATATCACATACGTAATTATGTGATTATATGAGATATTTGTGCCGAATGATGCATCAAGTTTTTTTGTGTTACTGTAGTAACTGCATAGTTCTAAAGATGTTTTAGCAGGTATAATTTTCTCTTACTGATAAGGCCAAAAATAAAGACATGCATAGACATAATATATATATACGTAAGAAATAGGTATTAGCAATCCGCATCATACGAAGAATATCATGTGAATCCATCTAATTCATCAATCGAAAGTATGCCATTCGATGTAGTATATATGTCTGTCAAAAGAATAATATTGTGTGCATGCATAATAATAACAATCAATGCTAGAGCTTATTTAGCATCTAGAGGCGTACAGGAGGAGCTCCTCGACCCAATCGGTACACGCCACCACTTCATGATATGAACCAGCAGGAGGGGGCGGCCATGTAGAAGACTCCATAGCATTTTTTATGGCATCACATATTTTTTGGACCGGCAGGATATCTTATTGAAGGAGGCTTTTATGGATAATCAGCAAGGTGGTGTGGATTTATATCTTCTTTTCGTTGGACTTTTTATGGACGGGGCATTACACTTTTTTTGGACGGGAGTGTTCCCTTTTTATTTGATTGAGGGAACGGGTGGATGTTTGTTTTCTATATACCACTAATAAAGTTGACCGTGTCATATGCCTTTTTTTTTGGTACAGGATCATCATTTTTTTTCCTTTTACATAGCCTGCAGAATCCAGCGGTGTAATTAATTTCCATAATTTGGATTAATAAGAGAACTTAAAAGGTGCGGATCAGCCTGGTCACTTGGATTTATTTCACTTTTTTACGTTGAACATTTTCTCTATGGATAGAACTTGAAAGGTGCGGGTCAGACAGAAGATTTCCATTTTTTTATGTGAGACTGTCCTTTTTATTTTTATGAACAATACTCTATGGACCCTGTCCTTTTTTTAACGTGAGACTATCTTTTCTCTATGGAGAGAACTTGAAAGGTGCGGATCAGCCAAGTATAGGAGTATGAGAACATTCAAAGGTGTGCAGAATCAGTGGGGTATTTTTGATTTCTTTCCCTTTTTTACGCTGGACTTTTTATGAAGAGGCTTTCCAATTTATTTATTTTTTGCGTGAGGTCGTCCTTTTTTTTTATTTTGAGGCGGGTAATCAGCTGGGCCACATGGATTTGTTTCTGTTTTTCAGGTTGCCCTTTTTCTGCACGTAGAGAACTTAAAAGGTGCGGGTCAGATGGAAACTTTCCTGTTTTAATGAACATATGAAAACTTTAAGGTAAATGTTTGGGGACGGCGCGCCGGCTGAACACTCGGCCGGTCGCTCGTGAGCCGCACTTTGGCGTACAATCGTACGATACAGAGCGCCGCTCTACTAGGAAAATATCTCTCCTCTCCTTATCCTTTCATTCCGTGTTTCTCCCCCACCGCTTACCTTCAATCTCTCATGGGCATGGCTGCTCCAAGCTACTGCGTTCCGCCAAGGCCTCCTCCTCTCCCGTAGCTCCACGCTACTGACCTGCTTCATCGATTCGAGGGGCTGATCTGCTACGGTGGCGCTGCCAATCCACTCATGCATGCTTTTTTTGTCTTGTGGATGCAACAGGGGGTGGCTGCGTGCGCTGCCGCTGGGTTGTTGCCGGAGGTCAGGTGCGGCGCGGTAGGAGCAGGAGACGTGGTGTTGCGCGTGGCAGGGATGACGCCGCACGCATGCCGGCAGAATTTGCGAGCGGCGGGGAGCGCTGAGATCCACTCTCCCTAGGGATGGATTCGGCTATCAATTTGCCCACACGGTTGTAGCTTTTGTAATCGCCGGTAGTAGCAATCTGCTAAACGGGTTGCATCCTTCTAAATCGCGTTCCAGCTTTTTTTATTTAAATCGCTGGTGTTGCATCTTTTCTTGAAATCATCGGATCCAGCTTCCCAAATCACCGGTTGTAGCTTTTTGATCAGCCGATTGTAGCTTTTTGGATCCTCGGTACCAGTTTCAAATCATCGGTTGTAGCTTTTTCATCAGTCGATTGCAACTTTTGTAATCACCGGTTCCAGCTTTTTGAATTGCCGAGTCCAGCTTCTGATTAGTTTGTTTGCATTTTTTTATCGCCGGTAGTAGATTTTTGAATCGCCGGTTGCAACTTTCGTTTTAGCTGGTTGCATCGTTTAAAATCGCCGGTTCCAGCTTTGAAAAAACTCACTGTTTTGTAACTCGCCGGCCACCGGTTTTGCTACAGCCATGACCGCCGGTGCTGTGGCCGTGGGGAAGCCGGCGTGTCCAATTTTTTGATGCGGGGACGGGGGGTGGGGACGGGGGTGTTGCAAGGAGTGTCGAGGGGAGCGGCAAGCTTGTCAGGGAGCGCACGCACAACTACAGGAAGGAAGTTTGGCTGGGAGGGGGACGTTTTTCCTGGGAGCGTTGACCAGAGGAAAAGACGAAGCAAGGGGAAGATGCGAGAATCGGACGACTGCGGCAGGCTAGATCGAACGGCTGGGGCCTGACCGGCCCAAAGTTGGGCCGGTGCGCCGGCGCATATCAGCGCCCAAACTTTAAAGGTGCGCCTAATCAGCGCGTCGTTTGGATTCCTTTCCTTTTTTACGTTGTGCTTTCTATATGAAGAGGCTTTCCTTCATTAATGAAGTGAGACAATCCTGTTTTTATGCGGGTAATCAGCTGGGCTGTTTGGAGTTGTTTCTCTTTTATACGTTGTACTTTCCATAGCACGGAAGCTTCCGACGCAGAGGAGACGACGGAAACGGGCCACGACACCTCCCTCGACTATTCTTCTCTTTTGTCTTCTGCAGTTCGCCGGAGGAAAACGGACGATGAGTTGGCAGACGAGTTCTGGGCGGACATCGACTACCCTACTCCAGCATCTAGGGTTTGGGAGAGACCTTCGTCTCGACGGGCAGGTGAGGTGTCTTCTGTTTGCAGGTCGGACAAGATTGGAGAACCTTCGCCGGTCTATGTGGAGGGCGCGGCGGCCTCCTCCTCGAATGTGTCAGCGACGGCTGCAGCTCCCCCCCCCCCCCCCCGCGGCGTCTCCGGGGTTCCCTACTGATCGAGGCCTCTGATCAAGCCTTGGATCGGCCCGGTTCCACCACCTCGGTTGTCCCTGCCAAGAACGCTCGGTGATCTACTGTCGCGAGCTTGTCTCGGCGATGGAGGAATCCAAGCCGGAGTTCCGTGGGCCTCCGCCGCCCTCGGGTCAACCCGAACGGGCCGTCACGGCGGTCGCTGTTCCATATCGGACATCGGCGTCTGCACCAAGTCTGCAGGCGTATCCTGAGCGTCCGCTTCGGATGGTTGATCTCGGCCGTTGGCTTGGACATATGTGGAACAGGAAAGTGCAGGGGGGAACCCTAATTTCAATCGCACCTTCGATGTCGTCATCGCCTCTCCCACGATGAAGCGCGGCGACCCTTCTATGCCGCCGGGTACCACCACCGGCCACCAGCCCTTGCAGCCTCCAACTTCTTCCCAGCCGGCTTCTTCTCCGACGGGTGGCGCGCCTGGCTTCGCTCCGGGTGTATATGCACCGGTGCAGGCCGCGCAGCCTTATGTGACGCCGTGTGGCTTCGTGCTGGCGCAGCAGCCTCAGGTACAACAACAGCCCCTGCAGCAGTGCTCGGCGTATCAAGCTCACTTTCAGCAGTCGTTCTTCACTACCTCGGGTCAATTCGTGCAACAACACTAGCGCAGAACCGGGCTTTATCACTGATTCGTAAGGCCCTTTAGTGCCGGTTCTGCAACCGACACTAAAGTGTGGGGACTAAAGCCCCCTCCCCTTTAGTACCGGTTCAACATGAACCGCCACTAAAGGACCTGGGGGACCTTTAGTCCCTGTTGGTAACACCAACCGGGACTAAAGGTTTTTAATTTTTCTTTGAAATAAAACCCAAGCTCTAGTTGGGCCAGGATGCAGGCCCGTATGGCCCAGTAGGGCCCACAGGGCAGAAGACTTGCAATAGGCCCATAAAGGCCTGATTAGAGAGGAGCTCGACACGGTAGCCGCGACGGGGCTTATAAACCGGTCCGAGCTCCTCTCAACAAGCGAGGTGGGACTAAACATTATGCACTCCGGGTGGCAGCGCACCCCTTTAGTACCGGTTGGTGGCACGAACCCGTACTAAAGGGGGGGGGGTCTTTAGTACCGGTTGGAGCTGCCAACCTGTACGAAAGGCCACCACCTCCTTAATACCGGTTCGTGGCACGAACCGATACTAAAGGTTCGCCAAGAATCTGTTCTAATGAGCACCGCCCGCGTAGCCGTTGGAACCGGCACTAATGGTCACATTAGTGCCGGTTCAATTACAAACCAGAACTAATGAGCTTCACATTAGGCCCTTTTTCTTCTAGTGCAACAGTCGTTCCTTCTTCAACCGACGGGGTGCTATGCACAACAGCAGCAACAAACGGCAGTGTTTCAGTCTATGCAACACCCTGGTGCAGTCGGGACGCAGGTGGCCGCCGGCTTCAACGCCCGCATGCCACAAAACCCAGCCGCCACCGGTGTTCATGCGGCCGCACGCCCTCGGAAGCTAAAGTGCGGCAAGGGTGGTTGTCACAAAACTCATCTGGGAGCAGTTGTACCACCTACCACTAATCCACCGGCGGCCCCTACAGGTGCCCGCTTCTTCGCCTATGATGGCAGTGGGTTATGGGCAGAAAACTCCTTTGCAGTTCAGCTCGTTGCAACAGCAGCCTACGATACAACCTTCAGAGGCAGCCGAGGTGACAGGTTATCCTAAGAAGGTATGGTGCTCGAAGTGCCAATATCCAGGGCACACTTATGATGACTGTGAGACACAACAATACTATTTTATTTGCGACAAGATTAATCACCCGACAAATCTCACAATGTCACTATCGAGTTTAAGCCTTGGAAGTCAGAGAAAGATACCACACCGTTTAGAGCTAATTCCTATCTGGGTTCATGTGCATGAGGTGCCTCACGCTCTCCGACACTTCTTGGGGCTTTGGGCAGTCGGCTCGGTGATTGGTGCTACTCTCGATGTTGACCATCTATGTTTGCACCGGAGAGGAATTGTTCGTATCCAGGTAGCGGTATTGAACCTTGATGCTTTCAAAAGTAGCACAATTGATTCTCTTTCTTCAGACGTGGTGGTTCAAAGGAAAGGTTATGAGTTCCGGTACAATCTCGAAGAATCAGACTTCCGTGTTGATAGTGACTTTGTGCCTCGAGTCTGGGAGCACGACGATGATCCAGGGGGTGACAAGGGGCATGACAGGGAGGATACAGCGAGAACCGATGATCCAAGCAAGAGGTCCAAACCCACTTCATCATCCAACAGCTCTTTGAACCCTAATACCTCGGGTGGTGTGGAGCCCATGCAGATGGCCATTGCCGTCACACCTCCGAACCCTCATCGAGGCTTACCCGTCACGGCTGCTTCATCGTCATTAAAGGGGTCTACTCCGTCGGGACATGCTACTTCGTCCAAGGCTGCTCCTCGTACGACGCCGGCGCCCCATACCTCGACGCCGCCGTCTTCGACTTGCTGGTGGCCACCGCCTAACCCCCACATGGGGAGTCGTGTGCGCTCCTTACTGAAGGGAACCGCTCCATCGCCGTCATCATCGCCCACTCCTGCCTCTCCGGCTCAACGTGGTGTAATCTTCTCCCCGTCCGTTCAAGATGGCCAGGAGTCTGCCATGGCGGAGCTACGCGCGTTATCATCTACTCCTCAGCCACCGGGGGGGGGCTTCCGGACTTGGGGAGGCTGAGGAGCAGCCCCCACTATCTTCTTCTTCATCGCCGCAACAGTCTACTACGCCTCTAAGAGTCGATGAGATGGGCTCCGAGGTCGATGTTAGTCCTTCGCCGCTGAGGCACAACAGGCGTCATCATGTCGGGACTGACGGATCAGCAGCCATCGACGAGGACTCTATGGTGAAGGCCATGCACAGGACTGTTGCTTGCAACCTCAAGTTCGGATGTACCCCTCTCGCAAATCTTTTATGTGTTTTGATAATTCCAAAGTATATTCAAATATCACTAGACTTGGGGTGTCACTAGGACGTAATGAGAATGAGATAGATTTTTTGGTCAATGCTCTAAAACAAGTGGAGTTATCAAGTTTTGTCGACCGTCTCGTGCCAGATGAGGAGGATGAGGATGCTAATGCCAATCATGAAGGCAAGCTTCTCTCTTATTTGGTTAAATACACAACTGAAGTAGACCTTGACGATACTGTACGCGACACTACACTTTTTAAGCTTGTCGCGTCGGTGCGCAAGAACAAGTCTAACTCAGCAAAGAAAAGAGGGCGCTCTTCAAGAAGGCAAAGGTCTCTAAACACAATGTTGATTCATCATGAGAGGTGTGTTCCGGAATAGCAGAGGTCTTGGTGACTTAGCTAAACACAAACACATTGCTGATTGTGTAAAGTATTATAGGTTGGACTTTGTGGCTATCACTGAGTCGGGTAAACGAGATTCTCCAACACGTGATCTGGACCACTTTTCATGTGGTTTTGATTAAGAATGGCACGTCTTACCGTCGAACGGGAGGTCCGGAGGAATATTGCTAGGTATTAACTCTACATACTTACAACTATTGTCCACGTCAAAGGGGGAGTATCATATCAAATTCCACATTAGAAATAAGTCTGACAACTTCATCTGGAGTCTGGTGGCAGTATATGGCGCCGCTGAAGAGGAGTTTAAGTCTGCATTTCTAAAAGAACTGGTTAATACCTGTCGAGACAATCCCCTCCCATGTTAATTGGGGGGCGGGGGGATTTTAATATCCTTCGATATCAGCAGGAAAAAAACAATGATCGATTTGGCACTAGGTGGCCTTTCCTCTTTAATGTTGTTAGTGACAGCCTTGATCGGAGGGAGATCACAATGACTGGTCGTCAGTATACCTGGGCCAATAACCGACCAGTGCCAACCTTTGAAAGACTGGACCAGGTGCTAGTTACCACCGACTGGGAATATAAATATCCTGTAGGCTCGGTTCGGGCGCTAGGAAGAATTGAGGCCTTATCGGATCATGCTTGAAAGCACAAGTGCTCCCTAGGTGGTTTTGGTAATTAATTTCAACATATCTCTTGTTGGACTAACACTTTTATCTAGTATATTTCAGATAAGTTCAACAATGGAGTGGCATAGACCAAAGGATGTGGGAACTCCTTGAAGATGCTAAGGACAAAGGATTGGCTCAAGCTTCAAGCTCAAGACTCTTCATTTTATATTTTAGTGATCCAAGATCACAATGAGTCTATAGGAAAAGCCAATACTATCAAGAAGGGATGAGGTGTTGCTTAATGAGTTTCTTGCTCCACAGTGCTTAGTGATATGCTTCAAAACCCTCAACCACTTTCCCACTTCCACACATATGACCTAAACCTAAAGTCAAACTCGGCCCCACCGATTCTTTCTATCCGGCACCACCGAGTTCAGATGTCATAGCCACTGCCACAAACCCTAGGCAAATCGGTGTCACCGATAGGGATCTCGGTCTCACCGAGATGGGATTATAATCTCTCTGTGTATGTCCATTACGAAAATCGGTCTAACCGAGTTTGAGCAATCGGTACTACCGAGATTGCCTGACCAACTCTCTGGTTAGCTAATTACCAAAATCGGTCTCACAGAGTTTGTGTAATCGGTCTCACCGAGATTACGTTATGCCCTAACCCTAACCATATCGGTCCTACCGAGTTGCATGTCGGTCCCACCGAAAATCCTAACGGTCACTAGATTTGCTAAATCGGTCTGACCAAGTTTGTTGATTCGGTCCTACCAATTTTGTAAATTGTGTGTAACGGTTAGATTTTCTGTGGAGGCTATATATACCCCTCCACCTCCTTTTCATTCGTGGAGAGAGCCATCAGAACAAGCCTACACTTCCAGCATCCTATTTCTGAGAGAGAACTACCTACTCATGTGTTGAGGCCAAGATATTCCATTCCTACCATATGAATCTTGATCTCTAGGCTTCACCAAGTTGCTTTCCACTCAAATCTTCTTTCCACCAGATCCAAATCCTATGAGAGAGAGTTGAGTGTTGGGGAGACTATCATTTGAAGCACAAGAGCAAGGAGTTCATCACCAACACACCATTTGTTACTTCTTGGAGAGTGGTGTCTCCTAGATTGGCTAGGTGTCACTTGGGAGCCTCCGACAAGATTGTGGAGTTAAACCAAGAAGTTTGTAAGGGCAAGGAGATCGCCTACTTTGTGATGATCTACTGCTAGTGAGGCAAGTCCTTCGTGGGCGATGACCATGGTGGGATAGACAAGGTTGCTTCTTCGTGGACCCTTCATGGGTGGAGCCCTCCATGGACTCGTGCAACCGTTACCCTTCATGGGTTGAAGTCTCCATCAACGTGGATGTACGATAGCACCACCTATCGGAACCACGACAAAAATATCCGTGTCTCCAATTGCGTTTGAATCCTCCAAAACCCTTCCCTTTACATTCTTGCAAGTTGCATGCTTTACTTTCCGCTGCTCATATACTCTTTGCATGCTTGCTTGTTATGTATTGTGAATGTTAAACTTGTGCCTAATCTCCACTTGAACTTAAAGAAGTTAAAAAGTGTAACTTTGATAGTTAGTATCTAATCCCCCCCTCTAGACACCTCTTCTCGAGGTCCTACAAGTGGTATCGGAGCATTGGTCTCCATTGCCTTGGTTTAATCACCATTGGAGGAAGATGGATGAGTCTACTTTGGGGGGTCTTAGACGTAGAGTGCCTATACTTGATGGAGAGTATTTTCATGAGTGGAAAAATGAGATGCTTGTAATTTTCAATCAATATCATTTGAGCAAGTACATTACTAGCCCTTGTGCACCTCATGTTGATCCTATGCATCCTACTCTTGATGAGTCAATTGACATGATTAGGAATCTTAGAACTGTTAATATTATGGCTAGAGGCTTGCCTAGAAACTTAATTATAAACTTGCCTACTCTTGAGTGTGCCTACACTATATGGAAATTTCTTGAGGAACGCTTTCCAAATTATTCCTTGAAAAATCTAGATGAAATTCTCCATAAGTCTATTGCATTGAGTATGATGAATACTAGTGATCCTATATTTGGTGATCGTCTATTTGAACTTACAAACCTTATGCGTGCCAAAGGAGATGTTGGAACTATTGGTGATATTATTTCTGAAGTCATAAGAATTCATAAGCAAGATCATTGTCAAACTCAATCTAACAAATTACCCTCTCTAGGACCTGATCCACCACATGACGATGTTCAACATGGATACTATGATGAGGATGATGATAGTGACTTCGATCTTGACGATGAAATGAGACATTTTGGTCTTATGGCAAATCTTCGGGGATATATGTCAGGAGGAAAGGAATGGTCTTGACATTGGATGTACTGATCACATGACCGGAGATAAAGACATGTTTCGTGAGCTTGCTGAAAATGATAGTCCTCGAAAGTATGTCACTTTCGGTGACAACTCAAAGGGTAAGGTGGTTGGCCTCGGTAAGGTGGCAATCTTAATTACATGATAGCTCCATTCAGAATGTTATGCTCGTTGAATCTCTTTGCTACAACTTACTTTCAGTATCTAGACTTGCTGATTTCAGTTTCAATGTCCTAACTACTGAAGTAGATGGCCAAGTGTTTCGTCGAGACAATCATAAAATGTTCTTTACTTGTATACATAGAGGTGATCGAGGTGATCTTTACATTGTTGATTTCTCTAAAAAGTCTCAACCTAAAACTTGATTCATTGCTAAATCCTCAAAAGGTTGGTTATGGCATAGACGACGAGGTCACGTTGGCATGAGAAACCTTGACAAGCTTCTTAAAGGGAATCATATCCTTGGTGATAATGATGTCATATTTGATAAGGATAGACTTTGCAGTGCTTGTCAAGCAGGTAAACAGGTTGGAAGAAGGCATCCCGTGAAAAATATCATGACCACAAGGAGGCCACTTGAGCTATTTCACATGGATCTTTTTGGTCCCAACGCTTACAAGAGTCTCGGTGGAAATTCTTTTGGTCTAGTTATAGTTGATGATTTTTCAACATTTACGTGGGTGTTCTTTCTCGATGATAAATCGCAGGTTCAAAAGATCTTCAAAAACTTTGCCAGGAAGGCTCAAAATCAGTTTGAAGTGAAGATCAAGAAGGTTCGCAGCGACAACGGAACGGAGTTCAAGAACGCAAACATGGACACCTTTCTTGATGAAGAAGGGATTTCACACGAGTTCTCGGCTAAGTACACACCTCAACAAAATGGAGTTGTTGAGAGGAAGAACCGGACGCTCATCGAAATGGCGAGAACGATGCTTGATGAGTACAAGACACCGAAGCACTTTTGGGCAGAAGCGGTTGAGACAGCTTGTCATGCAACAAATCGCTTGTATCTTCACAAGCTACTTGGCAAGACGGCATGCGAGCTCCTCACCGGTAACAAACCCCAAGTTGGATACTTTCGAGTATTCGGCTCAAAGTGCTACATTCTTGATAAGCATCGTCGTTCTAAATTTGCTCCTAAGTCTCATGAAGGTTTCCTACAAGGTTATGGCTCAAACTCTCCCACTTACCGTGTCTACAACATTTTCACCCGAAAGGTTGAAGAGACGGTAGATGTGAAGTTTGATGAATCTAACGGCTCGCAAGTAGAGCAATTGCCAATTGATGTAGGAGACAAAGATCCATCAGAAGCAATCCAAGACTTGTCTATTGGCAAGATTCGTCCAACGGAGGTGAAGGAGAGTACCTCATCCGTCCAAGTGGAAGCTTCTACCTCACGACAAGGCGAACCAAGAGTTGATACGGAAGCATCAACAAGTGGGACACACCAAGATGAAGAAAACAAGGAAGTGCATCAAGATGAACGTCAACAACCTCCTTCTCCACCACGACAAGAGAACAACAACGCCAACAATGAAGAAGGCCAAGAAGAAGAACAAGATGAAAAAGAAGTTCAACCAAGAACCAAGCAAAAGCTTTCATGAGTTCGAGCAACAATTGCTAAAGACCATCCCGTCGAGCAAATCTACAATGATATTCCAACTGGGAGAATCACTCGCTCTAAAACTCGTTTAGCTAACTTTTGTGAAAACTATTCTTTCATCTCTAGCATTGAACCTATTAAGGTCGAAGAAGCATTGGAAGATCACTTAGACAGACATCTCTCTAGTCATCTAAGTGATCACGTGATCCAAATCAACTAAACCATGTCCGATCATCACGTGAGATGGAGTAGTTTCAATGGTGAACATCACTATGTTGATCATATCTACTATATGATCCACGCTCGACCTTTCGGTCTCCGTGTTCCAAGGTCATATCTGTTATATGCTAGGCTCATCAAGTTTAACCTGAGTATTCCGCGTGTGCAACTGTTTTGCACCCGTTGTATTTGAACGTAGAGCCTATCACACCCGATCATCACGTGGTGTCTCAGCACAAAGAACTTTCGCAACGGTGCATACTCAGGGAGAACACTTCTTGATAATTTTTAGTGAGAGATCATCTTAAAATGCTACCATCAATCAAAGCAAGATAAGATGCATAAAGGATAAACATCACATGCAATCAATATAAGTGATATGATATGGCCATCATCATCTTGTGCTTGTGATCTCTATCTTCGAAGCACCGTCGTGATCACCATCGTCACCGGCGCGACACTTTGATCTCCATCGTAGCATCATTGTCGTTTACGCCATCTATTGCTTCTACGACTATCGCTACCGCATTTCATACAATAAAGCGACAACCATATGGCTCCTGCTAGTTGCCGATAACTTCGGTTACAAAACATGATCATCTCATACAATAAAATATAGCATCATGTCTTGACCATATCACATCACAACATGCCCTGCAAAAACAAGTTAGACGTCCTCTACTTTGTTGTTGCAAATTTTACGTGGCTGCTACGGGCTTAGCAAGAACCGTTCTTACCTACGCATCAAAAAACCACAACGATAGTTCGTCAAGTTAGTGCTGTTTTATCCTTCGCAAGGACCGGGCGTAGCCACACTCGATTCAGCTAATGTGAGAGAGACAGACACCCGCCAGCCACCTTTAAGCATGAGTGCTCGTAACGGTGAAACCAGTCTCGCGTAAGCGTACGCGTAATGTCGGTCTGGGCCGCTTCATCTCACAATACCGCCGAACCAAAGTATGACATGCTGGTAAGCAGTATGACTTGTATCGCCCACAACTCACTTGTGTTCTACTCGTGCATATGACATCTACGCATAAAACCAGGCTCGGATGCCACTGTTGGGGAACGTAGTAATTTCAAAAAAATTCCTACGCACACGCAAGATCATGGTGATGGCATAGCAACGAGAGGGGAGAGTATTGTCCACGTACCCTCGTAGACCATAAGCGGAAGCGTTATGACAACGCGGTTGATGTAGTCGTACGTCTTCACGATCCGACCGATCCAAGCACCGAACGTACGGCACCTCCGAGTTCAGCACACGTTCATCTCGATGACGGTCTCCGGACTCCGATCCAGCAAAGTGTCGGGGATGAGTTCCGTCAGCACGACGGCGTGGTGACGATGATGATGTGCTACCGGCGCAGGGCTTCGCCTAAACTCCGCGACAATATGACCGAGGTGGAATATGGTGGAGGGGGGCACCGCACACGGCTAAGGAACGATCCGTAGATCAACTTGTGTGTTCTAGGGTGCCCCCTGCCACTGTATATAAAGGAGCAAGGGGGGTGTGGCCGGCCCTTGGAGGAGGCGCGCCGGAGGAGTCCTACTACCACCGGGAGTAGGACTCCCCCCCTTCCCTAGTTGGACTAGGACTTGGGGGGAAGGAGGAGAGGGGGGAAAGGAAAGGGGGCGCGCTGCCCCCTCCCTCCTCGTCCTATTCGGACATGGGGGGAGGGGCGCGCGGCTGCCCCTTGGCCCCTTCTCCTCTTCCTTCACTAGGCCCAATAAGGCCCATTAGGTCATCGGGGGGGTTCCGGTAACCTCCCGGTACTCCGGTAAAATGCCGATTTCACCCGGAACACTTCCGATGTCCAAACATAGGCTTCCAATATATCAATCTTTATGTCTCGACCATTTCGAGACTCCTCGTCATGTCCGTGATCACATCCGGGACTCCGAACAAACTTCGATACATCAAAACTTATAAACTCATAATAAAACTGTCAACGTAACGTTAAGCGTGCGGACCCTACGGGTTCGAGAACTATGTAGACATGACCTAGAACTATTCTCGGTCAATAACCAATAGCGGAACCTGGATGCCCATATTGGCTCCTACATATTCTACGAAGATCTTTATCGGTCAAACCGCATAACAACATACGTTGTTCCCTTTGTCATCGGTATGTTACTTGCCCGAGATTCGATCATCGGTATCCAATACCTAGTTCAATCTCGTTACCGGCAAGTCTCTTTACTCGTTACATAATGCATCATACCGTAACTAACTTATTAGCTACATTGCTTGCAAGGCTTATATTGATGTGAATTACCGAGAGGGCCCAGAGATGCCTCTCCGACAATCGGAGTTACAAAACCTAATCTTGAAATACGCCAACTCAACATATACCTTTGGAGACACCTGTAGTACTCCTTTATAATCACCCAGTTACGTTGTGACGTTTGGTAGCACCCAAAGTGTTCCTCCGGTAAACGGGAGTTGCATAATCTCATAGTTACAGGAACATGTATAAGTCATGAAGAAAGTAATACCAATATACTAAACGATCAAGTGCTAGGCTAATGGAATGGGTCATGTCAATCACATCATTCTCCTAATGATGTGATCCCATTAATCAAATGACAACACATGTCTATGGTTAGGAAACATAACCATCTTTGATTAATGAGCTAGTCAAGTAGAGGCATAATAGTGACTATATGTTTGTCTATGTATTCACACATGTATCATGTTTCCGGTTAATACAATTCTAGCATGAATAATAAACATTTATCATGATACTAGTGACTATATTTTAGGCGGTCTAAGTAGAATGTGGTTTTCAGCAAGATAATTTGTAACGAGCAAGTAACGATAGTAGTAACAAAAGTGCAGCAAGGTAGCCCAATCCTTTTGAGGCAAAGGACAGGAAAAAACGGTCTCTTATGATAAGCAAAGTGTTCTTGAGGGTACACGGGTATTTCATCTAGTCACTTTCATCATGTTGGCTTAATTCGTGTTCGCTATTCTTACTTAAACAAACGTCCTACTTATGATCAAGAGTTGATCTCTCTCTCTCTCTCTCTCTCTCTCTGATATGCATGCTACAACATCAAAATAACGTGCTGTTATTTCATTGATCGCAATTGTCTTTGTTGAAGCTCCCGCTGTTGTTCCCTCTCTCCCTCCCCCTCCCTCTCCCTCCCCTCCCTCTCCCTCCCTCCCTCTCTCTCTCTCTCTCAGTAACCATACTACCATAGGGTGCAAGTATTTGATCGTCCTGTTAAATACATAACGTTGTCCAGATATTAAGTAAATACTAGTAGCAAAATAAACAAAAAAGTTTAGATCTTGCAAAGAATATCACAGCAAGATAAAATAATCTCATAACGAACAACTACAAATCGCATGCCAAATTCAGACAAACCTACTCCCACATCTGGATAAAGGCAACCTTACAGAAGCAAGACAACCCAATGCATAAAGGAAACCTCTGACAACAGTACCATGCATCCATCTCTTGCAATTGTTATCGCCAACCTGAGCTTAGAGACCAAGTCCAGGAACAATCGCTTACAAAAACAAAGCAACCAACCGTCAAAATCAACCATTAAAAATATGGACTATACTAGAAGCATATGACTAGTCTATCATGCCTACTCGTTTCCTACCAACAATGTCTTGACTCTAATGAATCAGAAGGCAAAAGAACCATCTGAATCCCAATATTTAATTGGCACAAGAAAAGGATTTACAAAAGAACAAATAGATTTCATGGATGCTTATTTACAGAAGTTTTAGAACACTGGCATGACGATGGTATAAGATCAATATGACTAATTAGGAAAAGGACAAGACAACTATTGAGTGAGAAACATTAATAGAACACACAAAAATTCTTAGATTACAATCAAATGGTTGAAAAACAATTAGATGGATTTTACTGTCAAATTTTATTATAAATTGGTTAGGTAATAATAGGAAATAATGTCAACCACTGCAACTTAACACCAAGACTATTTTTGTTATAAATTTGCTCGTTGATAATGGGAAATAATTTAGAAATAGACTGCTATTTTCAAGTCGTATTGGCTTGATCATACATATTTACTGAATAATGCTACCACTCTTACAAGTTAATAAGATTGTGGGATGGCACGAACGGTGCGGATCATGCCAGCACACAGGTTGGGCCACGACCCAATGTTTGTTCCTTCTATAAACGACTACAAGGAGAAGAGAGAAAACATAAAAGCCATAGAAGTTGGAGCAGCGCAAAATGAATAAAGAGAGCATGAATGTATTGTTGTGTGGTGGTCCGCGTAGGTCGCTACAAGGTGTGTACGTGTGAAGCATATGATGCTGGTGTAGTTTCAGCTATAAGCATGTGAATGACAATCAGCCAACATGCCATGTGAAATGGCAAGACATGCGAGCCTATAAAGAAGGGCAATGGCTCATAAACTCTCATGTTCTGACAGAACAAGGCACTTGGTCATCAGATTACTGTTCTATCAAATAAAAAAGCAATAGTTCAGTGAAGTGAAAATCTAAAAAGTGAAATCACTTGGTGAAGTGAAAATCATGTTTGGACAGAACTAGACACTTGGTAATCAATTGGTGAAGTGAAAATCACATTACAGTTCTTTCAAATCACATTACATTTCTCTCATGTTCTACAAGGTTTGTACATGCGAGGCATGCTAGCAACAAAGACTAGGAGGTTTTTGGTGAAGTGAAATCCAAATAAAAAAGGCATGAAGGTCCTGGTTAATATCTAGGTAAAAGTGCAACAAAAAGAGCAATATTTTTTTATCTTGGCCTCAATTATATCTCAAACTGTCATTGAGAAGTTTTGTATCAATTCAATCAGCTCAACAAATGTTCAAGCAGAGAGAATCAAATGATTAAGTTTTGCACATGGAACGTACTATGCATACAAGTGGCGACGTCCGACCCTTGTACGATCTTAATCCAGCGGTTGTGCTACACTTCCTCATATGCTTTCACAGTCCTATATGTGCGTCGTACCAAAATCATATCGAAGCAGCCGTATGCATAGCAGTATTATTTGCACATGCATGACAAGCAAGGACACTCGAATAAAATTATGGTAAAAAAATCCACCATTTTTTGGCTTTAAATATGAGCAAAGGCAGACCACCGAAAACAAAATAACCATTTGTTTTAACAAGGTTCAGAAACGAAGTATTACAAGGAACAAACAAGTATATATATGAGCAGATCATTGTTTTCTACTTAGAATGGCTGATAGAAGTTGAACATACAACATGAGAGTCATGCAAATTTCTGATTCTCACTGTATAGAAACAACACAATTTTAATCAAATGGGAAGAAGTAATCCATGCTGGTTCCATGGTAAATAGCAATTAAAAGAAACCGAACAAGTGTATGTTTTCTTATTAGACAATAATCTGGATTTCATGGTCTATTGGCTTGATTATACATGTTGTGAAAACTTTCACCTCACTATTAGTGCTTCAGAAACAAGACATGTGAATATAGTGAAACATCTTTGCCACTGAAAGAAAGTGGCGATTAAATGGAAATGCATATACAGTTCTTCCACCAACCTTTGCTTGAGTTGGCTCACGATCATCTAAAACAATTACTTGTCGGATGACCCATCACCCAAGGTGGGACACATCCCCATATTTTGGTAAGTGCCCGGGGTTTTTCGGTGATGTTTGACCAACAACTTCCTGAATGCACCACCTGCATATTGTATTGACCCTGAAGATGAGAGGCATACAAAGTACTGCAAACCCTCTGAGGTAATTAAAAATTGTCTGACCAACAATCCTGAAAGTCTCAATCAAGAGAACATATCTCTCCCGTAGAGATCAGCAGTGGCAATCAGTAGCAGCAACACAACAATCTATTGGTCATCGAGTCGGCGGAGTTTTAGAAAAATCATAAAATTAAATACTTTCTTCAAAAACATAGGCGTAGACGGGGGGAATTGAGTGGTTAGTGTCCCAATAACCATAACAATGTCGATAGCTACTCCAACCATTTCCATTATTCTAGTAGACCAATGGGTTCGAGTCCTTATGCCCCTGCATTCATGGAAAGTCAATGGAGTGTAAGCACGACACAGTCAGATGCATCCTCCCAATCATAGAAGGATAGCCCGACATTAGCCCAGCAGAAGACGCACTTAGATGCATAATCAATAAAAAATCATAATTTTTGGATGTACAAAATGGGAGCGAAAATTGTGTAAAGTTTTCTCCATGATCCAGAGTTCAAGTAAATATTTCTCCAGGATTCAGAGTTCAGACCAACAGAACACCTCTTCTGTATCAAGGGACAAATAAATTTAAGTGTTTTCTTAATTCCTCCAATCAAATATTTCTGGAACCACACGTTAATGGTGCTTCGGCAAAGGCAAAACAATTATTTCTAAAAATCTAAAACATAGTAGCAAAACTAGTAGTTTCTGTAAATCCGAATAAATTTTCTCGCTCAACAAAAGATTTTCATGCCCATATCCAGGCTGCAGTTTCATAGCTATTTTCCTAGACCAAGATTTAACATGCCAGGAGGGGTACATGATGGAGGGAAACATATAATGACATGACAAGGAAATGTGAACCACTCATACGGAAGGAGGAACAGAGGATGAACTGTACATCTCCAGAAGCTTGTAACTGTAATTGACCAATTCTATATAACATTCGACATTGATACACATCTTGTTTATAGGTTTTCCTTTTTTTACTATACAAACAAAACAACAGAGATAAATAATAAGACTACTCTGATAAAGTGAGACTGCCTTTAATGTCTAAATTATAACTATAGTTTGTGTAGTTGATAGTAGGAAATAGGGTTAACATCCTTCAACACAAATTAAGGGCATCTTGCTTATGATCTATACATGACGTAAGTGACGTGTATTGTACACCAAAAGTTCATATGCATATGATTTTACAGAAAATTATTGTAACACTACTCCCCAATCACCCAAGTCACAAACATATTGATGAAGTAAAGAAGAATGTCATGTGCTACCATGTGTTTAAGCAAGTTTGAGCAGTGCAAAAAGAATAAAGAACATAGGTCAGTTGTTGATGCATACATGATTTCACCTCGTACAGCATCCTTGACAGGAGCATAGCCCAATTTTGGGCGTTTTTGCTATGGTCCAGCGGTTTCCTGCCTGCATCCCGCCCTCCATGTCTGGTAGAATCATATGCATCCCTACAACTCAAGAAAAATAGTCGTTAGTTTCAGTAGCGCCATGCCAAGATGCCCTTAAAAAGGTTACATGAGAAAAGGGTGATGTTACAGAGAAGAGATGTCATCCTAAGCTAGGTGTCCGAAATGAGAAAAGGGTGATGTTACAGAGAATAGAGATGAGAAAAGGGTGATGTTACAAAGAACAGAGAACATAGATGAGAAAATGGTGCTGAGCGGGGCAAGATCAAGATCAAAGCATCTATTAATACAGATTAATGCTATCTCTCAAGGGATCTATGTGTGACATACATAACCATATTATATACCATTAGTTCACACATATGTTTTGACCAAACAACAATTCTGAGAAAATGTCATGTCCTAACAGAAGTAGACAATTAGTAATCACATTTAGCACCCAAAATCTAAGCCAAGTAGGAAAATTGCATAGCATGTGCAAGGAACTCAAAATATGTATATGTTAACTTATAAGACATTAATTGCTAGTAACAACCCTTCCAGCGTCAATGTTTTTTCTTCAGTTATTGTAGGTTACGTTTTATTTTCGACAGTTAGATAGTTGAGCAGAATGTCAGTTGTGTGTCTGCATCGACATTTGATTTAGCTCGCAGGTCTAACTACTAAGGGGGAGTCTCACGCCTCCTTAAAACACAAGCTAGTGATTTTCCTTCTGTAAGCAAATAAAAGGAGAATACATAAAGCATAAAAGTTGCGGAAGTTTCAGCAGCGCAAAACCCTCTTCTTCCACATTCTGTATGGGAGCTTTGAAACCACTTCATGAGGAGCATCTAAATAGTTGTTAATGAAGATTGAGCCTTCATAGACCCTAGAATGATAATTCACTCAACATCAACTATCGACTGATTGTGTGAGGGAGAAATGTACTTTATGAAACCAAATAATAATGTTGGTCGCATGACAAGGATCTCGTCAGTCATCTGCACACACACAAAAATAGAAGATGTGAAACAACAAACGAAGAAGCCATGTATGTGAGGACAGAAGTGCAAAGATGAAAGAATAAACATTGCACCATATAGATAAGTCAAATATGAGTTTATAATAACCTTTTGTGCCAAGCCTTCTTTCCTGAATATTTGAGGGAAGCTTTCCTGACCTATCTTAGTCAACCTGCAGCATATTATGAAGGCTGGGAAGTGCATGTATTTCTTAAAGGACAAGCTTGGCACTTGTGAGTAGTAAAGCTGAAACTAAGCTACCTCCATGAAGAGAACTTAGATTTTTTTGTAAATATACACAACTCTATAGTTTAAGCCCTTGTAGCATTCTGGTAAAGTTGCTAGCAGTTTGAGATTCAGACAAAACTGCAGAGTGTTTAAAAAATTTCAACCAATGTAATATAGACTAAATGTACAATAAACAATAAAATTACTTGGGAGAAAGCAAGTGGATTTAATTTTAAATATCAGTTTGTCATAGTACTTGGGATTCACAACATGATGTCTAGGGACCGAACATGATTATGATAGTACTTGGGCCCAACATAATGTATATAGACCGAACATGATTAACAACAACATGCAATGTATTTTTATAACACAAAAGGAAATTTGGACTAACTAGCCTCAATGCAGCAATCTGCCCAAAATAAACTCATAATGAAGTGCCAGAAAACAAACGATGTTTCATGTTCATGTAGTAAAATTTTCAGAAACAACCGAAGCCTGACATTGCATATACACCATAAAAATTTCATCTACGAAAAACCAGTATATTGCTGATCCCCAAGTGCCCGATGACCTCGGTGAGTTTCCCCAGGGGGGTAGCACTTCATCTTGACATCAGGTGATGTTGTGCAGAAGGGTATTTCTTGTCTGCATATCTGCCTCAAGAACCATTAGAACCATCTGCATCCAAGCGTCACCATGTCCAAAAAAATACATCAATTTGAATGGCTCCATCCCCAGATTTCCAAAAAGAGAGTTAGATCGAGAAAAGGCATGATCTTACATAGAGAGGGTGGACCAAACCGTCAAGGCCGAAATCAGAATTAGGTTGCGGCCACAGGCATGGTCCGGGTGCCAAAGACAAGGGCCGCCGCGGATGTTCCGCCGGCAATAAAGATGACATGGCCGGTCGGCTGCTCGCTCGATGACGGACAATATCACCGTCCCATGCTAGCCGGCCACTACTTCATTGACACGGCGTGGCACAACCTTCGGTCGGCGGCTGCTCGATCTAGGCGTTCTAGATGGATGAAGGGAGACGTTGGATTGAGGATAAATTATGGCAATGTGTGGGGCGGGTTCAGATCACAAGCGTAGGGGGCCGTCATTTATAGAGAGAAGATAGCGTCAAGCTTTCCATCGATGAGCGAGCGGGGATTGCGGAGAGACGTCAGATGGGAGCGCGATCCGCGTGAGGCACGCGAGAGGAGGCGGTAGCCGTTGGATCGCAGCGGGTTGGCGCGGCAAGAACGGAAGGGCGGGAGTAGCGGAGGAGGAGGCTGCCCGTGCATGCATGGTGATTAAATGATGATGAAAGCGTTGGACTGGGAGAGAATTCAAGGAGCCCATAATTTAAGGAGTTATGACATCAATTTGTCCAGCTTCCAAAGGGTCAGACTTGTGAGTGATTCCCACACGAATTTATGCCTTTGCATGTGCATTGGGAATTGATTTCCCTTCATATACGGTTAATTAAGTTTCCTTCCCTCCTTGTACGATTAATTCAGTTTCCTTCTTTTATTTGATAAGTTTCCCAACAATTAGTACTATTCTCTCCAATCACTCCAGGCAGTTCCATAGGACGTGGGATTTTTTGCACTGATTACATTATAGTTTATTTCCTAATTATACTACTGTGAATCACATCATATCTTTCACTGAGATACTGAATCGTGGGAGCCGTTGGATCGGCATATTAGACAAGAGAAAAAAGATAGCTCATGTATTGGATAGTTGTATGTGACAGATATGTATGCGAGCACTGCAAATCAGAAACGTGTGAATGGTGTCCTCTGTAGATGCAAGCAAAAATGGCTCCAGGAGCACTGCAAGGCCACAAGGTGCTTCCATGATTTTGCTTTCACATGCATGTATACGATACGAGCATTTGATTATCCACAATATTTGCTTGTTGATTAAGATCAATCTCAAGCGCCATGACAAATTCATCAAAACTAAAAAAGATTGGCTACATATACAAGCTCCAAAAAATTCATCCCTAGAAGCACGATCATCCATCAGCTACAACCAAACCCAACACTACAGTTTTGTACATGCAGGATCATCTTTACCAAAAGACTCCCTCGCCAACAGGTTAAAACAACTCCCACCACCCGATGGTACCAAAAAAAGGGCAAAGCATCCAACTCCAGTGCTCAGCTCAGCTCAACAACACCGACAAAGGGCTTCGATATGTTTTCGACAGTTGGTGATGAGGCCTCTAAAGAGTCGCTTCGTTCGTCTTGGCCGAGGGCTCCATAGAATCCTTCATTGCTGCTGTACAAACATGACATGGTACAGGGGTCAGTATCATGCATAATGGGTTCGTTCCTGCTAGTCCACAATGCCCAAAATGACAAACCTCAAGAGAAACTAGGCATGCAAATTTGGAACTTTTTTTAGTGTACCCTCCAACCCTCTTTAGTTCAATCAAATGAACTAAAATTCAGAAATAATGTAAATTCTGAGAAGTTAGTTCATTTAGTTGAACTAAGGATGGTCGGAGGGTAACCTCAAGGTTCCAAATCTGCATCCCTAAGAAAAATAGTGCAATCACATTTCGTCCAGCAGGGCAGCAAGCTAAGAAACACAAACCAAATCATACACTTTGATCCATAATAGAGAAATGCAGCATTTTCATTAGTTGGGGGGCTTAGTTTTCGCATTTTGAATCCGATTTAAGCCTTCTGCTATACAATCAGTGGCACTTGGAAATAGTATAAACCAAGCCAGCTCATAGGCGAAAAATTGCATCTTTGAGGCCACCAGATCGGTGCTAGAATGAAGATTAAGCCATCTACATCAGCTAGTTCGTCGCTAATGTCAGAACCAACAAGACAAGAAATTTCTAGAGTTAAACCTAAGGTTTCATATAGGGACTCAGCACAAGATCGTCTCATAATTTTAAAGATCCGCACGCACAAGAGACATAGGAATCGAACAATCTTATCACTTCTGTAAAACGATGACACTAATTATTATACCAGAAGCCTGATAGGAACAAACGTTTGTACCAGTCGGAAAAAAGAGCACCGACACACTAGAACTTGCCATAACGCAATGGCCAGCATAAGACTCACCACGACGCGATGGCCATGGGCACACAAGCGCACAAGAGAAATCAGAGCGGAGAGGAACGGAGGGGGCTTACCTACGTCAGAGAGGAATGGAGATTTGTGATAGCTGGTTGATTTTTGCCTTGAGGCTCTCTGAAATTGTGCTCATTGCAAAGGGAATTTTTGCCTTGGAGTGAATCCATCCTTTGTCTTGAAACACCTACATGAGAAAACACATCCAGATTACAAAAAGTTGGCCGGTTGCAACCTACTACAAAGTGAAATCTGCTCACTCAACACAAGAAAAATTGACAAGGGCGTAGTTGGAGGCTTGCTGCACACAAACCAACATAACTATTTGATAACCCATGGAAAATGAAGGCAGTACAGGTGAACACACAACTCAAAAGAGAACATGGAATGATCACCAACTATTGCTATTAAGGATCACGAAGATCCCTAGCCAGGAAATTCAATCAAGAACAAAGCAACATGCTATCACATTTCTCTTTGATAACCCATATCATCATAACCTAAAGAACTCAAGCCTTCTTAATCAAAATGTCTACATAACTCATAGATGAATCTCAATATTTTTGTGTGTATGTTCTAATCCCAGATAACATGATTGGATTCATCCCAAATTGACGAGAAAATATATGGAATCTCAGATGGAGTGTCGACGTCAATTACATAAAAACAACAATTAAGGGGCACTCGATAATGAACTTTCCAAAGTTTCACCCAGTCGACTCATCATGATAAAAGTAATTCTGACATGATTAAGATGACAAAATTATACCTTACATGCCAAGTTGTTGTCCATGATGTTCTTGCAATTGCTTTCTTGTATGAAAGGGAAGCATCAAAACTTTGTTCCAGCAGACAAAATAGTAGAGAGCTCTCAAATGTCCTTAAGATACGTCAAAGAATTAGCTACAATATCCAGTAAGAGATCCAGCAAGCTATATCATAGGCAGACAAAAGAATATACCACTCCTTGCATATTTGCAAGACAATTACCATGTGCTAAACAGTTTGTGACAGCCGGTTGATTTTGCCTTGATTTCCTCGGGGCTCTCTGAATTTGTATTGCTTGCAGAGTATACCCTCGGAGTGAAGTCCTTCGGCTTGAAAGCATGGAAAGTGTTGCAGGAGAAATACAGTCAGGTTAAAGTTGGCAGTCACACTCACTCGGTACTAGAAGGATTGAAAGAGCTTGTATACCCATTCGCAACACACACCAGTGAGAATGCCTTGCTGTACTGTATGGCCATCATGGGCATGGTTGGGGCCTTGCTGCACACAAGAATATCATAACTATTAGGTAAGGTTTGGAACGTGACTAGCTAAAAAAAATAAGCAAGCAAAAGAACCACTGTTGTGTGTTGGAAGGTAGAAACACTAACTTGTCCATCATGCTCACTTAACAAAGGATTGACTGAGTAGTAGCGTTGGCCCAATCTTGTGTCTGAAGGCCAAGAAATCAGTGCATCTGTTAGTTCAACCTTTAATTTACATACATACATACATATATATAATTAACGAAAGAAGAAAAACGGTAAGTCAACGTTCAAAACAGAGTAGCCCTAAAGAAATCACTTCTCGTAATTTCCATTGTCAGTTTTGTTTCAGTCTCATAAATGGTGATTATTTTCATTTCCATTCTTCATGACAAAAAAACACTCGACGATTCGTCCCAACACAAGCAACAACATAGAGACTAGTACTGAAAAAGGGGCGGGGAGCTAGAACAACACAACACCTTAATCTTTGTCAATTAGCATCCTACTGGACAAAAGAAAAGCATGATATATTTCGATTCTGACACAAGCAGAATGAAAAAAAAAATCGTCCATTCATGGTACCAACGGCTGGGCATTAACAAACTTACACAGCTTCTTGCTTTTTTTAAAGCTATGCATTATTTGGAGCTCATAGATGGAACCACAATTTGTAGTGTCCCAGAGAGAATTAATTTATCTGCTATGACAATTTATGCTTCGGGATTTCAACATGATTCAAGTGCTCAGTATTTACATTTTGAACCATTTCTACACGAGAGGAACACAAATGAAGCTAATTTATAAGGTAGAGATCACAATCATGTCCACCTAAACAGACCACCAAATGGAATCAGATTAACATACATGTGCCCTTGCTGGACTGTTTGATTCATCTATCGTATGTTTATATACAGTACAGGGTCGGACCTGAACCCAAGCTATCATGGTCAACTATATATAGTAGACACGTATGTGCACGTGCTTGCCAAAAACTAACAACGACTTACTATCTTGATCGGCCGGGCAAGAAGGCTGAAATTACCATCAAGTTTATGCAAGCACAGTAATGTAATGGACGTCGTCGGCGAGGATGCCGCGACATTTGCCGGTGTGGAGCAGATGAAGAGGAGGATAGCCACGGCGGAGACAAGGGCGGCCGCGGAGCGCCCCCAATCTACGAGTGACACAGAGTTGTCGGTGATACGAAAAACTCTACCATCATCTTTGGTCTGACAGGGTAATCAAAACAGTACAAACATAAGCAAAACTAGCTCTGGATGAATGCACAGGCAAGAACAATGTATTTTCTTATTAGAGAAGAACTAGACCACAATAATACACTCATTCAAGATCTTCAACTATGCAGAAGTAAACCCTGGAAAAACAATCTAAGATACAACATAAAATGGGGAGCATCCAACATCAAAGACCATATGAAATGAGCCATTTGACCGTCTTTGGCATATTGTGATTATGATTAACTAGCTGATCATATTTAGTATCATAGCAACGTAAAGCCTACCTATGGACCACACTAATAGCCAGGACAAGAATATGAGCTACAACAAATTAGATATTCGTAAGCCTTAACAAAACATTAATGGTTGCAATGAACCATGCCAAGATATGCAAGCAAAAGGGAAAATTATTGGCAGATGACCACAGGCCCAGAACAATATGAAGCTTGGTTCCATGGCTGGCACTAAGGCCATGAACCAAAAGTGGGAGAACTGAGGGAAGGAGAAGAGTCTTCTTACCACCACGCGCCCATATCCGTCGGCGGCAGCACCCGAGGACGGCGACGGCTTCCCAGACTGGTCTAAGGCATCATTCTCCTTGGCACCCACGAGATGTACCTGCACGTGCAACCTTGACTAAATTCCAACACTGTTTAGTAAGACGAGAAGTGCACACTAGGTGATTACATGCTGGAGTCTTACCTTCTTTTAGCCATATATATTGTGGAGCAGAGGAAGAGGATGTGGCACTGCAGAGACGAAGGTGGCAGCTGAGCGTCCCCAATCAACTAGTGACACAGAGTTGTCGGTGACACAAAAAACTCTACCATGGCAATCAAACATTACACACATAAGCAAAACTAGCTTTAGTTGAATGCACAACCAAGAACAACATAGTATGTTCTTATTAGAGAAGAACAAGACCACAATGAAACACTCATACATGATCTGCAACTATGCAAAAGGCAAGCACTTGGTGATTTCGGAAGGAAATAGTTACGCATAAGGACAACTCAAACTCTTGGGCCAGATTAGACATGTCAGCGTGCATGGATCAAACAGGGATTCATTAACTGCACAGAGCAGTTACGCGTAACTATTTGGAAATAATGGACTATGTTCTATTCATTTAAGTGATTGACGTTTCATTCATGATCAATTCTCCATCTTCCAACCACCCCCTCTCATAAGAAAAAAGTAATACATTAATAGTACTGGATCCATATCTATGGCCTCGTCGTCGACCTATAGGACACGTTCGTGCATGGATAGAGAGTAGCAGCAACAACAGCAGAAAGAGTAGCCTAGGTGGTTGAGCAGCGGATGAGTTGTCGAGTCTAACTCCTCTTATACAAATTAAGCTCAACTCGTGCTAATTGGAGGAAGTCCATTTGGTGGGAGACAGCAGCGGGAAGCCCTCTCACCGCTGCAATTAATGGAGCACGCCAACTGCTCTGAATTTACTGGAGACACGTCGTTTCTGTACCAAAGGAAAGGTACACAAGAAAACAAGCTGATGGAAGTGGGATTCGGTCTATAGAGCATCCATTCCATGCTAAACAGAAGACAAATAATTCAAATACAATAGCAATCACAGTATCCAATTAAGGCTGGAATTACAACTCTAAGCAAGCCTCAAGCTAGAAAAAATAAGCACAAGACAGTGACTAGAACAGCAACAGTAAAGCCTAGGAAAAAAATGGGGATTTCAGGAAACAATGCAACTGGCTGTAGGTAGGGCATCCAGAGACCATGCAGAACGAGGCAATTGCGTGGAGTTGAGCCTAATTGGACATAGCCGTGGCACCAAGGCCGAGAAACTAGCTTTGGATGAATGCACAAGCAAGAACAAGATATGTTCTTATTGTAGAAGAACTAGACCACAATATATAGAATACTCATTCTTGATCTGCAAGTATGCAAAAGGCAAGCACTCACATGTACTCGGTGATTTCTGAAGAAAATAGTTACACATAAGACACCATTGTTATCAGTTATTCTCAACAGCCGAATCATAGCTTTTGTACTTGAACCCTCAAGATAGAGTATTTGTGACTTGTTGGTTTCCCATAGAAAGTTCATGCATGTCCAAGTTATGATACTGAAAGAAACAGCAGCCATGATAAGATTTTCTCTGCATGCTTACTCATAGAAGATTTCTCACAGGCGCCCCATCTGTTACATGGCGGATTATAAGCAACCCAAACTCTGCAAATGCATAATCCCAATCTCAGCTGAAACTCTACCCAACTAGAATTGCATTACAAACATCAAATAGCAATATCACTGTTCATTGCACGAAAACTAATTTCCCTACTCTAGCGATGTCAGTCGATGCATCGGAACTGTTCCTATCAGTCTGCAGACGAAAAAAATCTGACCTCTGAATTTTAGCTACTTAACTATAGGACACGTCCGTGCATGATAGAGAGTAGCAGCAGCAACCAAAAGATTAGCTTAGATAGTTGAGGAGCGGATGAATCGTCGAGTCTAACTCCTCTTATACAAATTAAGCTCAACTCGTGCTAATTGGAAACAACAGGAAGTCCATTTCGTCAGAGACAAGAGCGGGAAGTCCTCTCGCCGCCAACTGCTCTGAATCTACTGGAGACATGTCGTCCTGTTGGTTTGTGTGTACACAAAAAAACAAGCTGACGAAAGTGGGAAACAGAGGCACAGCCTATACACGCAACAACGAATACAACATTTTTTTTCAGAACATCTGAACCCGGGTGTCAAAGCGCCCTTCCCCCAAAGATGCTAAACCCGGGTGAATAGAGCATCCGAGGTTGATGCTAAACAGCACTACAGCAGACCTTTCAAGAGTCAAATACTGGCAATCATATAATAGTATCCACTTAAAACATGAATGAATTTACAACTCTAAGCAAAAGCCTTAAGCTATAAAAAATAAGCACGAGACAGTGACTAGAACAGCAACGGTGAACCCTAGAAAATAAATAAAATTGAGGATTTTACTTTAGGGAAACCAAGCAAGCAATTAGGGCAATTATAATTGAGCCTAAACAGCGCCCAATTGAGCCTAATTGGTCATGGCCGTGGCACCAAGCAGGCGACGAGGTGAGAGAAATTGGAGGCGAGGGGCAGAGAGAAGGAGAGGGAGAGGAGACCTTCATTGAAGGGCTCCATTCCATGACGTGGTCGTCGTCGAGAGCGGCCCAGCTCTGTCCTCGCGCGCGCGGAAGAGCGGCGTCGGAGGGCAGCGACAACACGGCCGCGTGTCCGACGGCAGGGCTCGGCTGCGTGTGCCGCCCCCTCCTCCTCTCCAGACGCACTAGCGTGAAGAAGGCGGAGTCTTGGGCGGCCGGGCACACCGAGCACCCCGAGCGCGGATCCTGGAGCCTCACTTGGTCGCGGCCGGCAGGACGAGCAGATCGGGGAGCGGGAGCGCCGCCGACTCACCGGCTCCATCCGGAAGCGCGAGCGCCGAGGAAGAGAAGGGGATGGCGGGTTGGGTGAGAGGGAGGCGGAGGAAGGCGAGGGGCGGCAGCGGCGCATCGGAGTCGGAGATGGGGGCAGCGGCGGCGGCGGCGCATCGGGAGAGGAGAGGAGAGGAGACATCTCGATGCGGGGTGCCTCCCTTTTTTTTCATTTTCATTCATTTTCACTTTTTTGAACCCTGAGTTGACAGCGCTAGTTTTGGCACCAAATTTTCAGACGAAATCTCGTTTCGGTGATTGACCGTCAAAATTCCCGATTTATTATAACAATGGGTTGACACGCCTCATCTTTATGTCCGCTGCATTGCTAGTAACACGGACAAACACGCCTATGATCGCTTGTGGCCGATTTGGTACGTGGCCGGCAAGCCCGGGCCTTCCTATATCCGCCCTAAATTTGGGTTGGGTATGAAGGATGCCGTTTAGCCACGACGTTTGAGGCCGTTATTTGTTCGGTCGGTGACCGGGCCGTCCGTCCAAACGTTTGAGGCGTGTATGAGGCGCCCGGATCGATAGATGCTCTAACAGAAATAAGCAATCAATCGATGGAAGAGTGAGATGCATTAATTAATTAATTATTAGTACAATTTTTTTTAAGTACAATTACAAATTACAATCAGTGCAAGCACCACGCTCGACGCGTGCAGTTTTTCTTCTTCTTTTTTCTTTGCGGAGAGCCTTGATTACGGGTACTAGCGGGGGTAAAAAATAAAACAAGATTCAACGCGTGCTCGTATCGGTCCTCAACTCAAACGATCGGTAGGATCGGACAAACACGCCTGGGTGCCACAATCAATCGGCCGGATCGACCTCAACTCATTGTTACGTATGGGTTGTGAATCCTCGACTTGACATCAACCTAGCGATATAATTTAGCGCCGCCCTCCGTCGACACATGACGTGTGGGTCCTACATGTTTGTTTAGCCGCCAGCACATGCTGCCGCGCGCGTCAATCCCACATGTCACTACCAGAGCCCAGTATTGTGCGGCAGTGCGCGGGAGGTGGGACGAAGGAGGTCGCGGGTGGAGAGGTCGTTGGCTATCCAAATGCACCGGCGGAGGAGAAAGAGAGAGGGATGATGGCCAGTTTGCTTTGCGTGCACCAATATATACTAGTTGTTGGTGGAGCTCCTCGGGCCGCACGTGACCTCTCATGCCCGATGAATGACCCGCGGCAACAACGACGACGATATCCCGTGATCGACAGGAGGCGTCGGCGCACACGCGCGCGAGTTGTGGATGGTGGGCGGATGAAGAGAACGGTTGGGAAAGAAAAAGGAAAATGATTTGTGGTCGAACTAACTGTGCAAACGTTGGATGGAGCACAATCGAGTCCCGCCGAGACCGCTGGCGACGGCGCCAGTAATACGTACAGGGAATTTACAGAGATTAGGTTTAGAATAGAGTTTAGTCCGGTTTGTATGGAAAATGTAATAAATTTCTTACGGTGGTTTATATGAAACGAAAACAAAAAAAAAACTGTAATGAATTTCGTGGGTTTATATATATATAGAAAACTCCACCGTGTTTGCGTGAATTTTTTCCGGTTAGTTGAAAGAGTGGATGAAATGTACGGGAGCAGCGTTGGATGGCCGGCTCCTGCAACAGCGTGCACGGACGGGTGCCCGAGCGAATTTGGTGCTTCAACTAAGCAATCTTCTTTTTATGAAGTGTGCAACTAAGCAATCTTGGATGGGAAGATTGAGATGAGACGGAGTGATTTTGTTTATTACTGTTTTTTGAGAAAGTCGTGCATCATGCATATGCCTCGTGAATGTTAAAAAAGAAATATACCTACGGTCAGTTATGGCCTTCCCTCGATTCGATCGACGCGTGACGTGGTTTTTTTTTCCTTGTTTGCGGAGAGCGCGCCTTAATTACGTGCGCTGGCAGAAAAAAAGCGCGATTCCAGCCGCGCGAGCCGAAACACGCATATAGTGCACGGGCTTACATGGACTCGATCTCCCGGATCCGACAAACATGCCTGCCAAGATGGTCCTCGGCGCAGTCGAACAGGCCCGTGGACGGACGAAATCACTGTTTTAACCTTGTCAGAAAACTATAGCACAAAATGAACTCTCCATGAAAGTTTTTCACAATCTGAGCATTTTAGCAACGCCACAAACCGTGGCATTTCTGCTCCATATAAAAACGCCGAGCTAGCTGACGTTGCTACTCCTCGTAGAAACGTCGAACTAGCTAGCGTTGCTGTCCATATTAAAACGCCAGGGGCGTTGGCGTTGCTGCCCATATGGAAACCCCAGGGGCCATGACAATAATATATATAGGACAATTCCATGACCGACTTCATTTTCTTATGGTGAATTGGAGCGGTGCCACATTCGGGACGATGAGTAGTACGTCTGATGTGTGGACATGGCAGTGCGTCGTTATTTCATGCCTTCATATAGTGTGATCGTGCGCTGCTATTTTCAAATGCTGCGAAGGAATTCTTTCAAGTCAAGTTGCCTAAACTTCATCCAGCCACTTGGACTAGGGATTTGCTATAGCAGGCTATGCCAAATAGCGGCCGATCCCTCGCACTTTGGCCTCGCTATCACGGGATCTGCCTCGTCTCTTGTGGCCTTAGGGCCATTGATGCGCGGTGGATCCTACCCTTTGTCGTTGAGAGGGCTCATGCTTCATTTTAGGTGTTTTTTTTGGTCTGTTTGGTGTTTGTATCCTGCTTAGGAAGATAAGACAACGGCATCTAACAACTAACCATCAGGAATGCCAATAAAATTAGTTGCCTCATTACATAGAGGTGATGTCAACACACTACTATACTTTGGGCAAATCCTTATGCCCACGCCCTAACAACCCTTCACGTGTTGGAGCTCTGCTGGCTTCTTTTCTTCTCTGCCCTAATTCTCTATCAGAGTTTCCGCTGGTAGCCTCCGCCTGCCAGGTAATATATAGAACATGCAACCAAATGATTCAAAAAAAATGTGTATTACAATATATATGCCCGACCAACATATGAAGAATCCCGACAACAAGATATGTGTCTGAGACAAACACGATGCCACTTGTAGTTCAACAGGAAACAAAAAAACCGTCTTAATTAAGATATAAGCTACAAATAGGAGTGTTCTCATGAGAACTAAAAAAGGGATCCCCAACAATGCCTCTGTTAAGTTTTCTTTGAAATCGCCCTACCCCTTTGTTGTTGTTCATTTCTTTATTTGTCTTGGATACCATGGGAGAGATCCCGACGCGGAGTACCAAAGAGAAAAAGACATCGAATGCTTATAAGAGCTCAAGGAAGGACGAACGGGGACATCATCGAAGTATGTCTTCTCCAAGGTAGAGGATCTCAACATTGAGGAGGTAGGAGCATTTCCAATTTCTCCCGCGAGTACAGACAAAAATTTCACATTGGTTTCTATATGAGCATACTGTTGACATGGATTTTGACCGAGATAAATAAATGTATAAAATATAAATTCAAAACAGAAAAAATAAAACATTCGATAATGAAAAGAATTAATTTAAAGAAATCAATGAACAACTCAATCAACCAAGACATCGACGACCGGCAGCTCCAACTTTGTTGATGTACATTGCAAGAGAAAGTTGCAAGCCTCACAACGACCTAGTCCATCACAATCTCCGGAGAGCACCGTCTGCTGAAACCGCCCTCATGGAATCATCGTTATCGCGGGGGCCCCGCCGCGCGCAGCTCCGACTTCTCTGTCGTAGCGAGAAACAAACATAGGCGCACCCATTGACGCACTGGGCCGTCGGGACCAGGAGGATTACCTGCGACCAACTCTGCATGTCCACCCTAGGGAAAACGCGAAGGGGAACTAGTCTTCAAGATGACGACCATAAGGGAAAAGCGACCCGGGAACGACAACATCAGCCGACCCCGCTACAGCAGCGCAAAAGGCTTTCACCCAAAGACAAACCTCGAAGACGGACAAGGCCGAAGAGTACCATGACGACCCTGCGGGAAGGAGGAACAACACCCACGGGCGCCGCGCCGTTAGCGTAAATATCACGGCATATTAACAAAATACATAGACAATATAATTGGTGACTAAAGAAAATTTAGCATCAATTAAATCTTTAGTTGGTACGAGCATACGTTATGTGCCAATGCATGCATGCAGGCTTGGCAGTGTACATGCATGAACGTATGGGGTGTGGCCCTCACAGCCCATCATTAATTTGTGCGGCAGTGCGCGGGAGGTGGGACGAAGGAGGTCGCGGGTGGAGAGGTCGTTGGCTATCCAAATGCACCGGCGGAGGAGAAAGAGAGAGGGATGATGGCCAGTTTGCTTTGCGTGCACCAATATATACTAGTTGTTGGTGGAGCTCCTCGGGCCGCACGTGACCTCTCATGCCCGATGAATGACCCGCGGCAACAACGACGACGATATCCCGTGATCGACAGGAGGCGTCGGCGCACACGCGCGCGAGTTGTGGATGGTGGGCGGATGAAGAGAACGGTTGGGAAAGAAAAAGGAAAATGATTTGTGGTCGAACTAACTGTGCAAACGTTGGATGGAGCACAATCGAGTCCCGCCGAGACCGCTGGCGACGGCGCCAGTAATACGTACAGGGAATTTACAGAGATTAGGTTTAGAATAGAGTTTAGTCCGGTTTGTATGGAAAATGTAATAAATTTCTTACGGTGGTTTATATGAAACGAAAACAAAAAAAAAACTGTAATGAATTTCGTGGGTTTATATATATATAGAAAACTCCACCGTGTTTGCGTGAATTTTTTCCGGTTAGTTGAAAGAGTGGATGAAATGTACGGGAGCAGCGTTGGATGGCCGGCTCCTGCAACAGCGTGCACGGACGGGTGCCCGAGCGAATTTGGTGCTTCAACTAAGCAATCTTCTTTTTATGAAGTGTGCAACTAAGCAATCTTGGATGGGAAGATTGAGATGAGACGGAGTGATTTTGTTTATTACTGTTTTTTGAGAAAGTCGTGCATCATGCATATGCCTCGTGAATGTTAAAAAAGAAATATACGTACGGTCAGTTATGGCCTTCCCTCGATTCGATCGACGCGTGACGTGGTTTTTTTTTCCTTGTTTGCGGAGAGCGCGCCTTAATTACGTGCGCTGGCAAAAAAAAAGCGCGATTCCAGCCGCGCGAGCCGAAACACGCATATAGTGCATGGGCTTACATGGACTCGATCTCCCGGATCCGACAAACATGCCTGCCAAGATGGTCCTCGGCGCAGTCGAACAGGCCCGTGGACGGACGAAATCACTGTTTTAACCTTGTCAGAAAACTATAGCACAAAATGAACTCTCCATGAAAGTTTTTCACAATCTGAGCATTTTAGCAACGCCACAAACCGTGGCATTTCTGCTCCATATAAAAACGCCGAGCTAGCTGACGTTGCTACTCCTCGTAGAAACGTCGAACTAGCTAGCGTTGCTGTCCATATTAAAACGCCAGGGGCGTTGGCGTTGCTGCCCATATGGAAACCCCAGGGGCCATGACAATAATATATATAGGACAATTCCATGACCGACTTCATTTTCTTATGGTGAATTGGAGCGGTGCCACATTCGGGACGATGAGTAGTACGTCTGATGTGTGGACATGGCAGTGCGTCGTTATTTCATGCCTTCATATAGTGTGATCGTGCGCTGCTATTTTCAAATGCTGCGAAGGAATTCTTTCAAGTCAAGTTGCCTAAACTTCATCCAGCCACTTGGACTAGGGATTTGCTATAGCAGGCTATGCCAAATAGCGGCCGATCCCTCGCACTTTGGCCTCGCTATCACGGGATCTGCCTCGTCTCTTGTGGCCTTAGGGCCATTGATGCGCGGTGGATCCTACCCTTTGTCGTTGAGAGGGCTCATGCTTCATTTTAGGTGTTTTTTTTGGTCTGTTTGGTGTTTGTATCCTGCTTAGGAAGATAAGACAACGGCATCTAACAACTAACCATCAGGAATGCCAATAAAATTAGTTGCCTCATTACATAGAGGTGATGTCAACACACTACTATACTTTGGGCAAATCCTTATGCCCACGCCCTAACAACCCTTCACGTGTTGGAGCTCTGCTGGCTTCTTTTCTTCTCTGCCCTAATTCTCTATCAGAGTTTCCGCTGGTAGCCTCCGCCTGCCAGGTAATATATAGAACATGCAACCAAATGATTCAAAAAAAATGTGTATTACAATATATATGCCCGACCAACATATGAAGAATCCCGACAACAAGATATGTGTCTGAGACAAACACGATGCCACTTGTAGTTCAACAGGAAACAAAAAAACCGTCTTAATTAAGATATAAGCTACAAATAGGAGTGTTCTCATGAGAACTAAAAAAGGGATCCCCAACAATGCCTCTGTTAAGTTTTCTTTGAAATCGCCCTACCCCTTTGTTGTTGTTCATTTCTTTATTTGTCTTGGATACCATGGGAGAGATCCCGACGCGGAGTACCAAAGAGAAAAAGACATCGAATGCTTATAAGAGCTCAAGGAAGGACGAACGGGGACATCATCGAAGTATGTCTTCTCCAAGGTAGAGGATCTCAACATTGAGGAGGTAGGAGCATTTCCAATTTCTCCCGCGAGTACAGACAAAAATTTCACATTGGTTTCTATATGAGCATACTGTTGACATGGATTTTGACCGAGATAAATAAATGTATAAAATATAAATTCAAAACAGAAAAAATAAAACATTCGATAATGAAAAGAATTAATTTAAAGAAATCAATGAACAACTCAATCAACCAAGACATCGACGACCGGCAGCTCCAACTTTGTTGATGTACATTGCAAGAGAAAGTTGCAAGCCTCACAACGACCTAGTCCATCACAATCTCCGGAGAGCACCGTCTGCTGAAACCGCCCTCATGGAATCATCGTTATCGCGGGGGCCCCGCCGCGCGCAGCTCCGACTTCTCTGTCGTAGCGAGAAACAAACATAGGCGCACCCATTGACGCACTGGGCCGTCGGGACCAGGAGGATTACCTGCGACCAACTCTGCATGTCCACCCTAGGGAAAACGCGAAGGGGAACTAGTCTTCAAGATGACGACCATAAGGGAAAAGCGACCCGGGAACGACAACATCAGCCGACCCCGCTACAGCAGCGCAAAAGGCTTTCACCCAAAGACAAACCTCGAAGACGGACAAGGCCGAAGAGTACCATGACGACCCTGCGGGAAGGAGGAACAACACCCACGGGCGCCGCGCCGTTAGCGTAAATATCACGGCATATTAACAAAATACATAGACAATATAATTGGTGACTAAAGAAAATTTAGCATCAATTAAATCTTTAGTTGGTACGAGCATACATTATGTGCCAATGCATGCATGCAGGCTTGGCAGTGTACATGCATGAACGTATGGGGTGTGGCCCTCACAGCCCATCATTAATTTGTTTGAGCTAATCAACACAGTCTCATGCATATGCAAAGGCTGCTCCGATTAAACAATCATGTAAGAAGCCTATACGTGCCTTGTAGCAGGCCCATCTTTAGATAGAGCTTGATCAAGGGAAGTCATTAAACTAATTGGGCCAGAGGGCCATGCGCGCTACCGCCGAAGTCCCATCAATCAACTCAGGAGACCAAGTCTGCAACACTCCGTTTCCTACCCACGTTTAACCATCCATCCACGCTCCCGCTCCCACGTCCTGCACGACAGCGACGTGCAGGTTGATTCCTTGGCGCGCGCGGCAGCCTCCAAAGGCCACTGCTGCACACCCAGCCCTATAAATACCAGGCGATCTGACTGCTCTAGGGGGGCCTCCAGTTCATTTCTTTCCTCTGCTAAAAATCACACACACATACAAACTCACAAAGAAAAGAGGAGAAGGAGGTAGGCGTGCTGCGTCCTGTTGGTTTGAAGGTGAGATTCAATGGCTCTCTTCTAGCCCCTGGTTTGGCCATTGTGGAACAGGCCAGGGAGCTTTTTTTTTTCTTCTTCTTCTCCTAAATCTTTAGCCCTTGGTCCGGCCATCACGGTACAAATCAAGGGGCATGTTTCATCTTCCGAAAATTCTTGTTCTTGGTTCGGCCATCGCGGTACGAATCAAGGAGCATATTTCATCTACCCAAAATTCCTGCCCTTAGTCCGGCCATTGCGGTACAGACTAAGGTGTATGTTTCGTCTCCCCAAAATTCTCGCCCTTAGTCCGGCCATTGCGGTACAGACTAAGGTGCATGGTTTAATTTATCTCAAAATTTTGTCTTTGGTTTGGCCATTTTGGTACAGTCTAAAGAGCATGTTGCATCCATCCCAAATTTTTGTCCTTGGTTCGGCCATCGCGGTACAAACCAAGGAGCATGTTATATCTACCCCAGACTTCCACCTTCGGCTCGGCCATCGCGGTACGAGTCCAGGAGCATGCATGGTTCTTGTAAGCACGGTTCCTTTAAATGTTGTGTGCACTTCGTCCCATTGATCTCCGTCTTGGTTCGGTCCCTTTAGCGATACAAGCCAAGATGAACACCTCGTTCCTTGGTTTGGTCTCTATACATGGATACAAACCAAGAGAGTGTCATAGGTGCGAAAACCTCATATAAAAAATGCCCTAATTTGGTCATCATAAAAAAATGGATATGACTAAGTTGGAATGAAATTACGAGCGCGCTAAGCTGAACTCATGATAATCTTTTGTTTGGTTGCGCTACGGGCATTATGTGTCACGTAAGTTGTAATACAAACAAGAGCATAAAATACAAACCTTCACTTGGTTACGCTACACGAGGGCATTATCTTAATGCTACTCGGTGTTAGTAGTAATACAAGCAAGGAAAAACTTAATTAAAAATGCGTTCAAGCCACACACGCAAAGACCAAAATCATGCAATATGAATTATAAAACATGTTGCATCATAAAAACCAAGCTTACCTGGTTATGCTACATGCGGGCATTATCTTAATGCTACGCGGTGTTAGTAGTAATACAAGTGAGAGAAAATTAAACAAAACATTCGGGCCACATATTTTGGCCAAAGTCAAATAAAATATGTCATGAAATGCTACAATGCTATAAGAGCCTAAACTATTAGCATCATCACAAATGGATATCACAAACTTACTTTTCGTGGGTTATGCTACACACAAGCGCCAATGAAATGACGCTATATGGAGTTAGTGCTAATACCATGTAAGGTACAAACATAAACAAAAAATTATATATGTCATATGATCATGCAACACCATAATTGCTCCACAAATCTGTGCTTGGTTACGCTGTACACTGGCATTATCTTAGTCCTATGCGGTGTTAGTAGTAATACAGGTAAATCAGAATTTAATAAAAAATAAGTTCACTCCACATCCACATATGCATGCAAAATTCATGCAAAATACATGATAAGGTATATTTCATATAGCCCACATAGGCTTTAAACAAAATATCATAAGAAAATTCCACTCGGGTCAGGCTTGATACTGTCTGGACTGAGAGTCAACAAAATATGGCACATATCACCTGCACCAAAAAAAAGCATCAAGATTGTGTCAGAAAGCTTCTATCCGTTACCCTACACGCGGGCACCACATCAGTGTCGCGCGGTGATAGTAGTAATGTGATGATGCAAAACTTATTAAAATTGGCATGTCACATATGTCCATGCCACCAAAACCAAAGATGTCATATAAAATTCCCAAAGAAAATATGAACATATCCTATATGCCAAACGTAGGATAAAAACTATGTGTAGCCAAAATCAACCTGCATTCTGCATATACATGAGGTTGAACACACACAAATGGTTGCATGCTAGGAAGTATATCCCCAAACATCACACATGAAATCATAGAGGAGTACTTGCATGGAACCAAACTTCAAGATCACCAAGCAGGAGTTCGTCGTCGACCGCGAGGAGGATTTCTCTTGTAGAATATTGTAATAGGCATGTGATGTAATCCTATGTAATAGATATGTTGGAATTCTTAATCAAGGGTTTTCTCTTCGGATATGTAATTAACAGAATTTTTATATAAATGTAAGAGTTCTGGAAATAGTGTACCTGCAATGTTTGATTCTATTTTTATTTTATGTATTTAAATTTCACTCTGTATCAATGATGTGGACGCGTGTTCTCACACCCACCATTTTTCCCGTCATCCATGTCAACTGGGCGTGCCAGAATCTGATGACGGGAAAATGGCGGGCGTGAGAACACGCGTCCACGTCATTGATATAGAGTTAATAAATTAAATGCATAAATAAAATGGAGATCAAACATTGCAGGTACATTATTTCCAGAGCTCTTACATTTCCATAAAAGATCTGTTAATTACATCTCCGAAGAGAAAACCCCTGATTAAGAATTCCAATATATCTATTACATAGGATTGCATCACATTCCTATTACAACATTCTACAAGAGAGATCCACCTCGCGGTCGACGGCGAACTCCTGCTTGGTGAGCTTGAAGTTTGGTTCCATGCGAGTACTCCTCTATGATTTTATGTGTGATGTTTGTGAATATATTTCCTAGCATGCAACCATTTGTGTGTTCAACCTCATTTATATGCGGAATGCAGGTTGATTTTGGCTAGGCATAGTTTTATCCTACATTTGGCACATAGGATATGGGTATGTTTTTTCCTTTAGGATTTTTTATATGACTTCTTTGGTTTTGGTGGCATATATATATATATATATATATATATATATATATATATATATATATATATATGTGTGTGACATGCCAATTTTAATAAGTTTTGCATCATCACATTACTACTATCACCGCGCGACACCAATGTGGAGCCCGCGTGTAGCGTAACTGATTGAAGCTTTCTGACACAATCTTGATGCTTTTTTATGGTGCATGTGATATGTGCCATATTTTGTTGACTCTGAGTCCGGACAGTATCAAGCCTGACCTGAGTGGAATTTGCTTATGATATTTTTTGTTTGTTTAGAGCCTACGTGGGCTACATGGAATATGCCTGATCATGTATTTTGTATGAATTTTGTATGCATATGTAGATGTGGAGTGAACCTATTTTTTTATTAAGTTCTGCTTTACCTGTATTACTACTAACACCGCGTAGCACTAATATAATGCCCGCGTGCAGCGTAACCAAGCAAAGGTTTGTGGAGCAATTATGGTGTTGCATGAGTCGTATGACATATATCATTTTTGTTTATGTTTGTACCTTACATGGTATTAGCAGTAACTCCATATAGCGTCATTTCATTGGCGCTTGTGTGTAGCATAACCCACGTAAAGTAAGTTTGTGATATCCATTTATGACGATGCTAATAGTTTAGGCTCTTATAGCATTGGAGCATTTCATGACATGTTTTATTTGACTTTGGACCAAATATGTGGCCTGAATACTTTGTTTAATTTTCTCTTACTTGTATTACTACTAACACCGTGTAGCATTATGATAATGCCCACGTGTAGCGCAACCAAGCAAGATTTGTTTTTTTATGATGCAACATGTTTTATCATTCATCTTGCATGACTTTGGTTTCTAGGTGTGTATCGTGAACACATTTTTTTAATTATGTCTTGTCATGCTCGTATTACTACTAACACCGTGTGGCATTAAGATAATGCCTGCGTGCAGCGTAACCAAGTGAGGGAATATACTTTTATGTTCTTGTTTGTATTGCAACTAGCGTGACACATAATGCCCGTAGCGCAACCAAACAAGAGATTATCATGAGTTTAGTTTAGTGCGTTCGTAATTTCATTCCAACTTAGTCATATCCATTTTTTTTATGATGACCAAACTAAGTCAAATTTTTATGAGGTTTTCGCACCTGTGACACTCTCTTGATTTGTATCCATGTATAGAGACCAAACCAAGGAACGAGGCGTTCATCTTGGCTTGTATCGCTAAAAGGATCGAACCAAGACGGAGATCAATAGGACAAAGCGCACACAACATTTAAAAGAACCGTGCTTACAAGAACCATGCATGCTCCTCAACTCATACCGTGATGGCCGAGCCGAAGGCGAAAGTTTGAGATAGATATAACATGCTCCTTGGTTTGTACCGCGATGGATGAACCAAGGACAAAAATTTGGGACGGATGCAACATGCTCTTTGGACTGTACCAAAATGGCCAAACCAAAGACAAAATTTTGAGATGAATTAAACCATGCACCTTAGTCTGTACCGCAATGGCCGAACTAAGGGCAAGAATTTTTGGGAGATGAAACATGCTCCTTGTTTTGTACCATGATGGCCAAACCAAGAACAAGAATTTTGGGAAGATAAAACATGCCCGTTGATTTGTACCACGATGGCCAAACCAAGGGTTAGAGTTTTGGGAGAGGAGGAAAAAGAAAGCTCCCTGATCTGTACCACAATGGCCAAACCAGGGGCTAGAGGAGAGACATTGAGGCCCTGTTTGTTTCATAAGTCCTAGGACTTTTTCTAGTCCCAACTGAAAAGTTCCTAGTCGCTAAAAAGTCCCTCCCTGTTTGTTTCCAGAGACTAAAAAGTCCCTAGTCCCTTCCTAGAGGTTATTAAATGACCATGTTGCCCCTAGTATATAGAAAAATAACAATCAAACAACACCATGGGATGGCGGGCCAATGAATGCATGGAGGGGCATTGTTGGAAAAGTCCCAAAAAGTCCCAAAAAAGACTCTCCTTGAGAGTCTTCTTCATTTAGTCCCAAATGCCTAGTTTAGTCCCTAAAAAGTCCCTCCCGTTTGGTAAAAAAATCTCTAAGAGGGACTTTTTCTAGTCCCTACACAAAAAAGTCCCTGGAAACAAACACCCCCTGAATCTCACCTTTCAAACCTCCAGCAAGCGCCACGCCTCTTTCTTTCTATCTCTTATGTGTTGTATGTGTGTATGTAATTCTAGTAGTGGGAGAAAACGATCTAAGGGTCAACCCTAGAACAGCCAAGCGATCTAGTATTTATAGGGGTGGGGTGAGAGTACAAGGAGGCTCTCACCAGCCAAGAGTGCCCACGTCCTGATCGTGGAATCGTGGGGATAGTGGGAGCGGGGCTGGTCTCTTTCCTTTTCTCCTATTTCTTTAATCACTAATTGACTCAACTGGCAACTTGTTTCTCGTTAGCTCATGTGGGCTTAGACTATTTTAAATCATTGTGTGGGCCTTTTAGTACTATTCGCATGCATGCACAGCAGCCTTGTAAGAAGCACGTCCATGCATACGTGGCCAATTTTTTTAGACTAAGCATGATTAGCTATTAAATAGATCATTAAGGCCTGGAGTGAGGGTGTGCACGTCAATTTATTTTATTTTTTGCATGCAACTCAAGGTCTAGCGTCATATGGATTATCAGATGAGTATTTGATCAGATGAATATTTGACCAAGTACACTGTGCGTATATTTCATTAGCGCGATTTTTTTGGCATCGCTTCAATATTTTATTTCGTCGATGGAACAGAACTGAACATTTATCATATAGCCAACATTTTGGCGATCTTAGCGTTCCTCATGGAAATTTTATGTTTGTATTTTCGCCGTTAGTGGCGGCGGCATGTGTGCGCCAGGTGTCCTTTATATTCTTTCTCATGTCAAAATTTGACGAGTTTCATCGTATTTCCCAATCTACAGTTTAATATGTGCGTTACCGACATTCGTAAATATATCATATCCTATTTTGTCAGTTCTCATTTTGAACGGTCAATTATATATTTTAAAATTGATCTTTTCATTGCAAAATGGATTTTCCCGTTTTGCATCTATATTTTATGCAGTTTATAAATCTATTTTATCTTGGTCGAAATCCATATCAACAGATGCCCCTCGAGATCTGGAAGCGAATATTTCTTTGATTCGTTTTCAGAGCTCGAAAATATATATACACCCATTCCATTTCATACTTGTGTCCCAAATATTCGTGCTAGTGCTAGCGATGCGCTTATTTTGTTTAAAACGTCCAGCTAGATATTGCTTAGCCCTTCCCGCATTTCGTTGGATAAGGACTCAACTTTGAAAGTCTATTACAATTCACTGACCTTCCGCTATATAGTTAGGGTCCCGGAGCGCATACCTTTCCCTTCGCATATATCTTCTTCCTACCGTCTCACAAGGGAACTCTATTTACCTTGGGCAGGTTTTTTTCTGCCACTAAGTCTAGATCCTCCAGCTGACTTGCTATATTCCTTGGTTATAAGGTATGCATTGATGTGCATTTATTGATTGTGTTCACATCCTTATCATGGATGATCCTCATTCATGACATCCCTTTCTTTTGGTAGGGATAAAATCTGAAGCTCGAATCTGAGCTTTTAAACCCAGATGCTGGTAAGTTTGTTATTAGTTCATCTAGATATACAAGTACATACACGATTTATGTACTCTAATTGCCCCTTTATTTGTTGTTGCTTTAATATTGCAGGAAGGTTGGGGTACAATCGGGCAGAACAATCCTGTTTGATTTCGGGCGTATACCTACTCTTTGCTTAGGTACTACACCTCATGCCTTCTTCCTTATACATGTAGCGGCATCATAGATTTGATGAATAGTCTATAGATGGATCCATGCGCGTAGGCTACCTTTAGGCCATTAACAACCGTGCATCTTGTCCCATAAGTGTGCCGATTTTTTTTTTATCTCACAATGACGTGCCGGCAAGCTATATACGAACTTGATCAACGTACAGTTGTTAAGATCATCATTTTTTTAGATATAAGATGCTCGCTTTTTAGATACAGACTTACATCTTTCTCATGGTTGGAGTGCCGGGAAGGTCGTACATGGGCTTGGTCCGTCGTTCATTCAGCCATGAGAATTTTTTTGTCATTGTATATATATGCATGAAATAATGAGTCGCTCACTAATGGCGTTCCGGGAAGCGTATATATATGGGCTTGGTTCGTCTATCGATAGTGATGCTACTGTTTTTATGCATGAAAAATATTTTCAATCATGTGCACATGTATATTTTTTTTACATACTACTATTTGTACCGCGGTTTTAAGCTCATGAGGATGTTGAAAATGTTTGATGTTTGTTTGTTGGTTTTTTATTTTTGCATCACAGTGAACATGACCAAGGAATGGAAGTCTTCTCTCCACTCAAGTTTTGGGGAAGTATGAGGGTAGACGAAGTAGGAAAAGGGAAGACAATGGACAAACTCCACTATGAGCAACCTATGAATGGGGGCAATACTATGATCATATTTCCCTCCTCGTTGTCTCAGCATGGAAGGACGACAAAGGTTCAGAATAAAGTTCAAGTTGATGCTTTAGAGCCTATACTTTCGCTGGTCAATAAATCCATTGGAGAATGCTCTGAAACGGTTCTTAGGTCCCCCCTTGAATGCAAGAAAAAGCATCCCAATTCCCATGGCTATGAAACATGTCATGTGAACCCAATATCAACATTGTCAAGTCCCTTGTCATCATCAACACCCATCGCATATGATTCCTCTCTGACTTTGTTTGAGTCGATGTGCCATCAACCTCAACGAAGAAATGTTCGCCATGTGAACCTTCACAATATTAAGTTCGGCAAAGTCCGTGTCCAATTCCCCAAGAGTGTGGACAACAATCATCCAGACCGCCTTTTTCATATCAGCAAAGGCGGTATTAGAATTCATACTACAGTGACTACTAACCCTTCAACAGTTGTTGCCTTCATCAGGTTCATCTGGAAAAAGTATCTTAATCATGCCAAGTGGCGTGTTGCTGGTCTTGACTGTGAATACACTAGATATGTCCAAAGCAAAGAGCATAAGAAGCTTCCACTTGAGCAACAAGTTGCTCTCTCTAATCAAGAGCCACAACGCGCCGCTGTCTTGCAGCTTTGTGTGGGACAGCATTGCCTAATTTACCAGCTATACCAAGCTCAGGCCAGGAGTTTTATCCCTCCACTTCTCCGCAGCTTCCTTGACAATGACACAATTGAATTTGTGGGTGCAGCCATTGGCAATGACATCCCAAAACTCAAGCTCTATAACTTGGGTATCAGAAAACCCGTCGATGTGCAGGGACTAGGTATCAAGGTTCATAATCAAAAATTTGGCAACTTGGCTTCATTGGAGAAGCTAGCAAAGAAGGTTGCAAACATAAGTCTTAACAAGGACGAAAGCATCACTGTCAGTCAGTGGGAGAAGTCCAACCTGGACCATCACCAAATCAAGTATGCATGTTTGGATGCCTATGCAAGCTTCGAGGTTTATAGGCGACATTCCAACATAACCGGATATCTCAGACCCCACTGAAATGTTTGTTTCTGGGTGAAATATGTAATTGGTTATCCTGGAGCATGTTGAAATGTTCCTTCCCAAGTGAAGTATGTAAGGAAAGGTTGTTGAGTCTTGATCAAGGAAAATATGTACACGACCATTGCTTCTTTATATTATGGTTATGCCTATTTTGCTAAGTGCATTTTTTATATGACGGTGCAGGGAAGCAAATGTTCTTGTATCATCATAATTTTGTTCTCATAATAGACAAGTGAATCTAAATAGAAATGACTTATATTTTGCATTAATGCTCGCAATACAAATTTTGCAATGTTATGTGCACTTAATTTAAATAAAATTGTGACACACAAAAAAATACTCCATACCCTCATGAGTATAAACTGGGGATCACAAGAAAAATATACTCCCATATGGTGGTTTGACTCCTTTTCCAATTGAATGTTAACATATAGCTCATATAGTTGTCGCATACCAAGATTCGACATGTAGCAAAGCTATATTCTTTCGACAATTGTTCAAATTTCATCAGGACAAATTGTGTCCTTGGAACAAAAAAATAGTTACAACCATGTTCGATCACGACTCGAAAAAAAATGCAAGATGTCCTTCTTTGATATTTTGTAACACAAAAAAAAAATCGCATGTTTCCCCAAATTGGCCTATACAAAGAAAAAGCTGAACAAATTGCCTTAGTGTGAACAACAATTCATTGAGGTTGCCACAATATGGATGCCGGTGGATAGTCTCCTACCAAGTGTGTTGGCACTTACAATGGGTGCGACCAATCGCTTTTGAGGACTTGGCCCTGAAAGCCACCGACATAGGAAACCATGAAGAAAAAGTTGCTCATCGAAATCATTCCATTGAACGACCCATGACTACAAATAATCAGAGTTACAACAAAATGAACAAAAAAAAATACTCCAACATAAATTATTGGCACCATGCAAACACATCGACAGAAAATACTTCGATGTTACCCAAAGCATGATTCGCTGGCAGCATGACTACAAAAGCATGACATGTGTATCCTTCATATGGAAAATATAATCTCCCAGGATATACGAGTATAAACTAGTAGCCTTATATGAAGAGAAAGAGATATAATGCTCCAATGCTATATGAGCCTAAACTACAAGCGTCGTGTGAAACTTTGAACACACATAAAAATGCTCAATGCTATATGAGCCTAACTCTAAGCACGTTTCAAAAATGTTAAATTTGATCAAATCTTCACGAGTTTAAACTCCCAATGTTAAGTCATGCGCTCCAAAAAGAAAGAGTTCCGAGCCTAAATTGAAATAAAAATGCACTGTGTAGATAAAAAAAACTGCACATCCACGTATAGCTGGTATGCATCTGAATAGAAAATCAGATGCTGAAAAAGAATACTAAAACAAATCATGAGCCACGTACAGAAATACTGTAAGCACAAAATAGATTGTCAAGTTTCGAGCTTTGGGTCCGAGTCAAAAAAAAATCTCTCTTCGGACCCAGACCTCGAGGGTATCTGTTGACATGGATTTTCACCAAGGCAAACAAAATGCGTAGACCACATAAAATATAAATACAAAATGGCAAAATCCGTTTTACAATGAAAAGGAATTAATTATAATCAACCGCTCGAATTGATGACCAAAGAAACAGGCATATGATTTATTTTCAAATGTCGATTATGCACGCATTAAACCGACAATTATAAAATATGATGAAACAAATAAACAGCCAGCAAGTTTTTTCCTATAGAAAAATGGAGGACACATGGTTTATATGTACGCGCACCGACGCTGAAAAAACAGATATATATATATATATGGAAAAATAGAGGACACATGGTTTATATGTGCGCCGCACCGCCGCTGACAAAAAAAATATGGGGACGCACGGTTCGTATGTACGCGCACTGTGGAGGACGAATAATGATCTAAAATTTCACCGTCAAAGACGACGTCAATATTGTCGAAGCATCGTGCAGTATGTTCCTCCATCAAATATCATTGCATATTAACCAAGGCTCAGCGATCGTACATGCATGGCATCTGTATGTATCATGGCCCATATGGCCCCCTAGCTTCTCCCTGCGTGCATGTATTTGGCCCTAAGTAAAGAATTAAAGCAAAAGCCCATACAATGACAGAACGTGGCCTAATTAAGCCAGTACTGATGGGACGTTGCCGGTTGATTAGCGATTAAACAAACAAAAAGAAAAAGGAGCAGCCCCGCTCCCATGCTCGATCTCACATGATCTCACGATCCACGACGTGGATGGGCGTGCGTGCATGCGGCTGGACCCTGCGCTGCGCTCCTCGGCTCCATATAAATACATGGCCGCTCGGCTGCTCTGGGGTCGGCCATCTGATCGTTCTTTCTACTGCTAAAATTACACACACACATACATCATACAAGAGCACAGAGAGAAAGAAGAGGCAGGCGTGGTACTTGCAAGAGGTGAGAAGGTGAGACTCATGGCTCTCTTCTAGCCCCTGGTTTGGCCATTGTGGTACAGACCAGGGAGCTTTCTTCTTCCTCCTCTCCTAAATTCTTGCCCTTAGTCCGGCCATTGCGGTACAGACTAAGGAGTATGTTGCATCCATCCCAAATTTTTGTCCTTGGTTCGGCCATCGCGGTACAAACCAAGGAGCATGTCATATCTATCCCAAACTTTTGCCTTCGGCTCGGCCATCGCGGTGCGAATCAAGGAGCATGCATGATTCTTGTAAACACGGTTCCTTTAAATGTTCCGTGCACTTCGTCCTATTGATCTCCGTCTTGGTTCGGTCCCCTTAGCGATACAAACCAAGATGAACGCCTCGTTCCTTGGTTTGGTCTCTATACGTGGATACAAACCAAGAGAGTGCCATAAGTTCGAAAACCTCATAAAAAATTGCACTAATTTGGTCATCATAAAAAAATGGATATGACTAAGTTGGAATGAAATTACGAACGCGCTAAACCGAACTCATGATAAACTCTTGTTTGGTTGCGCTACGGGCATTATGTGTCACGCTAGTTGCAATACAAACAAGAGCATAAAAATATATTCCCTCACTTGGTTACGCTGCACGCGGGCATTATCTTAACGCCACGCAGTGTTAGTAGTAATACGAGCAGGGCAAGACTTAATTGAAAAAAATGTGTTCACGATACACACCTAGAAACTAAAATCATGCAAGATGAATGATAGAACATGTTGCATCATAAAAAAACAATCTTACTTGGTTGCGCTACATGTGGGCATTATCATAATGCTACACGGTGTTAGTAGTAATACAAGTAAGAGAAAATTAAACAAAGTATTCAGGCCACATATTTGGTCCAAAGTCAAATAAAATATGTCATGAAATGCTCCAATGCTATAAGAGCCTAAACTATTAGCATCATCACAAATGGATATCACAAACTTACTTTTCGTGGGTTATGCTACACACAAGCGCCAATGAAATGACGCTATATGGAGTTAGTGCTAATACCATGTAAGGTACAAACATAAACAAAAAATTATATATGTCATATGATCATGCAACACCATAATTGCTCCACAAATCTGTGCTTGGTTACGCTGTACACTGGCATTATCTTAGTCCTATGCGGTGTTAGTAGTAATACAGGTAAATCAGAACTTAATAAACAATAAGTTCACTCCACATCCACATATGCATGCAAAATTCATGCAAAATACATGATAAGGTATATTTCATATAGCCCACATAGGCTTTAAACAAACAAAAAATATCATAAGCAAATTCCACTCGGGTCAGGCTTGATACTGTCTGGACTCAGAGTCAACAAAATATGGCACATATCACCTGCACCAAAAAAAAGCATCAAGATTGTGTCAGAAAGCTTCAATCCGTTACCCTACACGCGGGCACCACATCAGTGTCGCGCGGTGAAAGTAGTAATATGATGATGCAAAACTTATTAAAATTGAGATGTCACATATGTCCATGCCACCAAAACCAAAGATGTCATATAAAATTCCCAAAGAAAATATGAACATATCCTATATGCCAAACGTAGGATAAAAACTATGTGTAGCCAAAATCAACCTGCATTCTGCATATACATGAGGTTGAACACACACAAATGGTTGCATGCTAGGAAGTATATCCCCAAACATCACACATGAAATCATAGAGGAGTACTTGCATGGAACCAAACTTCAAGATCACCAAGCAGGAGTTCGTCGTCGACCGCGAGGATGATTTCTCTTGTAGAATATTGTAATAGGCATGTGATGTAATCCTATGTAATAGATATGTTGGAATTCTTAATCAGGGGTTTTCTCTTCGGAGATGTAATTAACAGAATTTTTATATAAATGTAAGAGTTCTGGAAATAGTGTACCTGCAATGTTTGATTCTATTTTAATTTTATGTATTTAAATTTCACTATGTATCAATGACGTGGACGCATGTTCTCACACCCGCCATTTTTCCCGTCATCAGATTCTGGCACGCCCAGTGGGACATATTTCTCCCCTCATCTTCGAATTCCAACATAGGATTGCAACACATGAATTTCCATAGTACATGAAACATAAAGTATTATGTACGTATACACGAAAAAAGGATGAAGAAAACTAATATATGGTTTTCTTTAGTTTGAAGGTATGAAAGGTCGGGTGCCGCAGTCAATGAGACTCCGCATTGGAGACATTTGGCTTGATGTGCCAGTTGGTCCATGTGCGACTTCAACAAATCAGCGTATGGATAATATGACTGCATTACCGACTGAACATGACCAAGGAATGGAAGTCTTTTCTCCACTCAAGTTTGGGGGAAGTATGAGGGTAGACAAACAAGGAAAAGGGAAGACAATGGACAAACTCCACTATGAGCAACCTATGAATGGGGGCAATACCATGACTATATTTCATTCCTCATCGTTTCTTCATGGAAGTACTTCAAAGGTTCAGAATAAATGTCAAGTTGATGCTTCAGAGCCTATTCTTTCGCTGGTCGATAAATCCATTGGAGAATGCTCTGAGATGGTTCTCAGGTTCCCCCTTGAATGCAAGAAAAAGCATCCCAATTACCATGGCTATGAAACATGTCATGTGAACCCAACATCAACATTGTCAAGTCCCTTGTCATCATCAATTCCCGTCGCATATGATTCCTCTCTGACTTTGTTTGAGTCGATGTGCCGTCAACCTCAGCGAAGAAATGTTCGCCATGTGAACCTTCACAATATTAAGGTCGGCAAAGTTCGTGTCCAATTCCCCAAGAGTGTGGACAAAAATCATCCAGACCGCCTTTTTCATATCAGCAAAGGCGGTATTAGAATTCATACTAGAGTGACTAGTAACCCTTCAACAGTTGTTGCCTTCATCAGGTTCATCTAGAAAAAGTATCTTAATCATGCCAAGTGGCATGTTGTTGGCCTTGACTGTTAATACACTAGATATGTCCACACCAAAGAGCGTAAGAAGCTTCCACTTGAGCAACAAGTTGCTCTCTCTAATGAAGAGCCACAGTGCGCTGCTGTCTTGCAGCTTTGTGTGGGCAAGCATTGCCTAATTTACCAGCTATACCAGGCTCAGGCTAGGAGTTTTATTCCACCACTTCTCCGTGGCTTCCTTGACAATGACACAATTGAATTTGCGGGTGCCTCCATGTGCAATGACATCGCAAAACTCAACTTCTATAACTTGGGTATCAGAAAACCCGTCGATGTGCAGGGACTAGGTATCAAGGTTCATAATCAAAAATTTGGCAACTTGGCTTCATTGGAGAAGCTAGAAAAGAAGGTTGCAAACATAAGTCTTAACAAGGACGAAAGCATCACTGTCAGTCAGTGGGAGAAGTCCATCCTGGACCATGACCAAATCAAGTATGCATGCTTGGATGCCTATGCAAGCTTCGAGGTTTATAGGCGACATTCCAACATAACTGGCTAGCTTAGGACCCGCTGAAATGTTTGTTCCTAAGTGAAATATATAACTAGTTATCTTTTGAAATGTTTGTTCCTAGGTGAAATATGTAAGAAAAGGTTGTTCAGTCTTTATCAAAGAAAAGGATGTACATGACCATTGTTTCTTTATATTATGGTTATGACTATTTCACTTGGTGCATTTTTAATATGATGATATAGGGAAGAAAATGTTCTTGTATCATCATAATTTGATTCTCATAGAAGACAAGTGAATCTGAATAGAAATGATATATATTTTGCATTAATGCCTGCAATACAAATGTTGCTACATTATGTGCACCTAATTAAAAAAATCATGACAAAAAAATCACTCCAGTAAACTTATGAGTATAAACTATGACGAAAAAGAAATATACTCCAATAACTTACGAGTATAAACTGCGACATAAAAATCTATTACTCCAACAACTTACGAGTCTAAACTGTGCCTTGTAATAAAACACTCCAATAAACTTACGAGTCTAAACTATGATAGAAAAAATATATCACTCCATACCCTCACGAGTCTAAACTAGGGCCCAAAAAAATACTCCAACGACTTACGAGTATAAACTGTGATGCAAAAAAAAATCATCCAAATTACTCCAACAACTTATGAGTATAAACTGTGATGCAAAGAAAAGAAATCATCAAGCATACTCCATACCCTCAAGAGTATAAACTGTGGCACACCACAAAAAAAATTACTCCAACAACTTACGAGTATAAACTGCGACTCAAAGAAAAGAAATCATCAAGCATACTCCATACCCTCAAGAGTATAAACTGTGGCACACCACAAAAAAAATAAAGACTCCCACGACTTACGAGTATAAACTATTATGCAAAGAAAAGAAGTCATCAAGCGTACTCCATACCCTTAAGAGTATAAACTGGGGCACATAAAGAAAAAAAAATCCACACCCTCATGAGTATAAACTGAGGCGCAATGGGACATACGTGGATAAAAATGCAATGGGTGAAGACAAACCCATCAATGCTCATAACACATAATGCCAAGACTCAATATATGGAGACATAGCATGCCAACTGGCCAAGGTATGGCAAACCATACCCTCCATATGGTGGTTTGACTCTTCTTCCAATCGAATGTTAACATATAGCTCATATAGTTGTCGTGTACAAAGATTCGACACGTTGCAAAGCTATATTCTTTCGACAATCGTTCAAATTTCATTAGAACTAATTGTGTCCTTGGTACAATAAAGTTACAACCATGTTTGATCAAGACTCAGCAAAAATTGCAAGATGTCCTTCTTGGATATTTTGCAACAAAAAAAATCGCATGTTTCCCCAATTCGGCATATGCAAAGGAAAAGTTGTACAAAATTGCTTTCCAAGTTATTATTAGGTGAAGTGCTTTAAGCCTCAGTGTGACAATTCATAGAGGTTGGCACAATATGGTTGTCTCTGGATAGTCTCCTACCAAGTGTGGCCTGGCACTTACAAGGGGTGTGACCAATCACTTTCAAGGACTTGGCCCTGAAAGCCACCCACATAGGAAACCATGAAGAAAAAGTTGCTCATCGAAATCATTCTATTAAATGACCCATGCCTACAAACAGTCAGAATTACGACTAAATTGAGGGAAAAAAGTGCTCCAACATAAATTATTGGCACGATGCAAACGCATCGACAGAAAATACTTTGATGTTATGCAAAGTATAATTCGCTAGCCGCATGACTACAAAAGCATGATATGTGTATCCTTCATATGGAAAATTAAAATCCCAGGTTATATGAGTGGAAACTAGTAGCCACATGTGATAAAAATGAACTATAACACTCCCATGGTATACGAGTATAAACTAGTAGCCATATATGAAGAAAAACAGGTATAATGCTCCAATGCTATATGAGCCTAAACTACAAGTGTAGTGTGAAACTTTGAACACACATAAAATGCTCAATGCTATATGAGCCTAACTATAAGCACGTTTCGAAAATGTTAAATTTGATCCAATCTTCACGAGTTTAAACTCCCAATGTTAAGTCATGCGCTCCAAAAAGAGAGAGTTCCGAGCCTAAATTGAAATACAAATGCACTGTGTAGATAAAAAACTGCACTTCCACGTATAGCTGGTATGCATCTGAATAGAAAATCAGATGCTGAAAAAGAATACTAAAACAAATCATGAGCCACGTACGGAAATACTGTAAGCACAAAATAGATTGTCAAGTTTCGAGCTTTGGGTCCGAGTCAAAAAAAAAATCTCTCTTCGGACCCAGACCTCGAGGGGCATCTGTTGACATGGATTTTGACCGAGATAAATAAATGTATAAAATATAAATTCAAAACAGAAAAAATAAAACGTTCGATAATGAAAAGAATTAATTTAAATAAATCAATGAACAACTCAATCAACCAAGGCATCGACGACCGGCAGCTCCAACTTTGTTGATGTACATTGCAAGAGAAAGTTGCAAGCCTCACAACGACCTAGTCCATCACAATCTCCGGAGAGCACCGTCTGCTGAAACCGCCCTCATGGAATCATCATTGTCACGGGGGCCCCGCCGCGCGCAGCTCCGACTTCTCTGTCGTAGCGAGAAACAAACATAGGCGCACCCATTGACGCACTGGGCCGTCGGGACCAGGAGGATTACTTGTGACCAACTCTGCATGTCCACCCTAGGGAAAACGCGAAGGGGAACTAGTCTTCAAGATGACGACCATAAGGGAAAGGTGACCCGGGAACGACAACATCAGCCGACCCCGCTACAGCAGCGCAAAAGGCTTTCACCCAAAGACAAACCTCGAAGACGGACAAGGCCGGAGAGTACCATGACGGCCCTGCGGGAAGGAGGAACAACACCCACGGGCGCCGCGCCGTCGGCGTAAATATCACGGCATATTAACAAAATACATAGACAATATGGTGACTAAAGAAAATTTAGCATCAATTAAATCTTTAGTTGGTACGAGCATGCGTTATGTGCCAATGCATGCATGCAGGCTTGGCAGTGTACATGCATGAACGTATGGGGTGTGGCCCTCACAGCCCATCATTAATTTGTTTGAGCTAATCAACACAGTCTCATGCATATGCAAAGGCTGCTCCGATTAAACAATCAAGTAAGAAGCCTATACGTGCCTTGTAGCAGGCCCATCTTTAGATAGAGCTTGATCAAGGGAAGTCATTAAACTAATTGGGCCATAGGGCCATGCGCGCTCCCGCCGAAGTCCCATCAATCAACTCAGGAGACCAAGTCTGCAACACTCCGTTTCTTACCCACGTTCAACCATCCATCCACGCTCCCGCTCCCACGTCCTGCACGACAGCGACGTGCAGGTTGATTCCTTGGCGCGCGCGGCAGCCTCCAAAGGCCACTGCTGCACACCTAGCCCTATAAATACCAGGCGATCTGACTGCTCTAGGGGGGGCCTCCAATTCATTTCTTTCCTCTACTAAAAATCACACACACATACAAACTCACAAAGAAAAGAGGAGAAGGAGGTAGGCGTGCTGCGTCCTGTTGGTTTGAAGGTGAGATTCAATGGCTCTCTTCTAGCCCCTGGTTTGGCCATTGTGGTACAGGCCAGGGAGCTTTTTTTTTTCTTCTTCTTCTCCTAAATCTTTAGCCCTTGGTCCGGCCATCACGGTACAAATCGAGGGGCATGTTTCATCTTCTGAAAATTCTTGTTCTTGGTTCGGCCATCGCGGTACGAATCAAGGAGCATATTTCATCTACCCAAAATTCTTGCCCTTACTCCGGCCATTGCGGTACAGACTAAGGTGTATGTTTCATCTCCCCAAAATTCTCGCCCTTAGTCCGGCCATTGCGGTACAGACTAAGGTGCATGGTTTAATTTATCTCAAAATTTTGTCTTTGGTTTGGCCATTTTGGTACAGTCTAAAGAGCATGTTGCATCCATCCCAAATTTTTGTCCTTGGTTCGGCCATCGCGGTACAAACCAAGGAGCATGTTATATCTACCCCAAACTTCCACCTTCGGCTCGGCCATCGCGGTACGAGTCAAGGAGCATGCATGGTTCTTGTAAGCACGGTTCCTTTAAATGTTGTGTGCACTTCGTCCCATTGATCTCCGTCTTGGTTCGGTCCCTTTAGCGATACAAGCCAAGATGAACACCTCGTTCCTTGGTTTGGTCTCTATACATCGATACAAACCAAGAGAGTGTCATAGGTGCGAAAACCTCATATCAAAAATGCCTTAATTTGGTCATCATAAAAAATGGATATGACTAAGTTGGAATGAAATTACGAGCACGCTAAGCTGAACTCATGATAATCTTTTGTTTGGTTGCGCTACAGAAATTATGTGTCACATAAGTTGTAATACAAACAAGAGCATAAAATACAAACCTTCACTTGGTTACGCTACACGAGGGCATTATCTTAATGCTACTCGGTGTTAGTAGTAATACAAGCAAGGAAAAACTTAATTAAAAATGCGTTCAAGCCACACACGCAAAGACCAAAATCATGCAATATGAATTATAAAACATGTTGCATCATAAAAACCAAGCTTACCTGGTTACGCTACACGCGGGCATTATCTTAATGCTGCGCGGTGTTAGTAGTAATACAAGTGAGAGAAAATTAAACAAAACATTCGGGCCACATATTTTGGCCAAAGTCAAATAAAATATGTCATGAAATGCTCCAATGCTATAAGAGCCTAAACTATTAGCATCATCACAAATGGATATCACAAACTTACTTTTCGTGGGTTATGCTACACACAAGCGCCAATGAAATGACGCTATATGGAGTTAGTGCTAATACCATGTAAGGTACAAACATAAACAAAAAATTATATATGTCATATGATCATGCAACACCATAATTGCTCCACAAATCTTTGCTTGGTTACGCTGTACACTGGCATTATCTTAGTGCTATGCGGTGTTAGTAGTAATATAGGTAAATCAGAACTTAATAAAAAATAAGTTCACTCCACATCCACATATGCATGCAAAATTCATGCAAAATACATGATAAGATATATTTCATATAGCCCACATAGGCTTTAAACAAACAAAAAATATCATAAGAAAATTCCACTCGGGTCAGGCTTGATACTGTCTGGACTCAGAGTCAACAAAATATGGCACATATCACCTGCACCAAAAAAAAGCATCAAGATTGTGTCAGAAAGCTTCAATCCGTTACCCTACACGCGGGCACCACATCAGTGTCGCGCGGTGATAGTAGTAATGTGATGATGCAAAACTTATTAAAATTGGCATGTCACATATGTCCATGCCACCAAAACCAAAGATGTCATATAAAATTCCCAAAGAAAATATGAACATATCCTATATGCCAAACGTAGGATAAAAACTATGTGTAGCCAAAATCAACCTGCATTCTGCATATACATGAGGTTGAACACACACAAATGGTTGCATGCTAGGAAGTATATCCCCAAACATCACACATGAAATCATAGAGGAGTACTTGCATGGAACCAAACTTCAAGATCACCAAGCAGGAGTTCGTCGTCGACCGCGAGGAGGATTTCTCTTGTAGAATATTGTAATAGGCATGTGATGTAATCCTATGTAATAGATATGTTGGAATTCTTAATCAGGGGTTTTCTCTTCGGAGATGTAATTAACAGAATTTTTATATAAATGTAAGAGTTCTGGAAATAGTGTACCTGCAATGTTTGATTCTATTTTTATTTTATGTATTTAAATTTCACTCTGTATCAATGACGTGGACGCGTGTTCTCACACCCGCCATTTTTCCCGTCATCAGATTCTGGCACGCCCGGTGGAATCAGTTTTAAAATATAGCAATTTCCAGAACTCTTACATTTATATAAAAATTCTCTGTGTTCAAAGTTTTACACGACGCTTGTAGTTTAGGCTCATATAGCATTGGAGCACTTTTAGACATATGGTTATTTAATATGATGTTAGGAGTATTTACCACACATTTGAACTTCAATTTTTTGATGAATATTTGATTTCCATCGATTTGTTGCAGCACAATCTATACTCTTAAGATGTTGGAGTATATATAAATTTATAATATTTTTTTGTACATTTGGCTAACAACCCATTCTCATGTTGCCTTGAATATCTTACTATACTCATGTGATTCAGAGTATTTTGTTTTATGTAGCTCATCTTGTAGGGTTTGATGTACCCTGGCCTCATGATGTAGTATTCATGTTTCTATGCACAACATGCCTCGAGATGGATGGTCGCCTCGACTCTATGATGTATTTTGTTTTGTTATATATGTTAGTAGCCAAATGATTTCAAGATTCAGCAATACCTTCCCACTTTTGCTGAAGGGCGAGATGAACTTTACCCATGTATTCCTCGATAGTGGTGATATGTATCTGACGTTTGTGTTGTACATGATATTGCGTTTAAATGATATGAACTTTACCCATGTATTCCTCGTTGTACATTATATATGTTAGTATGCATGTTTAAATGATATTGCGTTTTTCTAGCCTTGGACATCTTTGGATGAGTTTGTCCTTAGCATATTGGATAAGGTAAGGTTGATTTTCCCCCAACCTCCTGGGGTAGAATCTTCATTCGCTTGCATAAAGTTATATATGGGAGTGATGTACATGAACTTCCCTCCCGCGCGCCATGGGGTACCCAGAACAAATTTCATTTCCATGTCTCACGAGTCCTACATATTAGGAGGCGTTTGGAACGAATATTATCCCAACATCTATGGAGATTATTTTTCTGATGTCATGCTTAGTACTATAGGAGTCTCAGGGTAAAACTTGCTCCCTGCACTCTTTTGAATCTTCTCCCACAAACTTGCATATTTATTTACTTTCAGTGGAGTTGCATCCGCCTGGGGTTGTTGAAAACCTTTTGAGCATGGTGGTGCTCTTTTATGACACCACCTTCTCTCTCTCTCTCTCTCTCAGTAACCATACTACCATAGGGTGCAAGTATTTGATCGTCCTGTTAAATACATAACGCTGTCCAAATATTAAGAAAATACTAGTAGCAAAATAAACAAAAAAGTTTAGATCTTGCAAAGAATATCACAGCAAGATAAAATAATCTCATAACGAACAACTGCAAATCGCATGCCAAATTTAGACAAACCTACTCCCACATCTGGATAAAGGCAACCTTACAGAAGCAAGACAACCCAATGCATAAAGGAAACCTCTGACAACAGTACCATGCATCCATCTCTTGCAATTGTTATCGCCAACCTGAGCTTAGAGACCAAGTCCAGGAACAGTCGCTTACAAAAACAAAGCAACCAACCGTCAAAATCAACCATTAAAAATATGGACTATACTAGAAGCATATGACTAGTCCATCATGCCTAGTCGTTTCCTACCAACAATGTCTTGACTCTAATGAATCAGAGGGCAAAAGAACCATCTGAATCCCAATATTTAATTGGCACAAGAAAAGAATTTACAAAACAACAAATAGATTTCATGGATGCTTATTTACAGAAGTTTTAGAACACTGGCATGACGATGGTATAAGATCAATATGACTAATTAGGAAAAGGACAAGACAACTATTGAGTGAGAAACATTAATAGAACACACAAAAATTCTTAGATTACAATCAAATGGTTGAAAAACAATTAGATGGAATTTAATGTCAAATTTTATTGTAAATTGGTTAGGTAATAATAGGAAACAATGTCAACCACTGCAACTTAACACCAAGACTATTTTTGTTATAAATTTGCTCGTTGATAATGGGAAATAATTTAGAAATAGACTGCTATTTTCAAGTTGTATTGGCTTGATCATACATATTTACTAAATAATGCTACCACTCTTACAAGTTAATAAGATTGTGGGATGGCACGAACGGTGCGGATCATGCCAGCACACAGGTTGGGACACGACCCAATGTTTGTTCCTTCTATAAACGACTAAAAGGAGAAGAGAGAAAACATAAAAGCCATAGAAGTTGGAGCAGCGCAAAATGAATAAAGAGAGCATGAATGTATTGTTGTGTGGTGGTCCGCGTAGGTCGCTACAAGGTGTGTACGTGTGAAGCATATGATGCTGGTGTAGTTTCAGCTATAAGCATGTGAATGACAATCAGCCAACATGCCATGTGAAATGGCAAGGCATGCGAGCCTATAAAGAAGGGCAATGGCTCATAAACTCTCATGTTTTGACAGAACAAGGCACTTGGTCATCAGATTACTATTCTATCAAATAAAAAAGCAATAGTTCAGTGAAGTGAAAATCTAAAAAGTGAAATCACTTGGTGAAGTGAAAATCATGTTTGGACAGAACTAGACACTTGGTAATCAATTGGTGAAGTGAAAATCACATTACAGTTCTTTCAAATCACATTACATTTCTCTCATGTTCTACAAGGTTTGTACATGCGAGGCATGCTAGCAACAAAGACTAGGAGGTTTTTGGTGAAGTGAAATCCAAATAAAAAAGACATGAAGGTCCTGGTTAATATCTAGGTAAAAGTGCAACAAAAAGAGCAATATTTTTTTATCTTGGCCTCAATTATATCTCAAACTGTCATTGAGAAGTTTTGTATCAATTCAATCAGCTCAACAAATGTTCAAGCAGAGAGAATCAAATGATTAAGTTTTGCACATGGAACGTACTATGCATACAAGTGGCGACGTCCGACCCTTGTACGATCTTAATCCAGCGGTTGTGCTACACTTCCTCATATGCTTTCACAGTCCTATATGTGCATCGTACCAAAATCATATGGAAGCAGCCGTATGCATAACAGTATTATTTGCACACGCATGACAAGCAAGGACACTCGAATAAAAATATGGTAAAAAAATCCACCATTTTTTGGCTTTAAATATGAGCAAAGGCAGACCACCGAAAACAAAATAACCATTTGTTTTAACAAGGTTCAGAAACAAGTATATATATGAGCAGATCATTGTTTTCTACTTAGAATGGCTGATAGAAGTTGAACATACAACATGAGAGTCATGCAAATTTCTGATTCTCACTGTATAGAAACAACACAATTTTAATCAAGTGGGAAGAAGTAATCCATGCTGGTTCCATACTAAATAGCAATTAAAAGAAACCGAACAAGTGTATGTTTTCTTATTAGACAATAATCTGGATTTCATGGTCTATTGGCTTGATTATACCTGTTGTGAAAACTTTCACCTCACTATTAGTGCTTCAGAAACAAGACATGTGAATATAGTGAAACATCTTTGCCACTGAAAGAAAGTGGCGATTAAATGGAAATGCATATACAGTTCTTCCACCAACCTTTCCTTGAGTTGGCTCACGATCATCTAAAACAATTACTTGTCGGATGACCCATCACCCAAGGTGGGACACATCTCCATATTTTGGTAAGTGCCCGGGGTTTTTCAGTGATGTTTGACCAACAACTTCCTGAATGCACCACCTGCATATTGTATTGACCCTGAAGATGAGAGGCATACAAAGTACTGCAAACCCTTTGAGGTAATTAAAAATTGTCTGACCAACAATCCTGAAAGTCTCAATTAAGAGAACATATCTCTCCCGTAGAGATCAGCAGTGGCAATCAGTAGCAGCAACACAACGATCTATTGGTCATGGAGTCGGCGGAGTTTTAGAAAAATCATAAAATTAAATACTTTCTTCAAAAACTTAGGCGTAGACGGGGGGAATTGAGTGGTTAGTGTCCCAATAACCATAACAATGTCGATAGCTACTCCAACCATTTCCATTATTCTAGTAGACCAATGGGTTTGAGTCCTTATGCCCCTGCATTCATGGAAAGTCAATGGAGTGTAAGCACGACACAGTCAGATGCATCCTCCCAATCATAGAAGGATAGCCTGACATTAGCCCAGCAGAAGACGCACTTAGATGCATAATCAATAAAAAATCATAATTTTTGGATGTACAAAATTGGAGCGAAAATTGTGTAAAGTTTTCTCCATGATCCAGAGTTCAAGTAAATATTTCTCCAGGATTCAGAGTTCAGACCAACAGAACACCTCGTCTGTATCAAGGGACAAATAAATTTAAGTGTTTTCTTAATTCCTCCAATCAAATATTTCTGGAACCACACGTTAATGGTGCTTCGGCAAAGGAAAAACAATTATTTCTAAAAATCTAAAAAATAGTAGCAAAACTAGTAGTTTCTGTAAATCCGAATAAATTTTCTCGCTCAACAAAAGATTTTCATGCCCATATCCAGGCTGCAGTTTCATAGCTATTTTCCTAGACCTAGATTTAACATGCCAGCAGGGGTACATGATGGAGGGAAACATATAATGACATGACAAGGAAATGTGAACCACTCATACGGAAGGAGGAACAGAGGATGAACTGTACATCTCTAGAAGCTTGTAACTGTAATTGACCAATTCTATATAACATTCGACATTGATACACATCTTGTTTATAGGTTTTCCTTTTTTACTATACAAACAAAACAACAAAGATAAATAATAAGACTACTCTGATAAAGTGAGACTGCCTTTAATGTCTAAATTATAACTATAGTTTGTGTAGTTGATAGTAGGAAATAGGGTTAACATCCTTCAACACAAATTAAGGGCATCTTGCTTATGATCTATACATGACGTAAGTGACGTGTATTGTACACCAAAAGTTCATATGCATATGATTTTACAGAAAATTATTGTAACACTACTCCCCAATCACCCAAGTCACGAACATATTGATGAAGTAAAGAAGAATGTCATGTGCTACCATGTGTTTAAGCAAGTTTGAGCAGTGCAAAAAGAATAAAGAACATAGGTCAGTTGTTGATTCATACATGATTTCACCTTGTACAGCATCCTTGACAGGAGCATGGCCCAATTTTGGGCGTTTTTGCTATGGTCCAGCGGTTTCCTGCCTGCATCCCGCCCTCCATGTCTGGTAGAATCATATGCATCCCTACAACTCAAGAAAAATAGTCATTAGTTTCAGTAGCGCCATGCCAAGATGCCCTTAAAAAGGTTACATGAGAAAAGGGTGATGTTACAGAGAAGAGATGTCATCCTAAGCTGGGTGTCCGAAATGAGAAAAGGGTGATGTTACAGAGAATAGAGATGAGAAAAGGGTGATGTTACAAAGAACAGAGAACATAGATGAGAAAATGGTGCTGAGCGGGGCAAGATCAAGATCAAAGCATCTGTTAATACAGATTAATGCTATCTCTCAAGGGATCTATGTGTGACATACATAACCATATTATATACCATTAGTTCACACATATGTTTTGACCAAACAACAATTCTAAGAAAATATCATGTCCTAACATAAGTAGACAATTAGTAATCACATTTAGCACCCAAAATCTAAGCCAAGTAGGAAAATTGCATAGCATGTGCAAGGAACTCAAAATATGTATATGTTAACTTATAAGACATTAATTGCTAGTAACAACCCTTCCAGTGTCAATGTTCTTTCTTCAGTTATTGTAGGTTACGTTTTATTTTCGACAGTTAGATAGTTGAGCAGAATGTCAGTTGTGTGTCTGCATCGACATTTGATTTAGCTCGCAGGTCTAACTACTAAGGGGGAGTCTCACGCCTCCTTAAAACACAAGCTAGTGATTTTCCTTCTGTAAGCAAATAAAAGGAGAATACATAAAGCATAAAAGCTGCAGAAGTTTCAGCAACGCAAAACCCTCTTCTTCCTGAGGAGCTTTGAAACCACTTCATGAGGAGCATCTAAATAGTTGTTAATGAAGATTGCACAAGCAAGAACAAGATATGTTCTTATTGTAGAAGAACTAGACCACAATATATAGAATACTCATTCTTGATCTGCAAGTATGCAAAAGGCAAGCACTCACAAGTACTCGGTGATTTCTGAAGAAAATAGTTACACATAAGACACCATTGTTATCAGTTATTCTCAACAGCCGAATCATAGCTTTGGTACTTGAACCCTCAAGATAGAGTATTTGTGACTTGTTGGTTTCCCATAGAAAGTTCATGCATGTCCAAGTTATGATACTGAAAGAAACAGCAGCCATGATAAGATTTTCTCTGCATGCTTACTCATAGAAGAGCATCAAATAGCAATATCACTGTTCATTGCACGAAAACTAATTTCCCTACTCTAGCGATGTCAGTCGATGCATCGGAACTGTTCCTATCAGTCTGCAGACGAAAAAAAATCTGACCTCTGAATTTTAGCTACTTAACTATAGGACACGTCCGTGCATGATAGAGAGTAGCAGCAGCAACCAAAAGAGTAGCTTAGATAGTTGAGGAGCGGATGAATCGTCGAGTCTAACTCCTCTTATACAAATTAAGCTCAACTCGTGCTAATTGGAAACAACAGGAAGTCCATTTCGTCAGAGACAAGAGCGGGAAGTCCTCTCGCCGCCAACTGCTCTGAATCTACTGGAGACATGTCGTCCTGTTGGTTTGTGTGTGCACAAAAAAACAAGCTGACGGAAGTGGGAAACATATATATATATATATATATATATATATATATATATATATATATATATATATATATATATATGCGTCTGCCTATACACGCAACAACGAATACAACATTTTTTTTCAGAACATCTGAACCCGGGTGTCAAAGCGCCCCTCCCCCAAAGATGCTAAACCCGGGTGAATAGAGCATCCGAGGTTGATGCTAAACAGCACTACAGGAGACCTTTCAAGAGTCAAATACTGGCAATCATATAATAGTATCCACTTAAGACATGAATGAATTTACAACTCTAAGCAAAAGCCATAAGCTGTAAAACATAAGCACGAGATAGTGACTAGAACCGCAACGGTGAACCCTAGAAAATAAATAAAATTGAGGATTTTACTTTAGGGAAACCAAGCAAGCAATTAGAGCAATTATAATTGAGCCTAAACAGCGCCCAATTAAGCCTAATTGGTCATGGCCGTGGCACCAAGCAGGCGAAAAGGTGAGAGAAATTGGAGGCGAGGGGCAGAGAGAAGGAGAGGGAGAGGAGACCTTCCTTGAAGGGCTCCATTCCATGGCGTGGTCGTCGTCGAGAGCGGCCGAGCTCTGTCCTCGCGCGCGCGGAAGAGCGGCGTCGGAGGGCAGCGACAACACGGCCGCGTGTCCGACGGCAGGGCACGGCTGCGTGTGCCGCCCCCTCCTCCTCTCCAGACGCACTAGCGTGAAGAAGGCGGAGTCTTGGGCGGCCGGGCACACCGAGCACCCCGAGCGCGGATCCTGGAGCCTCACTTGGTCGCGGCCGGCAGGACGAGCAGATCGGGGAGCGGGAGCGCCGCCGACTCACCGGCTCCATCCGGAAGCGCGAGCGCCGAGGAAGAGAAGGGGATGGCGGGTTGGGTGAGAGGGAGGCGGAGGAAGGCGACGGGCGGCGGCGGCACATCGGAGTCGGAGATGGGGGCAGCGGCGGCGGCGGCGCGTCGGGAGAGGAGAGGAGAGGTGACATCTCGATGCGGGGTGCCTCCCTTTTTTTCATTTTCATTCATTTTCACTTTTTTGAACCCTGAGTTGACAGCGCTAGTTTTGGCACCAAATTTTCAAACGAAATCTCGTTTCGGTGATTGACCGTCAAAATTCCCGATTTATTATAACAATGGGTTGACACGCCTCATCTTTATGTCCGCTGCATTGCTTGTAACACGGACAAACACGCCTATGATCGCTTGTGGCCGATTTGGTACGTGGCCGGCAAGCCCGGGCCTTCCTATATCCGCCCTAAATTTGGGTTGGGTATGAAGGATGCCGTTTAGCCACGACGTTTGAGGCCGTTATTTGTTCGGTCGGTGACCGGGCCGTCCGTCCAAACGTTTGAGGCGGGTATGAGGCACCCGGATCGATAGATGCTCTAACAGAAATAAGCAATCAATCGATGGAAGAGTGAGATGCATTAATTAATTAATTATTAGTACAATTTTTTTTAAGTATCAATTACAAATTACAATCAGTGCAAGCACCACGCTCGACGCGTGCAGTTTTTCTTCTTCTTTTTTCTTTGCGGAGAGCCTTGATTACAGGTACTAGCGGGGGTAAAAAATAAAACAAGATTCGACGCGTGCTCGTATCGGTCCTCAACTCAAACGACCGGTAGGATCGGACAAACACGCCTGGGTGCCACAATCAATCGGCCGGATCGACCTCAACTCATTGTTAAGTATGGGTTGTGAATCCTTGACTTGACATCAACCTAGCGATATAATTTAGCGCCGCCCTCCGTCGACACATGACGTGTGGGTCCTACATGTTTGTTTAACCGCCAGCACGTGCTGCCGCGCGCATCAATCCCACATGTCACTACCAGAGCCCAGTATTGTGCGGCAGCGCGCGGGAGGCGGGACGAAGGAGGTCGCGGGTGGAGAGGTCGTTGGCTATCCAAATGCACCGGCGGAGGAGAAAGAGAGAGGGATGATGGCCTGTTTGCTTTGCGTGCACCAATATATACTAGTTGTTGGTGGAGCTCCTCGGGCCGCACGTGACCTCTCATGCCCGATGAATGACCCGCGGCAACAACGACGACGATATCCCGTGACCGACAGGAGGCGTCGGCGCACACGCGCGCGAGTTGCGGATGGTGGGCGGATGAAGAGAACGGTTGGGAAAGAAAAAGGAAAATGATTTGTGGTCGAACTAACTGTGCAAACGTTGGATGGAGCACAGTCGAGTCCCTGCCGAGACCGCTGGCGACGGCGCAAGTAACAGGTGGTCGCCTACGTACAGGGAGTTTACAGAGATTAGGTTTAGAATAGAGTTTAGTCCGGTTTGTATGAAAAATGTAGTAAATTTCTTACGGTGGTTTATACGAAACGAAAACAAAAAGACTGTAATGAATTTCGTCGGTTTATATATATGTAGAAAACTCCACCGTGTTTGCATGAATTTTGTCCGGTTAGTTGAAAGAGTGGATGAAATATATGGGGGCAGCGTTGGATGGCTGGCTCCTGCAACAGCGTGCGCGGACGGGTGCCCGAGCGAATTTGGTGCTGCAACTAAGCAATCTTTTTTTTATGAAGTGTGCAACTAAGCAATAAGCTTGGATGGGAAGATTGAGATGAGACGGAGTGATTTTGTTTATTACTGTTTTTTGAGAAAGTCGTGCATCATGCATATGCCTCGTGAATGTTAAAAAACAAATATACGTACGGTCAGTTCTGGCCTTCCCTTGATTCGATCGACGCGTGACGTGGTTTTTTTTTCATGACCGACTTCATTTTCTTATGGTGAATTGGAGCGGTGCCACATTCGGGATGATGAGTAGAACGTCTGATGTGTGGACATGGCAGTGAGTCGTTATTTCATGCCTTCATACAGTGTGATCGTGCGCTGCTATTTTCGAATGCTGCGAAGGAATTCTTTCAAGTCAAGTTGCCTAAATTTCATCCAGCCACTTGGACTAGGGATTTGCTATAGCAGGCTATGCCAAATAGCAGCGGATCCCTCGCACTTTGGCCTCACTATCACGGGATCTGCCTCGTCTCTTGTGGCCTTAGGGCCATTGATGCGCGGTGGATCCTACCCTTTGTCGTTGAGAGGGCTCATGCTTCATTTTAGGTGTTTTTTTGGTCTGTTTGGTGTTTGTATCCTGCTCAGGAAGACAAGACAACGGCATCTAACAACTCCCTATCAGGAATGCCAATAAAATTAATTTCCTCATTACATAGAGGTGATGTCAACACAATACGTTGGGCAAATCCTTATGCCCACGCCCTAACAACCCTACACGTGTTAGAGCTCTGCTGCCTTCTTTTCTTCTCTGCCCTAATTCTCTATCAGAGTTTCCGGTGGTAGACTCCGCCTGCCAGGTAATGAACATGCAACCAAATGATTCAAAAGAAATTTTTATTACAATATATATGCCCGACCAACATATGAAGAATCCCGACAAGAAGATATGTGTCTGAGACAAACACGATGCCACTTGTAGTTCAACAGGAAACAAAAAAACCCTCTTAATTAAGATATAAGCTACAAATAGGAGTGTTCTCATGAGAACTAAAAAGGGATCCCCAACAATGCCTCTGTTAAGTTTTCTTTGAAATCGCCCTACCCCTTTGTTGTTGTTCATTTCTTTATTTGTCTTGGATACCATGGGAGAGATCCCGACTCGGAGTACCAAAGAGAAAAAGACATCGAATGCTTATAAGAGCTCAAGGAAGGACGAACGGGGACATCATCGAAGTATGTCTTCTCCAAGGTAGAGGATCTCAACATTGAGGAGGTAGGAGCATTTCCAATTTCTCCCGCGAGTACACACAAAAATTTCACATAGGTTTTTATATGAGCATACCGGCACATGTGGGCCACCACCATGATATCCATTAGGCCATTATCACTATCTCAATAAATATACTTCTCATCCCAAATCAATCAAGATCATGTCCACTTTGATTGTGCCAACGACAATGAGGAGATCGTCTGTGAGTAGGGTCAACGATTAGGCGAAGATGGAAAGGATTGTGTTGCTCAAAAGTAGAGGTGGCCCATTTAGGGACCACTTAGTAGTAGTAGTGCAGGTCTTGCACCCCTGCGCTACTTCCACCCCTGCGCTACTACTACTGCGTAACCCGGGGGCACGACGGGGACCACTTAGTACTTACGCAGATTGTACACCCCTACGCTACTGCCACCCCTGCACTACGACTACGCCTCCACCTGTAGCGCACAGTTTGCACCCGCGCTACTACTAAGTAGCAGTAGCGTGGGTCAAATAAGTGGCGCCACTACTAAGTGGTTACCTAAAGGGTTTTCCCTAATAGTGGATCTTCTTGATGATCATCTGGATGTTCATTGGAAGAAAGGCTTGTTAAAAATTCACAATATTCATTGTTGTGGTGGAAGACTTAATAAATTCACCTCACTCTCTAAGCAAGTTGTTGGGTCTGAGTGCCCCTTCTCTAGACAGCCAATTATCCTTGGGTCTGTCCCTCGATACGTTTGATAATGCCTTGTGTCAAAGTATCCCATCCGTCCAACATGGCCCTCTGAATTTGTGTAGGATTATTACCCAAACTAGTTGAAAGGAAAATTTTCCTTGCCAAATATTCTGCTAGCTTAATGTTTGTGTAGATTGAATATCCAAACTAATTTTCGAGAACAGACCATTTTGTATATAATGCATAATTTCTATTTGATCTTCTGAATCTTCTTATGTACACTACCTTTATTAAGTCTTAATTACCTTATGTATTCCGTAACATATAACATGAGCGATAGGGGTAAATGGCACATGAATGGGTTTATATCATTTATAATTAACCGCCAGATCAATATATTTGTATCCCCGCTTTATGTTATAAAGCAAACATCATCACATACATTCGGACAAACCAATACAACACACACCACCACCACACACAACACACACCCAAGACATGATACAAAAGGTGTCGGGCACCGTCCCCCAATGCCACCACCTACCAAGGTAACCAAAGATGACGAAGGATAACCGCTTGGAGAGGACGGAGAACTCCATAAAGAAACGAGGAGGGGTGAGACGGACATGACTGAGCAGTGACACCAAGATAGTGCCTCCTAGAAGGGTACGCCCATGGATATCCGCCACCGCCCGATCCGTATGTCAAGTTTTCACGTGGAGTCACATGCGAGGGGCCGAGAGCACCACCACGGCGCCTTCATGAACGATACGACATCCACGGCCTCCACCGCCGTCGACCAGTACAAGAACTGGGCAAGTGATGAACTCCGGCACTCGCACCCCTTCGACATACCCTAGCTCTGCCAACAAGCCGCAACCAAGGCCCCCCACAAGGCCATGGTTGCCCGCCCACACCCGAGACGTAGGTTCTGCCCACGTACGCCACGTCTCCCGTCGCCTGGGCTGCCGCCCAACATCCAGACACCCTCAAGATCATCCAAAAGAATCAGCTTTGGACCAAGGGGACACCCTAGACCGACAAACTGCAGAATGTTTCCCGCCTTGAAGATCGCCGATGCTACAACCACCCGCATGCGTCCAGGGAAAGGCGGAGGTGGGGGAGCAGACGCATCCAGACCGGCACACCCATGTGCTAGTGACGGGGGGCCGAGCACGTCGGCGCCGCCCATCCCTCCAGCCCAATCTCTCCGCCCAAACACACCCCCCTGCCGCCCCGCCTTGGCGTCTAGTGCAGAGCCATGCAAGGCCACCGCACAGCCCCATCAACCGACAAGGAGGGCCCGCCAGGACCGCCACCAACCCCCGAGGAAGCTTACCGGGGAGTCCAACCGCGCTGTCGTCGCCATCCGGCCGACAAGATGCCTGGAAACCGTGCAGCCCGCCCACCTGCCACCGCCGCCGCGCCTCCTCCCCCACCAGCCATGGCCACGGCAGAGGCGGACGCCCGCAGCTCGCGTCACTCCCGGCCCACACCACGGCCCAGATCTGGCCGCACACCAACAGGGCCAGCACCGCTGGAGCCCACCGCGCCCCACCACGCCTCAGCTCTTCACGCAGCCCCCCGCCCTGCTGTCGCCACCGCGCTGCCGCTCGATCTTGGAACCCGCATCCGTCGGCCCTTGCGGGGGAAGGAGGAACACCCCGCCGCCGCCCGCACTGGCAGGGCTTATCCCACCAGCACGTCGGGTGGCGGAGAGGGGAGGGAAGCATGAGGAGGAGGGCCCCGGCGCTCGCAGGAGCGTCGCGGGAGGGGAGGGGGCACTATGTATATTTGTATACATGCAAGTAGGGTACACATACTATCTTATATCTTATTTCTTACACCCCATCCAGTAGGCACTATTAATTCTTTTTTTTTACGAATAGTAGGCTCTATTAACTCAATGTATCAATTCAGTACAATGTACAGATTTATGTTCCACGTACTCCCTCCATTCTATAGTTCTCTCTCTCTCTCTCTCTCTCTCTCTCTCTCTCTCTCTCTCGCCTAACAGAGAGTGAGAGTGAGTTGGGCCGATGCAATGCGGCGATGATTAGTTAAAACTTAACATAGCCCTTCCAGATATGCATGCTACAACATCAAAATAACGTGCTGTTTTTTCATTGATCGCAATTGTCTTTGTTGAAGCTCCCGCTGATGGACTCATCCTCTCTCTCTCTCTCTCTCTCTCTCTCTCTCTCTCTCTCGAGCTGCAGAGTATGACACTGCTACTTAGTGTAACTGCAGAGCAACTGATCGAGTAGTAGTAGTACACTGTCAAGTCAACATACATGTGATTCTGATTTTCATATTGCAGGAGCTAGCTGCCAACAAGGACCGCCACCCAGCTGTCTACTTGCAAAGTAGCCAAAGCCAAGAAATTAAGAACACTTATAATGGTGAGGAATCAAATTTGAAGGCACCCGCTGGATGCATCCATCAAACCAACTCATCGTTTGTAAGCTTGTCATACAAAATTAGGAAGGGGAAGGCGAATTAGATGGATAAATACCAGGCATGTGCCTACTTGCAAATTCTCATGAGAGTTTTTTTATTGTTGAGACCATGCAGCGTACAAGCTACATTCAATCAACCAACAATATTGTACTCCCATAAGCATGTTATGGCAACCAAGAGGTAGTTAACAGTCATATAAGGTTGATTCCAGGCGCGTGAGGGTGAATGAGGGTGAATCCCCATATATGAGCTGGAGCAGGAGCGTGGCTGCAGTTGGAAATTAGGGGTTGATTCCAGGCGACAGGCGCTGAACACTGGGTCCTGTGAAGAAGATCAGTACAAACTAGTTGGCTTACCGCAATGTTTTTACTACTAACGATAAAGCATATGCTCCTTAGAAAGGCCAAAATAAGTGGTATAGATACCATCAACTATTGAAGTGCATATATAGAGTGTAATGAAATGTGACAGTGACAATACCTGTAACGACAGCACTATTGCTAGCGGTACTGAAGTCCAAGCATGAAGTAGCAGCAGAGAGAGATGGCCGCGATTAGAACAGCCCCTGGCTGGTACTTAAATACCAGAATTCCAAATTGGAATAGTATGCACCCTTTTTCCTATATTACCCAAAAAAAACGATCCGCATGGATGCCTCCAACTGTGCTTAATTATAAATAATGTCACAGTGGCTTAATTAATTGAGACATGCACCAGTCTCTCTCTCTCTCCCTCTCTCTCCCTCTCTCTCACTCTCACAAATTTATCTGTTTTCGCTGTGTTATTGTCATAGCGAATATGAACGGGTTTTTCATACATTCACACAACACTTCTGAAACTATTATAAATCTCTAGAGATATGAATGGGTTCTTGGTCCGCCCTCTCTCTCACGCGCGTGCAGCTTGGCGATCATGAGAGAGTGTGGGGTGCAAAGAGACGTCAGATGGGAGACCGAAGAGGCGAGAGTTGATGCATAGCTAAAGGAGTAATGCAGGAGGAGGAGGCGCGTGCATAGTGAAAGCGTTGGTCGAGGAGAGTACTAAAGGATTCCCTTAAAAAAGCTAGATGAAGAAAAGTCATGGTCATGAAGATCACACGATGGACCGGTCTTGCTGCACATCTGGCCGTCGATAACAGACCATTTCCCGATGTGATTACATGAAGCGACACGTTGGATAGAGGAGAAGGGAATGTAAACTGCCTGGGTCGCATCTGATCGAGAGCACGAGGGGGGGAAGATGAGAGTTAAAGACATAAAAAGACTCGGTATATATAGCATTTCTCGTAGTATAGACATGGCATATTACAAGCACACAGTAAGTTATGTTCGTCTAATACAGTCAGTGTACATAGCAACCATCAATTTAAAAGGCCTCGAAAATTAGTTCAGAACTATACTGAGTTGTCATCTCCTGTTCATGCCTACACAATGACGAGTTTACAAATGAAATTGGTGTTTAATTGCCGTCTCTTGTTTATGCCGACAATTTCTTGCATGGCAAAAGTAGGCAAAAAAAGGAAAATACGAGAATGCGTACCTCCATTGTGTTGTCGTCGGGCCCGCTCATGTTGTGCCCTTGCAGGATGAGCTGCTGAGGCTTCGATTTGATTGATCCCCTTCAGTATTCTAAATTTCTGATCTGCGGACTTCTAATCTCTACACGCACTAACAACTGATCACGTTTGATTGGGAAATCGTGTTAATTAGGCCGGCTAATCATTCTCTTTGGTCAAAATCCGCACTCATGTGCTTCATTTCTCCAATCTGTTTGGCCATCGTTTCATCAACAGAACAAACCATCCGTCCCATAATATAAGAGTGTTGTGTAGTGTCAACTCTCTCTCTCTCTCTCTCTCTCTCTCTCTCTCTCTCTCTCTCTCTCTCACACACACACACACACACACACACACACAACAAAGGCCATGAACCCAACGTGGGAGAACTGGGGGAGGAGAAGAGCTTTCTTACCACCATGTGCCCGTCTCCGTCGACGGCATCATCCCACGACGCTAATGGCTTCTCAGACTGGTCTAAGACATCATTCTCCCTGGCCTCCATGAGTTTTACCTGCATGTGCAACCTTGGTTGAATTCCACCACTGTTAAGTCAGACGAGAAGTGCACAACAGCTGAATACACACAGTAGTCTTGCCTTGTTTTAGCCATTTACGTTGTGGAGCAGAGGAGGAGGATGTGGCACTGTGGAGATGGCAGTGGCGGCCGAGCGTCCGCAATCTACTGGTGACGCAGGGTTGGTGACGTGAAAAACTCAACCATCATCTTCAGTCTGACAGGGCAATCAAAACAGTACACATATAAGAAAAACTTTTAATTGGGCTTTAGCAGCCAGCTGAAATGTGAACAAGCAATAGTCAGAAAGCCACAAGGTGCAATGTAATAACATGAATCATGATATCAAGCCCTACAACATCTTTGGTGATTTCCCATGGGCAACGGTGTGCGTTATTTTCCAAACAGAAGAAAAATGTGTATCATTCATAAACCAGTGCCCAAAATCCCTTTTTAGTGCATACAACAATGGGCAAGCACATCCAAATAAAGATATGATAAAGTATCCTCTACTTTATTTTATGCTTTTGAAGAAATAAACAAAAGTGAAATCAAAAGAACCATGTGTCCTAAACAGATTCAGAAGCCGCAACATGAAACCCACAAGAATATATGAGCAAAGAAATGCGTCATTATCTTCTGCATACAATGGCTGATACAAACTAAACTTACGAAAGCAGTATTAGATAGTGGAGCAACATGTCTGGTCTCTGTGTGCATCATTAGCTAGTTTAGCCTGCAGGTCTAACAACCAAGAGGGAGTCTCGCGCCTCGACACACGAGCCATCATTCTCCTTCTGTGAGTGAATAAAAGGGGAAGAACGAAAGCAGCAAAGTCACGTAAAGTTTGAGAAACACGAAACCCTCTTCTTCACCTCGTGTTTGTTAGATTTGAAACCTTGGCTTATGAGGAGCATTTGAAGAATTGTTAATGAAGTTTAATCATTTGTTGACCATACAACGGTAATAACTCAACGTCAACCTTCCACTGGTTCACTGTGAGAAAAATATACCTCTTTGTGAAATCAGTTAGTGATGTTCATAGAATGTGTGAAACAACAACTGAAGTCATGTATGTGAGAACACAGGTGGAAAACTGAAAGATTAAGCCTTGCATAACATAAATAAGAAGAAGGTGAGTTATAACAACATTTTCGGCCAAGCCTTCTTGACAAAAAAATTCAGGTAAGTTCTTTGACCTGTCTCAATCATCCTGCTATATATCATGAAGGTTGATCACTATAGGTATTTCTTAAATGATAAGCTTGGCACTTGTGAGTATTAAGCTGAAAATAATCTACCTATGTGAAGAGAACTTGGACTAGGTGTCACTAAAGACAACTCTACAATTTAAGCCCCCATAGCATTCTGTTAAAGTTACTAATAGTGCGAGTTCAGACAAAACTGCAGTGTTTAAAACTTTCAGAAAAATTATACAGACTAAATGTACAGCAAAACAATAAAAATACTCTAGAGAAAGTAAGTGGATTTAATTTGACATATCAGTTTAGAATAGTACTTGGCATTCACTCCAGAGATCAAGTGACCCACATAATGTCTCAGGACCGAACATGACTAACAAAAGCATGCATGAATAATGTATTTTATTAACACAAATGGAAATTTCGACTAACTAGCATCATTGCAGTAATCAGCCCACAACAAACTCGTAATACAGTGCTAGAAAACAAAATTAGACAAGGTTCACTTCTCCTACATCTTTGTTGCATGCTCATGTAGTTAAATTTTCAGAAACACGCAAAGCCTAACATTGCATATACACCATAAAAAGTTGATACAATACAAGCACCTACAACTTGCCGATCCCAAAGGGCCCGATGACCTCGGTGAGCTTGTCCATGGGGGTACTGTTGGGGAACGTAGTAATTTCAAAAAATTTCCTACGCACACGCAAGATCATGGTGATGGCATAGCAACGAGAGGGAAGAGTGTTCGTCCACGTACCCTCGTAGACCGTAAGCGGAAACGTTATCACAACGCGATTGATGTAGTCGTACGTCTTCACGATCTGACCGATCCAAGCACCGAACGTACGGAGCCTCCGAGTTCAGCACACGTTCAGCTCGATGACGATCTCCGGCCCTCCGATCCAGCAAAGGCTCCGGAGATGAGTTCCGTCAGCATGACGGCGTGGTGACGATGATGATGTTCTACCGGCGCAGGGCTTCGCCTAAACTCCGCGACGATATGACCGAGGTGGAATATGGTGGAAGGGGGCACCGCACACGGCTAAGGAACGATCCGTAGATCAACTTGTGTGTCCATGGGGTGCCCCCTACCCCCGTATATAAAGGAGTGGAGGAGGGGAGGGACGGCCCTCTTCTATGGCGCGCCCTGGGGAGTCCTACTCCCACCGGGAGTAGGATTCCCCCTTTCCTATTCCAACTAGGAGTCCTTCCATGTATTAGGAGTAGGAGACAAGGAAGGGGAAGAGAGAAGGGAAGGAAGGAGGGGGTGCAGCCCTCCCCCTAGTCCAATTCGGACTAGGCCATGGGGGGGCGCGCGGCCTGCCCTAGGCAGCCCCTCTCTCTTTCCCGCAGGGCCCAATAAGGCCCAATACTTCTCCCCGGCGAATTCCCGTAACTCTCCGGTACTCCGAAAAATACCCGAATCACTCAGAACCTTTCCGAACTCCGAATATAGTCATCCAATATATCGATCTTTACGTCTCGACCATTTCGAGACTCCTCGTCATGTCCCCGATCTCATGCAGGACTCCGAACTCCTTCGATACATCAAAACTCATAAACTCATAATATAACTGTCATGGAAACCTTAAGCGTGCGGACCCTACGGGTTCGAGAACTATGTAGACATGACCTAGAACTATTCTCGGTCAATAACCAATAGCGGGACCTGGATGCCCATATTGGCTCCTACATATTCTACGAAGATCTTTATCGGTCAAACCGCATAACAACATACGTTGTTCCCTTTGTCATCGGTATGTTACTTGCTCGAGATTCGATCGTCGGTATCCAATACCTAGTTCAATATCGTCACCGGCAAGTCTCTTTACTCGTTCTGTAATGCATCATCCCGTAACCAACTCATTGGTCACATTGCTTGCAAGGCTTATAATGATGTGCATTACTGAGAGGGCCCAGAGATACCTCTCCGACAATCGGAGTGACAAAACCTAATCTCGAAATACGCCAACTCAACATGTACCTTCGGAGACACCTATAGTACTCCTTTATAATCACCCAGTTACGTTGTGACATTTGGTAGTATCCAAAGTGTTCCTCCGGTAAACGGGAGTTGCATAATCTCATAGTTACAGGAACATGTATAAGTCATGAAGAAAGCAATAGCAACATACTAAACGATCAAGTGCTATGCTAACGGAATGGGTCAAGTCAATCACATCATTCTCCTAATGATGTGATCCCGTTAATCAAATGACAACTCTTTTGTCCATGGCTAGGAAACATAACCATCTCTGATAAACGAGCTAGTCAAGTAGAGGCATACTAGTGACACTATGTTTGTCTATGTATTCACACATGTATTATGTTTCCGGTTAATACAATTCTAGCATGAATAATAAACATTTATCATGAAATAAGGAAATAAATAATAACTTTATTATTGCCTCTAGGGCATATTTCCTTCAGTCTCCCACTTGCACTAGAGTCAATAATCTAGTTCACATCGCCATGTGATTTAACACCAATATTCATATCTATATATGATTAACACCCATAGTTCACATCATCATGTGACCAACATCCAAAGGGTTTAGTAGAGTCAATAATCTAGTTCACATTGCTATGTGATTAACGCCCAAAGAGTACTTAGGTGTGATCATGTTTTGCTCGTGAGAGAAGCTTAGTCAACGGGTCTGTCACATTCAGAGCCGTATGTATTTTGCCAATATTTTATGTCCACAATGTTCTGCACGGAGCTACTCTAGCTAATTGCTCCCACTTTCAATATGTATCCAGGTTGAGACTTAGAGTCATCTGGATCAGTGTAAAAGTTTGCACTGATGTAACTTTTACAACAAACTCTTCTATCACCTCCATAATCGAGAAACATCTCCTTAGTTCTTACTAAGGATATTCTTGACCAATGTCCAGTGATCTACTCCTAGATCACTATTGTACTCCCTTGCCAAATTCAGAGCAAGGTATACAATAGGTCTGGTACATAGCATAGCATACTTTATAGAACCTATGACTGAGGCATAGGGAATGACTTTTCATTCTCTTTCTATTTTCTGCTGTGGTCGGGATTTGAGTCTTACTCAATTTCATACCTTTGCAACACAGTCAAGAACTCTTTCTTTGACTGTTCCATTTTGAACTATTTCAAAATCTTGCCAAGGTATGTACTCATTGAAAATCTTATCAAGCGTCTTGATCTATCTCAATAGATCTTGATGCTCAATATGTAAGTAGCTTTTACTGAGATCTTTTCTTTTTAAAGAACTCCTTTAAAACACTCCTTTATGCTTTGCAGAAAAATTCTACATCATTTCTGATCAACAATATGTCACTCACATATACTAATCAGAAAAGCTGTAGTGCTCCCACTCACTTTATTGTAAATACAGGCTTCATCGTAAGTCCATATAAAACTATATGCTTTGATCAACTTATCAAAGCGTATATTCCAACTCCGAGATGCTTGCACCAGTCCATAGATGGATCGCTGGAGCTTGCACATTTTTTAAGCACCTTTAGGATTGACAAAACTTTCTGGTTGCATCATATACAACTCTTCTTTAATAAATCCATTAAGGAATGCAGTTTTGGCATCCATTTGCCAGATTTCATAAAATGTGGCAATTGCTAACATGATTCAGACAGACTTAAGCATTGATACGAGTGAGAAAATCTCATCGTATTCAACACCTTGAACTTGTTGAAAACCTTTCGCAACAAGTCGAGCTTGGTAGATAGTAACACTACTATCAGTGTCCGTCTTCCTCGTGAAGATCCATTCATTTAACATGGCTTGCTGATCATCGATCAAGTCAATCAAAGTCCATACTTTGTTCTCATACATGGATCATATCTCAGATTTTATGGCCTCAAGCCATTTCGCGGAATATGGGCTCATCATCGCTTCCTCATAGTTCGTAGGTTCATCATGGTCTAGTAACATGACTTTCAGAACATGATTACTACACCATTCTGGTGCGGATCTCTGGAAGACCTACGAGGTTCTGTAGTAACTTGATCTGAAGTTTCATGATCATCATCATTAGATTCCTCACTAATTGGTGTAGCAATCACTGGAACTGATTTCTGTGATGAACTACTTTCCAAATTCGGGAGAAGGTACAATTACCTTATCAAGCTCTACTTTCCTCCCACTCACTTCTTTCGAGAGAAACATCTTCTCTAGAAAGGATCCATCTTAGCTACGAATAACTTGCCTTCGGATCTATGATAGAAGGTGTACCCAATAGTTACCTTTGGGTATTCTATGAAGACGCACTTCTCCGATTTGGGTTCCAGCTTATCAGGTTGAAACTTTTTCACATAAGCATCGCAGCCCCAAACTTTAAGAAACGACAACTTTTGGTTTCTCGCCAAACCACAGTTCATAAGGCGTCGTCTCAACGGATTTCGATGGTGCCCTATTTAAAGTGAATGCAGCTGTCTCTAATGCATAACCCCAAAATGATAGTGGTAAATCGGTAAGAGACATCATAGATCGCACCATATCAAATAAAGTGCGGTTACGACGTTTGGACACACCATAACGTTGTGGTGTTCCAGGTGGCGTGAGCTGTGAAACTATTTCACATTATTTTAATTGAAGACCAAACTCGTAACTCAAATATTCATCTCCATGATCAGATCGCAGAAACTTTATTTTCTTGTTACGATGATTTTCCACTTCACTCTGAAATTCTTTGAACCTTTCAACTATTTCAGACTTATGTTTCATCAAGTAGATATACCAATATCTGCTAAAATCATCTGTGAAGGTCAGAAAATAACGATACCCGCCACGAGCCTCAACACTCATCGGATCGCATACATCAGTATGTATTATTTTCAATAAGTCAGTTGCTCACTCCATTGTTCCGGAGAACGGAGTTTTAGTCATCTTGCCCATGAGGCATGGTTCGCAAGCATCAAGTGATTCATAATCAAGTGATTCCAAAATCCCATCAGCATGGAGTTTCGTCGTGCGCTTTACACCAATATGACCTAAACGGCAGTGCCACAAATAAGTTGCACTATCATTATTAACTCTGCATCTTTTGGCCTCAATATTATGAATATGTGTATTACTACGATCGAGATCCAACAAACCATTTTCGTTGGTGTGTATGACCATAGAAGGTTTTATTCATGTAAACAGAACAACAATTGTTCTCTAACTTAAATGAACAACCGTATTGCAATAAACATGATCAAATCATATTCATGCTCAATGCAAACACCAAATAACACTTATTTAGGTTCAACACAAATCCCAAAAGTATAGGTGCGATGATGATCATATCAATCTTGGAACCACTTCCAACAAACATCGTCACTTCACCCTTAACTAGTCTCTGTTTATTCTGCAACTCCCGTTTCAAATTACTAATCTTAGCAACCGAACAAGTATCAAATACTCAGGGGTTACTATAAACACTAGTAAGGCACACATCAATAACCTGTATATCAAATATACACTTGTTCACTTTGCCATCCTTCTTACCCACCAAATATTCAGGGCATTTCCGCTTCCAGTGACCATTTCCTTTGCAGTGTAAGCACTCAGTTTCAGGCTTTGGTCCAGCTTTGGTCTTCTTCACGGGAGTGACAACTTGCTTGTCATTCTACTTGAAGTTCCCTTTCTTTCCCTTTGCCCTTTTCTTGAAACTAGTGATCTTGTTAACCATCAACACTTGATGCTCTTTCTTGATTTCTACCTTCATTGATTTCAGCATCACGAAGAGCTTGGGAATCGTTTTCGTCATCCCTTGCATACTATAGTTCATCACGAAGTTCTAGTAACTTAGTGATGGTGACTAGAGAATTCTGTCAATCACTATCTTATCTGGAAGATTAACTCCCACTTGATTCAAGCGATTGAAGTACCCATACAATCAGAGCACATGCTCACTAGTTGAGCGATTCTCCCATCTTTTAGCTATAGAACTTGTTGGAGACTTCATATCTCTCAACTCGGGTATTTGCTTGAAATATTAACTTCAATTCCTGGAACATCTCATATGGTCCATGACGTTCAAAACGTCTTTGAGGTCCCGATTCTAAGCCGTTAAGCATGGTGCACTAAACTATCAAGTAGTCATCATATTGAGCTAGCCAAACGTTCATAACGTCTACATCTGCTCTTGCAATAGGTCTGTCACCTAGCGGTGCAACAAGGACATAATTCTTCTGTGCAGCATTTAGGATTAACCTCAGATCATGGATCAAATCCGCAACATTGCTACTAACATTTTTCAACACAGTTTTCTCTAGGAACATATCAAAATAAACATATGAAAGCAACAACGCGAGCTATTGATCTACAACATAATTTGCAAAATACTACTAGGACTAAGTTCATGATAAATTAAAGTTCAATTAATCATATTACTTAAGAACTCCCACTTAGACAGACATCTCTCTAGTCAACTAAGTGATCACGTGATCCAAATCAACTAAACCATGACCGATCATCATGTGAGATGGAGTAGTTTTCAATGGTGAACATCACTATGTTGATCATATCTACTATATGATTCACGATCGACCTTTCGGTCTCCGTGCTCCGAGGCCATATCTGCATATGCTAGGCTCGTCAAGTTTAACCTGAGTATTCCGCGTGTGCAAAACTGGCTTGCACCCGTTGTAGATGGACGTAGAGCTTATCACACCCGATCATCACGTGGTGTCTGGGCACGACGAACTTTGGCAATGGTGCATACTTAGGGAGAACACTTCTTGATAATTAGTGAGAGATCATCTTAAAATGCTACCGTCAATCAAAGCAAGAATAAGATGTATAACAGATAAACATCATATGCAATCAAAATATGTGACATGATATGGCCATGATCATCTTGCGCCTTTGATCTCCATCTCCAAAGTACTGTCATGATCTTTATCATCACCGGCACGACACCATGATCTTCATCATCTTGATCTATATCAATGTGTCGTCACATGGTCGTCTCGCCAACTATTGCTCTTGCAACTATTGCTATCGCATAGCGATAAAGTAAAGCAATTATTTGGCACTTGCATCTTATGCAACAAAGAGACAACCATAGGGCTTCTGCCAGTTGCCGATAACTTCAACAAAACATGATCATCTCATACAAAAACATATATCTCATCACGTCTTGACCATATCACATCACAACATGCCCTGCAAAAACAAGTTAGACGTCCTCTACTTTGTTGTTGCAAGTTTTACGTGGCTGCTACGGGCTTAAGCAAGAACCAATCTCACCTACGCATCAAAACCACAACGATAGTTTGTCAAATAGACTCCGTTTTAACCTTCGCAAGGACCAGGAGTAGCCATACTTAGTTCAACTAAAGTTGGAGAAACTGACACCCGCCAGCCACCTGTGTGCAAAGCACGGCGGTAGAACCAGTCTCGCGTAAGCGTACGCGTAATGTCGGTCCGGGCCGCTTCATCCAACAATACCGCCGAACCAAAGTATGACATGCTGGTAGGCAGTATGACTTATATCGTCCACAACTCACTTGTGTTCTACTCGTGCATATAACATCAAACCATAAAACCTAGGCTCGGATGCCACTGTTGGGGAACGTAGTAATTTCAAAAAATTTCCTACGCACACGCAAGACCATGGTGATGGCATAGCAACGAGAGGGAATAGTGTTCGTCCACGTACCCTCGTAGACCGTAAGCGGAAACGTTGTCATAACGCGGTTGATGTAATCGTAAGTCTTCACGATCCGACCGATCCAAGCACCGAACGTACGGAGCCTCCGAGTTCAGCACACGTTCAGCTCGATGACGATCTCCGGCCCTCCGATCAAGCAAAGGCTCCGGAGATGAGTTCCGTCAGCATGACGGCGTGGTGACGATGATGATGTTCTACCGGCGCAGGGCTTCGCCTAAACTCCGCGACGATATGACCGAGGTGGAATATGGTGGAAGGGGACACCGCACACGGCTAAGGAACGATCCGTAGATCAACTTGTGTGTCCATGGGGTGCCCCCTACCCCCGTATATAAAGGAGTGGAGGAGGAGAGGACCGGCCCTCTTCTATGGCGCGCCCTGGGGAGTCCTACTCCCACCGGGAGTAGGATTCCCCCTTTCCTAGTCCAACTAGGAGTCCTTCCATGTATTAGGAGTAGGAGACAAGGAAGGGGAAGAGAGAAGGGAAGGAAGGAGGGGGTGCGGCCCCTCCCCCTAGTCCAATTCGGACTAGGCCATGGGGGGCGCGCGGCCTGCCCTAGGCAGCCCCTCTCTCTTTCCCGCAGGTCCCAATAAGGCCCAATACTTCTCCCCGGCGAATTCCCGTAACTCTCCGGTACTCCGAAAAATACCCGAATCACTCGGAACCTTTCCGAACTCCGAATATAGTCGTCCAATATATCGATCTTTACGTCTCGACCATTTCGAGACTTCTCGTCATGTCCCCGATCTCATCCGGGACTCCGAACTCCTTCGGTACATCAAAACTCATAAACTCATAATATAACTGTCATCGAAACCTTAAGCGTGCGGACCCTACGGGTTCGAGAACTATGTAGACATGACCTAGAACTATTCTCGGTCAATAACCAATAGCGGGACCTGGATGCCCATATTGGCCCCTACATATTCTACGAAGATCTTTATCGGTCAAACCGCATAACAACATACGTTGTTCCCTTTGTCATCGGTATGTTACTTGCTCGAGATTCGATCGTCGGTATCCAATACCTAGTTCAATATCGTCACCGGCAAGTCTCTTTACTCGTTCTGTAATGCATCATCCCGTAACCAACTCATTGGTCACATTGCTTGCAAGGCTTATAATGATGTGCATTACCGAGAGGGCCCAGAGATACCTCTCCGACAATCGGAGTGACAAAACCTAATCTCGAAATACGCCAACTCAACATGTACCTTCGGAGACACCTGTAGTACTCCTTTATAATCACCCAGTTACGTTGTGACGTTTGGTAGTACCCAAAGTGTTTCTCCGGTAAACGGGAGTTGCATAATCTCATAGTTACAGGAACATGTATAAGTCATGAAGAAAGCAATAGCAACATACTAAACGATCAAGTGCTATGCTAACGAAATGGGTCAAGTCAATCACATCATTCTCTCCTAATGATGTGATCCCGTTAATCAAATGACAACTCTTTTGTCCATGGCTAGGAAACATAACCATCTCTGATAAACGAGCTAGTCAAGTAGAGGCATACTAGTGACACTATGTTTGTCTATGTATTCACACATGTATTATGTTTCCGGTTAATACAATTCTAGCATGAATAATAAACATTTATCATGAAATAAGGAAATAAATAATAACTTTATTATTGTCTCTAGGGCATATTTCCTTCAGGTACATCATTCTCTGCATCACACGGACAACATAGTTCTAACGGCCGGGGAGTTGACTGAGACCTGGCTATATTTATAAAGCCTGTGAACTAAATGCTTTATACTGCTACTAACTAAGAACAGGAAAAAAACACACACACAAGGTAGTTCAGCCTCTTGCTTGTTTCCCTTTTGTTAGAAAAAAACCGCGACCCAAACCTTCCTAGAACAACAACCCGCAAAATAAATCCCAACTGACAAAGGAAAAGACTACTACCCTGCCCAGCCCACTACCCAAAGCCTGCCCGAATAAACAAAACATGACAGAAAACAGCCCTACCCTGTTTGTTACCTATATGGACCAATTTACAAGGGACTACATAAATGCACGCATCTAGAAGCAACACAAGTATCAAAGGATATAGCAATCATGGAGTCGATTGAGACTTCGCTAAAACTCAGTCGATTGAGTTTTAGTAGAACCTTAAGATTAAATCCTTTCTTCAGAAATTGAGGAGTGGCGAGGGGAATTTTGTGGTCAGTGTCCCAATAACCATAGCCGTGTTGACAACTACTCCAACCATTTAAATTATTCCAGTAGACCAATGGGGTCAGTACTTTTGCCCCTGCTTTCACGGAAAGCCAATGGAGTGAAAGCATGTCACAGTCGGATGCATCCTAACCATTATAGAAGGACAGGCATGCATTAGCCCACTGTTTCAGATCCTCATAAAATGCTTGACCGGTGCTACACCAAGTCAACTCAAGTCAATGGAAACTTTTTGGGTTGTCGGATGAACTTAGATGTTTAATCGATAAAACAACATAATTTTCGAATGTACAAAATAGGAACCAGACTTGTGTAAAGTTTTCTCCATGATCCAGAGTTCGGGTAAACTTTTCACCAGGATTCAGAGTTCAAACAAACAGAAGATGTCTTTTCTATTAAGGGATAAATAAATTTTGCTATTTTCTTAATTCCTCCAGTGAAATATTTCTAGAACCACGTTAATGGTGCTTCGGCAAAGGCAAGACAATTATTCTAAAAATCTCAAAACATCAGCAAAACTAGCAGTTTCTCTAAATCTGAATAAATTTTCTCGCTCACCACAAGATTTTCATGCCCATATCCAGGCTGCAGTTTCATAGCTATTTTGTTGGACCAAGATTTAATATGACAGCATGGTAGAGGATGGGATACATTTTTTTGTTTTTTCTTGCTTCAAGTTTAACATTCAGTAGGAAAACATATATGTACATATATATACGAACAGAGGAGCAGAGGACGAACCGAACATCTCCATAAGCTTGCAATGGCAATTCAAAAATTCAATCCTTCTACACATCTTGCTTACCGGTTTTCTTTTGTTACTATAGAAAAAGACAGATAACCAGAATAATCCGGTACACTGAGACTGCCTTTAATGTCTAAATTTTTAGTATGGTTTTTTAGTTGATAGTAGGAAATAGGGTCACCATCCTTCAACACAAATTAAGGGCATCTTGCTAATGATCTATCCATGACATAAATGACAATATAGTATACCAAAAAATTCATATGCAAAAGTGGATTCAGTGTCAATATACACAACTGTCCCATTAAACTAAGATAACTCTATGAAAGAACTTGGATTCAATTGTCGATATTTACAACTTTCAGTTTAAGCCCCCTAACATTCTAGTGAACTTGCTAACAGTGTGTGGTTCAAACAAAAATTGTAGGCTGTTTAAACCTTTCAACAAATGTAATACAGGCTAACTGTAGAAAAAAAATCAATAAAATTACTAGGAAGAAAGTAAGGGCTTTAACGTGACATGTCAATTGAGCATAGTACTTAGGATTCACTCAAGAGGGAATACTATCAACTGACCCACATAATGTCTCAAGACCAAACACGATTAACAAAAGCATGACACATGATTGTGCAACAATGACTATTGATTCAGTTCCACACTTCAAGAAAGGGGATATCAACCGCCATTAGAATATGCAAACTGACAGAAATTATGCACCTGATATGACTTACTACTTCTCTCATCTAGTTGTAGCTGGTCTAGCAAAGAGAACCCAAAACCCAGAATCACGAAATGGATGTTCTCTTGGTTAGTATACGGAACTACTAATTATCTTTGTTGCCTCACCACAGAGCAACCTATAAAAGTGGCATGGACCACCTCACAACAAAAACAACATGCTACCTACAAATAGAGGAATGCTTTTTGTTGTAGCATGGACCATCAGACTAACTACTTCACTTGGTTGCACACTATGCGATTCTCACCAAAGGACGGCTACCCTACTACTTTACTATCTCCACAAACTACAGAAAAAGGTGAGAAAATCAACCTAAACTACAGATTGTAGCAACGATACAGACAAAATAACAACAGAATCTCAAAATTTTCGTTCTTTTTGAATTGAATAACTCCCTCCATACTAAATGGTCAAGTTGGTCACAAAAAGTAGCACACAAAAAACCAAGGATAGTGCACATGAGGCGACCCATCTGCCATTGACCATCAACGAAGTTGTGAATGTACAACAGGAATTGATGTTTGGGGTAGTGCCAGCAATTAAAATCATACCATAGTAAAATCATTGGACACCCCGTAATCGCTCGGGCGCGCAGCTGCCTCACGAGGCCTGGTAGCATAGTGGGTTTTATAGGAGAAATTATCCACATCTTGAGTATTGAGACCCGACCAAGTAACAATCATCTAAAAAAAACAGAGAACAGAAATGTTGAATCAGCCATTTAAACAAAAACAAAAAAGATGGACTGCATAGGAAGCATATTAGTAGTCCATAATGCCTACCAGTTCCCTCCCAACAATGTCTTACTCAAATTAAGCAGAAAGAGAATGATATGATTGCACCAACAAACTTTCTTTTAGGATATCATCAAAGAGACAAGAAAACAATCTAAATCCAAAATCAAAGCATCCAAAAAGATAGGATTTATAGAAGAGCAAATAGAACTTCTTGGATGCCTATCTAGAGGGAATTTTATAGCAGTGACATGATGATGGTATAAGATCAATATGGCTAATTACGAAAAGGACAAGACAATCCTTGACCGAGAAACATTAATCGAACACACACAAAATCAAGGCAGGTCACAATAGGGTAGCATTTGTACCAATGAAAGGAAGCAACGATAGTGCATAAATAATTTTTCACTAACCTTTGCTCGCATTGGCTTGTCTGAATCTTGTGAAACGAACACATTTTGACTCGACTGGGCCATCATCCTCAGCAAGAACATACATCCAGCCATATCTTCTAATGCCCGGGATTTCACTGCTGCAGGAGACTTCCTGCCCGAATCTCTGCCTCAACGTCTATTATTAGAACCATCTGCCTCGTCGGATGAAACAACATCAGTTTGAGTGGTGCCATGCCAAGATTCCCTTAAAGAAAGTTAGATCAAGAAAAAGGGTGTGCTCTAACATACATAGTGAGGGTGGACCAGACTGACAAGGCTAGAATTATGGACAAGTGCTAGGTGGCCGCCAAAGGCATGGCCGGGGTGCCGAAGATAGGGCCACAACACATGTTCCGCCGGGCATGAATAACACAGCGGACCGGTCTTGCCGCGCACCTGGCCGCTCGCTTGACGACGGACCATCTCCCAGTGAGATGCTAGTCGGGCACTACTTTATCGGCTTGGCACAACCTTGGGGTGACGCTGCTCGATGTGCGCATTGTAGACGAAGCAAGACACTGGATGGAGGAGAAGGGATGCGCGCTGTGTGGGATGGGTCAGATCGAGAGCGCAAGGGGCGATCTTTTAGAGAGAGATCGTGTGCGGCTAGGCAATCAATGAGCGAGCGGAGAATGCGGAGAGACCTTGGATGGGGGAGCGATCCGCGTGAGGCACACGAGAGGAGTCGACGGCCGATGGATCGCGGCGGGTTGGCGCGAATTTTGCGGCAAGAAGGGGAGAAACGAAGGAGGAGGCAGCGCAGCGCATGCATGTGGGCGGGGATTAAATGAGGAAAGCGTTGGTTTGGGATGGAATTGAAGGAGCGCCTGGTTTCTAGGTGGAAAGCGGCGTAATTAACGGAGCCTCCGCGACGAGAACGATTCATCTATTAGCTAGCTAGCTTGGAAAGCACAACGGACGGGTCAGACTAGAGATTGATTCCCACGCGATTGATTAATGCCTTTGCATGCGCATGGGGAGTTGGTTTCTCTCTCTCTCTCTCCCTCTATGATTTGTTAACTTCCTTTTTTTTACCGTGTTTGTTAGGTTTCCTAGTAAGTGGTTGCAAGGCCGTAGTTTCATACGTGGGATTTTTACACTGATTATAAGGTATTTCCTGATTTCTAGCTAGCACTGTGAATCACAACATATCTGTTGCTAAGATACTGAAAAAATGGAACAGGCATGCACTAAATAGATAGGTACTGTATATTACAAAACAGCGTAAAGGCAAGAAAAAATTGAGCGCTTGTATATATATAGTCATGTAACATTAAGGTAGAAAACAGATTCAACGGTCTACTCCATATCAGATGCCTGTGAGTGATGATGGAACAACCTAGCCTAGAGTTATGAGATGTGTTTGACAGGATCACCAGGCCTGTATACATTAGAGAGCAAAAAGTTGGAAGCAAAGATGGCTCCAGGAGCACTTCAAGGCCACAAGGCTTGTATTCGATTATTTTACTTTCACGCACGAGCACATACATATACATGAGCATTTGATTTGTACTTCCACAACCTCTGCATCTGGATCAATACTATACTCTGAGAGGAACCTCCCGGGTCGCTCTCCTCGGGCGACTCCGGAGGCCGCCGCCGCCGCCCCTCCGCCCTTCTCCGCCACTCCCTCTCCTCGCCGTCGCCGGAGGAGGCCGCCGGGCGAAGCCTAGCGGCGGACGGCGGCGGCGAGGTTCCTCCCATCCAGACCACCCCCACCCACTCCTTCAAATCCAAATCGAAGCTCGTCGACATGGCCATGGCGGGCGCCCAGAGCCGGTCTCTCCCACCCTCTCCCGTGCCGGATCTGGCATGCCAGCCTCCGGATCCGCCCGTCCTCCTGCTCGGGGGCGCTGTCCGTGGCCGGATTCGGACCCGAAGCCATCCCGCTTGGCTGCCTCGGCTCCGGCATGCTCCCCCGGCTGGATCTCGTCCCTCTCCACCGTCAGCATCGACCACCTCCCATGCTGCATTGCGAGCTGGCTCCGGCGGCGCCCAAGACCGGTGGTTCCCCCTCCGATTCGTGCCTCTGCCGTGCTGCTCGCGCCGGCTCTCCTCTCGTGGCGGCTGGCCGGGCATGTCCACGCCGGGCCTTGCCGTTGATGGGTGTCTCCGTCCCCGACCTTCCCCGTGTTGGACCCGCCATGGCAGTGTCCGATCTGGAGGCCTTGCCCCTGTGCCCCATCCCGTGCTCCGCCATGCGCCTCCTCCTTCCTCCTCCGCCACCGCCCATTCTATTTCCATCGTGCTCCTCTGCGGGCTCGCCAAATGAAGGTGGCGTCGTGGCTCTCTGCCTTGGGAGCCCTCCACCTCCCAGATCCCCCGGTGGGTTGTCACTGTCTCGTGGCTTCACCTGCAGGGGGCGCCGCACCAGTGGTCCTCACTGGTGGCTCTCGGCGTCAAGGGTGCCTGCCGGCGTCGCTGCCGGTTGGATTCGCCCGGATCTGGGGCCGTCCATCCCAGCGCTGCTTGGCGCTATTGGCGGTTGCTCTGCGTCTCCTCGGAGGAGGACGTGACCGGGGTTTGGGAGAAATCCATGGTCGGCCAGCTGCTACTGGCCGAGACAGCGGTGACGCTTCCCGTCCTTTCCATCTTGATGGCGCTGTCTTCATCCCCGGGTCTTGTGATGTCTTGGGTGTGCCCTGTGGAGTTCTATGCTTGGTGATGGCCTTCGACTACGCCGGTGGCACACAGGTGCCATGGCGTCGTCTCGGCCCAGCGTGACCGTTCGAATGTACCCCATGACATAGGTGGTGTCGCGGCGTTGTGCAGTCTTGGTTGCCCGGTGCTTTTCGATTGCGTCGACGGTGCAGTGTCGTGGTTTAGTCTTGGCTCGCCGCTGCAGTTCAAGCGCGCGTGGTGCCCCTTGTTGTGATGTTTTGGGTGTGCTCTGTGGAGTTCTATGCCTGGTGATGCCCTTTGACTACACCGGTGGCACACAGGTACCGTGGCGTCGTCTTGGCCTGGCATGGCCGTTCGAATGTACCCCATGACACAGGTGGTGTCACGGCGTTGTGCAGTCTTGGTTGACTGGTGTTTTTCAATTGCGTCGACGATGCAGTGTCATGGTTTAGTCTTGGCTCGCCGCTGCAGTTCGAGCGCCCGTGGTGCCCCCTGTTGTGTTGTGTCCCCACTCACCATGTGTTGTTTTTGCTTTATTTCTCCTTCCTGTGCCCCCCTGTACTTCTGGTTCACTTGAACCCTATCTTGTATTAGGCTGCAAAGTGTATAGGCAACAAAAGAATACAATTCAGGCGGGGAGGATTACTTCTCCCCCCCGGTGAAAATTCAAAAAAAAAACAACCTCTGCATCTTGATGAACATCAATCTACATACATATATATGTCTCAGGCGCCATGACAAATTCATCAAAACAAAAAAAGACTGGCCTCACATAGAAGCACCAACAAATTCATCAGCTGTCCGTGTCGAATCAAAAGGATAAGAAAAAGCAACAAATCCATATACAACAATACCCAACACTACAGGTTTGGACATACACGATCATCTTTACCAACAAGACTCCCTCACTAACAGCTTACCTAGCAGTACCAAAAACTGAGAGTTCAAAACGCAAAACTCAAATGCTCGACAACATCAACGGAGGGCTTTGATAATGTCTTCGATGGTTGGTAATTAGGGCCTCAAAAACTTGCATCGTCTCGGCAAAGGGCTTTGATATGTCTTCGACGCTTCAACATGAGGGACTCAAAAGGCTGCTTCCTCTCGGCCAACGGCCGACAGCTCCATACAATAATCCTTCATTGCTGCACTAGAAACATGACACGGTCAGTTTCATGCTTGATGGGTTCATTCCTGCTAGTCCACAATGCCAAAAAAATTAAAAACAACAAATGCTCCCTAGCACCATATTTCAGCTAAGAAAGTACTCCCTCCGTTCGGAATTACTTGTCGCAGAAATGGATGTATCTAGACGTATTTTAGTTCTTGATACATCCATTTTCGAGACAAGTAATTCCGAACGGAGGGAGTAGGTCTTAACACAGAACTAGGTGTCCAGTTCCAAGACTAACCAAAAAACAAACTAATAATGGATAACAGGAGCAGGTCATCATGTGCTCTAGAAAAGCACATGTAGTTTAAGCCATTTGCCGTCCACAATCAGTGGCACTTAGAAAATAATGCACCCAGCCGGCTCATAGGGGAAGAAAATGCATCTTTTAAGGCACCAGATCAGTGCTAGAAGAGAGATTAAGCCATGTACATCAGCAAGTTCGTTGCTATATCAGAACCAACAAAACAAGAAATTGCCAAGGTTAAACCTATGGTTCATATAGGGACTCCAGCACAGGATCATGGCATAATTTTACGGATCTGCATGCATAAGAGAACCTAGGGATCGAACTATCATATCACTGCTGTAAAACGATGGCACAAATTATTATACCAGAAGCCCGAGAAGCACAAACATTGGCATCGCAGCCCATCACGAGAGCCCCAAACAATAAAATTGTGATGGCGTGATGGCGAGCATAAGATTCACCATGGCTCGATGGCCATGGGCACACAAGCGCATGAGAGAAAGCAGAGCGGAGAGCAATGGGAGGGGCTTACCTACGCCAGATAGGATTGGAGGTCTGTAACAGCCGGTTAAATTTTGCCTTGATTTCCTCGAGGCTCTCTGAATTTGTTCTGATTGCAGAGCATGTTCTTCGAGCGAATCCGTCCTTTGGCTTGAAACGCCTACATGAATAACACATTCAGGTTTAAAAACAATTTGTCGGTTGCAACCTACTACAAAGTGCAATCTGCTCACTCAACACTTGAACGATTGACAAGGGAATAGTTGGAGGCTTGCTGCACACAAACTAAGCCCTGGAAAGTGAACGCAGTACAGGTGGAGAAACATCTCAAAAGAGAACACAGAATGATCACACCTATGGTGCTATCAAGGATCAGGAAGATCCCTGACCAGAAAATTCAGACAAAAACATGGCAACACTATCACATTTCTCCAACCTACAGAACTAAAGCCATCTAAACTGAAATTTCAACATAACTCACACAGGAATCTCGGTATTTTTGTGTGTATGTTCTAAACTTCTAATCCCAGATGATCGTGATTGGATTCGTTCCAAATTTATGACAAAATGTATGGAATCTCAAATGGAGTTTTGACGTCAATTAACTACAAACAACAATTGAGGGACACTCGATAACGAACTTCGCAAAGTATCACCCAGTCAACTAATCAAGATCGAAGTAATTCTGACATAAATAAGAGGACAAACATTATACTCCCCCCGTCCCAAAATAAGTGACTCAACATTGTACTAGCTTTAGTAGAGAGTTAGTATAAAGTTGAGTCACTTATTTTGGCACGGAGGGAGTACCTTACATGAGAAGCGCTGTCCATGATCTTCTTGCAATTGATTTCTTGCGTGAAACAGAAGAATCAAAACTTTGTTCCAGCAGACTAAATAGTAGAGAGCTCTAAAATGTCCTGAGGACACGGAAAAGAATTAGCTACAGTATCCAGTAAGACATCCAGCAAGCTATACCATAGGCAGACAAAAAAACACCATCACATATCTGCAAGACAATTACCATGTGCGAAAGGGTTGGCGACACCCGGTTGATTTTGCCTTGATTTCCTCGGGGCTCTCTGAATTTGTATTGCTTGGAGAGTATGCCCTCGGAATGAAGTCCTTCGGCTTGAAAGCATGGGAAGTGCTGCAGCCTAAAGATGGTAAGGTCAAAGTTGGCGGCCACACTCACTCGATACTAGAAATATTGAACGAGCTTACTTACCCATTGGCAACATAGACCAATGAGAATGCCTTGTTGTAGTACTCTATGGCCATCATGGGCATGGTTTGGTCCTTCCTGCAGAGAAGAAGATCATAACTATTAGATAACGTTTGGAACGTGACTAGCTAAAGAAAAATAAGCAAGCAAAAGAACCATTGTTGTGTGTTGAAAGGCAGCAACACTAACCTGTTCATGATACTCACTTAACGAAGGATTGACTGCTGTTTTCGAAAACAGAAGGCTGTGATGGCTTACGTACACCGCTACTTGTTGTTGGCTGAGTAGCCCAATCTTGTGTCTGAAGGCCAAAAAAAACAATGCATCTGTTAGTTGAACCTTGAATTTACATACATATATATAATTAACAAAAGAAGAGCAAACGGTAAGCCACGGTTCAAAACAGAGTAGATCTGAATAATCACTTCTCATAATTTCCATTGTCAGATTTGTTTCAGACTCATAAATGGTGGTTATTTTTATTTCCATGCTTCAGGAGAAAAAGCACTCCACGATTCGTCCCAACACAAGCAACAACATAGAGACTAGTACTGAAGAAAGGGTGGGGAGCTAGAACAACATAACACCTTTTATCTTTGTCAATTATCATTCCTAATGGATAAAAGAAAAGCATGATATATTTCAGATTCCGACACAAGCAGATTGAAAAAAAAAAGGCTTGGCCATTAATGGTACCAACGGCTGGGCATCAGCAAACTTACCCACTTCTTTTTTAAGCTGTGCATTATTTGGAGCTCATAGATGGAACCACAATTTGTAGTGTGCCACAGATAATTGTTTTATCTGCTATAACCATTTATGGCTTCAGGATTTTTACACGATTCAAGTACCCAGTATCTACGTTTTGAACCATTAAGTTTTTTGTAGGAGGCTTTGCTGGTAGAGTTGAGGAACACAAATGAAGCTAATTTACAAGGTAAAGAACACAACCAATCATGTCCACCTAAACCGACCACCAAATGGAACCAGATGAACATGAACATGCAGGTGACCACAAGCACAACACAATGTCAAGCGATTGGTTCCATGGCTGGCACAAAGGCCATGAACCCAAAGTGGGAGAAGTGGGGGAGGAGAAGAGCATTCTTACCACCACGCACTCGTCTTTGTCGGCAGGAGCATCCAAGGACAGCGACGGCTTCTCAGACTGGTCTAAGGCATCATTCTCCTTGTCGTCCATGAGCTGTACCTGCACGTGCAACCTTGGTTGAATTCCACCACTGTTTAGTCAGACGAGAAGTGCACCATAGCTATATACACACTAGAGTCTTACCTTGTTTAAGCCATGGACATTGTGGAGCAGATGAAGAGGAGGATGGCCATGGCGGAGACAAGGGTGGCGGCCGAACGCCCCCAATCTACTAGTGACGCAGAGTTGTCGATGACTTGAAAAACTCTAACATCATCTTCAGTCTGACAGGGAAATCAAAACAATACACACATAAGCAAAACTAGCTTTGGACGAATGCACAAGCAAGAACAATATATGTTCTTATTAGAGAAGAACTAGACCACAATAAAAAGTCATTCATAATCTGCAACTATGCAAAAGTAAACACTGGAAAAAAAATCTAAGTTACAACAGAAAATGGGGAGCATCCAGCATCATAGACCATATGGAATGAGCCATTTGACCGTCTTTGGCGTATTGTGATTGTGAATGGGGAGCATCCAGCACTAAGGCCATGAACCCAAAGTGGGAGAACTAAGGGGAGGAGAAGAGTCTTCTTACCACCACGCGCGACGGCTTCTCAGACTGGTCAGGTCTAATGCATCATTCTCCTTGGTGTTCACGAGCTGTACCTGCACATGCAACCTTGACTGAATTCCAGCACTGTTTAGTCAGATGATAAGTGGACGATAGCTGAATACACACCGGAGTCTTACCTTGTTTTAGCCATATACGTTGTGGAGCAGAGGAGGAGGATGTGGCACTGCGGAGACGACGGCGGTGGCCGAGCGTCCCCAATCTACTAGTGACGCAGAGTTGTGGGTGACTTGAAAAACTCTACCATCATCTACAGTCTGACAGGGCAATCAAAACATCACACACATAAGCAATACTAGCTTTGGATGAATGCACAGGCAAGAACAATGTATGTTCTTATTAGAGAGGAACAAGACCACAATGAAACAGTCATTCACGATCGGCAACTATGCAAAAGGCAAGCACTTGGTGATTTCTAAAGAAAATAGTTACGCATAAGGACATGTTAGCATGCATGAATCAAAGAGGGATTCATTAACTACACAGAGCGGTTTGCACACACACAAAAAAACTATAACTATTTGGAAATAATGGACTATGTTCTGTTACTACAGTATTGCTACCTAAACAGACCAAAGGTGCAGAAATCCGTTTCAGCTCTCAGGTCCATATGATCCCGCAATATGGATCATCCCAATCTATCGATATTGGCGCGTTCACATGTATTCCTGCCAGCATATTACAAAAACTGAAAGTTTGCAGACACGCCACTCTTGGGCATTAATGTCGTATCCAGCTGTTTCGTCTTTGCGGTACAGACATTTTCTGTCTTCCTGCTTTAATTTTGTACCAACGAAGACTAACAGCTTGACGTGCCCAAAGTTGTTGGCGACACAATTCAGATTGACGTTTCATTCATGAACAATTCTCCATCTTCCCAACACACACTCTCCTAAAAAAATACAGAAATAGTACTGGATCCATATCTATGGCCTCGTCGTCGACCTAGAGGACACGTCCATCCGTGGATAGAGAGTAGCAGCAGTAACAAAAAGACTAGCTTAGGTGGTTTGAGCACCGGATGAGTCGTCGAGTCTAACTCTTATACAAAGCTCAAGTCGTGCTAATTGGATCCAGCGGGAAGTCCATTCCATCGGAGACACCAGCGGGAAGTCCTCTCACCGCTGCAATGGAGCACCCAGTTACTTCTACCGCCAACTGCTCTGAATTTACTGGGGACATGTCGTCCTATTCGTTTCTGTACCAAACGTACACACGAAAACGAGCCGATGGAAGTAGGATTCAGTCTATAGAGCATCCGGTCCATGCTAAACAAAAGACCAATGAATCAAATAGCAATCATAGCATCCAATTAAGGCTAGAATTACAACTCTAAGCAAGCCTGAAGCTAGAAAGAACAAGACGGTGACTAAACAGCAACGGTAAACCCTAGGAGAAAATGGGGATTTTAGGAAACCAAGCAATTGGGCACAATTAGGGCATCCAGAGACCGTGCAGAATGATGCAATTGTGCCCGATTGAGCCTAATTGGACATGGCCGCGGCAGGAAGTCCACGAGGCGAGAGAAATTAGAAGTCGGGGATAGAGATAAGGAGAGCGAGAGGAGACCTTGAAGGGCTCCATGGCGTCATCGTCGAGAGCAGAGTTGCTCTGTCCTGGCGCGGAAGAGCGGCGTCGGAGAGCAGCAACCGCACGGCCGCGTCATCGTCGTCGACCGCAAGGCTGCGTGTGCCGCCCCCTCTTCTTCTCTCGGTGGAAGACGGCAGAGGAAACCCCCTCCTTCTCCTCTCTCGGTGGAAGACGGCGGGGGAAGCCCTCTCCACCTCTCCCGGCGCACTAGTGTGAAGAAGGCGGTGTCTTGGGCGGCCACACCGAGCACCTGCGTCCCGGCCGCCGTCGGCCGCGCGAGCGCAGATCCTGGAGCCTCCCTTTGTCGTGGACAGCTGGAATCCATGCCTCCTTTACGAGCAGCTCCATTCGGAAGCGCAGTCGCCGAGGGAGAGAAGGCAACTGCATCCATCGGACGTCGTAATGCCTAGTATATAAATAAATTGCAGAGCAGCATGGTCAAGCATAAAGAAGTAACAAATTTCTGTTTTGGAACGAAATTTCTACAATGAAGAACCTTAATTAACAAGAGTCACACTGAAAGAAACGTGGCAAATCACGAAACAACTTGAGCAACCGTCTGCCATTACTGCTAAGAAGAAGATGCAGTAATATCCAAAAGATGTTATTTTCTAAAATTGGGACCTCACGGGGCAGTGTTGTTATCTAGTAGTTGTCATCAAATGTGTGACTTGCGCCATTGTACTTGTCACCAGTATTGTCCTGTCCTATAGCTGCTGGACAGTTAACCCATCCCCTTGTGCTCCAAAAATCCTAACTCTACTAGGCAATCATGTATGGCGCATCAAACAGAACAGGAAAGTAAAATAGAGCGACAAAAGGGGAACATATATAGTAACTACCTGTAGAGCAGCATTGGCGTCACGGATGGCAGCAGAAGGCTTCTTCATTTTGATAAGCACAGATGCTGCACACAACACAAGGATTCGACAACCCAGTTAGTTAGGCCAGCTAGTCGAGGATCACATACATGGGCAGTAAGCTGATCGTCTTCCATGAAAGATTGGTGAGAGCGGATCCATCCAACATAAGGAATTTTTGTGTGCAGCAACAAAAGGAAAATTAAAAGGTGAAAAGAGCAGCGACCTTGTGCGATGCGTCGTCGTGGTCAGGCTGGGCAATGTCGAGATGATGTTGATGTCCCGGTGGTCGTCCGTGGAGGGCGCCAGCTGCTTTGACTAGAGAACAAAAAAATCCACCAGGCTCGAGGCTCGACGAAAGAAGCAGACTGCAGGCACACCCTTGTGGTTCTTCCCTGAACAACATAGACTAGTACTGGAAAAAGGGTGGGGAGCTAGAACAACACAACATCTTAATCTTTGTCAATTAGCATCCTACTGGACAAAAGAAAAGCGTGATATATTTCAGATTCTAACACAAGAAGAATGGAAAAAAAGGCTCGTCCATTCATGGTACCAATGGCTGGGCATTAGCAAACTTACCGAGTTTCTTGCTTTTTTTGAAGTTGTGCATTATTTGGAGCTCATAGATGGAACCAGAAATTGTACTGTCCCAGAGAGAATTGTTTTGTCTGCTATGAGAATTTATGGCTTCGGGATTTCAACACGATTCAAGTGCCCAGTACCTATGCTTTGAACTATTTAGTCTTTTGTAGGAAGCTTTGCTGGTAGAGTTGAGGAGACGAATGAAGCTAATTTATAAGGTAGAGAACACAATCATGTCCACCTAAACAGACCACCAAATGGAATCAGGTGAACATACAGGTGCCCTTGCTGGACTGTTTGATTCATCTCTCGCATGTTTATACAATACAGAGTCGGACCTCAACCCAAGCTATCTTGATCAACTATATATAGATAAGTGCATGTGCTTGCCAAAGATTAACAACGCCCTTTTATCTTGATCTGTCGGGCAAGAGGCCAGAAATTCCTATACTCAAGCACAGTAATATAATGGACGTCGTCGGCAAGGATGCCGCGGCATCTGCCGGTATCCACGAGGCTGACCTCGTGAGGGTCCAGCGGGAAGTCCATTCCGTCGGAGACACCGGCGGGAAGTCCTCTCACTGCTGCAATGGAACACCCAGTTACTCTACGGCCAACTGCTCTGAATTTACTGGGGACATGTCGTCCTGTTCATTTCTGTACCAAAAGCACACACGAAAACAAGCTGATGGAAGTAGGATTCAGTCTATAGAGCATCCGGTCCATGCTAAACAGAAGACCAATGAATCAAATAGCAACCATAGCATCCAATTAAGGCTAGAATTACAACTCTAAGCAAGCCTTAAGCTAGAAAGCACAAGACAGTGACTAGAACAGCAACGGTAAACCCTAGTAAAAAAATGGGGATTTTATGAAACCAAGCAATTGGGCACAATTAGGGCATCCAGAGACCGTGCAGAATGACGCAAGTGCGCCAAGTTGAGCCTAAATGGACATGGCCGTGGCAGAAGTCCATGAGGTGAGAGAAACTGGAGGTGAGGGATGGAGATAAGGAGAGCGCGAGGAGACCTTGAAGGGCTCCATGGCGTCGTTGTCGAGAGCAGAGTTGCTCTGTCCTAGCGCGCAACAGCGGCGTCGGAGAGCAGCAACCGCACGGCCGCGTCATAGTTGTCGGCCGCACGGCTGCGTACGTGTGCTGCCCCATCTTCTTCTCTCAGTGGAAGACGGCGGAGGAAAACCCCTCCTCTCTCGGTGGAAGAAGGCAGAGGAAGCCCTCTCCTCCTCTCATAGCGCGCTAGTGTGAAGAAGGCGGAGTCTTTGGCGGCCACACCGAGCACCTGCATCCTGGCCGCCGTCGGCCGCGCAAGAGAAGATCCTGGAGCCTCCCGTTATCGCGGACGGCTGGAATCCATGCCTCCGTCACAAGCAGCTCCATCCGGAAGCGCAACCACCGAGGGAGACAAGGCGACTGCATCCATCGGATGTCGTAATGCCTAGTATATAAATAAATTGCAGAGCAGCAAGGTCAAGCATAAGGAAGTAACAAATTTCTGTTTTGGAACGAAATTTCTACAATGAAAAACCTTAATTAACAAGAGTCACAGTGAAAGAAATGTGGCAAATCACGAAACAACTTGAGCAACCGTCTGCCATTACTGCTAAGAAGAAGATGCAGTCCATACTGAAGATGCAGTAATATCCTTAAGATGTTATTTTCTAAAATTGGGACCTCACGGGGCAGTGTTGTTATCTAGTAGTTGTCATCAAATGTGCGACTTGCGCCATTGTAATTGTCACCAGTATTGTCCTGTCCTATAGCTGTTGGATAGTTAACCCATCCCCTTGTGTCCAAAAATCCTAACTCTACTAGGCAATCATGTATGGCGCATGAAAAAGAACAGGAAAGTAAAATAGAGCAACAAAAGGGGAACATATATAGTAACTACCTGTAGAGCAGCATTCACGTCATGGATGGCAACAGAAGGCTTCTTCATTTTGATAAGCACAGATGCTGCACACAACACAAGGATTCGACAACCCAGTTAGTTAGGCCAGCTAGTCGAGGATCACATACATGGGCAGTAAGCTGATCGTCTTCCATGAAAGATTGGTGAGAGCGGATCCATCCAACATAAGGAATTTTTGTGTGCAGCAACAAAAGGAAAATTAAAAGGTGAAAAGAGCAGCGACCTTGTGCGATGCGTCGTCGTGGTCAGGCTGGGCAATGTCGAGATGATGTTGATGTCCCGGTGGTCGTCCGTGGAGGGCGCCAGCTGCTTTGACTAGAGAACAAAAAAATCCACCAGGCTCGAGGCTCGACGAAAGAAGCAGACTGCAGGCACACCCTTGTGGTTCTTCCCTGAACAACATAGACTAGTACTGGAAAAAGGGTGGGGAGCTAGAACAACACAACATCTTAATCTTTGTCAATTAGCATCCTACTGGACAAAAGAAAAGCGTGATATATTTCAGATTCTAACACAAGAAGAATGGAAAAAAAGGCTCGTCCATTCATGGTACCAATGGCTGGGCATTAGCAAACTTACCGAGTTTCTTGCTTTTTTTGAAGTTGTGCATTATTTGGAGCTCATAGATGGAACCAGAAATTGTACTGTCCCAGAGAGAATTGTTTTGTCTGCTATGAGAATTTATGGCTTCGGGATTTCAACACGATTCAAGTGCCCAGTACCTATGCTTTGAACTATTTAGTCTTTTGTAGGAAGCTTTGCTGGTAGAGTTGAGGAGACGAATGAAGCTAATTTATAAGGTAGAGAACACAATCATGTCCACCTAAACAGACCACCAAATGGAATCAGGTGAACATACAGGTGCCCTTGCTGGACTGTTTGATTCATCTCTCGCATGTTTATACAATACAGAGTCGGACCTCAACCCAAGCTATCTTGATCAACTATATATAGATAAGTGCATGTGCTTGCCAAAGATTAACAACGCCCTTTTATCTTGATCTGTCGGGCAAGAGGCCAGAAATTCCTATACTCAAGCACAGTAATATAATGGACGTCGTCGGCAAGGATGCCGCGGCATCTGCCGGTATCCACGAGGCTGACCTCGTGAGGGTCCAGCGGGAAGTCCATTCCGTCGGAGACACCGGCGGGAAGTCCTCTCACTGCTGCAATGGAACACCCAGTTACTCTACGGCCAACTGCTCTGAATTTACTGGGGACATGTCGTCCTGTTCATTTCTGTACCAAAAGCACACACGAAAACAAGCTGATGGAAGTAGGATTCAGTCTATAGAGCATCCGGTCCATGCTAAACAGAAGACCAATGAATCAAATAGCAACCATAGCATCCAATTAAGGCTAGAATTACAACTCTAAGCAAGCCTTAAGCTAGAAAGCACAAGACAGTGACTAGAACAGCAACGGTAAACCCTAGTAAAAAAATGGGGATTTTATGAAACCAAGCAATTGGGCACAATTAGGGCATCCAGAGACCGTGCAGAATGACGCAAGTGCGCCAAGTTGAGCCTAAATGGACATGGCCGTGGCAGAAGTCCATGAGGTGAGAGAAACTGGAGGTGAGGGATGGAGATAAGGAGAGCGCGAGGAGACCTTGAAGGGCTCCATGGCGTCGTTGTCGAGAGCAGAGTTGCTCTGTCCTAGCGCGCAACAGCGGCGTCGGAGAGCAGCAACCGCACGGCCGCGTCATAGTCGTCGGCCGCACGGCTGCGTACGTGTGCTGCCCCATCTTCTTCTCTCAGTGGAAGACGGCGGAGGAAAACCCCTCCTCTCTCGGTGGAAGAAGGCAGAGGAAGCCCTCTCCTCCTCTCCTAGCGCGCTAGTGTGAAGAAGGCGGAGTCTTTGGCGGCCACACCGAGCACCTGCATCCTGGCCGCCGTCGGCCGCGCAAGAGCAGATCCTGGAGCCTCCCTTTATCGCGGACGGCTGGAATCCATGCCTCCGTCACAAGCAGCTCCATCCGGAAGCGCAACCACCGAGGGAGACAAGGCGACTGCATCCATCGGATGTCGTAATGCCTAGTATATAAATAAATTGCAGAGCAGCAAGGTCAAGCATAAGGAAGTAACAAATTTCTGTTTTGGAACGAAATTTCTACAATGAAAAACCTTAATTAACAAGAGTCACAGTGAAAGAAATGTGGCAAATCACGAAACAACTTGAGCAACCGTCTGCCATTACTGCTAAGAAGAAGATGCAGTCCATACTGAAGATGCAGTAATATCCTTAAGATGTTATTTTCTAAAATTGGGACCTCACGGGGCAGTGTTGTTATCTAGTAGTTGTCATCAAATGTGCGACTTGCGCCATTGTAATTGTCACCAGTATTGTCCTGTCCTATAGCTGTTGGATAGTTAACCCATCCCCTTGTGCTCCAAAAATCCTAACTCTACTAGGCAATCATGTATGGCGCATGAAAAAGAACAGGAAAGTAAAATAGAGCAACAAAAGGGGAACATATATAGTAACTACCTGTAGAGCAGCATTCACGTCATGGATGGCAACAGAAGGCTTCTTCATTTTGATAAGCACAGATGCTGCACACAACACAAGGATTCGACAACCCAGTTAGTTAGGCCAGCTAGTCGAGGATCACATACATGGGCAGTAAGCTGATCGTCTTCCATGAAAGATTGGTGAGAGCGGATCCATCCAACATAAGGAATTTTTGTGTGCAGCAACAAAAGGAAAATTAAAAGGTGAAAAGAGCAGCGACCTTGTGCGATGCGTCGTCGTGGTCAGGCTGGGCAATGTCGAGATGATGTTGATGTCCCGGTGGTCGTCCGTGGAGGGCGCCAGCTGCTTTGACTAGAGAACAAAAAAATCCACCAGGCTCGAGGCTCGAGGCTCGACGAAAGAAGCAGACTGCAGGCGCACCCTTGTGGTTCTTCCCTGGAGATTAAAAAGGGCATTTGCATGAGCTGGTAGGTAGCTAAAAGACAAGATTATTGATGGTGCGACCAAGTGAAATTGAACGGATAAAGATGATTTTGTTGAACCGACAGAGGAAGAGAATACTGGAGAGCTTAATTCATTCATGCGTGGAGTTATTATTGCAGTATAGCAGAAGTGCAGAACTAGGACAAACTGTAGTGCTACCTACCTAATCAGACCAAAGGTTCAGTCTATATATAGAGCATATATAACATACAGTCCAATGCAAAACAGAAGACCTTCAATGAATCAAATAGCAACCATATACAGTATGTATCCAACTAAGCCTACAATTACAACCCTAGCTAGGCAAAAGGCTTAAGCTAGGAAGAAAGCATGGCAGTATGTAGAACAGCAACGGTAAACCCTAGAAAATAAAATTGGGGATTTTAGGGAAACCAAGCAAGCAATTAGGGCAATTATAATTGAGCCTAAACAGCGCCCAATTGAGCCTAATTGGTCGTGGCCGTAGCACCAAGCAGGCCACGAGGTGAGAGAAATTGGAGGCGAGGGGCAGAGAGAAGGAGAGGGAGTGGGAGAGGGGACCTTCCTTCCCTGAAGGGTTCCCTTCCACGGTGTCGTCGCGGTTGTTACGCGCGCAGAAGAGCGGCGTCCGAGGGGTCGTCGCCGACGGCAGGGCACGACTGCGTGTGCCGCCCCCTCCTCCTCTCCAGACGCACTAGCGTGAAGAAGGCGGAGTCATATGCTCCCAGCGGTATCAGTCGCCATGATGAACTTCGCCATTTGTTCTTATTTTGTGTACTTATCAAGACTGCTATCTAACTTGCACTAGCCTTCTTATATAAACGCCATGCTTTTGGTATTTTGTGATATGGTGCCACACATATAACGAAGAATCCGCTTCACCAGGGTCCAATGGGAGTCATGCGGAGCATGCATGTGAAGACAAACCTACTGCATGGCATACTATAGGTCCAGGCAGAGCGTCAAGTACTACAACGCATCGACGATGGAGTGATAAAATGCTGCATTCGGTGCAGGCGATCTGTCAAGTGCAGAGATATTGGCCTTCGACAGGCATGGCAGCAGGCTTGTAGTTAAGCATGCCCGTGTGCTCGAGAAGCTTATGAGCATATTGCTGCTGATGAAGAAAGAACCCGTCAGCGCGTCGTACCACCTCGATGCCGAGGAAGTAGTGAAGAGGCCCCAGATCCTTGAGGCTGAACTCATATCGGAGACGAGCAATGAGCTGATGAAGGAGCTCAGTGGAGGAAGCCGTCAGGATGATGTCATCGACATAAAGCGGGACGTGGCGGTAGCAGCGCCCTGATGCTAGACGAACAATGATGCGTCCGAGCAGGTTGATCAAAACACGAGCCATTGGAGGAAGGCGGCAATGCGCCAGTACAACACATGTGGTGCCTGCTTGAGCCTGTAGATGGATAAAAAATGCAAACACACGTGATCCGGATAAAGTGGCTCTGACGAATCCGGTAGGCTGCTGGCAAAACACCTGCTCGATGAGATGACCATCAAGGAATGCATTGGAAACATCCAAATGATGCACGAGCCATCACTACTAGGAAAAACCCTAGCAGTAGCGCGGGTTTTGTGTCCACTAGTAGCGCGGGTGGCCGCGCTACTAATAAGGCGCTACAGCTATTGCTTAGCAGTAACGCGTGCCCGCACGCGCTACTGCTAGGACAAATAGATGCAGCGTTTATACAGAACCACTCTACTGCTAAGATAACTACTTGCCGCGTGTTTTTCTGTCCATCGCTACTAGTATTGTTTTTAATTTTTTTTAGTGTATTTATGCGTCATCGTACAAATATTGGTACAATACCAGTTATGAGGTTTACATCATTATATCCATAACATTGTGTCAAATGAAGGTGGATTAGGTTCAAGTGGAGGCAATATGTGGTGCATGTCAAAATTATACTACTAATCCAAACTTGATCTAGTTTGGACTAGTAGTACTTTCGATGTGCACCACATGTTGCCTCCACTTGAATCTAATCCGCCAGCACAAGCTATTTAATCATCATCATAGTCATTACCACCAACAGTATTTATTTAATCACCACTAACACTAGCTAATAATAATCATCATAGTCATTACCACCAACACTAGCTATTTTATCATCATAGTAATAGTGTAGCACATCATCATCCTCAAACTCATTTCTAGCTAGCTAATCACTCCTGCTGCTCTCTCTTAGGTAAAATAACATAAAACATGTATAGCTCTCCTCCTTGATCAAACTGGAGCATGCAGATGAACCTGTCTCCTAATCGTGGGTAGCGCATCTGTTTGCTGCCCCCTAGTACTTCTCTGCGCTCCCCCATCACATATTTGGTCCAGTCTTGCACTATTAAGCATCCGTCGCTAATCTTGAATGCACTAAAGTAATCTGTAGGATATCTTGGCCGCAAGCTGATAATACTCATGGTACCTTTAGTCTCGATCCCATAAGGCACAACATTCATCGGGAGTCCCTGTTGAAGAACATCGTACGGTAACATACTTAGCAATGAAGTTTAGCTACAAAAATAATGTATGAAAAAGATGCACCGATGACAAATAGTAAAAATCTTACCATCCTTCCTAAATAGATGTGACCGTAGTTCATTACGAACACTATTGGTCGCACATTTTCAGTACTAACATTTCTAAATGCAGGAAGAAAATTTGTCTTGACAGTATCAAGATCCTCAAGCCATGAAACATAATGACTGAGCTCCTCGCAGTTGAGTTCAGCCCTAGGACAGTATACGGTCCTGTCTACCAAGCGCTGGACATGCTTGCTTGCACTGAAATAAGCTGGCAATACAAATTAGTTGTCAACTATTTTTGAATAAACAATATCAAAAACATAAATATGGTTGAGAAACTTACATAATGGTATAACTGGAGGCGTCTGCACAGTGACCCAGAAGAGCGGCGTCCGAGGGGTCGTCGCCGACGGCAGGGCACGACTGCGTGAAGAAGGCGGAGTCTTGGGTGGGCGGGCACACCGAGCACCCCGAGCGCGGATCCGGGAGCCTCACTTGGTCGCGGCCGGCAGGACGAGCAGATCGGGGAGCGCCGCCGACTCACCGGCTCCATTCGGAAGCGCGAGCGCCGAGGGAGAGAAGGGGGTGGCGGGTTGGGTGAGAGGGAGACGAAGATGGAGGAAGGCGAGGGGCGGTGGCGGCGCATCGGAGTCGGAGATGGGGGCGGCGGCGGCGGCGGCTCGTCGGGAGAGGGAGAGGAGAGCATCTCGATGCGGGGTGTCTCCCTTCCTTCACTTTCTTTTTCTCATTTTCATTTTCACTTTTTTGAACCGCTAGTTTTTGTTTGGCCCCAAACTTTTTCGTTTCGGTGATTGACGATCAAAATTCCGAGTTAAAACCTCATCTTTATGTCCGCTGCATTGCTAGTACACGTACAAACACGCCTGCGACGTTTGGGGCCGTTTTGGTCCGTGGCCGGCCGGCAAGCCCGGGCCTTCCTATATCCGCCCTAGATTTGGGTTGGGTATGAGGGATGCCCTTTAGCCACAACGTTTGAGGCCGTTATTTGTTCGGTCGGTGACCGGGCCGTTCGTCCAAACATTTGAGGCGGGTATGAGGCGCCCGGATTGATAGATGCTCTAACTGATATAAGCAATTAATCGATGGAAGAATGATATGCATTAATTAATTATTAATATTCTTTTAAATATCAATTACAAATTACAATCAGTGCAAGCACCACGCTCGACGCGTGCAGTTTTTCTTCTTCTTTTTTCTTTGTGGAGAGCCTTGATTACGGGTACTAGCGGGGGTAAAAAAAACAAGATTCAACACGTGCAGTTTTTCTTCTTCTTTTTTCTTTGTGGAGAGCCTTGATTATGGGTACTAGCGGGGGTAAAAAAAAACAAGATTCAACGCGTGCAATTTTTCTTCTTCTTTTTTCTTTGTGGAGAGCCTTGATTACGGGTACTAGCGGGGGTAAAAAAAAACAAGATTCAACGCGTGCAGTTTTTCTTCTTCTTTTTTCTTTGTGGAGAGCGTTGATTACGGGTACTAGCGAGGGTAAAAAAAACAAGATTCAACGCGCGCTCGTATTGGTCCTCAACTCAAACGACCGGTAGGATCGGACAAAACACGCCTGCGTGCCAAAATCAATCGGCCGGATCGACCTCAACTCATTGTTACGTATGGGTTGTGAATCCTCGACTTTACATCAACCTAGTGATATAATATAGCGCCGCCCTCCGTCGACACATGATGTGTGGGTCCTACATGTTTGTTTAACCGCCAGCACGTGCTGTCGCGCGCGTCAATCCCACATGTCACTACGAGAGCCCAGTATTGTGGGGCAGCGCGCGGGAGGCGGGACGAAGGAGGTCGCGGGTGGAGAGGTCGTTGGCTATCCAAATGCACCGGCGGAGGAGAAAGAGAGAGGGATGATGGCCTGTTTGCTTTGCGTGCACCAATATATACTAGTTGTTGGTGGAGCTCCTCGGGCCGCACGTGACCTCTCATGCCCGATGAACGACCCGCGGCGACAACGACGACGATATCCCGTGACCGACAGGAGGCGTCGGCGCACACGCGCGCGAGTTGCGGATGGTGGGCGGATGAAGAGAACGGTTGGGAAAGAAAAAGGAAAATGATTTGTGGTCGAACTAACTATGCAAAGGTTGGATGGAGCACAGTCGAGTCCCTGCTGAGACCGCTGGCGACGGCGCAAGTAACAGGTGGTTGCCTACGTACAGGGAGTTTACAGAGATTAGGTTTAGAATAGAGTTTAGTCCGGTTTGTATGAAAAATGTAATAAATTTCTTACGGTGGTTTATATGAAACGAAAACAAAAAGACTGTAATGAATTTCGTCGGTTTATATATATGTAGAAAACTCCACCGTGTTTGCATGAATTTTGTCCGGTTAGTTGAAAGAGTGGATGAAATATATGGGGGCAGCGTTGGATGGCCGGCTCCTGCAACAGCGTGCGCGGACGGGTGCCCGAGCGAATTTGGTGCTGCAACTAAGCAATCTTTTTTTTTTATGAAGTGTGCAACTAAGCAATAAGCTTGGATGGGAAGATTGAGATGAGACGGAGTGATTTTGTTTATTACTGTTTTTTGAGAAAGTCGTGCATCATGCATATGCCTCGTGAATGTTAAAAAACAAATATACGTACGGTAAGTTCCGGCCTTCCCTTGATTCGATCGACGCGTGACGTGGTTTTTTTTTCCTTGTTTGCGGAGAGAGCGCGCCTTAATTACGACAATAATATATATATATATATATATATATATATATATATATATATATATATATATATATATATATATATATAGGACAATTCCATGACCGACTTCATTTTTTTATGGTGAATTGGAGCGGTGCCACATTCGGGATGATGAGTAGTACGTCTGATGTGTGGACATGGCAGTGAGTCGTTATTTCATGCCTTCATACAGTGTGATCGTGCGCTGCTATTTTCGAATGCTGCGAAGGAATTCTTTCAAGTCAAGTTGCCTCAACTTCATCCAGCCACTTGGGCTAGGGATTTGCTATAGCAGGCTATGCCAAATAGCGGCGGATCCCTCGCACTTTGGCCTCACTATCACGGGATCTGCCTCGTCTCTTGTGGCCTTAGGGCCATTGATGCGCGGTGGATCCTACCCTTTGTCGTTGAGAGGGCTCATGCTTCATTTTAGGTGATTTTTTGGTCTGTTTGGTGTTTGTATCCTGCTCAGGAAGACAAGACAACGGCATCTAACAACTCCTTATCAGGAATGCCAATAAAATTAATTGCCTCATTACATAGAGGTGATGTCAACACACTACGTTGGGCAAATCCTTATGCCCACGCCCTAACAACCCTACACGTGTTAGAGCTCTGCTGCCTTCTTTTCTTCTCTGCCCTAATTCTCTATCAGAGTTTCGGGTGGTAGCCTCCGCCTGCCAGGTAATGAACATGCAACCAAATGATTCAAAATAAATTTTTATTACAATATATATGCCCGACCAACATATGAAGAATCCCGACAAGAAGATATGTGTCTGAGACAAACACGATGCCACTTGTAGTTCAACAGGAAACAAAAAAACCCTCTTAATTAAGATATAAGCTACAAATAGGAGTGTTCTCATGAGAACTAAAAAGGGATCCCCAACAATGCCTCTGTTAAGTTTTCTTTGAAATCGCCCTACCCCTTTGTTGTTGTTCATTTCTTTATTTGTCTTGGATACCATGGGAGAGATCCCGACGCGGAGTACCAAAGAGAAAAAGACATCGAATGCTTATAAGAGCTCAAGGAAGGACGAACGGGGACATCATCGAAGTATGTCTTCTCCAAGGTAGAGGATCTCAACATTGAGGAGGTAGGAGCATTTCCAATTTCTCCCGCGAGTACAGACAAAAATTTCACATAGGTTTTTATATGAGCATACCGGCACATGTGGTTTAGTCTTGGCTCGCCGCTGCAGTTCAAGCGCGCGTGGTGCCCCTTGTTGTGATGTTTTGGGTGTGCTCTGTGGAGTTCTATGCCTGGTGATGCCCTTTGACTACACCGGTGGCACACAGGTACCGTGGCGTCGTCTTGGCCTGGCATGGCCGTTCGAATGTACCCCATGACACAGGTGGTGTCACGGCGTTGTGCAGTCTTGGTTGACTGGTGTTTTTCAATTGCGTCGACGATGCAGTGTCATGGTTTAGTCTTGGCTCGCCGCTGCAGTTCGAGCGCCCGTGGTGCCCCCTGTTGTGTTGTGTCCCCACTCACCATGTGTTGTTTTTGCTTTATTTCTCCTTCCTGTGCCCCCCTGTACTTCTGGTTCACTTGAACCCTATCTTGTATTAGGCTGCAAAGTGTATAGGCAACAAAAGAATACAATTCAGGCGGGGAGGATTACTTCTCCCCCCCGGTGAAAATTCAAAAAAAAAACAACCTCTGCATCTTGATGAACATCAATCTACATACATATATATGTCTCAGGCGCCATGACAAATTCATCAAAACAAAAAAAGACTGGCCTCACATAGAAGCACCAACAAATTCATCAGCTGTCCGTGTCGAATCAAAAGGATAAGAAAAAGCAACAAATCCATATACAACAATACCCAACACTACAGGTTTGGACATACACGATCATCTTTACCAACAAGACTCCCTCACTAACAGCTTACCTAGCAGTACCAAAAACTGAGAGTTCAAAACGCAAAACTCAAATGCTCGACAACATCAACGGAGGGCTTTGATAATGTCTTCGATGGTTGGTAATTAGGGCCTCAAAAACTTGCATCGTCTCGGCAAAGGGCTTTGATATGTCTTCGACGCTTCAACATGAGGGACTCAAAAGGCTGCTTCCTCTCGGCCAACGGCCGACAGCTCCATACAATAATCCTTCATTGCTGCACTAGAAACATGACACGGTCAGTTTCATGCTTGATGGGTTCATTCCTGCTAGTCCACAATGCCAAAAAAATTAAAAACAACAAATGCTCCCTAGCACCATATTTCAGCTAAGAAAGTACTCCCTCCGTTCGGAATTACTTGTCGCAGAAATGGATGTATCTAGACGTATTTTAGTTCTTGATACATCCATTTTCGAGACAAGTAATTCCGAACGGAGGGAGTAGGTCTTAACACAGAACTAGGTGTCCAGTTCCAAGACTAACCAAAAAACAAACTAATAATGGATAACAGGAGCAGGTCATCATGTGCTCTAGAAAAGCACATGTAGTTTAAGCCATTTGCCGTCCACAATCAGTGGCACTTAGAAAATAATGCACCCAGCCGGCTCATAGGGGAAGAAAATGCATCTTTTAAGGCACCAGATCAGTGCTAGAAGAGAGATTAAGCCATGTACATCAGCAAGTTCGTTGCTATATCAGAACCAACAAAACAAGAAATTGCCAAGGTTAAACCTATGGTTCATATAGGGACTCCAGCACAGGATCATGGCATAATTTTACGGATCTGCATGCATAAGAGAACCTAGGGATCGAACTATCATATCACTGCTGTAAAACGATGGCACAAATTATTATACCAGAAGCCCGAGAAGCACAAACATTGGCATCGCAGCCCATCACGAGAGCCCCAAACAATAAAATTGTGATGGCGTGATGGCGAGCATAAGATTCACCATGGCTCGATGGCCATGGGCACACAAGCGCATGAGAGAAAGCAGAGCGGAGAGCAATGGGAGGGGCTTACCTACGCCAGATAGGATTGGAGGTCTGTAACAGCCGGTTAAATTTTGCCTTGATTTCCTCGAGGCTCTCTGAATTTGTTCTGATTGCAGAGCATGTTCTTCGAGCGAATCCGTCCTTTGGCTTGAAACGCCTACATGAATAACACATTCAGGTTTAAAAACAATTTGTCGGTTGCAACCTACTACAAAGTGCAATCTGCTCACTCAACACTTGAACGATTGACAAGGGAATAGTTGGAGGCTTGCTGCACACAAACTAAGCCCTGGAAAGTGAACGCAGTACAGGTGGAGAAACATCTCAAAAGAGAACACAGAATGATCACACCTATGGTGCTATCAAGGATCAGGAAGATCCCTGACCAGAAAATTCAGACAAAAACATGGCAACACTATCACATTTCTCCAACCTACAGAACTAAAGCCATCTAAACTGAAATTTCAACATAACTCACACAGGAATCTCGGTATTTTTGTGTGTATGTTCTAAACTTCTAATCCCAGATGATCGTGATTGGATTCGTTCCAAATTTATGACAAAATGTATGGAATCTCAAATGGAGTTTTGACGTCAATTAACTACAAACAACAATTGAGGGACACTCGATAACGAACTTCGCAAAGTATCACCCAGTCAACTAATCAAGATCGAAGTAATTCTGACATAAATAAGAGGACAAACATTATACTCCCCCCGTCCCAAAATAAGTGACTCAACATTGTACTAGCTTTAGTAGAGAGTTAGTATAAAGTTGAGTCACTTATTTTGGCACGGAGGGAGTACCTTACATGAGAAGCGCTGTCCATGATCTTCTTGCAATTGATTTCTTGCGTGAAACAGAAGAATCAAAACTTTGTTCCAGCAGACTAAATAGTAGAGAGCTCTAAAATGTCCTGAGGACACGGAAAAGAATTAGCTACAGTATCCAGTAAGACATCCAGCAAGCTATACCATAGGCAGACAAAAAAACACCATCACATATCTGCAAGACAATTACCATGTGCGAAAGGATTTTGCCTTGATTTCCTCGGGGCTCTCTGAATTTGTATTGCTTGGAGAGTATGCCCTCGGAATGAAGTCCTTCGGCTTGAAAGCATGGGAAGTGCTGCAGCCTAAAGATGGTAAGGTCAAAGTTGGCGGCCACACTCACTCGATACTAGAAATATTGAACGAGCTTACTTACCCATTGGCAACATAGACCAATGAGAATGCCTTGTTGTAGTACTCTATGGCCATCATGGGCATGGTTTGGTCCTTCCTGCAGAGAAGAAGATCATAACTATTAGATAACGTTTGGAACGTGACTAGCTAAAGAAAAATAAGCAAGCAAAAGAACCATTGTTGTGTGTTGAAAGGCAGCAACACTAACCTGTTCATGATACTCACTTAACGAAGGATTGACTGCTGTTTTCGAAAACAGAAGGCTGTGATGGCTTACGTACACCGCTACTTGTTGTTGGCTGAGTAGCCCAATCTTGTGTCTGAAGGCCAAAAAAAACAATGCATCTGTTAGTTGAACCTTGAATTTACATACATATATATAATTAACAAAAGAAGAGCAAACGGTAAGCCACGGTTCAAAACAGAGTAGATCTGAATAATCACTTCTCATAATTTCCATTGTCAGATTTGTTTCAGACTCATAAATGGTGGTTATTTTTATTTCCATGCTTCAGGAGAAAAAGCACTCCACGATTCGTCCCAACACAAGCAACAACATAGAGACTAGTACTGAAGAAAGGGTGGGGAGCTAGAACAACATAACACCTTTTATCTTTGTCAATTATCATTCCTAATGGATAAAAGAAAAGCATGATATATTTCAGATTCCGACACAAGCAGATTGAAAAAAAAAAGGCTTGGCCATTAATGGTACCAACGGCTGGGCATCAGCAAACTTACCCACTTCTTTTTTAAGCTGTGCATTATTTGGAGCTCATAGATGGAACCACAATTTGTAGTGTGCCACAGATAATTGTTTTATCTGCTATAACCATTTATGGCTTCAGGATTTTTACACGATTCAAGTACCCAGTATCTACGTTTTGAACCATTAAGTTTTTTGTAGGAGGCTTTGCTGGTAGAGTTGAGGAACACAAATGAAGCTAATTTACAAGGTAAAGAACACAACCAATCATGTCCACCTAAACCGACCACCAAATGGAACCAGATGAACATGAACATGCAGGTGACCACAAGCACAACACAATGTCAAGCGATTGGTTCCATGGCTGGCACAAAGGCCATGAACCCAAAGTGGGAGAAGTGGGGGAGGAGAAGAGCATTCTTACCACCACGCACTCGTCTTTGTCGGCAGGAGCATCCAAGGACAGCGACGGCTTCTCAGACTGGTCTAAGGCATCATTCTCCTTGTCGTCCATGAGCTGTACCTGCACGTGCAACCTTGGTTGAATTCCACCACTGTTTAGTCAGACGAGAAGTGCACCATAGCTATATACACACTAGAGTCTTACCTTGTTTAAGCCATGGACATTGTGGAGCAGATGAAGAGGAGGATGGCCACGGCGGAGACAAGGGTGGCGGCCGAACGCCCCCAATCTACTAGTGACGCAGAGTTGTCGATGACTTGAAAAACTCTAACATCATCTTCAGTCTGACAGGGAAATCAAAACAATACACACATAAGCAAAACTAGCTTTGGACGAATGCACAAGCAAGAACAATATATGTTCTTATTAGAGAAGAACTAGACCACAATAAAAAGTCATTCATAATCTGCAACTATGCAAAAGTAAACACTGGAAAAAAAATCTAAGTTACAACAGAAAATGGGGAGCATCCAGCATCATAGACCATATGGAATGAGCCATTTGACCGTCTTTGGCGTATTGTGATTGTGAATGGGGAGCATCCAGCACTAAGGCCATGAACCCAAAGTGGGAGAACTAAGGGGAGGAGAAGAGTCTTCTTACCACCACGCGCGACGGCTTCTCAGACTGGTCAGGTCTAATGCATCATTCTCCTTGGTGTTCACGAGCTGTACCTGCACATGCAACCTTGACTGAATTCCAGCACTGTTTAGTCAGATGATAAGTGGACGATAGCTGAATACACACCGGAGTCTTACCTTGTTTTAGCCATATACGTTGTGGAGCAGAGGAGGAGGATGTGGCACTGCGGAGACGACGGCGGTGGCCGAGCGTCCCCAATCTACTAGTGACGCAGAGTTGTGGGTGACTTGAAAAACTCTACCATCATCTACAGTCTGACAGGGCAATCAAAACATCACACACATAAGCAATACTAGCTTTGGATGAATGCACAGGCAAGAACAATGTATGTTCTTATTAGAGAGGAACAAGACCACAATGAAACAGTCATTCACGATCGGCAACTATGCAAAAGGCAAGCACTTGGTGATTTCTAAAGAAAATAGTTACGCATAAGGACATGTTAGCATGCATGAATCAAAGAGGGATTCATTAACTACACAGAGCAGTTTGCACACACACAAAAAAACTATAACTATTTGGAAATAATGGACTATGTTCTGTTACTACAGTATTGCTACCTAAACAGACCAAAGGTGCAGAAATCCGTTTCAGCTCTCAGGTCCATATGATCCCGCAATATGGATCATCCCAATCTATCGATATTGGCGCGTTCACATGTATTCCTGCCAGCATATTACAAAAACTGAAAGTTTGCAGACACGCCACTCTTGGGCATTAATGTCGTATCCAGCTGTTTCGTCTTTGCGGTACAGACATTTTCTGTCTTCCTGCTTTAATTTTGTACCAACGAAGACTAACAGCTTGACGTGCCCAAAGTTGTTGGCGACACAATTCAGATTGACGTTTCATTCATGAACAATTCTCCATCTTCCCAACACACACTCTCCTAAAAAAATACAGAAATAGTACTGGATCCATATCTATGGCCTCGTCGTCGACCTAGAGGACACGTCCATCCGTGGATAGAGAGTAGCAGCAGTAACAAAAAGACTAGCTTAGGTGGTTTGAGCACCGGATGAGTCGTCGAGTCTAACTCTTATACAAAGCTCAAGTCGTGCTAATTGGATCCAGCGGGAAGTCCATTCCATCGGAGACACCAGCGGGAAGTCCTCTCACCGCTGCAATGGAGCACCCAGTTACTTCTACCGCCAACTGCTCTGAATTTACTGGGGACATGTCGTCCTATTCGTTTCTGTACCAAACGTACACACGAAAACGAGCCGATGGAAGTAGGATTCAGTCTATAGAGCATCCGGTCCATGCTAAACAAAAGACCAATGAATCAAATAGCAATCATAGCATCCAATTAAGGCTAGAATTACAACTCTAAGCAAGCCTGAAGCTAGAAAGAACAAGACGGTGACTAAACAGCAACGGTAAACCCTAGGAGAAAATGGGGATTTTAGGAAACCAAGCAATTGGGCACAATTAGGGCATCCAGAGACCGTGCAGAATGATGCAATTGTGCCCGATTGAGCCTAATTGGACATGGCCGCGGCAGGAAGTCCACGAGGCGAGAGAAATTAGAAGTCGGGGATAGAGATAAGGAGAGCGAGAGGAGACCTTGAAGGGCTCCATGGTGTCATCGTCGAGAGCAGAGTTGCTCTGTCCTGGCGCGGAAGAGCGGCGTCGGAGAGCAGCAACCGCACGGCCGCGTCATCGTCGTCGACCGCAAGGCTGCGTGTGCCGCCCCCTCTTCTTCTCTCGGTGGAAGACGGCAGAGGAAACCCCCTCCTTCTCCTCTCTCGGTGGAAGACGGCGGGGGAAGCCCTCTCCACCTCTCCCGGCGCACTAGTGTGAAGAAGGCGGTGTCTTGGGCGGCCACACCGAGCACCTGCGTCCCGGCCGCCGTCGGCCGCGCGAGCGCAGATCCTGGAGCCTCCCTTTGTCGTGGACAGCTGGAATCCATGCCTCCTTTACGAGCAGCTCCATTCGGAAGCGCAGTCGCCGAGGGAGAGAAGGCAACTGCATCCATCGGACGTCGTAATGCCTAGTATATAAATAAATTGCAGAGCAGCATGGTCAAGCATAAAGAAGTAACAAATTTCTGTTTTGGAACGAAATTTCTACAATGAAGAACCTTAATTAACAAGAGTCACACTGAAAGAAACGTGGCAAATCACGAAACAACTTGAGCAACCGTCTGCCATTACTGCTAAGAAGAAGATGCAGTAATATCCAAAAGATGTTATTTTCTAAAATTGGGACCTCACGGGGCAGTGTTGTTATCTAGTAGTTGTCATCAAATGTGTGACTTGCGCCATTGTACTTGTCACCAGTATTGTCCTGTCCTATAGCTGCTGGACAGTTAACCCATCCCCTTGTGCTCCAAAAATCCTAACTCTACTAGGCAATCATGTATGGCGCATCAAACAGAACAGGAAAGTAAAATAGAGCGACAAAAGGGGAACATATATAGTAACTACCTGTAGAGCAGCATTGGCGTCACGGATGGCAGCAGAAGGCTTCTTCATTTTGATAAGCACAGATGCTGCACACAACACAAGGATTCGACAACCCAGTTAGTTAGGCCAGCTAGTCGAGGATCACATACATGGGCAGTAAGCTGATCGTCTTCCATGAAAGATTGGTGAGAGCGGATCCATCCAACATAAGGAATTTTTGTGTGCAGCAACAAAAGGAAAATTAAAAGGTGAAAAGAGCAGCGACCTTGTGCGATGCGTCGTCGTGGTCAGGCTGGGCAATGTCGAGATGATGTTGATGTCCCGGTGGTCGTCCGTGGAGGGCGCCAGCTGCTTTGACTAGAGAACAAAAAAATCCACCAGGCTCGAGGCTCGACGAAAGAAGCAGACTGCAGGCACACCCTTGTGCTTCTTCCCTGAACAACATAGACTAGTACTGGAAAAAGGGTGGGGAGCTAGAACAACACAACATCTTAATCTTTGTCAATTAGCATCCTACTGGACAAAAGAAAAGCGTGATATATTTCAGATTCTAACACAAGAAGAATGGAAAAAAAGGCTCGTCCATTCATGGTACCAATGGCTGGGCATTAGCAAACTTACCGAGTTTCTTGCTTTTTTTGAAGTTGTGCATTATTTGGAGCTCATAGATGGAACCAGAAATTGTACTGTCCCAGAGAGAATTGTTTTGTCTGCTATGAGAATTTATGGCTTCGGGATTTCAACACGATTCAAGTGCCCAGTACCTATGCTTTGAACTATTTAGTCTTTTGTAGGAAGCTTTGCTGGTAGAGTTGAGGAGACGAATGAAGCTAATTTATAAGGTAGAGAACACAATCATGTCCACCTAAACAGACCACCAAATGGAATCAGGTGAACATACAGGTGCCCTTGCTGGACTGTTTGATTCATCTCTCGCATGTTTATACAATACAGAGTCGGACCTCAACCCAAGCTATCTTGATCAACTATATATAGATAAGTGCATGTGCTTGCCAAAGATTAACAACGCCCTTTTATCTTGATCTGTCGGGCAAGAGGCCAGAAATTCCTATACTCAAGCACAGTAATATAATGGACGTCGTCGGCAAGGATGCCGCGGCATCTGCCGGTATCCACGAGGCTGACCTCGTGAGGGTCCAGCGGGAAGTCCATTCCGTCGGAGACACCGGCGGGAAGTCCTCTCACTGCTGCAATGGAACACCCAGTTACTCTACGGCCAACTGCTCTGAATTTACTGGGGACATGTCGTCCTGTTCATTTCTGTACCAAAAGCACACACGAAAACAAGCTGATGGAAGTAGGATTCAGTCTATAGAGCATCCGGTCCATGCTAAACAGAAGACCAATGAATCAAATAGCAACCATAGCATCCAATTAAGGCTAGAATTACAACTCTAAGCAAGCCTTAAGCTAGAAAGCACAAGACAGTGACTAGAACAGCAACGGTAAACCCTAGTAAAAAAATGGGGATTTTATGAAACCAAGCAATTGGGCACAATTAGGGCATCCAGAGACCGTGCAGAATGACGCAAGTGCGCCAAGTTGAGCCTAAATGGACATGGCCGTGGCAGAAGTCCATGAGGTGAGAGAAACTGGAGGTGAGGGATGGAGATAAGGAGAGCGCGAGGAGACCTTGAAGGGCTCCATGGCGTCGTTGTCGAGAGCAGAGTTGCTCTGTCCTAGCGCGCAACAGCGGCGTCGGAGAGCAGCAACCGCACGGCCGCGTCATAGTTGTCGGCCGCACGGCTGCGTACGTGTGCTGCCCCATCTTCTTCTCTCAGTGGAAGACGGCGGAGGAAAACCCCTCCTCTCTCGGTGGAAGAAGGCAGAGGAAGCCCTCTCCTCCTCTCATAGCGCGCTAGTGTGAAGAAGGCGGAGTCTTTGGCGGCCACACCGAGCACCTGCATCCTGGCCGCCGTCGGCTGCGCAAGAGAAGATCCTGGAGCCTCCCGTTATCGCGGACGGCTGGAATCCATGCCTCCGTCACAAGCAGCTCCATCCGGAAGCGCAACCACCGAGGGAGACAAGGCGACTGCATCCATCGGATGTCGTAATGCCTAGTATATAAATAAATTGCAGAGCAGCAAGGTCAAGCATAAGGAAGTAACAAATTTCTGTTTTGGAACGAAATTTCTACAATGAAAAACCTTAATTAACAAGAGTCACAGTGAAAGAAATGTGGCAAATCACGAAACAACTTGAGCAACCGTCTGCCATTACTGCTAAGAAGAAGATGCAGTCCATACTGAAGATGCAGTAATATCCTTAAGATGTTATTTTCTAAAATTGGGACCTCACGGGGCAGTGTTGTTATCTAGTAGTTGTCATCAAATGTGCGACTTGCGCCATTGTAATTGTCACCAGTATTGTCCTGTCCTATAGCTGTTGCATAGTTAACCCATCCCCTTGTGCTCCAAAAATCCTAACTCTACTAGGCAATCATGTATGGCGCATGAAAAAGAACAGGAAAGTAAAATAGAGCAACAAAAGGGGAACATATATAGTAACTACCTGTAGAGCAGCATTCACGTCATGGATGGCAACAGAAGGCTTCTTCATTTTGATAAGCACAGATGCTGCACACAACACAAGGATTCGACAACCCAGTTAGTTAGGCCAGCTAGTCGAGGATCACATACATGGGCAGTAAGCTGATCGTCTTCCATGAAAGATTGGTGAGAGCGGATCCATCCAACATAAGGAATTTTTGTGTGCAGCAACAAAAGGAAAATTAAAAGGTGAAAAGAGCAGCGACCTTGTGCGATGCGTCGTCGTGGTCAGGCTGGGCAATGTCGAGATGATGTTGATGTCCCGGTGGTCGTCCGTGGAGGGCGCCAGCTGCTTTGACTAGAGAACAAAAAAATCCACCAGGCTCGAGGCTCGACGAAAGAAGCAGACTGCAGGCACACCCTTGTGGTTCTTCCCTGAACAACATAGACTAGTACTGGAAAAAGGGTGGGGAGCTAGAACAACACAACATCTTAATCTTTGTCAATTAGCATCCTACTGGACAAAAGAAAAGCGTGATATATTTCAGATTCTAACACAAGAAGAATGGAAAAAAAGGCTCGTCCATTCATGGTACCAATGGCTGGGCATTAGCAAACTTACCGAGTTTCTTGCTTTTTTTGAAGTTGTGCATTATTTGGAGCTCATAGATGGAACCAGAAATTGTACTGTCCCAGAGAGAATTGTTTTGTCTGCTATGAGAATTTATGGCTTCGGGATTTCAACACGATTCAAGTGCCCAGTACCTATGCTTTGAACTATTTAGTCTTTTGTAGGAAGCTTTGCTGGTAGAGTTGAGGAGACGAATGAAGCTAATTTATAAGGTAGAGAACACAATCATGTCCACCTAAACAGACCACCAAATGGAATCAGGTGAACATACAGGTGCCCTTGCTGGACTGTTTGATTCATCTCTCGCATGTTTATACAATACAGAGTCGGACCTCAACCCAAGCTATCTTGATCAACTATATATAGATAAGTGCATGTGCTTGCCAAAGATTAACAACGCCCTTTTATCTTGATCTGTCGGGCAAGAGGCCAGAAATTCCTATACTCAAGCACAGTAATATAATGGACGTCGTCGGCAAGGATGCCGCGGCATCTGCCGGTATCCACGAGGCTGACCTCGTGAGGGTCCAGCGGGAAGTCCATTCCGTCGGAGACACCGGCGGGAAGTCCTCTCACTGCTGCAATGGAACACCCAGTTACTCTACGGCCAACTGCTCTGAATTTACTGGGGACATGTCGTCCTGTTCATTTCTGTACCAAAAGCACACACGAAAACAAGCTGATGGAAGTAGGATTCAGTCTATAGAGCATCCGGTCCATGCTAAACAGAAGACCAATGAATCAAATAGCAACCATAGCATCCAATTAAGGCTAGAATTACAACTCTAAGCAAGCCTTAAGCTAGAAAGCACAAGACAGTGACTAGAACAGCAACGGTAAACCCTAGTAAAAAAATGGGGATTTTATGAAACCAAGCAATTGGGCACAATTAGGGCATCCAGAGACCGTGCAGAATGACGCAAGTGCGCCAAGTTGAGCCTAAATGGACATGGCCGTGGCAGAAGTCCATGAGGTGAGAGAAACTGGAGGTGAGGGATGGAGATAAGGAGAGCGCGAGGAGACCTTGAAGGGCTCCATGGCGTCGTTGTCGAGAGCAGAGTTGCTCTGTCCTAGCGCGCAACAGCGGCGTCGGAGAGCAGCAACCGCACGGCCGCGTCACAGTCGTCGGCCGCACGGCTGCGTACGTGTGCTGCCCCATCTTCTTCTCTCAGTGGAAGACGGCGGAGGAAAACCCCTCCTCTCTCGGTGGAAGAAGGCAGAGGAAGCCCTCTCCTCCTCTCCTAGCGCGCTAGTGTGAAGAAGGCGGAGTCTTTGGCGGCCACACCGAGCACCTGCATCCTGGCCGCCGTCGGCCGCGCAAGAGCAGATCCTGGAGCCTCCCTTTATCGCGGACGGCTGGAATCCATGCCTCCGTCACAAGCAGCTCCATCCGGAAGCGCAACCACCGAGGGAGACAAGGCGACTGCATCCATCGGATGTCGTAATGCCTAGTATATAAATAAATTGCAGAGCAGCAAGGTCAAGCATAAGGAAGTAACAAATTTCTGTTTTGGAACGAAATTTCTACAATGAAAAACCTTAATTAACAAGAGTCACAGTGAAAGAAATGTGGCAAATCACGAAACAACTTGAGCAACCGTCTGCCATTACTGCTAAGAAGAAGATGCAGTCCATACTGAAGATGCAGTAATATCCTTAAGATGTTATTTTCTAAAATTGGGACCTCACGGGGCAGTGTTGTTATCTAGTAGTTGTCATCAAATGTGCGACTTGCGCCATTGTAATTGTCACCAGTATTGTCCTGTCCTATAGCTGTTGGATAGTTAACCCATCCCCTTGTGCTCCAAAAATCCTAACTCTACTAGGCAATCATGTATGGCGCATGAAAAAGAACAGGAAAGTAAAATAGAGCAACAAAAGGGGAACATATATAGTAACTACCTGTAGAGCAGCATTCACGTCATGGATGGCAACAGAAGGCTTCTTCATTTTGATAAGCACAGATGCTGCACACAACACAAGGATTCGACAACCCAGTTAGTTAGGCCAGCTAGTCGAGGATCACATACATGGGCAGTAAGCTGATCGTCTTCCATGAAAGATTGGTGAGAGCGGATCCATCCAACATAAGGAATTTTTGTGTGCAGCAACAAAAGGAAAATTAAAAGGTGAAAAGAGCAGCGACCTTGTGCGATGCGTCGTCGTGGTCAGGCTGGGCAATGTCGAGATGATGTTGATGTCCCGGTGGTCGTCCGTGGAGGGCGCCAGCTGCTTTGACTAGAGAACAAAAAAATCCACCAGGCTCGAGGCTCGAGGCTCGACGAAAGAAGCAGACTGCAGGCGCACCCTTGTGGTTCTTCCCTGGAGATTAAAAAGGGCATTTGCATGAGCTGGTAGGTAGCTAAAAGACAAGATTATTGATGGTGCGACCAAGTGAAATTGAACGGATAAAGATGATTTTGTTGAACCGACAGAGGAAGAGAATACTGGAGAGCTTAATTCATTCATGCGTGGAGTTATTATTGCAGTATAGCAGAAGTGCAGAACTAGGACAAACTGTAGTGCTACCTACCTAATCAGACCAAAGGTTCAGTCTATATATAGAGCATATATAACATACAGTCCAATGCAAAACAGAAGACCTTCAATGAATCAAATAGCAACCATATACAGTATGTATCCAACTAAGCCTACAATTACAACCCTAGCTAGGCAAAAGGCTTAAGCTAGGAAGAAAGCATGGCAGTATGTAGAACAGCAACGGTAAACCCTAGAAAATAAAATTGGGGATTTTAGGGAAACCAAGCAAGCAATTAGGGCAATTATAATTGAGCCTAAACAGCGCCCAATTGAGCCTAATTGGTCGTGGCCGTAGCACCAAGCAGGCCACGAGGTGAGAGAAATTGGAGGCGAGGGGCAGAGAGAAGGAGAGGGAGTGGGAGAGGGGACCTTCCTTCCCTGAAGGGTTCCCTTCCACGGTGTCGTCGCGGTTGTTACGCGCGCAGAAGAGCGGCGTCCGAGGGGTCGTCGCCGACGGCAGGGCACGACTGCGTGTGCCGCCCCCTCCTCCTCTCCAGACGCACTAGCGTGAAGAAGGCGGAGTCATATGCTCCCAGCGGTATCAGTCGCCATGATGAACTTCGCCATTTGTTCTTATTTTGTGTACTTATCAAGACTGCTATCTAACTTGCACTAGCCTTCTTATATAAACGCCATGCTTTTGGTATTTTGTGATATGGTGCCACACATATAACGAAGAATCCGCTTCACCAGGGTCCAATGGGAGTCATGCGGAGCATGCATGTGAAGACAAACCTACTGCATGGCATACTATAGGTCCAGGCAGAGCGTCAAGTACTACAACGCATCGACGATGGAGTGATAAAATGCTGCATTCGGTGCAGGCGATCTGTCAAGTGCAGAGATATTGGCCTTCGACAGGCATGGCAGCAGGCTTGTAGTTAAGCATGCCCGTGTGCTCGAGAAGCTTATGAGCATATTGCTGCTGATGAAGAAAGAACCCGTCAGCGCGTCGTACCACCTCGATGCCGAGGAAGTAGTGAAGAGGCCCCAGATCCTTGAGGCTGAACTCATATCGGAGACGAGCAATGAGCTGATGAAGGAGCTCAGTGGAGGAAGCCGTCAGGATGATGTCATCGACATAAAGCGGGACGTGGCGGTAGCAGCGCCCTGATGCTAGACGAACAATGATGCGTCCGAGCAGGTTGATCGAAACACGAGCCATTGGAGGAAGGCGGCAATGCGCCAGTACAACACATGTGGTGCCTGCTTGAGCCTGTAGATGGATAAAAAATGCAAACACACGTGATCCGGATAAAGTGGCTCTGACGAATCCGGTAGGCTGCTGGCAAAACACCTGCTCGATGAGATGACCATCAAGGAATGCATTGGAAACATCCAAATGATGCACGAGCCATCACTACTAGGAAAAACCCTAGCAGTAGCGCGGGTTTTGTGTCCACTAGTAGCGCGGGTGGCCGCGCTACTAATAAGGCGCTACAGCTATTGCTTAGCAGTAACGCGTGCCCGCACGCGCTACTGCTAGGACAAATAGATGCAGCGTTTATACAGAACCACTCTACTGCTAAGATAACTACTTGCCGCGTGTTTTTCTGTCCATCGCTACTAGTATTGTTTTTAATTTTTTTAGTGTATTTATGCGTCATCGTACAAATATTGGTACAATACCAGTTATGAGGTTTACATCATTATATCCATAACATTGTGTCAAATGAAGGTGGATTAGGTTCAAGTGGAGGCAATATGTGGTGCATGTCAAAATTATACTACTAATCCAAACTTGATCTAGTTTGGACTAGTAGTACTTTCGATGTGCACCACATGTTGCCTCCACTTGAATCTAATCCGCCAGCACAAGCTATTTAATCATCATCATAGTCATTACCACCAACAGTATTTATTTAATCACCACTAACACTAGCTAATAATAATCATCATAGTCATTACCACCAACACTAGCTATTTTATCATCATAGTAATAGTGTAGCACATCATCATCCTCAAACTCATTTCTAGCTAGCTAATCACTCCTGCTGCTCTCTCTTAGGTAAAATAACATAAAACATGTATAGCTCTCCTCCTTGATCAAACTGGAGCATGCAGATGAACCTGTCTCCTAATCGTGGGTAGCGCATCTGTTTGCTGCCCCCTAGTACTTCTCTGCGCTCCCCCATCACATATTTGGTCCAGTCTTGCACTATTAAGCATCCGTCGCTAATCTTGAATGCACTAAAGTAATCTGTAGGATATCTTGGCCGCAAGCTGATAATACTCATGGTACCTTTAGTCTCGATCCCATAAGGCACAACATTCATCGGGAGTCCCTGTTGAAGAACATCGTACGGTAACATACTTAGCAATGAAGTTTAGCTACAAAAATAATGTATGAAAAAGATGCACCGATGACAAATAGTAAAAATCTTACCATCCTTCCTAAATAGATGTGACCGTAGTTCATTACGAACACTATTGGTCGCACATTTTCAGTACTAACATTTCTAAATGCAGGAAGAAAATTTGTCTTGACAGTATCAAGATCCTCAAGCCATGAAACATAATGACTGAGCTCCTCGCAGTTGAGTTCAGCCCTAGGACAGTATACGGTCCTGTCTACCAAGCGCTGGACATGCTTGCTTGCACCGAAATAAGCTGGCAATACAAATTAGTTGTCAACTATTTTTGAATAAACAATATCAAAAACATAAATATGGTTGAGAAACTTACATAATGGTATAACTGGAGGCGTCTGCACAGTGACCCAGAAGAGCGGCGTCCGAGGGGTCGTCGCCGACGGCAGGGCACGACTGCGTGAAGAAGGCGGAGTCTTGGGTGGGCGGGCACACCGAGCACCCCGAGCGCGGATCCGGGAGCCTCACTTGGTCGCGGCCGGCAGGACGAGCAGATCGGGGAGCGCCGCCGACTCACCGGCTCCATTCGGAAGCGCGAGCGCCGAGGGAGAGAAGGGGGTGGCGGGTTGGGTGAGAGGGAGACGAAGATGGAGGAAGGCGAGGGGCGGTGGCGGCGCATCGGAGTCGGAGATGGGGGCGGCGGCGGCGGCGGCTCGTCGGGAGAGGGAGAGGAGAGCATCTCGATGCGGGGTGTCTCCCTTCCTTCACTTTCTTTTTCTCATTTTCATTTTCACTTTTTTGAACCGCTAGTTTTTGTTTGGCCCCAAACTTTTTCGTTTCGGTGATTGACGATCAAAATTCCGAGTTAAAACCTCATCTTTATGTCCGCTGCATTGCTAGTACACGTACAAACACGCCTGCGACGTTTGGGGCCGTTTTGGTCCGTGGCCGGCCGGCAAGCCCGGGCCTTCCTATATCCGCCCTAGATTTGGGTTGGGTATGAGGGATGCCCTTTAGCCACAACGTTTGAGGCCGTTATTTGTTCGGTCGGTGACCGGGCCGTTCGTCCAAACATTTGAGGCGGGTATGAGGCGCCCGGATTGATAGATGCTCTAACTGATATAAGCAATTAATCGATGGAAGAATGATATGCATTAATTAATTATTAATATTCTTTTAAATATCAATTACAAATTACAATCAGTGCAAGCACCACGCTCGACGCGTGCAGTTTTTCTTCTTCTTTTTTCTTTGTGGAGAGCCTTGATTACGGGTACTAGCGGGGGTAAAAAAAACAAGATTCAACACGTGCAGTTTTTCTTCTTCTTTTTTCTTTGTGGAGAGCCTTGATTATGGGTACTAGCGGGGGTAAAAAAAAACAAGATTCAACGCGTGCAATTTTTCTTCTTCTTTTTTCTTTGTGGAGAGCCTTGATTACGGGTACTAGCGGGGGTAAAAAAAAACAAGATTCAACGCGTGCAGTTTTTCTTCTTCTTTTTTCTTTGTGGAGAGCCTTGATTACGGGTACTAGCGAGGGTAAAAAAAACAAGATTCAACGCGCGCTCGTATTGGTCCTCAACTCAAACGACCGGTAGGATCGGACAAAACACGCCTGCGTGCCAAAATCAATCGGCCGGATCGACCTCAACTCATTGTTACGTATGGGTTGTGAATCCTCGACTTTACATCAACCTAGTGATATAATATAGCGCCGCCCTCCGTCGACACATGATGTGTGGGTCCTACATGTTTGTTTAACCGCCAGCACGTGCTGTCGCGCGCGTCAATCCCACATGTCACTACGAGAGCCCAGTATTGTGGGGCAGCGCGCGGGAGGCGGGACGAAGGAGGTCGCGGGTGGAGAGGTCGTTGGCTATCCAAATGCACCGGCGGAGGAGAAAGAGAGAGGGATGATGGCCTGTTTGCTTTGCGTGCACCAATATATACTAGTTGTTGGTGGAGCTCCTCGGGCCGCACGTGACCTCTCATGCCCGATGAACGACCCGCGGCGACAACGACGACGATATCCCGTGACCGACAGGAGGCGTCGGCGCACACGCGCGCGAGTTGCGGATGGTGGGCGGATGAAGAGAACGGTTGGGAAAGAAAAAGGAAAATGATTTGTGGTCGAACTAACTATGCAAAGGTTGGATGGAGCACAGTCGAGTCCCTGCTGAGACCGCTGGCGACGGCGCAAGTAACAGGTGGTTGCCTACGTACAGGGAGTTTACAGAGATTAGGTTTAGAATAGAGTTTAGTCCGGTTTGTATGAAAAATGTAATAAATTTCTTACGGTGGTTTATATGAAACGAAAACAAAAAGACTGTAATGAATTTCGTCGGTTTATATATATGTAGAAAACTCCACCGTGTTTGCATGAATTTTGTCCGGTTAGTTGAAAGAGTGGATGAAATATATGGGGGCAGCGTTGGATGGCCGGCTCCTGCAACAGCGTGCGCGGACGGGTGCCCGAGCGAATTTGGTGCTGCAACTAAGCAATCTTTTTTTTTATGAAGTGTGCAACTAAGCAATAAGCTTGGATGGGAAGATTGAGATGAGACGGAGTGATTTTGTTTATTACTGTTTTTTGAGAAAGTCGTGCATCATGCATATGCCTCGTGAATGTTAAAAAACAAATATACGTACGGTAAGTTCCGGCCTTCCCTTGATTCGATCGACGCGTGACGTGGTTTTTTTTTCCTTGTTTGCGGAGAGAGCGCGCCTTAATTACGACAATAATATATATATATATATATATATATATATATATATATATATATATATATATATATATATATATATAGGACAATTCCATGACCGACTTCATTTTTTTATGGTGAATTGGAGCGGTGCCACATTCGGGATGATGAGTAGTACGTCTGATGTGTGGACATGGCAGTGAGTCGTTATTTCATGCCTTCATACAGTGTGATCGTGCGCTGCTATTTTCGAATGCTGCGAAGGAATTCTTTCAAGTCAAGTTGCCTCAACTTCATCCAGCCACTTGGGCTAGGGATTTGCTATAGCAGGCTATGCCAAATAGCGGCGGATCCCTCGCACTTTGGCCTCACTATCACGGGATCTGCCTCGTCTCTTGTGGCCTTAGGGCCATTGATGCGCGGTGGATCCTACCCTTTGTCGTTGAGAGGGCTCATGCTTCATTTTAGGTGATTTTTTGGTCTGTTTGGTGTTTGTATCCTGCTCAGGAAGACAAGACAACGGCATCTAACAACTCCTTATCAGGAATGCCAATAAAATTAATTGCCTCATTACATAGAGGTGATGTCAACACACTACGTTGGGCAAATCCTTATGCCCACGCCCTAACAACCCTACACGTGTTAGAGCTCTGCTGCCTTCTTTTCTTCTCTGCCCTAATTCTCTATCAGAGTTTCCGGTGGTAGCCTCCGCCTGCCAGGTAATGAACATGCAACCAAATGATTCAAAATAAATTTTTATTACAATATATATGCCCGACCAACATATGAAGAATCCCGACAAGAAGATATGTGTCTGAGACAAACACGATGCCACTTGTAGTTCAACAGGAAACAAAAAAACCCTCTTAATTAAGATATAAGCTACAAATAGGAGTGTTCTCATGAGAACTAAAAAGGGATCCCCAACAATGCCTCTGTTAAGTTTTCTTTGAAATCGCCCTACCCCTTTGTTGTTGTTCATTTCTTTATTTGTCTTGGATACCATGGGAGAGATCCCGACGCGGAGTACCAAAGAGAAAAAGACATCGAATGCTTATAAGAGCTCAAGGAAGGACGAACGGGGACATCATCGAAGTATGTCTTCTCCAAGGTAGAGGATCTCAACATTGAGGAGGTAGGAGCATTTCCAATTTCTCCCGCGAGTACAGACAAAAATTTCACATAGGTTTTTATATGAGCATACCGGCACATGTGGGCCACCACCATGATATCCATTACGGCATTATCACTATCTCAATAAATATACTTCTCATCCCAAATCAATCTAGATCATGTCCACTTTGATTGTGCCAACGACAATGAGGAGATCGTCTGTGAGTAGGGTCAATGATTAGGCGAAGATAGAAAGAATTGTGTTGCTCAAAAGTAGAGGTGGCCCATTTAGGGACCACTTAGTAGTAGTAGTGCAGGTCTTACACCCCTGTGCTACTGCCACCCCTGCGCTACTACTACTGCATAACCCGGGGGCACGACGGGGACCACTTAGTACTTACGCAGATTGTACACCCCTGCGCTACTGCCACCCCTGCACTACGACTACGCCTCCACCTGTAGCGCACAGTTTGCACCCGCGCTACTACTAAGTAGAAGTAGCGTGGGTCAAATAAGTGGCGCCACTACTAAGTGGTTACCTAAAGGGTTTTCCCTAATAGTGGATCTTCTTGATGATCATCTGGATGTTCATTGGAAGAAAGGCTTGTTAAAAATTCACAATATTCATTGTTGTGGTGGAAGACTTAATAAATTCACCTCACTCTCTAAGCAAGTTGTTGGGTCTGAGTGCCCCTTCTCTAGACAGCCAATTATCCTTGGGTCTGTCCCTCGATACGTTTGATAATGCCTTGTGTCAAAGTATCCCATCCGTCCAACATGGCCCTCTGAATTTGTGTAGGATTATTACCCAAACAAGTTCAAAGGAAAATTTTCCTTGCCAAATATTCTGCTAGCTTAATGTTTGTGTAGATTGAATATCCAAACTAATTTTCGAGAACAGAACATTTTGTATATAATGCATAATTTCTATTTGATCTTCTGAATCTTCTTATGTACACTACCTTTATTAAGTCTTAATTACCTTATGTATTCCGTAACATATAACATGAGCGATAGGGGTAAATGGCACATGAATGGGTCTATATCATTTATAATTAACCGCCAGATCAATATATTTGTATCCCCGCTTTATGTTATAAAGCAAACATCATCACATACATTCGGACAAACCGATACAACACACACCACCACCACACACAACACACACCCAAGACATGATACAAAAGGTGTCGGGCACCGTCCCCCAATGCCACCGCCTACCAAGCTAACCAAAGATGACGAAGGATAACCGCTTGGAGAGGACGGAGAACTCCATAAAGAAACGAGGAGGGGTGAGACGGACATGACTGAGCAGTGACACCAAGATAGTGCCTCCTAGAAGGGTACGCCCATGGATATCCGCCACCGCCCGATCCGTATGTCAAGTTTTCACGTGGAGTCACATGCGAGGGGCCGAGAGCACCACCACGGCGCCTTCATGAAGGATAAGACGTCCATGGCCTCCACCGCCGTCGACCAGTACAAGAACTGGGAAAGTGATGAACTCCGGCACTCGCACCCCTTCGACATACCCTAGCTCTGCCAACAAGCCGCAACGAAGCCCCCCCACAAGGCCATGGTTGCCCGCCCACACCCGAGACGTAGGTTCTGCCCACGTACGCCACGTCTCCCATCGCCTGGGCTGCCGCCCAACATCCAGACACCCTCAAGATCATCCAAAAGAATTAGCTTTGGACCAAGGGGACACCCTAGACCGACAAACCGCAGAATGTTTCCCGCCTTGAAGATCGCCGATGCTACAACCACCCGCATGCGTCCAGGGAAAGGCGGAGGTGGGGGAGCAGACGCATCCAGACCGGCACACCCATGTGCTAGTGACGGGGGCCGAGCACGTCGGCGCCGCCCATCCCTCCAGCCCAATCTCTCCCCCCAGACACACCCCCTGCCGCCCCGCCTTGGCGTCTAGTGCAGAGCCATGCAAGGCCACCGCACAACCCCATCAACCGACAAGGAGGGCCCGTCAGGACCGCCACCAACCCCCGAGGAAGCTTACCGGGGAGTCCAACCGTGCTGTCGTCGCCATCCGGCCGACAAGACGCCTGGAAACCATGCAGCCCACCCACCTGCCACCGCCGCCGCGCCTCCTCCCCCACCAGCCATGGCCACGGCAGAGGCGGACGCCCGCAGCTCGCGTCACTCCCGGCCCACACCACGGCCCAGATCTGGCCGCACACCGACAGGGCCAGCACCGCTGGAGCCCACCGCGCCCCACCACGCCTCAGCTCTTCACGCAGCCGCCCGCCCTGCTGTCACCGCCGCGCTGCCGCTCGATCTTGGAACCCGCATCCGTCGGCCCTTGCGTGGGAAGGAGGAACACCCCGCCGCCGCCCGCACTGGCAGGGCTTATCCCACCAGCACGTCGGGCGGCGGAGAGGGGAGGGAAGCATGAGGAGGAGGGCCCCGGGCCGGAGCTAGGGTCCCCCCCCCCCCTCGGCGCTCGCAGGAGCGTCGCGGGAGGGGAGGGAGCACTATGTATATTTGTATACATGCAAGTAGGGTACACATACTATCTTATATCTTATTTCTTACACCCCATCCAGTAGGCACTATTAATTCTTTTTTTACGGATAGTAGGCTCTATTAACTCAATGTATCAATTCAGTACAATGTACAGATTTATGTTCCACGTACTCCCTCCATTCTATAGCTCTCTCTCTCTCTCTCTCTCTCTCTCTCTCATATTTCTTACTTACTATCGCCTATATATGACTCGCTTTGCTGACCGATTAAGATTGGGATATTTGGTACAAACTGCTAGTCGAGCTATATTCATGTCATTGCGATTCTAAAGTACCCACAAGCTATGATTACTGACGTATCAAAGCTAGCAAACTGACACTACTTGCAGCAAACTGACAGCGAGAGCAGTGGTAAGATTTCCATCAACAAAGTTAGATTGAGAAAGGGCGTGCAACTCTTACATAAAGAAACCGAACCAAACAGGCCAGACTAGAATTATGGACAAGTAATAGGCGATGGCCACATGCATGGCCAGGGTGCTGAAGAGAAGGGTCACCACACATGTTCCGCTGGGCATCAACATGGCACGACTTACCGGTCTTGCTACAACGGACCATCTCCAGGTGAGATGCTAGCCAGGTCTTGCATCATCGTCATGCCACAACGGCCGCTCAATGTACGTACTGTAGATGAAGCGAGGCATTGGATTGAGGAGAAAGGATGCGCAATGTGTGGGGCGGGTCAGCTTGAGAGCAAGCAGGGGCGGTCATTTATAGAGAGAAGATCGAGTCCGGCTTGGCTAGTGATGAACGAGCGGGGGACGCGGAGAGATGTCGGATGGGAGATCGATCCTCATCAGGCACACAACCGGAGGCGAGAGGGGATGGATCATGATAGGTTGGTGCATAGCTTGTGGCAAGAATGGGAGGGCGCGCAGGAGTAATGGAGGAGGAGGAGGAGGTTGCACATGCATAGGGTTTAAATGGTGGAAGCGGGCATTGGCTTGCGAGAGAATTAAATGGGCGCTTGGTTTCAAGGTGGAATATGGCATGATTAAAGGAGACTTTGTAACAAGATTGATTCATCGATTAAAGAAGACTTTGTAACAAGATCGATTCATCCATCTTGGAAAGCAATACGTACGGGGTCAGACTAGTGATTCATTCCCACACGGTTGATTCATGCATTAGATGCACATGGGGGAGTTGATTTCTCTCTGAGTACGATTTGTTAAGTTGCCTTTTTTACAATTTTGTGAAGTTCCCTAATAAGCAGTAAATATTACCTCGAATAACTCCAGGTAGATTCATATGTGGGATTTCTACACTAATTATAATCTATTTCCTAATTACTATTGTGAATCACATCAGATCTGTCAATAAGATACTGAAAATGGATCAACCATCAGATCTGTTAACAAGATACTAAAAAATCAGAAACTTGTGAGTGGTACCCTAGATGATTGAACACTGCAAAACTGGCTCATTAGAGAACAAAATGAAAGCAAAAATGGCTCTAGGAAAGCATGCATTGAGAAACAAAAATGGATCGAAAGCCGATGGATCGTAGTGGCAAGAACGGGGAGAGCGGGAGTAATGGAGGAGGAGAAGACGGTGCGTGCAAGGGGTTTTATAAAATGTATGAGCAAAGTAAATCACAATGTCAAACTGGAAGGAAACATAGGACCACCGGTGGCTTTTGGTCACCGCGGGATCAAAGAAGCCATATTTTTCTTTCGATTGTCTAGCTCCGCCACTGTAGTTGACCGACCATGCATGAGAATGACAAGAGTAAATTAGATAAGAGATCTTAGTATATCAATCAGCTTCTCGCAAACATGATTTTTAACTAGAAGGACTATTTATATTCGCGACAACAATAGGTCAAGAGATCCTTCAAGAATTACTACTAGCTAAGGAGACATCGTAAAATGGATACTGCAACTCAAGCTCCAAATGAGAATGTATCCTGTGCAACGGCCCGTCTCGTGCACCAGATGCACCGAGCGATTGTGCGCCACTGGATGGAAAATTGATGGGCGGGAAGCTGTCATCAGGTGGCCGCCGGTACATTTTACATAATGGGCCTTGCAAATTCATTTAACTACATAAACAGTCCCTCCAAACCCATCGTCTCCTTCCTGTCCTCTGTTCCCTTTCTGTACTTGTACCTGGCGATCTGTGAGCTAGGGTTAGCAATCTGCTCCATCGGCACTTTCTCCCCATCTGCCGGACCACCACACCTAGTTCTAGCACTGGTGGATCTCCTATCCTCTGAAATAACCTCACCCAGTAGCCAGCGTCATCGCCGCCGGGGAGCATGTAAATGTAGCGCCGCCGTGCTGCAGGTCCGGTCAACGTCGACGCAGCCGTTGCCAAGGAGCCGCCCATCTTCTGCAGCTTAAAAGATCCAGGGTATTATCTCCTGTTCAATTATCCATGTATTCTGTAAGAGATGTTCCTTGTACCCATCCCTAATCTGTAAAGAGTATCCATATGTCTTGGAAGTTGTTAAGCAAGATTTGTGGATGAATGTTATTGCTATGCGCAAAATTGTTACCAGGGGGTTAGCATACATGCGTGGAGTAGATTATATTTGATGTGCTTTTCTTCTGGTTAATTTTGGTCCAATTGAAATTTCTGAAAGAATTTCTAGTTGTATCTTATTCATGATTTTTTTGTTCTTGCAATCTTAACAGTACTGATCTAGCGTGCATGCCTGGAGTGATCTTACCAATTCCTGAATACACTTTGTTTTGATTTGATGATCTTACCATGCCTGGTTCATTCTAATAATCACTGTAACTGTAGTACATGTATACACTTTGTTTTGATTTGATGATTCTTAACAGGCTGTGGAAGCGAATTTGAGGCCCTGCATCACTGCTAGTGATTTTCTATCTTCATTGGCGCTCTATCTTGAAGCACTCCTGTTTGGCGGCATTTTTCTGGCTGATGGATGATTCTGCTTGCACTCTAATGTTTCTAAGGTTTTACTAACGTGGTTTTGTTATTTGTAATAGGGCGAATAGCATCCAAAAGGCCCAGATGGTTTAAAACATTTGCTCCTCTTTTATTACAGAATTATTACCATGAGCCATTTTACATTATATTTTAATCCCTTAGTTTACTGTTGCAGCAGAAGCCTGTGGGATTATTTCGACATGCGTTATGTATTCCAACATCTTGAAGTCTGTGGCACCAGATAACTATCAAAATGACTTTGTGCGGTCTTGCTAGTTGGACGGATGACTGTTTTGTATTCTATTGCCCGAAATGCTTGTCCAGTGAAGTATGTCTACTATGTCGTGCTACAAAGTCTATATGTATTCAGGCAACAAATCCATGCAAGTCTGTATGTACTTCTATGTCATGTATGCATGTGGATGCTTCCAGTAAAAAGGGCCATGTATGGACCGATTTCATGCGTTTTTGTGGTCCAAATGGATTTGCGCAATCATCTGTGTCATTCATAATCATATGACCTGAGACTGGTTATGCTCTAGGAAATTTATGCTCCTGAAGTTGCAGAAATTTTATGTTTTGTTCTAGGAACAAACGGTTCAAGTGTATGTTCTGCTTCAGTACTGATTGATGAGACGGTTCAAGTTAAGATTGGTTTTCTCCATGATGAATATCTTTTGTTCTGTAATTGTAATGTGAGTTCAGGCTTTGCCCTGACGTGCTGCAGTGGGATATTAATTGTATTGTGTTCAAGTAGTCCATTCAGGCTTGAACTATTGCACTTTAATCAAATAGGATGTGTACCGAAGAAACTCAGGAAAAATTTAAAAGATTGATAGTTAACTTTCAGTACATTACTGTCGTGTACATGAAAGGGTTCAGACCTTGTGTAAGTACATGATAGATAATATATTTCGTAAGGACAACCTTGTTCCTGCACAATTCATAAAAGAATGTCATCTGCTCTCAATTTCGACATTTTCGAGCTCTTGTATATGCGCTTGTTCCCCCAACATACATCAATCACTTTAGAAGCAGAGGTAGAGGTACATACCGACCGAAGAGTTCAGAAAATAATATCTCTCTGCTTTAGGCAAATGAATAAGGGCCATGCAGCCCCCCTGATCATCTTAAAGATACCAAGTTGATGCAAGTAGAACACTAGCTTCTAGTACAACAAAGTTTTTTTTTATGGACCATCCTGTAGATGAACATGCAGGCAATACCTAAAATCACTGAAAATCATCAATTTTCAGATGCATAAGAAACAGGAGAGGTCACCAAAATAACATGGTTGGATAAGATTAAACTTTATGTTGTAGAGAATTTCAGCAACATTGTTGATCTTACTCGTCTATAAAAAACTTGTCCATACATGTCCTTGCTCCATTGCTGCAATCTAATATAATATGTTACAGAAAATTCAAAAAAAAAGATAAGTATGGCGGATTTGAAAATTTATGAGCCAACTGAAGAATTGGCTAATCAAATCAAGTGTTTAATTACAGTTAAAGTCCACCTGTACTGTTAGTCTGCTGCTAGCACATGTATATTGATTCAATTTAGGTGCATGGGGGCATACACACATGAGAAATACTGCTCAAATATTTTGGCATCACACTTTGCGGAAGTAGGTACAAAAGAGAGGGGGGAGAAAGTCGGGTGGCTCAGGGGAGCGGGCAAGAGAGGTGACAGAGCAAATTTCAGTAAACCAAGCTCACGATCTGGATCGCTGGTACGCTAAGTACAGGAGAGGAGAGGGCAACAAACGATAAGATGTCTTGGGAAGGACTGTTAGTGCAAATGCACGATTTTCTAAGGACCAATATATAAAATATACCAGCAGCCCATCTGTTTATGAAATCTGGTCCCTCTGTTGTCCATCTGGCGGCTCAGATTGCACTGGTGCATTCGTAGCATCAGATGGCTCGTTGCACAGGATACATCCTCAGCTCCAAATGCCCGTAGGCAACAACAAGCAGATTAAATGATACAACTAAACATACATATCTTTACCTATACAAAACAAAACATTTTTGCCTCTCTTACAGTAACCATACTACCATAGGCTGCAAGTATTTGATCCTCCTGTTAAATACATTATAATGTCCAGATTTTAAGGAAGTGGAGTTGAACATAGCCATAACTCGGAACGACGCAAGACTGCACACTCTGCATCTTAACATGAAGTAGGCATCTACCGATGCAGAGATGGATTTATTCCCGCTTGCATTATTTAAATAAGATTCTAATATGGAGTGAGAATCACTCTGTGATTGCACACATATTTCTCTCGAGACACATAATCATGTACCTTGTGAGTTAAGGCAACCGTGTCGCAGTCGAACGAATTCATTTATAAAAGCAATTCTCACGCCCCAAAGAAAAATTGCTCAAAAATATTTTCACCGGAAAATATGAAGGGTCTAAATCCCAAAATCAAATCGACACAAAAACAGATAGGACTTCCTGGGTGCCTATTTCGAGGAAGTTTAAAGCACTCACATAACAATGGTAAGATCAATATGGATCATTGGGGAAAGGCCAAGACAGATCTTGACCGAGAAATGTTAATCAAACATAGACGAAATCGTTGGTGGCGATCAAATGTTGAAAAAGAATTAGAATAGTTTTATTGTCAAAAATTATAAATTTGTTAGTTGACAAAGGGAAACATGTTTATTTATGCTCATGGGAGCACGACATGACTTAATATATCTGTTATGATCTATGTATGTCTGTACTACACCATAAGTTATATACACAAGTTTTTACAGAAAATTATGATAGAATTGTAGGTTTTCATCTGGACATTATCATCTGCAAGAATCAGGATGTTTATATCTCATATGCATGTATTTTGGTGAGGCGGTTCGTGTAGGCTGCATTCTTCCAGGAGGTTTGTGTGCGTGCGAGGCATATGATGCTTGTGTAGTTTCACCTACAAGCATTCACATAGAGAGAAGATAACATGACATGTTAAATGGTGAGGCGTGCGGGCCGATCTAGAAGGGAAAGGCCGTTAGAGCTAGTATACATTGACATTATACAGTCCAGATAATAACTATACACAATCTTGGGAGTTCGTTCAACATCGTTATTACCTAGTTGTGTGGATCACTGAGAGAAACGATGAAATAATCTAGAGACTGTGAAAGGAAGAAATGACTTGTGTGATTCAGTTGTGACAAGAACCACTCATGTAAGACCAACACATTCAAGAAATATGTTATACTCCATCTGTCCCAAAATAAGTGTCTCAAGTTTGTACTAATACTAAAGTTAGTACAAAGTTGAGACACTTATTTTAGGACAGAGGGAGTATGAATCAAAACATATCAAATAAGAACACTGAATTGCAAGTACAGAAAACTCAAATAAGTATGTGTTGTATTATGAGAAAAAAACATGGATCATGGACAATTGTCCAAATTATAAGAAGAAAATCACCTCGACTGGAACATGCATCCATACATATCTGATAATGCCCGAAATTTTCCTGCTCTCAAGAGAATTCCTTCCCTCGTCTCTGCCTCCACATCCATTAAAATCATCTGCATCAGCGGGTCAAAGAAAAAAGCATCAGTTTGAGTGGTGCCACAAGAAACGGCGTGCAACTTAAAAAAAATGTACTGAAACATATTTAACAATGAAATCAAGTATGGATCAAATGTTGATGCATATACAATTTTTCCACTAACCTTAGCTTGCATTTGATTCTCAAATTTTGTGGACCAACCACTTGTCTGGTGGCCCTGATCCTCGACAGTAACATCCATCCATCCATATCCTAATGTTGTTCGGCGACTTCGTCCCCGCATCTCTGCCTACACATGCAATAGAACTATCTACATCACAAGGGTAGCAACAAAACTCATCAGTTTAAGTTGTGCCATCCCAAGATTTCTATCAAGGAGTTTAGATCGAGAAAAGGTGGGCTCGTACCAAGAGGGCAGACCAAACCCACAAGCTTGACATTGTGGACAAAATTCTAGGCAGCAGCCACATCCATGGTCGGGATAACAAAGACTAGGGTGTGGCCAGAGAAATAAACCATACTCATAGGGCCACCACACATGTTTCTTGCTGAGCAGTCTTGCTACATGCACGACTGCTCAATGGCCAGAGGAATAAACCTAAAGTCGTGCTAGCCAGACAATGCATCGGAGCGATGTGGCACAACCCTTGACTATCAGCGCTCGGTGTAGTTGTTGTTGATGAAGGATGTGTTTGCTTGATGAGAAATGAGGAGCCACGTGCCGGGCAGGGAAAGATCGAGATCAAAGCATCTGTTAACCCAAATTAAGGCTATCTCTAAAGGGATCTATGTGTGACATAAGTAACCATATGTTATACCTTTAGTTCACATATATGTTTTGATCAAACAACAATTCTCAAGAACTCTCATGTCCTAGCAGAAGTAGACAAATTGGTAATCACATTCAGCACTCAAAATCTAAGCCAAGTAGGAACATTGCATAGCATGTGCAACGAACTCAAAATATGTGTATGTTAACTTGTAGGACATTAATTGCTAGCAACAACCCTTCCAGCATCAGTGTTCTTTCTTCAGTTATTTGTAGGTTAAGTTTTATTTTCCATAGCTAGATAATTGAGCAGCATGTCGGTTGTGTGTGCGCATCGACATCTGATTTAGCTCGCAGGTTTAACTACTAGGGGGTTCTCACGCCTCCTTAACTCACAAGCCAGTGAGTTTCCTTCTGTAAGCGAATAATAAAAGTTGCAGAAGTTCTAGCAGTGCAAGACCCCTCTTCTACAACATTTTGTTTGGGAGCTTTGACACCTTTGATTCATGAAGAGCACCATAATAATTATTAATGAAGATTGAACCTTCATAGACCCTAGAACTATAATTCACTAAACATCAGCTATCCACTGATTGTATTATAGACAAATATACTTTGTGGAATCAAATAATAATGTCGGTCGCATCACGAGGTTCCTGTCAGTCACCTGCACACACTAATAAAAGGTGTGAAACAACAGATGAAGAAGCCATGTATGTGAGAACAGGAGTGCAACGATGGAATAAACATTACACCATATAGATAAGTCAAAGGTGAGTTAGAATAACCTTTTCTGCCAAGCCTTCTTGCCTTAACATTTGAGGAAGCTTTTCTGACTTATCTGTCAACCTGAAGTATATCATGAAGGTTGGTAAGTACATGTATTTCTTAAATGACAAGCTTGGCACTTGTGAGTAGTATAGCAGAAACTAAGCTACCTCCGTGAAGAGAACTTAGAATTTTGGTAAATATGCACAACTAAATAGTTTAAACCCTTGTAGCATTCTGGTAAAGTTGTTAACAGTGCAAGATTCAGACAAAACTGCGGAGTGTTTAAAACTTTCAACCAATCTAATATAGACTGAAATTACAATAAACTATAAAATTACTCAGGAGAAAGCAAGTGGCTTTAATTTTAAAAATGAGTTTGTCATAGTACTTGGGATTCAGTCTAGACTGAAACATGATGTCTAGTGACCGAACATGATTATTACAGTACTTGGGACCAACATAATGTCTATGGACCAGACATAATCAAGAACATCATGCAATGTATTTTTACAACATAAAAGGAAAGTTGGACTAACTAGCCTCAATGCAGCAATCAGCCCAAAATAAACTCATAATGAAATGCCAGAAAGCAAACGATGTTTCATGTTCATGTAGTAAAATTATTAGAAACAGACGAAGCCTGACATCGCATATACACCATAAATTTTAATCTACAGACACATGTATATTGCTTATCCCCAAGGGCCTGATGACCTTGGTGAGTTTGCCCGGGGGATAGCGCTTCATCTTGACAGAAGGTTTTGTTGTTGTTGTTGTGATGCTGTGCAGAAGGGTATTTCCTCTCTGCATCTCTGCCTCAAGGTCCATTGGAATCATCTGCATCAACGCGTCACCGGATCCAAAATAACACATCAGTTTGAATGTGTCCATCCTAAGATTTCCTACAAGAGAGTTAGATCGAGAAAAGGCATGATCTTACATTGAGAGGGCGGCCCAAACCATCAAGCCGAAATTACAGACATGTATTAGGTTGCGGGCACTACCATGGCCGGGGTGTCGAAGAGGCATGGTCCGCCGCACATGTTCCGCCGGCCATAAAGATGACATGGCCGGCCGGCTGCTCGCTCGACGATGGACAATCTCCCCGTTCCATGGTAGCAGGCCACTGCTTCATCAGCATGGCGTGGCACAACCTTCGGTCGACGGCTGCTCGATCCAGGCGTTCTAGATGGATGAAGCGAGGCGTTGGATTGAGGAGAAAGGATGGCAATGTGTGGGGCTGGTTTAGATCGCAAGCGCAGGAGGCGTTCATTTATAGAGAGAAGATAGCGTCCGGCTTGGCCAGCGATAAGCGAGCGGGGATCGCGGAGAGACGTGGGATGGGAGAGCGATCCGCGTGCCGTTAGATCGCAGCGGGTCGGCGCGGCAAGAACGGCGGTGCGGGAGTAGCGGAGGAGAATGTGGGGCGTGCATGGCGATTAAATGATGATGAAAGCGTTGGATTTGGAGAGAATTCAAGGAGCGCATGATTTAAGGAGTCACGAGATCAATTCATCCAGCTTCCAAATGGTCAGACTAGTGATTGATTCCCACACGAATTGATGCCTTTGCATGTGCATTGGGAATTGATTTTCCTTCATGTACGGTTAATTAAGTTTCCTTCCCTCCATGTAGGATTAATTCAGTTTCGTTCTTTTATTTGATAATTTTCCCAACAATTAGTACTATTCTCTCCAATTACTCCAGGCAGTTCCATAGGACGTGGGATTTTTTGCACTGATTACATTATAGTTTATTTCCTAATTATACTACTGTGAATCACATCATATCTTTCACTCGGATACTGAATCGCGGGAGCCATTGGATAGGCATATTAGACAAGAGAAGAAAGATAGCTCATGTATTGGATAGTTGTATGTGACAGATATGTATGCAAGCACTGCAAATCAGAAACCAGTGAGTGGTGTCCTCTGTAGATGCAAGCAAAATGGCTCCAGGAACACTGCAAGGCCACAAGGTGCTTCCATGATTTTGCTTTCACATGCATGTATACGATACAAGCATTTGATTATCCACAATATTTGCATGTTGATTAACATCAATCTCAAGCGCCATGACAAATTCATCAAAACTAAAAAAGATTGGCTACATATACAAGCTCCAAAAAAATTCATCCCTAGAAGCACCGAATCCGCATACATGATCATCCATCAGCTACAACCAAACCCAACACTACAGTTTTGTACATATAGGATCATCTTTACCAAAAGACTCCCCTCACCAACAGGTTAAAACAACTCCTACCACCCGATGGTACAAAAGAAAGGGCAAAGCATCCAACTCCAGTGCTCAGCTCAGCAACACACGTCAAGAGCTTCGATATGTTTTTGAGAGTTGGTGATGAGGGCCTCAAAGAGTCTCTTCGTTCCTCTTGGCCGAGGGCTCCATAGAATCCTTCATTGCTGCAGTACAAACATGACCCGGTACAGGGGTCAGTATCATGCTTGATGGGTTCATTCCTGCAGGGCAGCAAGATAAGAAATACAAACCAAATCATATAGTTTGCTCCATAATAGAGAAACGCAGCATTTTGATTAGTTGGGGGGCTTAGTTTTCGCATTTTGAATCCGATTTAAGCCTTTTGCTATCCAAAATCAGTGGCACTTGGAAATAGTATAAACCCAGCCAGCTCATAGGCAAAAAAAATGCATCTTTGAAGCCACCAGACCGGTGCTAGAATAAATACTAAGCCATCTACATCAGCTAGTTCGGCGCTAATGTAGTGAACCAACACAACAAGAAATTTCTAGATTTAAACCTAAGGTTCATATACGGACTCCAGCACAGGATCATCGCATAATTTTATAGATCCGCACGCACAAGAGACCTGGGAATCGAACAATATTATCACTTCTGTGAAACAATGACACAAATTATTCTACCAGAAGCCTAATAGGAACAAACATTTGTATCAGTCGGAAAAAAGAGCACCAACACACTAGAACTTGCCATGGCGCAATGGCCAGCTTAAGATTCACCACGGCGCGATGGCCATGGGCACACAAGCGCACAAGTCAAAGCAGAGCGGAGAGGAACGGATGGGGCTTACCTACGCTAGAGAGGAATTGAGGTTTGTGACTGCTGGTTGATTTTTGCCTTGAGGCTCTCTGAATTTGTGCTGATTGCAAAGGGAATTTTTGCCTTGGAGTGAATCCGTCCTTTGGCTTGAAACACCTACATGGCAAAACACATTCAGATTACAAAAAGTTGGCCGGTTGCAACCTACTACAAAATGAAATCTGCTCAGTCAACACTAGAAGATTGACAAGGGCATAGTTGGAGGCTTGCTGCAGATAAAACCAAACATAACTATTTGATAAGCCATGGAAAATGAAGGCAGTACAGGTGAACACACATCTCAAAAGAGAAATGGAATGATCACCAACTATTGCTATTATGGATCACGAAGAACCCTGGCCAGGATATTATGCGTCGTTGTCGAGAGCAGAGTTGCTCTGTCCTAGCGCGCAACAGCGGCGTCGGAGAGCAGCAACCGCACGGCCGCGTCATAGTCGTCGGCCGCACGGCTGCGTACGTGTGCTGCCCCATCTTCTTCTCTCAGTGGAAGACGGCGGAGGAAAACCCCTCCTCTCTCGGTGGAAGAAGGCAGAGGAAGCCCTCTCCTCCTCTCCTAGCGTGCTAGTGTGAAGAAGGCGGAGTCTTTGGCGGCCACACCGAGCACCTGCATCCTTGCCGCCGTCGGCCGCGGAAGCGCAGATCCTGGAGCCTCCCTTTATCGCGGACGGCTGGAATCCATGCCTCCGTCACAAGCAGCTCCATCCGGAAGCGCAACCACCGAGGGAGACAAGGCGACTGCATCCATCGGATGTCGTAATGCCTAGTATATAAATAAATTGCAGAGCAGCAAGGTCAAGCATAAGGAAGTAACAAATTTCTGTTTTGGAACGAAATTTCTACAATGAAAAACCTTAATTAACAAGAGTCACAGTGAAAGAAATGTGGCAAATCACGAAACAACTTGAGCAACCGTCTGCCATTACTGCTAAGAAGAAGATGCAGTCCATACTGAAGATGCAGTAATATCCTAAAGATGTTATTTTCTAAAATTGGGACCTCACGGGGCAGTGTTGTTATCTAGTAGTTGTCATCAAATGTGCGACTTGCGCCATTGTAATTGTCACCAGTATTGTCCTGTCCTATAGCTGTTGGATAGTTAACCCATCCCCTTGTGCTCCAAAAATCCTAACTCTACTAGGCAATCATGTATGGCGCATGAAAAATAACAGGAAAGTAAAATAGAGCAACAAAAGGGGAACATATATAGTAACTACCTGTAGAGCAGCATTGACGTCATGGATGGCAACAGAAGGCTTCTTCATTTTGATAAGCACAGATGCTGCACACAACACAAGGATTCGACAACCCAGTTAGTTAGGCCAGTTAGTCGAGGATCACATACATGGGCAGTAAGCTGATCGTCTTCCATGAAAGATTGGTGAGAGCGGATCCATCCAACATAAGGAATTTTTGTGTGCAGCAACAAAAGGAAAATTAAAAGGTGAAAAGAGCAGCGACCTTGTGCGATGCGTCGTCGTGGTCAGGCTGGGCAATGTCGAGATGATGTTGATGTCCCGGTGGTCGTCCGTGGAGGGCGCCAGCTGCTTTGACTAGAGAACAAAAAAATCCACCAGGCTCGAGGCTCGAGGCTCGACGAAAGAAGCAGACTGCAGACGCACCCTTGTGGTTCTTCCCTGGAGATTAAAAAGGGCATTTGCATGAGCGGGTAGGTAGCTAAAAGACAAGATTATTGATGGTGCGACCAAGTGAAATTGAACGGATAAAGATGATTTTGTTGAACCGACAGAGGAAGAGAATACTGGAGAGCTTAATTCATTCATGCGTGGAGTTATTATTGCAGTATAGCAGAAGTGCAGAACTAGGACAAACTGTAGTGCTACCTACCTAATCAGACAAAAGGTTCAGTCTATATATAGAGCATATATAACATACATTCCAATGCAAAACAGAAGACCTTCAATGAATCAAATAGCAACCATATACAGTATGTATCCAACTAAGCCTACAATTACAACCCTAGCTAGGCAAAAGGCTCAAGCTAGGAAGAAAGCATGGCAGTATGTAGAACAGCAACGGTAAACCCTAGAAAATAAAATTGGGGATTTTAGGGAAACCAAGCAAGCAATTAGGGCAATTATAATTGAGCCTAAACAGCGCCCAATTGAGCCTAATTGGCCATGGCCGTAGCACCAAGCAGGCCACGAGGTGAGAGAAATTGGAGGCGAGGGGCAGAGAGAAGGAGAGGGAGTGGGAGAGGGGACCTTCCTTCCCTGAAGGGTTCCCTTCCACGGCGTCGTCGCGGTTGTTGCGCGCGCAGAAGAGCGGCGTCCGAGGGGTCGTCGCCGACGGCAGGGCACGACTGCGTGTGCCGCCCCCTCCTCCTCTCCAGACGCACTAGCGTGAAGAAGGCGGAGTCATATGCTCCCAGCGGTATCAGTCGCCATGATGAACTTCGCCATTGGTTCTTATTTTGTGTACTTATCAAGACTGCTATCAAACTTGCACTAGCCTTCTTATATAAACGCCATGCTTTTGGTATTTTGTGATATGGTGCCACACATATAACGAAGAATCCGCTTCACCAGGGTCCAATGGGAGTCATGCGGAGCATGCATGTGAAGACAAACCTACTGCATGGCATACTATAGGTCCAGGCATGTGAGCATCAAGTACTAGAACGCATCGACGATGGAGTGATAAAATGTTGCATTCGGTGCAGGCGATCTGTCAAGTGCAGAGATATTGGCCTTCGACAGGCATGGCAGCAGGCTTGTAGTTAAGCATGCCCGTGTGCTCGAGAAGCTTATGAGCATATTGCTGCTGATGAAGAAAGAACCTGTCAGCGCGTCGTACCACCTCGATGCCGAGGAAGTAGTGAAGAGGCCCCAGATCCTTGAGGCTGAACTCATATCGGAGACGAGCAATGAGCTGATGAAGGAGCTCAGTGGAGGAGGCCGTCAGGATGATGTCATCAACATAAAGCGGGACGTGGCGGTAGCAGCGCCCTGATGCTAGACGAACAATGATGTGTCCGATCAGGTTGATCGAAACACGAGCCATTGGAGGAAGGCGGCAATGCGCCAGTACAACACATGTGGTGCCTGCTTGAGCCTGTAGATGGATAAAAAATGCAAACACACGTGATCCGGATAAGTGGCTCTGACGAATCCGGTAGGCTGCTGGCAAAACACTTGCTCGATGAGATGACCATCAAGGAATGCATTGGAAACATCCAAATGATGCACGAGCCATCACTACTAGGGAAAACCCTAGCAGTAGCGCGGGTTTTGTGTCCACTAGTAGCGCGGGTGGCCGCACTACTAATAAGGCGCTACAGCTATTGCTTAGCAGTAACGGGTGCCCGCACGTGCTACTGCTAGGACAAATAGCTGCAGCGTTTATACAGAACCACTCTACTGCTAAGATAACTACTTGCCGCGTGTTTTTCTGTCCATCGCTACTAGTACTGTTTTTAATTTTTTTTATTTTTAGTGTATTTATGCGTCATCGTACAAATATTGGTACAATACCAGTTATGAGGTTTACATCATTATATCCATAACATTGTGTCAAATGAAGGTGGATTAGGTTCAAGTGGAGGCAATATGTGGTGCATGTCAAAATTATACTACTAATCCAAACTTGATCTAGTTTGGACTAGTAGTACTTTCGATGTGCACCACATGTTGCCTCCACTTGAATCTAATCCGCCAGCACAAGCTATTTAATCATCATCATAGTCATTACCACCAACAGTATTTATTTAATCACCACTAACACTAGCTAATAATAATCATCATAGTCATTACCACCAACACTAGCTATTTTATCATCATAGTAATAGTGTAGCACATCATCATCCTCAAACTCATTTCTAGCTAGCTAATCACTCCTGCTGCTCTCTCTTAGGTAAAATAATATAAAACATGTATAGCTCTCCTCCTTGATCAAACTGGATCATGCAGATGAACCTGTCTCCTAATCGTGGGTAGCGCATCTGTTTGCTGTCCCCTAGTACTTCTCTGCGCTCCCCCATCACATATTTGGTCCAGTCTTGCACTATTAAGCATCCGTCGCTAATCTTGAATGCACTAAAGTAATCTGTAGGATATCTTGGCCGTAAGCTGATAATACTCATGGTACCTTTAGTCTCGATCCCATAAGGCACAACATTCATTGGGAGTCCCTGTTGAAGAACATCGTGCGGTAACATACTTAGCAATGAAGTTTAGCTACAAAAATAATGTATGGAAAAGATGCACCGATGACAAATAGTAAAAATCTTACCATCCTTCCTAAATAGATGTGACCGTAGTTCATTACGAACACTATTGGTCGCACATTTTCAGTACTAACATTTCTAAATGCAGGAAGAACTTTGTCTTGACAGTATCAAGATCCTCAAGCCATGAAACATAATGACTGAGCTCCTCGCAGTTGAGTTCAGCCCTAGGACAGTATACGGTCCTATCTACCAAGCGCTGGACATGCTTGCTTGCACCGAAATAAGCTGGCAATACAAATTAGTTGTCAACTATTTTTGAATAAACAATATCAAAAACATAAATATGGTTGAGAAACTTACATAATGGTATAACTGGAGGCGTCTGCACAGCGACCCAGATGTCGGTATTACCTTCAATATCATCTTTCGGATGAATATCAAAGGTGATAACCATATCAGGCTCAAATGCATAAGTCTTGCATAGTGCTCACCATGTTTTGCATCCAAAATAGGTGTAGTCGTCTGAATTGTATAATTTTGCATGGAAAATATAACCATGCTCGGTCTTCAAGTGAACTTTCTTTTCCTCCATACTATGACTGAAACCTATCTTATCCAATACAAAAACTCTTGCATGGCAGGGGATACGCTAGTAGAATAGTAAAAAAAAAATAAGTTGAAGCAAATGAAGCAGATGTCATGCTTAATTACGAAAAAAGACTTGTCGTTGTGACTTACTGTATCCACTTCGAAGTTCTCGTCCAGCTTGATGTTGAAGCGCCTATCATCATCTAGGAAGATTCCGTCGCACAGACTGCGCTCGTCTTCGCGGTATTTGCAAATACCGAAAGCCTTTTCGTCGTTAGACATTTCCTATGTTCATAGTTAAAACATTAATTGAAAATCGATCGAAGACAACTAACAAGATACTCAGCACACAAATCCGGGGCACTCGATATTTACTACAAATTCTGGCACAAGTCATGCCAAAATTCACGGAAAAATCCGGCATGACCTTTGCTAAAATAGGACATATCGAGCGCCTGAAATTTGCCGGAACGGAAATGAATCAACACTCTGGCAAAACATAGGCCACTCGGAGGTGTAACCTACAAACATGACCGGCCACATGGATATTTAGCAACACAAGATATACATTTCAAAATATCTTATAGGACTCAAATTAGCATGCATTCAATAAGCAAAAGTAAATCATCTCATGCGTCCGTACATCATCGAATATTATCACTAATACATCACGAATAGTGTCATACATATAACATCACTAATACAACTAAAACTCTAGCACACGACGGGTATCGGCGCGGGCGGTGGACACCCACAAAGAAGGAACCATCACAGGATCATAGCTCCAGTGAGATCCCCGGAGAACGTGCCAAGTATTGGAGAACAACCTGTGCTCCAACGCAAACAAGTAGCGACGGACGTGTGCGTCTTCCTCACTGACACGGTGACGCACCACCTCCGCGGAGTCCTCGAGCCTCTGGATCGTCACTGGCCCACGCGACCGCCACCAAAGAAGGTTCGGGTCAACGACAGGCTGGCTCCTCACCAACCTGCGCACCCCGGTAGGTAGCGCCTCCCAGTACCACCCCGGCAGAGCCCAGTCCCGGACATGGCCGATCTGGTCAAGCAGGTGTCGTCCTCCGCCGACTCGACGACGAGTATGCGGGATAGGCATCGTCCACGTCGAGGCGGGAAAAATTGCTTTAACTAAAAAATAGAAACAAGTTCTTACTAACTAGTTCTATTAATTCAACTAGTTCTTACTAATAATAAACTTACTATAAATAAAAATATTCTAGTACCTAAGTAGTACCTAGTTCTTACTAACTAATTAGTACCTAGGAACTACTGCCCTAATTACCATCTAAGTAATTAACTAACTAGCACTAAAAATAGCCTAGGGTTCATACTAACTAGCACTAAATAGCTAGGGTTCATACTAAGCAAAGAAGAGGGCTCGGAAGGGGAGAGTGCTTACAGAGGGCGGGGAGAGAGATGGGGTCGGGGGAGACGGCGGCACCAAGGCGCGGCGAGGCGGGGTCGGGGGAGACGGCGACGAGGCGGGTCGAGGGATACGGCGGCGAGGCGGGGTCGGGGGAGACGGCAGCGAGGCGGGGTCGGGGGAGACGACGGCGAGGCGGGGTCGGGGGAGATGGCGGCGAGGCGGAGGCGACGAGGAATAGTAAAGGAGAATTGGGGAAGGAAGCAGAGGAGACGGAATCAGGCCGCGGGGGGGGGGGGGGGGGGGTTAGGTGAAAATAGCTTTAACTGTAGCGTTGGGAGGAAAAACGCGCTGCTGCTAAAATCCGTAGTAGTAGTGCTGTTCGTAGAAGGGCACTACTACTATACCTAGCACGTCGGGAACGGTGTGGCAAATATAGTAGTAGCGCTTTCTGCTCTTGCCGCGCTACTGCTAAGTGGCTAACAGTAGCGCGGTTCTGCCAGGCGCGCTACTGCTAAGTAGCAGTAGCGCCTCTTTTTAACAAGCACTACTGGTAAAATTCTGTGTATAAGGTTTTCCCTACTAGTGCATGTTTGAGAAACCGCAAGCTGTAAAACATCGCGAATCGTACTCGATTTAACAACCGGGGCAAAGGTGTCGAACTCAACTCCGGCGCGCTGCCAAAAGCCACAGACTACTCTGTACGCTTTGTAACACTCAAGGGAACGGTCAGGGCGGGTCTTGTGTTGGAACATCCATTTCCCACTGATGACGTTGGCATGGGGAGGCTGCCCGACACAAGTTTCCACGTGCGGATGTCATGTTGTGCTCCAATGCGTCAAACTCCTTTTGCATCGTGGTGAGCTAGTGAGGGTCATGAAAAGCAGCGCGGGCTCAAAAGGGAATCAGCGATGGTGATGAAGTCGATGCGGTACACACGTACTCTTCAGACGAATAGCACTTGCCGGGACAAACCACACCAGCGCGAGCACGGGTCATCATGTGGTGCAGCGCTACCAGAGGGGCGGGCGGAACAACGGACGAGGGCGAGGATTCATCTGCATTAACAAAGATGGATGTCACTACAGGAGCCAGCACAATATAATCCCCATCGAGTTACTCTGCGCGTAACATAAACCCAGCAACCATCGACCACCACCATTGGTACTCTCATGGGAATGGGCATGGCTCTTCTCTCCCCCTCCCTCCTGTGGCGTCGCCTGCCTCTGGCTCCGCCCCGGCGGCGTCCCTGCCCCGTGCGGCCTCCTCGCCCCCCTTCCCTCCGCAGACTCCTCTGGGCCCATCTCCAACATTGCGTCTCGTGCCCCTCTGCTCTCTGGCCTCCCCTTCCCGCTCCGGCCCCATCGCTCCGCTCTGGGCCAATAGGTTTTGGGCGCTTGATTCGGATGGCTCCAGGTCGGACTCTGTCATGCCCGGGTTTTCCAGACATAAATTTCCAGAAAAGACCGTCGTGCTCATCAGCCCCAGGGTTACTGTTAGCTGATGAGGCTTCAACTTGATACAGAAATTCCAAGCAAAATACAAAAAAAATGTAGTACAAGACCGTTCTGGCCTGTGAGTACAACAAAAGGTTTGTAGTGGTTGATGGCGGAAGCGGGTTGTCAAACATCAGTGTCTATGGGACTCCATTTCCCACAGGAACAGCTGACCAGGGGAACTCCTATCTTCGCGAGGCTGCTATCTCCATTGCTTAGATTCCGGGGCTGTCATCGCGTCGCTCCTCTCCGTGCAAGAAAATCTGGCCAAGACAATAGCCAGGGACAAGCCAGTGAGTACTTTGAATGTACTCGCAAACATTATGAACACGGGTATAATATAACAACGATGTGCTGAAAATATCTTATGCTCCTGACGTCAGTCACAAAAGATAAATAAAACTCTGATGCGTGCAAGCAAGTTATTTATAAAAATGCAATAACATGGTAGTATTAAAATTTATGAAATAAATAACAAGCAATGCCACAGTCGGGCGTCTTAGCGACACCACGTAAAGGGCTTTAAAAGAAATGCCACAGTCGGGCGTCTGAGCGACACCACATAAAGGGCTTTAAAAGAAATGCCACAGTCGGACGTCTGAGCGACACCACATAAAGGGCTTTTAAAAGAAATGCCACAGTCGGGCGACTGAGCGACACCACATAAAGGGCTTTAAAAGAAATGCCACAGTCGGGCGTCTGAGCGACACCACATAAAGGGCTTTAAAAGAAATGCCACAGTCGGGCGTCTGAGCGACACCACATAAAGGGCTTTAAAATAAATGCCACAGTCGGGCGTCTGAGCGACACCACATAAAGGGCTTTAAAAGAAATGCCACAGTCGGGCGTCTGAGCGACACCACATAAAGGGCTTTAAAATAAACAATCATAGTGAATATCCCGGAGGTAGAACCATCCCAGAGATACTCGATAATAACAATAATATCACGGGTTAGTCAACAATAATAATAATCATAGTTATCACAAGTCACAAGTAGTAATTCCATTTCTGGTTTAACAGTTTCACCTCCGGAGACCGACACTAAGACCGACACTTGACCCATCCCAGACTGTAATCCTTAACCATGGACACGGCTATTCGAATAGGTTTAATCTCTGCAGAGGGTGTACTCTTTACCCACGAGTAACGGATTCCTTTAGTCCATCAAGACTAATTCCGTCTACGGCCTTTTAGTTCAAAACACACCTAACTTGCACACACTAGCTTAACTCACACGTGTCTGGAATCACCCACGACACCTGTTAAGCAAACTCTAAGTGGGGAGGCTACAACCTCGCGTAGCATGGGATCAAATTTATATCGCGCGCTCTAAGGGGTGGCCTCCCCTCTCGGTCGCAACAGGAGACACCCATGCCCCCGGACCAGGTGGCCTGCCTACCAGCTACAACCGGTATCTTCCACCATGGCCTCTCTGTACGGTGTGTGCTAGGAAGAGGTTGACAACTTACTGAACCGTACTCTACTTGCTGTAGAGACGAGTGGTAGTACGAAACAAGTATGGGGGTTACTGGAACAAGACTCGATCTATGGTCGACTCAGGAGGTTTAAGTATTCCCTGCATGATTAGTATAAGAATATATTTCATCCAACAGAGTCACCGCTCATATCACCTTACCATGCCATACCAGACATATCCGTCCCGACGGAGACCGGCGACAAACTCATGCCTACCCAAGGCAGAGGTTTTTCCTGGGTTCCTGCCGGTATGCATGCAAGGCACATGAGGGTGATTATCATCACAAGTGTGTTCATTTCCAACAACATGGAAATCACTAATATGCACTCATGCATATGATCATACCACATGAAATAACAAGTCCTTCGAAATGCGGTGGTGTTATAAATGTATCAACGATCACACCCAAAAATATTATGCCGGGATTCAGAATGCTTGCCTTCAATGTGTGGAAAGGCAGGGTGCACTCCAAAACTTGAAACATTTCTCCTCTCTTCAAAAATCTTGAGGTTTTACGCCTCCACTTGAAACACGTGGACCGGTGCGGGTGTCACTGACAGTGGGTCCAGGGGGCCTACTGGCCAGGTTTGACTAGTCTTCTCCCTCCTCTTCCACTGTCCCGAGCCGAGGCGGGGCGTCCGGCGATCGTCGCCGGCGAGCGGCGTTTCTTCGCGGGCATCTGAGCGCAGGGATGGATCCGCCACTCCTAGGCGGTCCTTCCGGTGGTCGCAGGGTTGCCGGGGGTGGAGGGAGTCGCCGGCGGCGAGCTCCGTGGCGGAGGGGCTTCGGTGCCAAAGTGATTTTGTGGCGGCGATGGCTCCCGATCAAAATCAAGTAGGGGGTTGGGTTCCTAGAAGGAAGTAGGTGTTCTTGGTGAAGAGAAATGGGAGGGAGAAACCTTGGTGGCGCCGGAATGGACGGAACAGTGGCGGCGGCAGGAGTTGCCGGAGATGAAGAACACGACCTCCTCGGGTCGATTGGCTGCCATGGGGAAACTAGGGAAGTGGACTGAGGTTGCATCCGTGCTCGGGGAAGCTCGGGGCCTCCTTTTATAGGCGTGGCAAGGCGGTTCCGCGGCGGCTGCGGATAAGGTCGCCGGCGACCGCCATTCTGTAGCTAGGGCGTCGTGGCGGCGACGAGCGCTAGCGGACACACTCGTGGATGAGCTCGTGCTGTTCCGGGGGCCAGGTGGCGAGCGGGAGAGGCTTGGGCGGCGCTGCCCGTGGCAGAGGCGCACTGCCGACGCCGGTGTGCCGCCAAAAGTGCTCTGGCGGTGGCGCTGTAGGGCGCCAAGGCGGGCTGTCGTGTTGTGGCGAGGCGGGGAGTGTGTGGCGAGGTCCTGCCGTGTGGGCCAAGACAGGGGCGCGACGCGGCGGCTCGTGTGCGCGGCTGCAATTTGCGCGCTCTGGGACAAGCTGGTTTGGTCAGGAGATCAGGTTCACAGTGCAAACCAAAAATTCATGCCAAAACAGAACATGCCCATAAGGTGTTTGACAAAATGCCAAGGGCACTTAGGCAAGTCTTGGAGTGGTCAAAAACTCCAGATCAGTGTCTCCTTAGATGCAAGAGAGAGTGGTAGGGTTAGTTTGGCAAAAGGAGAAACTTGTTAGTGCAAGTTTTACAAAACTTCAATTCTGGACAGGAAATAAATGACATTATTTCATGAAGCAAAAATGACCCAAAGGGTGCATGCTCCTGGTCTTAAGGGTTTAATATGGAGGACTATAAGTAGGAGAAATAATCAATGGCTAAAGAGCAAGAAAAAATATGGTTGCTGTACAAACCATCATGTTGGACCAGAATGAAGATGAGGTTGTTTCACTCAAAATTTTCAAATAACAGCACTAGGTTTTTTCATAAAGTTGAATCATATGCTACTACCAACATCCCATAATTTTGGTGGAGGCTAGAAAGAATTATTTAAAAGGGTTGTAGTGCAAATTGCACTCTGGACCAGAGAAGGAAAAATTGATGCAGAGCTCAAATTATTACATAAATAAAAGATATTTTTGTATAAAAGTGATTTAAAAACATCACATGACATCTCCAATTTTTGGTTAGAATTTTAGGTGAATTCATCCAATCGTTGTAGTTCAAATATGGCCATTTAACCTTGAAACACCATTTTTCAAGAAAATAAAGATCAAGCAATTTAATTAGTTAATTAGTTATACTGATAAAAGAAGAGGTTAAATAAGTCCAATAACATATTTGAAAGGTTTTCACTTAGGGAAAAACTCATCATAACAGGGAAGGAAATGATTGAAAATCAAAATGGAGCTCAGAAATTCAAAGTTTTAATTCCTGGCAAAAATTTTAATTCATTAAAACAAGGCCAAATTTGTGGGATGCCACAGACTCCGAGGCCCCTTCTTCCCCTCCTCACCCGGTTCCAGTGTGCTTCCTCCCTATGGCTTCGGCGGCGGGTCGCCGGCGTAAGTTTGTGCCCGAGGGGCGGGGGCGGCTCGTCGGGTCTGCCGTGGAGGTGGATGGGTGGCGTCGAGTCTCCCGTGGGCGTCGGCATGCTTCGATGTGGTCTCCTGTTGAGGTCTCGCTGGTGTCCGCTGGGGTGGGTGGGGCGGTGCCGGCGTCGGCGTCCTGCTCTCCGGCGGTTCCCCTAGCTTGCTCGTCCTCGGCTGCGGCCTCTGCCTCTCCGGCGGCGACGGCGCTGGTGCCAACCCTAGATCTGGGATCAGGGGCGGCGCTGGTGCCCTCGTCTGGGGTGCGGGCCCTGGTGGTTGCTGCTGGGCCTGGTGGGCCTGTCTTGGCGCTTGCTTTGGCATCCTTTCCTGATTTCCCCCCTTCCTTCTTTGGTTTCTGGGCTGCGGGTGGCCCAAGCCCAGCCCTCCCCTCCCGTAAGGACTTCTATCGAGTCGGGCTTGGCTCAGTCCGGATATTTATGGGTGCGGAAGGGTGCGGTTCCCCCATTTTTAGGGTTTCCCGCCTCCTCCTCCGACCTTCATCGACACCGTCTGCCCATTCGTTGTTTCGTCAGATCTGCTCCTCCCCCTCTCCCTCTCCTTCGCGGTGGTGGCTACGATGGATCGATCTCGTGCATCTTCTAGTGAGGCGGTCTCCGGGCAGAAGCGGGGGTGTGATGGCTCCGGTGAGGCGGTCGCGGATCTGGAGTATGAGGCGGCTCTGCGCGCTAAGCTCCAGGCCTCGCTCGCCCCGGTGGCGGGTTCGGCGGCGGCGTCGGCTGGTGCGTCCCCCCGCGCCTTTGGTTCTGGGCCGTTGGTGCCTCTGCCCCCCGTGCTTGGTGCTCCTGCGGATGCTGTCGACCCCTGGGAGTTGGCGGCGGTGGCCAGTCGTGCGGGCCCGTCAGGGCTGGCCCAGCCGTCTCCTCCACTGGGTGCTGCTCCCCGGGGCGGCGCTCCGTTGCGGGCTCCGGCGGTTGCTGATGGTGGCCCGTCCCGCTTCTTTCCCCATGGCGGGTCGGGGGCTCCGGCTCGTCGCCCTGTCGGTCCCGCTGCTGGGCGGGGCTCCGGGTCTGGGCCTGTTGCGTCTGGTGGCGATATCCTTCCCCCTCCTCCCCGTGGTCCTGGTCGCATCCCTCTCCAATCCCAAGTCTCCAACCCCATCCTCACCTATTTTTCTTGTCAACGCCCTGGCCACTTCCAGTCTCGGTGTGAAAATCCTCCCTTCTGCCTCATATGCAGGGAAGACGGTCACCTTACGTTGGACTATCAGAATCGTGTCAAGCCTCCAGCTTTTGTTCATTATGGTACCGGCCTCCCTGGTTGTTCTTTCTTTGCTTTAGATAAGGGGATCCCTGAGGCTGCCCCTATTCCATCGCTGTCCAATGTTGGCATCATCTCGGCCCAGGCTAAACGCATCTCTCCCCAGATCCTTCTTGACGAACTTCGGTTGTGGGATGAGGGTGGTTGGGATTGCAAAATCTGCTAACTTTCTGAGTTCGAGTTTGCTGCGACATTCCCTTCCAAAGAGAGTCTCCGCATGATATCCTCCTACACTAGCTTCACGCTTCCTTTAAATCAACTGGTGGTCTCGGTCAAAGCTGCTTCCAACGGGTCCAAGGCGATCTCTTCTTTGTCTGATGTGTGGGTACTTGTTGAAGATGTTCCTCCTAGCATGCGCACCACGGCGTTCCTCATGGCGTTCGGGGTCCTCATCGGGAAACCTATTGAGGTGGACCAAGAATCTCTGGCCATCCTCGGGCCAGCCCGGCTCCGGGTCTGGTGTGTTGACCCTTTGTGCATCTGTGGCTCCATTGACCTCTTTCCTGCGGCTGGTGGCTTTCGGCTCCGGGTGCGGGTGGAGGGGGCCTCGGGTTCGGTGTCACCCCCTCCTCCTCCCCCGCCCCCGGCCTCTGGCAATGGTGACAAGAGCAAAGATGGGGATGGATGCCCTGATAACTCCATGCATGGGTCCGATCCTCGATTTACCCAGTCGGAGTGGCATGGGCTTTCTCCCGAAGATCAGGATATGCTAAAGGAGAATGCGCCTACTGGCAGGGGGGGCCCAGGATTCGGTGCCTGATTTGGGCAGAGGGGATGCGGCTTCTGGTGGGCTAAGGGCACGCCTTTCTCGGCGGTGTGCTCCAATCTCCCAGGCATCCCGCATCTCCTTCCCTATATGGCATTGAAGATTTGCCCCCGCTGGTCCCGCTGCGACCAAGAAGAAGAAGAAGGCGTCTTTCAAGAAATTCTCTACAAAGAGCCGGGCTTCTGGTGAGTCTAGGCAGTCTGCGGCTGGGCTTTGCCGCAGGCTTGACGCTGACCTGGGTACGGCCTCGGGTCCGTCCTGTGCTGCGGCTTCCCCCAGTCATGCATGCCCTGTGCCTGTGCGCTCGCCTGCCTCCACGGTGCACAAGAGAGGCCGCATCTCCAACAGTGTTGAGCGGGTGGCCGATCGGGCTGCTCGGCGTGCTGCGGCTCGGGATCTGCCTCCTTCATGTTCGCTCCCAGCCCCCCTCCCTTCCCACGGTTCTCTCTCCTGTTCGTTTAGTTCTTCCTTCGCAATCTGATGAACACTTGCTTAAAATTTTGGATGATGTGGGTATTTGTTTAGATTCTAGCTTGGGATCCCCCTCGTCTATTCTTGGTATTATTAGGGCTAATGAAATAGCTCGGGCTGATATTGCGAAAGCTAAGGAGGCTGGAGTGGGTTCGGGTGCCCCACTGGTTGTCTCCGGTGGGGACGAGGGGGGAGATGACAGGTGTCAGGCTCCCCCGGTGGCTTCTAAACATGGGGCGGGGAAGCGTGCTAAATCCAGCATGGCGCCGAGCAGTTCGAGTCTCCGAATTAAAAACTTGTCCTACAGATGAAGGCCTTATTCTGGAACATTAGAGGTTTCAGCGCTAGGGGGCACAGGGACCAGCTTAAAGACTTGGTGCGGTCTGAAAATGTGGATTTTATTGGTCTTGTCGAGACTATCAAACCCTCTTTCTCCTCTAGCGAATTATCGGCCATTGCTGGGATAGATAGATTTAATTGGAACTTTGTGGCCTCTGTTGGCCATTCGGGTGGTATTCTTCTTGGCTCCAAAAAAGATATGTTCGAATTTGTTGCTTTTGACCATGGCATTTTTTTGGGCCAGCACAGTGGTATCTCATCGATCTCTCAATTCTTTACTGGAAAACATGGTGGTCTATGATCCGGCTGACCACGCTATGTCTTATGTTTTTTTGGACGAGCTTAGTAGTAAAATAGAATCCTGCCAGCTACCGCTCTTGATTGGGGGCGATTTTAACTTGTTATGTTTTCCATCTAACAAGAGCTCCTCCAATTTCTCTTGGCCTCTGGCTGATGCTTTCAATGCTTTCATCAGGGACACGACTATTCGTGAAATCCCTAGGGTTGGAGCCCGGTACACTTGGACTAACCATCAAACTTTCCCCATCCGCTCTGTTCTCGATAGGGTTTTTGTCTGTCCTTTGTGGGATTCTTTATTTCCCCGTGTTAGTCTCAGAGCCCTTGCCTATGTGGGATCTGATCACACCCCCCTAATTCTTGATGATGGAGCGCGCCCAGTTGGTTTCCCGAGGTTTCAGTTTGATGCTTCCTGGCTACAAGTGGAGGGTTTCAATGAGATATTGACGCAAAAGATTTCGTCTTTCCTTTCCTCTATTCGCCATTCTTTTGGCTCGATGGATGACTGGCATCAATGCTCCTATTTCCTCCGTAGATTCCTTAGAGGTTGGTCCAAAAACCACTATGCTGAGTCAAGGCGTGACAAAGCTAGGTTGCTGGCTCAAATTGGCGTTCTGGACGAGCGCACGGATAATTCTGGGTTGTCCACGGACGAATGGCAAATCCGGTATGGCTTAGAAGAGGCGCTTTTGGGCATCCATAGGCAGGAGGAAGTGTACTCGAAACAGTGAGGCACTTTCAACTGGACCTTAAAGGGTGACTCGCCCACTTTCTATTTCTTTACTATTGCTAATGGTAGACGGCGGAGATGCATCATTGATAGCCTTATTATTGATGGCGTCAGGGTCTCTAACCCTTCGGTGATTATGCGTCATGTGGTTCATTTCTTCTCTAACCTTTTAGCGGCTAAACCTGAGTTGGGTCTTAAGCTGGCTTCGTCCTTCTGGTCCCCTCTCGAATAACTTTTGATCGCTGAAAATGACAGTTTGCTGATCCCACCGTCGGAAGAGGAACTTTTTGAGACAATCTGCACTGCCAATTCTAATGCGGCTTCAGGTCCTGACGGCTTTTCCATTCCTTTTTTCGGCAATTCTGGCCTTAGTTAAAAGGCCTCATTAAGGCTATCACTCAATGGTTTTGTTGGGGACTGTTGACATCTCGAGACTTAACTACGCAGTACTCACCCTGATCCCTAAGGTCAAAGGCGCTGACTTGATCTCCCAATTTAGGCCCATTGCTCTAATTAACAAATTTGCTAAGATCCCTGCTAAGGGCATGGCTACTAGGGTCTCTCCGATCGCCCATCGGGTCATTAGTCCTTTCCAATCGGCATTCATTAAGGGGAGATTCATCTTGGACGGGGTGCTTTGCTTGCATGACATAATTCATGACCTTCGTAGTAAGAACACCAAGGCTGTGGTACTTAAACTTGACTTTGAAAAGGCGTATGACTCGGTGAGCTGGAACTTCCTCTGGCAAGTTTTGCTGGCCAAGGGCTTCGATGGCCCGGTGGTTCACCGCCTAATGCAGCTCATCACTGGTGGCCACACGGCAATAGCTGTCAATGGTCATACTAGTATTTTTTTGCGAATGGTAGAGGTTTGAGACAAGGAGATCCGGCGTCCCCCTTACTTTTTAATTTTGTGGCCGATGCTCTATCTCACATTCTGTCACGTGTTGCGTTTGCTGGTCACATTTCGCCTGTTAGCACTCACCTCATCCCTAATGGCATTACTCACCTCCAATATGCGGATGATACCATCATTACTGTTGAACTTAATGAGAACTCTCTCACGAACTTGAAATTTCTGCTTCTTTGCTTTGAAGCCCTTTCGGGCCTTAAAATTAACTTCTCTAAGAGCGAGGTCATTGTTACTGGGGTGCCTGACTCGGAAGCGCAACGGGTGGCACATCTCATGAACTGCGCTCTTGGGTCTTTTCCTCTCAAATATTTGGGCTTACCTATTTCCCCTCTCAAGCTTTTGGCGAAAGATTTTGCCCCCGCAGTGACTAAAGTTGGCAATAGAGTTTTGTTGTGGCGAGGCCGCTATAACTCTCAGGCGGGCAAGGTTGCCCTTACCAACTCTTGCCTGTCCTCTCTCCCGATGTTTCTAATGGGCTTTTATCTCCTGTCCGAAGGGACACACACGGGTTTCGATAAGCACAGGGTTGCCTTTTACTGGAACTCTTCCGAAAATAAATGGAAATATAGGATGTTTAAATGGGATCTCATTTGTAGACCTAAGAACATGGGGGGCCTTGGCATCATTAACACTCGGATCATGAATAAATGCCTTTTGTTAAAATAGTGGTGAAAGATAATGTACCTTGAGGATCGCCCTGCTTGGCTTACCCTTCTCAAAGCTAAATACTTCCCTTCCTCGAGCCCTATGTTCGCGCCCTCTTCTGGTGGTTCTCAATTTTGGTGTCAACTTGTTAATATTAGACCCATCTTCCGGTCTCTTGTGAAGTTCGTAGTTTGAGACGGTAAATCTACTCATTTTTGGTTAGATTGGTGGGTAGGGGACACCTCGCTGGCGGTGGCCTATCCGACTCTGTTTTCTTTTTGTGCTGATCCCGAGATCTCTATCTTTGAGCTCTCGGCTCAGGGTTGGGTTTTAGATTTTCGGTGTTCTCTTTCCCCTGTGGAGTTGGAAGACTGGCAGCGCCTTACTGCCTGCTTCCCCTTGCTCTCGGAGGAAGAGGACTCCGTTGTTTGGCCCCATTCCTCCTCGGGGCGTTTTTCTGTTAAATCGGCGTATTCTAAACTTATCTCTGGCGGTCGCACTGATAAGTTTAAGTACATTTGGTCTGCCCGCATTCCTCCCAAAATTAAAATCTTCCTTTGGCAAGCTCTTTGTCGTAAACTCCCCGCGGCTGATCAGATTAAGAAGAGGAATAGGCCGGGCTCTGATAGGTGCCAACTTTGTGGTGCTATTTAGAATACCGAACATATCTTTTTTCATTGTTCTTTGGCTAAATTCATTTGGAGTTGCATTAGACTTTGGCTTCGTGTTAATTGGAACCCCTCTTCTTTTGAGGATCTACGGCGTTGTATTAATTCGCTAGCAGGCCGGTCTAAGCGGGTCTTCTTGGTGGGCTGGGCTGCGATTTGTTGGTCGCTATGGACTACTAGAAACAAGTTCACTATTGAACACATTTTCCCGGCTAACCCAGTGAGTTGCTTATTTAAAGCCAATGTCTTTTTGCAGCAGTGGAGATCATTGACTAAGGGGACCTAGAGGCGTTCGACGATATGATATCTGAAATGAAATCTACGGCTTCTTCCCTGCTGTGGCGCTCCAGGAGTTCGGATCCCTAAGTGGTTTCGCTGTTTGTTGTGCTGGCCTGCGCGCCATGTTAGGCTGGATGCCTTGTTCCCGTTCTCCTTAGACTTATTCTGTTAAACTTGTGTGGTGTTATGTGTTGGTGTTTGACTCTCCCTGGTGGCTTTATTTATAAAGTCGGGCGCTCGCCTTTTCTCTAAAAAAAAACCAGCAACCATCATAAACATCATTGTTTCTGGTAAGCAAACCATCCAAGTTCATGTACCTCTGTAGAGAATTGCTAATCTACCATGCTAATGTATTTTCATGGCCCTGTATAATCCCATCATAGACCCATTAGTTCGGTCCATGGGCGTCGAAGTCCGCAATTGATCATCAGTTCCTCTCCTCCCCTCATGCGCTTTTATTCTTCTTTCCATGGATATTTAATAACTGCTGGAGTCCTGGATAAATAAGTTTGCTGGAGTGACTGGAAAATTAGTGTTAGTTGTGGTTGCTGTAGCTCCGCAGATTATCTGGGACACGCGAAATGATGGTGTTTCAGGCACACGGAGAAAAAACTGCTGGATAATGTGTTGTTGTGATCAAACTAATTGGATATTGGATTCACTATTCATTTCCTTTGTAGAGAAATGAGGTAAAAAAATCTGTTGCAGCGGGGAGTAAGGCTCTTTGAACAGGTGGCAAATGAAGTGTTTGGAGCTGTGCGGGGCCACAAACCTACTCACTTAAGGCTATCGGCCTTCGGCTGCATTGAGCGGCTGTTTAGCAGGGCCATCTCCAGAAATTTGGGGCTTCAGGCCGAAACCAAAATGTGGCCCAAAATTTCGAACAATTCACGTAACATTAGAATTAATATGCGTAAAGCACACTATCAGTTTATTATATAATTTCCAGTCTGTTTTATTTGTACCTTATATCAGATATTATGCTAAAATTGTAATGTGATAGGAGAGCAATGAACAAACTTCATGTTCTACCAAAAAGGACCATCCGTCTAGTATTTCTTGGAATATAATCTTCAATCATATCTTCGTCCTATATCATATCTCCAAGACATCAATTTCTGCATCATGTTCCACAACCACCATCGTATTATCATCACCACCATCATCAACATTAACATCTGCAGTTTGATTTTCAGAATCAAGTTGGCAGGCTCACTAAATATCTATCAAGGGCACTCGTTTGAGTTCGAACCTCAAGATCCAGTCTTTGTTTTGCAGCACCAAAATCATGTTTCCTAATTCTAGTAGACATAATGATGATCCAGGAACAAAACCTAACAAATTATAATAAGTGATCATTGATCAAACAGAATCTAACTAGATTCTTATAGTAATGATCGCTAGATGACTCGAGATCATTCAAATACAAAGAAATAAATTGATAAAAAAAACCTTGCTCTAGGATATTAAAACACAGTATGTAGTCTATGGTTGATGTGTTTAGCTAGCCTGGGCTGCTAGTTTGGATGTTATTTTTATTTCCCTTAATAGAAATTTGTGAGAAAGGGCTGGTGTCTTAATAGTTAGAGCCACAAGTTGGTGGGATATCTAATTTGAGCGTAGCTCTTCCTATACTCATCTAATTTTACTTGACAAAGAAGTGTGTCTATATATACAGTAGACTCCATGCGATTAAACACACTACTTTGAAATATATTTTTTCAGAGAAAAGTGTCTTACTTGACCAAGCTGCAGAGCTGCTCGTTGCCTGTCGATGTGGTAACAAGGCAGCGTCACGGGAAAAGAGCAGGAGCCATCCAACCAAACCGGTAATTAGGGTAAGTCTTTCTCCTTTTCTCTCACACCGGGTTCAAAAGTTGCATCACCAATAAGATGCACTTTGGGTGTTTTTGTGCAGAAAACAAGATAGGACCTTGCCCGAAACATAATACAAACACATCATGGATATTGAATAATTTAATTTAACAAATCCATCGCACGCTGTAATTAAAAAAACAATCGTATCATCACGTAGGAGCAGATTGAAAACAGGCAAGCATACATGTTGTCATTATATATCTCTGGGATAACTCAGCTGGATTTGTATTTATATACACTTGTAATTTGCACTAGTAGTCTCGGACAGACGACAATGGTTCACGAAATTAAAGGCGATCTCAGACTCTACTAGCTAACAAAAAGTAGAAATAATTAACATCAACCTTGTTGTTGTTGAAGTATCATCCGGTATTAGCAACTCAAAATCATTAGGGCTAAAAATCAAAGCCACGTTTATTTCTCTATGGTGACAGAGACGATGCCGCTGGTAACGGCGTTTTTGGTGAGGACAGTGGGAAGTTCAACGTTTTTGCCCTTCTTGGGGGTATATCTGTAGTAGTAAAAGTACAAGATCAGCTGGATGAGACCAAAGATTGTACCGAGGGCATTGGGGATCTGCACAGAATTTAAAGAGGACATAAAAGTTAGATCAATCCGCGCTGAGGATTTCCAATGTGTATGTGTATGTACATACCGTGATGTAGATGTCAAACTTGATAAGCGCATAGGCCGTCCAGCAGCAGCCATTGAGGAAGTTCACCAGCGACAGGAAGAATGGCATCTACTCCACACTCTTGGTCCTGATCACTTTACCCTGCAAATAGGCAGTACAATATTACTACTTTCATCTTAAATTTTTCAGTTATATTTGTATTAGTACACTGGTAAGTTGGCAAAAGCATCCGTAATTAACATTCACCCTGTAAAGGAAGTTTACCTTTGAGGTAGAAATAAACCGTAGGATTTTTTGATTAAAAATTATGATGTAGCATATTGTAGAAGAACTTGGGTGCGTGAGAGGTGAACAGCTCAATTCGTACTTTTTATAACAGGGTTTTGGCACGAACGTTAAAAAGTGAAAGGTGTGTGCATCTTTTAGATGGACATAGATTTTCAGGCAGAATCAACAACAAACAAGGTGTACTACTTAACAAATTAAGGTCTGTCAAAAGCATCCACTAGAACTATTACCACACCATACGTGCACAATGTAGATTAATTAATTAGCCACCTGAACTAACAAGTTAAAGCGGTTATCAAAGATCACGGGTCGACGACCCTTAAGTTGGGGTGGTGTACGTACCATGATGGTGAGCGGGGAGGCGTACATGATGGAGCCGAAGATGACGCAGAGGATGCCTACGATCATGGAGCGCTTCTCATGGGTGTGGGCACCGAGGAGCACACCGGCCACCACGGCAGCCACGAACGCCGCCTCGAGGGTGAGCACGCCGAGCATCTTCCACAGAACGCACAGCAGAGCACATGCACATGGCTTGGGTTAGGGGCTGGATGATCTTCTGTACAGAAACTAAAGCCGAAAAAAGACAGTGGGACGGATGAGGATTGAGGAGGCATTAGGAGGGTTGAACGTACGTACCCTTGTGTTCTTTGCCGCGTAGATGATGAAGATGATGATGTAGGCGCCCTCAATGACGAGGCCGATGCCGTTGATGGTGAGGACGAGGGTGCTGTTGGGGTGGACGATGGGAAGCCCGTAAAAGAACCAGAGCAGGCAGTTCATGAGCGTCGCCAGGTAGGGGTCCGGTTTGAACTCCTCCACGTCCTTGGCCTTGTAGATCCGCCAGAACGTCGGCCTGCGTACATACGTACAATTAGTAAACGAGCCTCAGATTCATGCCCTAGCAACCACCTTTCATATATGTATACATACAGACTAGACGAGAGGAGGAGGAGTGGGCTTACACAGGGGAGAGGAAGAGGCCGAAGGAGATGACATTGCCTATGATGCCGACGATGTTGCGGGCCACGTCGGCGGAAACCATGATGCTCACCTAGATCGATCGATCGCTGGGAACACAACTCGATTGCTCGGGGAACTAACGACTTGAGGAAGGTTGGTTGTGATTTGTTTGGGGCGTGGGTGGCCGAGCTTATATAGTAGGGGGTTCCCCGTCTCCTTCCCCAAGTTATATCCTATGTGGATATGGTTAAGGGCAGGTTAAACGGTTTGATTTGAGTGCAGTCCTTATCCAACTCCCTCTCCGGCCGTGCTCCCATCCAACGGCCGGCCGTGTCAATTTCTTCCTCGCCCGCGTCCTTTTTTGCAGCCAAAAAAGGATCATGCAGCTAGGAGCTAGCTCCTCTCCCACGTAACAATAATCCCTACTCGGATAAACCCCATACAGTCGTACGCAAAACAAACAAGGACAATCCTGAGCGTGAAACTTCCACGGACCAAATCCAACCCAGCCGGCGTCACCCAAGGACGCTGCAAAGTCCAAGACCAACCCAGTCGGCCCAACGACACCGGAAGGCCAACACACGTGTTACGGGAGGTCATGAAGTGCTGTTGATGCTCTATTTCATAGATCCTATAATATAAAACCATTTTTGACACTATGCGACGGAGGGAGTAATATACAATTATCTTTCTACTATTAAAGTGGAGTACGTAGGTAGTTTTGTTTCATTTGGTTACGTCGCTCCCCCATCGTCTCCCTCAACAATTTTTATATTCTAAAAAAAACTCTTGTTCTCTGTTTTTTAACCGCGTTATAGCCGTTGCCACTCGACCCCACCCGCCCCTCCCCTCTCCTCGCCACCGTCCGCAGTGCCGCTAGGCAAAGCCGGGACGGCAGGGCGGCGGCGGAGGGAGTAATATACAATTATCTTTCTACTATTAAAGTGGAGTACGTAGGTAGTTTTGTTTCATTTGGTTACGTCGCTCCCCCATCGTCTCCCTCAACAATTTTTATATTCTAAAAAAAACTCTTGTTCTCTGTTTTTTAACCGCGTTATAGCCGTTGCCACTCGACCCCACCCGCCCCTCCCCTCTCCTCGCCACCGTCCGCAGTGCCGCTAGGCAAAGCCGGGACGGCAGGGCGGCGGCGGGGCTTCTCCACCCTTCGAGCATCACAAACGGTGCGAGACGGCCAGATCGCGAGGAGGCGCCAGGTGACAACTCTTGGCGGTGGCGTGCGCGGCGTGCGAGGCGTGGCGGTGCCACCTATGATGCGAGCTTGGCGGCCGATCCACTTTGCGGCACGGTCTGCGATGTTTGCGGCGGCGTGGTGGCCACCTTGCCTCGGGCGGTGGCAGCTGCAGGCGCGGCGCGGGCCTATACCGAGAAGGGCGGGGGCTGCACCCGGTGCGCCATCATACGTTGGATCGGCGGCGACGGCGTGGAGGCCATGGTTATCTGGTCAGCGGCGCCTCCGGTCAGATCTGATCTTGCCGGTGCAGCCAGCGGTGGTGGCCATCTCCTCCGTCGTATGTGGTCGGCCTGACGCTAGATGGTCATATCTCGAGTTCCGTCATCTTGCACCGGTTACGAGTCGGTAAGACATAGTTGCCGGTTAAAACCGAGCCATTGGCGGGCGATGGAGGCCTTTTGCGCCGTTACCTTGATGAAGGCATCGTCGTGTAACTGTTGTCGACCCACTCGTGCTGCTTAGGGGAAACCCTAGGATGTGGTCTTCCAGATCAAACGATGACAGTACTATGGTGCCGTTTCTCTATAGGGAGCATCGTTTGTGGAGCAGCGCTGGAGGACAGAGGCAGGAGGTGGAGCGGCTTTGTCTTGGACGGAGCTTCGATGGAGCTGTCAAGTCATATCTGGCCGACAGGTGCTACACCGAGTCATGCCTGGTTGGTAGGTGCTCCGCACGACGGATCTTCCAGAGTCTTCGCGTCTGGATGGACGAGCGCAGGGCGGTGGCGCCGTTGGGTGTCGTGGTGGCGTCGACGGATGTCTGGTCTGCAAAGATGATGCGGATCTCTCTCCTGAAGATGGGTCAGTCCTCCGATGAAAATTGCGGCACCTAGAACGTATGCATGCGGTGTGCACTTTAGTTAGGCTGCACGGGCTGTTGGTCCCGATACATTATATGGATGGATAGGTGACGACACCGGTTTAGATATGGGGAATGCGAGCACTCCACATTAACGAGTTTGTAGGTGTGAGTGGTTGATTTGGGTGGATTGATGTATGTTCTTGTCAGACCATTGTGTAATAATTAATAAAGATGGCTGCATGCATCTATTGATGCGGTTTAACCTCCTCCTCTAAAAGAAACAAATCGTTCCACCAAGTCCTATCTATATCGGTTCTCTCTCCTCTAGGGTGCTGCCGCCCCATCCCTCCTCCGCCTATAACCAGGGAGCTTTCTAAACCATTGCAACAACCCCCATGACTTTCTCCTACATAACTGTCCACTCCCTCAAGGAGCTTGCAGAGAGAAGACAAGCGCTGCGACAGCAACAGGAGATGGCCTGGAGGCACGGGAATTGTGTTGCATGTAGTTGGTGGCCTTCTCCAAGGGCCTGCTGTAGCGCGGCAAGCGTGATGCGCCGCGATGGATGATGCACCGTAGTGCTGTTGTAGGGGATGGACATAATGCCCTAACGGAGGCCGTCGGCATAGGCTTGACCCAAATCATCGATCCGCGACACGTGCCACATCATCGATCCGAGCCGTGTCGGTTGGCATACCTCATCGACCCGGAGGCATACACTAGTAGAAAACAGGGCTACCGTTCGGGCCTGGCCAGCCCATTAGTCCCGATTCTTCAAGAACCGGGACCCATGGGTGGTATTAGACCCGGTTCGTGAGCCCAGGGGGCCGGCCGGGGCCTCGTGGGCATTTGTCCCAGTTCGTGTGGAACCATTTGTCCCAGTTCAAGCCACGAACCGGGACCAATGGTCCTCACTCCTGGCCCACAACCATTGGTCCCTGTTCGTGGCTTGAACCGGCCGGGACAGAAGGGGGTGCTTTAGTCCCGGTTCATGCCATGAACCGGGACAAATAACTTGCCTATATATACCCACCGCCGCGGCAGAGCACTCCAGTGCTCTATTTTTTAAATCCAGCGAGGAGAGGGCATTTGGGTGCTCTAGTTCACCTACTATGCACATGATGTGTTCGATGAAATGCCCAAGCCACACTAGTTAAGTTTTCTCCTCTCGAAGCTCGACCTCGGAACTCCATTTTTTTCCAGATTTGTCTAGATTTAGCGGTCCGTCACGCCCCTTCCCCGTTTTCACCGCCGTTGATCGCCCGCGCCGATCTCGTCGCCGGCACCACCATGGTGAGCCTCTTGTTCCTATCTTCTTTCTGATACTTGTCTGATTTTCTTACTTTAGGTAGATATTTGTCTGATTTTCTTACTTTTGACACACATAATTATATATAATGCACGCAGATGAACCGACAATGGATGTATGGTGACAGACACACCTCCGAGTACATTAAGGGCGTGCATAATTTTCTCGAAGTGGCTGAGGCAAACAAGCAGAATGGTTTTATGTGTTGTCCATGCACTAAATGTGGGAATACGAAGTCTTACGCTCACCGGAAAATCCTTCACACCCACCTGCTTTACAAGGGTTTCATGCCACACTATAATGTTTGGACGAGGCACGGAGAAATAGGGGTTATGATGGAAGACATCGAAGAAGAAGAGGACGATGACAACTATGTGCCCCCTGATACGGTTATGCTGCAATGGGGGGAGCTACTGAAGATAAGGAGGAACCAGACCATGTGCCCGATGATGCTGCAACGGGGGAGGCTGCTAAAGATCAAGAGGAACCAGACGATGTGCCCGATGATGATCTCCGCCGGGTCATTGTCGATGCAAGGACGCAATGCGAAAGTGAAAAGGAGAAGCTGAAGTTCGATCGCATGTTAGAGGATCACAAGAAAGGGTTGTACCCCAATTGCGAAGATGGCAACACAAAGCTGGGTACCGTACTGGAATTGCTGCAGTGGAAGGCAGAGAATGCTGTGCCTGACAAAGGATTTGATAAGCTACTGAAAATATTGAAGAAGAAGCTTCCAAAGGATAATGAATTTCCCGATAGTACGTACGCAACAAAGAAGGTCGTATGCCCTCTAGCATTGGAGGTGCAGAAGAATGCATGCCCTAATGACTGCATCCTCTACCGCGGTGCGTACGAGGATTTGGACGCATGCCCGGTATGCGGTGCATTGCGGTATAAGATCAGACGAGATGACCCCGGTGATGTTGACGGCGAGCCCCGCAGGAAGAGAGTTCCCGCGAAGGTGATGCGGTATGCTCCTATAATACCACGGTTGAAACGACTGTTCAGAAACAAAGAGCATGCCAACTTGATGCGATGGCACAGTGAGGACCGTAAGAAAGACGGGAAGTTGAGAGCACCCGCTGACGGGTCGCAGTGGAGAAAAATCGAGAGAGAGTACTGGGCTGAGTTTGCACATGACCCAAGGAACGTATGGTTTGGTTTAAGCGCGTATGGCATTAGTCCTTTCGGGGAGCAGAGCAGCAATCACATCACCTGGCCCATGATTCTATGTATGTATAACCTTCCTCCTTGGATGTGCATGAAGCGGAAGTTCATTATGATGTCAGTTCTCCACCGTATCTATAATTTTTGATTGTTCCATGCTATTATATAATACCTCTTTTGGATGTTTATGGACTTTATTTTACACATTTATATCATTTTTGGGACTAACCTACTAACCGGAGGCCCAGCCCATATTGCTGTTTTTTTGCCTATTTCAGTATTTCGAAGAAAAGGAATATCAAACGGAGTCCAAATAGAATGAAACATTCGGGAGCGTGATTTTTGGAACGAACTTGATCCAGAGGACTTGGAGTGCAAGTCAAGAAGCAGCCGAGGCTCCCACGAGATAGGAGGGCCCCCCCCCCCCCACTATAGGGCGCGCCCCCTGTCTCGTGGGCCCCTCGGGCATCCACCGACGTACTTCTTCCTCCTATATATACCTACGTACCCCGAAAACATCCAGGAGCAAGACGAAACACAATTTCCACCACCGTAACCTTCTGTATCCGCGAGATCTCATCTTGGAGCCTTCGCCGGCACTCTGCCGGAGGGGGAATCGACCATGGAGGGCTTCTACATCAACATCCTTGCCCCTCCGATGAGTTGTGAGTAGTTTACCACAGACCTACGGGTCCATAGTTATTAGCTAGATGGCTTCTTCTCTCTTTTTGGACCTCAATACAATGTTCTCCCCCTCTCTTGTGGAGATCTATTCGATGTAAACTCTTTTTGCGGTGTGTTTGTCGAGATCCGATGAATTGTGGGTGTATGATCAATTATATCTATGAATAATATTTGAATCTTCTCTGAATTCTTTTATGTATGATTGAGTTATCTTTGCAAGTCTCTTCGAATTATCAGTTTGGTTTGGTCTACTAGATTGATCTTTCTTGCCATGGGAGAAGTGCTTAGCTTTCGGTTCAATCTTGCGGTGTCCTTACCCAGTGACAGAAAGGGTTGCAAGGCACGTATTGTGTTGTTGCCATCGAGGATAACAAGATGGGGTTTATATCATATTGCTTGAGTTTATCCCTCTACATCATGTCATCTTGCTTAATGCGTTACTCTGTTCTTATGAACTTAATACTCTAGATGCAGGCCGGAGTCGGCCCATATGTGGAGTAATAGTAGTAGATGTAGGCAGGACTCGGTCAACTTGTCATGGACGTGATGCCTATATACATGATCATGCCTAGATAGTCTCATAATTATTCGCTTTTCTATCAATTGCTCGACAGTAATTTGTTCACCCACCGTAATACTTACACTACTAGGGAAAAGCCTAGCAGCAGCGCGGGTTTTAGGCCTATCAGTAGCGCGGGCAGGAGCTCTACTGATAAGGTGCTACAGCTAAAGCTTAGCAATAGCGTGCCTAGACTTACACTACTGCTAAATTGACTTAGTAGTAGCGCTTCTATAGAAGAGCGCTACTTGTCGTGGAATTGTCACGTCAGATGTCCTCATGAAAGGACTTAGTTGTGGAGCCATCGCAACTAGGAAGCTTGAAGAGGTTAAATCGGGAAAAAGGACATGAGAGGGTTTATACTAGTTCGGCCCCTTACGGTGACGGCAAGGCCTACGTCTAGTTGGGTTGGTATTGATGTTTCGATGACCAGGGAGCAAGATATGCTATGCCCGACTCTTGATGAGTTGTTTCTTGCCCTAAGCCGCCAGCAGGTCGTCCCCTTATATACACGGGTTGATGCCCTGTGGCTTACAGAGTCCCGGCTATCTTATAAACAATGTTCGGCTCGGTGACTAGTTAAGTCTACCTTATGGTACAAGTCATGCCTTTATGGCGGTTTACTACAACGGGCCTTAAGCCGCCTGTGGGCCTTAAGCCCTTTATTGAACCGCCATCTTCATGCTTGGTCTTGGGCTTCTCTCTGGTGAATCTTCTTGCGTAACCCGGCCCCTCCTGGGCGGCTTACAAATAGTTATATCCCCGACATTAGGCCCCAGATTAGTTTGAACCTGTTGATATCAATCTTAAAAATACTTTAAGAAATAAATCTTCAGTCTTTGTTCGTGCAAAAAGGTTTTCTTTAACCCGCCATGACGTCATCTTTTGGATCCGGGTTAAGCCGCTGTGACGTCATCCTTTTCTTAAATTCTTTTTCTATTCCACCGTATCTTTCAGCGGATCTCTGTTTTTATTGACTGTTCCGGAAATCGAGGCGTCGGGGCCGCTGGATAATAATTCTTATCTCCTCGTTTCCCGTGCCATCTTAGTTATCCTCTCCTTATAAATAGGTGCGACCTAGGTCTCCCATTCTCCTCCTTCCAGTCCTCTTCTTCCTCTTGCCTCCTCTCGAGCTCCGCCGCCGCTGCTGTCGGGCTTCCTCTCTTCACCGTCTTAGGCCGCTGCATCGACCTGGTTGGACTAGAGAAACGCGACGAACCTCCGCGGCCCATCCAGATCCGTAAGTTCCCTTCCCTTCCTTGCTTAGATCTGCATTAGATCTTCCTCGAGTTCGTCGGAGTTCATCACCATTAGAGCCCAACCCTTGTTCGTTTTCCTCTTAGACACCTCTTCTGATCTAAAAATGATATAAAATAGCCATGGTAGTTGTTAACGCACTTGTTTAAGATAAAAAGCAGGTCCCTTTCTCTGTAAAAAGGCCTCATCAGTTTTTAGGTCTAAATTTTTTTTCATATTAGAACAGACCTTTGATCTCAAATATGAGTAGAAGATTATGAAATATGTTTTTATCACCCGGAAAACTGCTTCTGTCAAATGCTCTGAAACACAATTGTCCAGGTAGCCGGCTTAAATGAATGACACTGGTCTGTGAGCCTTGCTCGCTTCTCATGACCTTAAGAATTTTGAAATACTCTTGATACTTGTAGCGGCTTAAATATTGTTGCACAGTTACCCTTATGTCATTAGGCCCTCATTAAGCCGCCACCTTGAATAATTAGGATATTTCTCCCGGGTTAAAATTGAACCGGGTCTTCTTATTTTGCAATAGGCCAACTGTTGTCATGGCACCTAAGGCGGCCAAGGCCCCTGTAACCTGCAATTGGGTCCCATCCACAGTTACTAAGAGTAAACTTGCTGAGTTCGTGAAGTCTGGCCACCCGCCAAAAAAGTAGGTCATGTCTTATCATGCCCCTAACCCGTCTGAATAGAGTCCTCAACCCAAAGAATGGGAGGTGATAGTTTTCACGGATCACATGAACCGGGGATTTGCCCCTCCCGGCTCAAAATTCTTCAGGGAAGGTTTGAATTTCTTTGATCTTAGACCTCAAGACATTGGACCCAATTCCGTGTCAAACCTATGCAATTTCCATGTCTTCTGCGAGGTGTACCTGGGAGAGGAGCCAAGTTTGCTTTTGTTCAGAGAACTTTTTTACTTGAGCCGGCATAATGAACGTGCCAACGGTCCTAGTCTTGAGCTTGGCGGCATCTCGATCCAGCGGCGGAGAGATTGCCTTTTTCCTTATGCTGAGCTGCCGAGTCACCCAAAAGATTGGAACTAGAAGTGGTTCTACTGTCAAGACACTTTACCAGCTGATGAGAAGCCTCTGCCCGGTTTTCGTGCCCTGCGCCTTGAGTCCAACCATCAGATGGCGGATAAGTTGACCGCTGTTGAGCGCCTGCCTCTCAATCCCACCATCAAGAAGATCAAAGCTCTGTTAGAAAACGGGTTAAACGGCATCGATCTTGTCCGGTTCTGGGTCACCTGGCGAATACTACCATTAAGCCACCGCTCCGACTTAATGTGTACTTACACAGGCGAGAAGGATGATCCAATGCGTCATAGTCCTGACGACTTACCAGATGATGGGGTAGATGCTACAACCCAGTCACTACTGAAGGAGGGCACTGTAACTAGCAATGCCTTCGGCTTACTTCCCTTCTGCAAGAAGAACCCGGCCCCTGCATTGAGTTACCAATCTTAATAAATACTCTTTAGCATATTATACCTTCCCTGTACTTACGATTCCTTATCTTTTTCCACAGGTCGGTGATAATTTCTGGAAGTTCAAATATGACCACGAGGCTGCCAAACAAGCCAGGGCAGCCAAGAAAACTGAAAGGAAAGCCGCCAAGATGGGCACCTCAAAGAAGAAGAAACCCATCGCCTCCGATATGTTTAAATTGGATGACTCTTCTTCGGATGATGAAGAGGTAATCCTTTGATTTTCTTAACTCCTTTTTCGTTACTTTACTGGCATTCTATCCTTTCAGGAGGATACAGGGAACAGTCAAGCAATTGACGAAGAGGTAACTATAATCTCCTCCGACTCAGAGCCTTTGCCAAAGCAAAAAATCCGAATGGTGACCCAGAAAGTAACATTTTCACATCCTCTAGCTTACCAAGATCCTCAATTTCTTTTGAAGCAACGACGGCTTGAGAACCGGAGGCAGACTCAGGCCAATCAAGACGCGGAACTCTCCTCCGGCTTACCCGATGTAACCAGGAAGCGTCGGACCGAGGTTATCTCCGATTTACGTTCTGCTTTACCTTTGGCGGGTTTGATTCGCCAACCTCTCAATTCATCTGACTCCAATTATCAGGATACCTCTCCTTCCTCTGACGAGTCGATGCAATAAAACATGCCAGCTTTCAAAATGGTTCCCGGGTAATGTAACCTTTCTTACTTTAAGTTTTACCGTACTTATGCTTTAATACTCATCCTTCTACCTTTATTGACAGCCTGCAAGTGAAGCCCAGCAAGAGGGCAAGGAAAAATAAGCCGTCCCAAGACCAGGTTGTCACTGAGCCGGTGCTTGACTTATCCGCTCCTGACAGCTCTACCCATCAACCGCCGCCTGAACCAGCTTCTGATATTCCGATGCCAACTTCTAACCCGCCTGCTGAAGATGTTATTCACAACTCTGATAACCCGTAAGCTCCTAGTCCGGCGAATACGACTAACCCGGAAGTTGAATATCTGAAGAGTCAATATGTTGAACCAGGCCGGCCTACTGTTCTTGCCCAATGTACTACCAAGGAAGAATTTGCCCCGCATCGAAAAGCCAAACAGGACATCACTGACTATACACACTTAAACATTGGTGATATAGTCTCGGGCTATCTGAACCAAGTGCATAATAGTCGTGACCTGGAAATTGACATGGTGAAACAAATACAGCACAAATCTGAGGTATAACTTATGCTATTTTCCTGAATCTTACTTACTGTACCAGCCCCCAACTCTATTGCTTATGAATACATACGCTGTAGACTTAGAAATCTGCTTACTATTTGTTTGTCCGGTTTAAAGTGAATATATTTAACCCGGTGATAGTATGAGGCTTTGAATTTGTGTTACACATTAGCCCCCAAGTGTCAAGTATCTTTACTTGTAAAGTGCTTGAGACTTAATATGTATGACTCAGTAGGGTAGATAAAAGAATTTTTTAAGCATACATTAGCCCCCAAGTGCCAAATATCTTAACTTGTAAAATGTTTGGGACTTGAATGTTACCTTACCATGATTCTTACCATAACATGTTATCAATACAGGCCACCATAAGTCAATTTGAGTCGGACCTTGCTGACCTGAAGAGCCAGCTGAAACTTCAAGAGCTTGAAACTCAGAAGGCCAATTCCAAGTTTGAATTTAGCATCTCTGAACAAGAGAAGTTGAAGAAAAATTTTGAGTCAGAGAAGAAAAACTGGGCTGATGAGAAAACTTCACTGGTGACCCGGGCCGAGACGGCAGAAACAGCTCTTGCAGATGCAACAACTGAGTTACCTGACTTGAAACGGCAGATATCCCAAATGGTCTCAGCCATCTTCGGTAAGTTACTGTGCAAAACCTCAAGCATTGTAATCTTCCAATGACTATTGTAATGGTTACCTCCGACTCATTGTTATGCTTGTGAACATACAGGCCCCAGGAGTACCAACCTCAAGCAAAACATGCTGATGAAGCTTAAGGCGGTTTACACCATAGTGGAACAGCTGTACTCCGGGTCACAACGTGCCTAGGCCGTTGTGGCCTTATCAAATACCACTCCCCCCCTCCTACAAGATGTGCTGAAGCATCTCGCAGTGCTGCCTCAACGAATTCAGGATTTAAGGCGGGCATCTTCAAGAGCCGGAGCCGTGGCCGCATTAAGCCGGGCAAAGGCATGGGTGCCAGAGCTTGACTTGGCTAACCTCTCTCTTGGATATCCATGCCTGAAGGAGGACGATACTGCATTTGATGATCAAGATTTCACCGCCTGTGTCAATGTCGTATGTCCCTTGGCTACCCTTATTGGGAATGATAATGATCTTACTAAGTATTCGCCGGGCTATGATAGCGAGAACCAGAGAATCCCAAACCTTCCATAAGACCAAGTCAGCCTGATCCCTCCAATGCATAAGCATACCTTTTCCCCTGAAGTGGACCCGGCCGGTTTAATAGATGATGAAGCTAAGTTTGAAGCCTTGAGTGGCATTGTCTGGGCCTCGTCCACCTTCCAGGACAAAGCAACCGACGGAGAGGTGGAGAAAGATAACCCGGAGTCTTCAAGCCCGCCGAAGGAATGAACCGCCAGGCGTTTTATAACTTTACCAAAACAATGCTTCACTTATTCAGACTCAGGGAGTCTTGTAAAAGGATAGAAAAAACCTCTTAATGTTTGTCATGCCCTTGCGCATGTTTATGGTGCTTATTACTTTCGTAAGCCGCCATCACTATATTTTGCTGGCTTACATTGACCGCTTATTTCCTTGATGTTTAACGTGCCTTGCCTTATCCTGCACATAAAACAAGCAAAAAATTTCATGGCAGTTTATCGCGCCAGGGGTTTATATAGAGTATTGATAACCCGGAACATAACCCAAAGACATCATATACATGCCGGTTTATCATTAAATATAATCACAATAGCATACCTGCAAACCCTTTGATAATTTTCCTGGCTCATATGATGATTTACCTGGCACTTTAGAACCTGGGGTAATCAATATTAAACCAAAAGAATCAAGAACTATCTCACAATACTTGCAAGAAGGTTTTAAGCTAGTTAAAGATTATATTTATAACGGATAATAAGCAATGTTCCCAGGCTCCTGATTCGAATATGATCAGAAAACCGTCCCAAAGGGGTTAAGCTAAGATTCGGATACAATCATATAGCCCCCAGTGGCTTTGGCGATGCCGATCAAGTGGGTATCGACAGCTATGTTCTCTTTGGTTTGAATACGACCTATGTTTGAACAGGAAGCCCCAAGTGACCATGGCTAGATTCAGATATGATCATAAGCCAGTCCAAAGGGAAAGCCGGATTCGAATGTGATCCGCTCCCTGTTGGTTGTCTCCACTACTTGGTAAAGAAGACACATAGATTTTTGAGGGTCAAAAGGACGGAGGTCCTGCTTTATTTCTTTATATAATATATACATTGTCAAAAAAAATATACATCCTGAAAGACAGTGGCTTAAGTATAATAAGGCCGGAGATGAGCAATATTCAACGGCCGGCGGGTCTCCTCCTCCGACTTACGTGAGTCTTTGTGCTCTCGAACATCGATGAGGTAGTATGACCCATTGTACAGATTCTTGCTGACCACAAAGGACCCTTCCCAAGCCGGGGATAGCTTGTGCATATCAGACTGATCCTGGATGAGCCGGAGCACCAAGTCGCCTTCCTGAAAGGTTATGCTCCTAACCCGGCGGCTGTGATAGCGGCGCAGGTCTTGTTGATAAATCGCCGAGCGGGCTATTGCCAAGTCTCGCTCCTCATCTAATAAGTCAAGTGCATTTTGACGAGCTTCTTCGTTGTCAGCCTCAGCGTAAGCCGCCACGCGGGGTGAATCGTGCCGGATGTCACTTGGCAGGACCGCCTCTGCACCATACACCATAAAGAAAGGCGTGTAGCCTGTAGATCTGTTAGGCGTAGTGTTGGTGCTCCATAACTTTGAAGGTAACTCCTCCACCCAACAACCCAGAGTGCGATGTATGGGGACTAAGAGCCGGGGCTTGATACCTTTCAGGATCTCTTGATTAGCTCTTTCTGCTTTACCATTGGATTCAGGATGAGCAACAGCCGAAACATCAAGCCGGATATGTTCTCTTTGCCAGAACTCTTCCATGGCACCCTTGGAGAGATTAGTGCCATTATCAGTTATGATGCTATGTGGGAAACCAAAACGAAAGATCACCTTTTTCATGAATTGAACCGCCGTGGCTGCATCACATTTACTGACCGGCTCTGCCTCAACCCACTTTGTAAACTTATCCACTGCCACCAGGAGATGTGTCTTTTTATCCTTAGACCTCTTGAAAGGCCCAACCATGTCAAGCCCCCAGACTGCAAACGGACAAGTGATTGGGATCATCCTCAATTCTTGAGCCGGCACATGAGCTCGTCGTGAGAACTTTTGACAACCGTCACATTTGCTGACCAGATCTTCCGCATCAGCATGAGCCGTCAGCCAGTAGAAGCCATGATGGAAAGCTTTTGCTACCAGAGATTTTGACCCGGAATGATGGCCACAATCCCCTTCATGGATCTCACGAAGTATTTCTTGGCCTTCTGCAGGGGACACACAACGTTGAAATGCCCCAGTGACACTTAGGTGATGTAACTCGCTGTTAACAATCATCATAGATTTGGAGCGCCTGACGATTTGTATTGCCAAGGTCTCATCCTCAGGTAACTCACCCCGGGTCATATAAGACAAATAGGGCACTGTCCAATCCGGGATAACGTGAAGAGCCTCCACCAGCTGTGCCTCTGGGTATGGCACTGCTAGCTCTTCCTCGGTAGGCACCTTGATAGAAGGGTTATGTAAAATATCGAGAAAGGTGTTAGGTGGCACCGGCTTACGTTGGGATCCCAACCGGCTTAAAGCATCAGCCGCCTCATTCGTCCTTCGATCAATGTGCTCCACTTGATAACCCTTGAAGTGACCAGCCACAGCATCTACTTCACGATGATAAGCCGCCATAAGGGGATCCTTGGAATCCCACTTGCCTGACACCTGCTGAGCCACGAGATCTGAGTCGCCCAAGCATCTTACCCGGCTTAAGTTCATCTCCTTAGCCATCCAGAGACCATGGAGTAAGGCCTCGTACTCAGCTACATTGTTAGTACATGGAAACATAAGCCGGAGTACATAACAAAATTTGTCACCTCGAGGGGAAGTTAACACCACTCCAGCCCCGGAGCCTTCTAGCTGCCTGGACCCGTCAAAGTGAATCGTCCAATATGTGTTATCTGGCTTCCCCTCAGGTGCCTGTAATTCTGTCCAATCATTGATGAAGTCCACTAAGGCCTGAGACTTAATGGCAGTACGTGACATATACTTCAAATCATGAGGCCCAAGCTCGATGGCCCACTTGGCGAATCGTCCTATGGCCTCCCTATTCTGGATGATATCTCCCAAAGGGGCAGAACTTACCATAGTTATAGGATGACTTTGAAAGTATTGCTTCAATTTCCGGTTGGCCATGAACACTCCGTAAACGAGTTTATGCCAATGTGGATACCTTTGAACTGGATGCTCCTTGCCAGTTTCCTTACGCTCCACCACGATGGCAATGCTGACGGCTCATGAATTGGCAGCCACGTATAGCAGCAACAGCTCTTTATCAATCGGATCCGCAAGAACCGGCAGTTCAGACAACTGTCTCTTCAAGTCTTCAAAGATAGCATCAGCAGCATCACTCCAAACAAAAGTGTTTGTTTTCTTCATCATCTGATATAGCGGTAGTGCCTTCTCACCTAACCGGCTTATGAACCGGCTTAAAGCGGCAACACGACCCGCTAGTCGTTGAACATCATTGATGCACGCCGGCTTAGACAGAGAGGTAATCGCCTTAATCTTCTCCGGGTTAGCTTCGATGCCTCTGTTTGACACCAGAAAACCTAGGAGCTTACCTGGAGGTACACCAAACGCACACTTGGCTGGGTTAAGCATCATCTTGTAAACCCGGAGATTATCAAAGGTCTCTTTCAAGTCAGATATCAAGGTTTCCTTTTCTCTGGACTTCACCACAATGTCATCCACGTAAGCATGGACATTACGTCCAATTTGATCATGCAAACAGTTCTGCACACACTGCTGTTAAGGCGCCTGGGCACTTTTGAGTCCAAATGGCATAGATACATAACAGAAGGCTCCAAACGGAGTGATGAAAGCCGTCTTCTCCTGGTCCTTAACTGCCATTTTGATCTGATGATAACCAGAGTAAGCATCCAAAAAACTCAAACATTCACAACCCGCCGTAGCATCAATTATTTCCTCTCCAATAGCTTTCCGTCTTTCTTCATTAAAACGCTGAAGAAACTGCCTGACCGGCTTATACTTCGGCTCAATATTGAGAGTGTGCTCAGCGAGTTCCCTCGGTACACCCGGCATGTCAGAAGGTTTCCATGCAAAGATGTCCCGGTTCTCACGGATGAACTCGATGAGCGTGCTTTCCTATTTGGGATCCAAATTGCTGCTGATGCTGAACTGCTTAGAAGGGTCACCCGGGGTAAAGTCAACAAGCTTTGTCTCGGCCGCCGATTTAAACTTCAACGCCGGGTTGTGCTCTGTAGTTGGTTTCTTCAGGGAGGTCATGTCTGCTGGGTCAACTTTATCTTGATAAAATTTGAGCTCTTCCGCTGCACAGGACGACTCAGCATAAGACGCGTCGCCTTCTTCACACTCCAACGCCACCTTTCGACTTCAATGCACAGTGACGGTGCCCTTGTGACACAGCATGTTGAGCTGCAAATAAACATAACACGGCCGGGCAATGAACTTAGCATAAGCCGCCCGCCCGAACAGAGCATGATATGGGCTCCTGATTTTGACCACCTCAAACGTCACTTCTCAGCTCTGGAATCATATTCGTCTCCGAAGGACACCTCCAGCTCAATCTTGTCAACTGGGTAAGCCAACTTACCAGGACCACTCCATGGAAAATAGTGTTGGATGTCCTGAGATTTTTATCAGTTAACCCCATGCGTCGAAAGGTCTCATAATAGAGGATATTGATGCTACTACCCCCGTCCATGAGAACCTTAGTGAATTTATATCCACCAACCTGAGGTGCTACCACTAAGGCCAACTGACCCGGATTATCGACCCGTGGAGGGTGATCTTCTCTTCTCCATACAATGGGCTGTTCTGACCACCTCAAGTAACGGGGAACTACCGGCTCGATAGAATGCACGGCCCTCTTATGAACCTTCTGGTCATGTTTGCATAAACTAGTGGTAAACACGTGGTACTGCCCACCATTCAACTGCTTCGGGTTGTTTTGATAACCCAACTGTTGCTGCTACTGCTGCTGCTCTCCTTGACCAGATTGCTATTGAGTATAGCCTCCTTGACGTCCCTGAAAGCCGGAGCCTGAGCCGCCACCCGGGCCATGAAAACCGCTAGCCCCTGAACCGCCACCAGACCCATTATGGCCATCATAGGTGCTGGAATTCTTAAACGCCTTCATGATCGCGCAATCTTTCCACAGGTGTGTGGCAGGCCGCTCCCTGGTGCCGTGTCTCGGGCAGGGCTCATTGAGTAGCTGCTCAAGAGATGGGCCAGACCCGCCGGATCGAGGCGGCTTACCCTTACGTCTCTGATTGTTACCTTGCGTATTGGCATTGGCCACAAACTCCGGGTTACCGTCCGCCTTACGCTTATTGCCGCTTTGATTCCCCGGGTTATGCTGTTGACCCTCTCCATTGCCGTTCCTTTTTCCCTTCCCTGTCTTCTCATTGTCAGACGCGGGATCCTTGGTACTATCAAAATCGGCATACTTAACTAAAGCCGCCATCAGCATACCCATATCCTTGCAGTCACGTTTAAGGCGCCCCAGTTTTTGCCTCAACGGCTCAAAGCTACAATTCTTCTCCAACATAAGGACTGCAGAGCCGGCATCCATCTTGTCAAATGAATGAATTATCTCCTTGACCCGGCGTACCCAATGGGTGGTGGATTCACCCTCCCCCTGCTTACAATTCGTCATGTCTACAATCGACATAGATTGCTTCCAGGTGTCCTTGAAGTTCTGGATGAACCAGGCCTTTAACTCTTCCCATGAACCAATGGAATTGGGTGGCACAACTTTTAACCAAGACCGGGCCGTTCCATGTAACATCATGGTGAAATATTTAGCCATCTTCACGTCACTGACTTCTAACAGCTCCATGGCCATCTCATAACTCTCGATCCATGCTCCGGGCTGTAAGTCGGCCGTGTAATTCGACACCTTTCGAGGTCCCTTGAAGTCCTTGGGCAACCGCACATTACGCAAAGCCGACACCAGGCAAGGAACACCACCAGTTCTAGTGGCTACTCCCGCCTCAACGGAGGTCGTTGGATACTCTGGAAAATCTTGATGTGCTGTCTGTTGAGCCGCTAACTGAGTCGCCCGCTCGTTCTCCTGACGTATTCGATCTTGCACCGGATTATAGCCACCGGGCTGGTTACGGCGTTGGCATTGCTTGACAAAGCTTCCGACTCCATGTGCCTGCTGTAACTCGGGCTCCGGTTCTGGCGAGGTGGCGCTAACCAAGGCGGGGGAGTTGAATGAATTCTGTCCCGGCTGTAAGAATAGGTCTCCTGCTAAGCTAAGGCCGTCTGGAGAAGTTCTCTGACTCTCCGGGTCTCCACTGCCACCGGGTCATCACCGTCCATGGGAAGAGCCGCCAAACGTGTTGAAGCTGCAATTAAGTTCTCCATGGGGTTGGAAAAGTGACCCGGTGGAATTGGCACATAACGCGGCGGTGGCATGCTCACGTGAGGTGGTGCCATTTCCCGAGGCTGAGCCAGCCCTCCTGTTCCGGCTATCATAAGCTGATTGGCCTCTGGCGGGTTACTTGGGCCGGCTCCGGGTGTAGCAAAACGAACCCGAGGGTCGTAATTCGGAGGTAAACGGGACTGGGTTTTCTTATGTCTCCTCCTCATTACCTCATTGGATGCGTTTAAGCTCATCGTGAGCTGGTAAGCTTCTGACTGCAACCGCTGTGCCCGGGCATCGAGAGCCGCCCGCTCTGTAGCTAGTCTAGTATCCTCAGTTGCCAAGGCCTCCTTGGCCTGAGCTATCTCCTCACGCACCCGTGCTACCTCCGCGTCATGCTCATCTTTGTCTGCAGGAATAACCGTTGCGGTTAACAGGGCCGTAAGCTCGTCCATGAGGTCTATCAGCACCTGAGCCGGTGGGCGCACGGGGCCGCCTACCCCGGCTGCTCCTAACCCGGACGTTACTGCTGCAGCAGTTGTAGAGTTTGAGCCGGGCTGAGTCCCAGCCATGAAGACTCCTGCCCATCTTCGCGGCTCACAGGGGTCCGAAATACTGATGGCATCGGAACAGCCCCCGAGCACGCGTCTTGCGCTTGGTACAACGAATCTGTTGAACCGATGGACGAATCACCATCTGAGAGGACGGCCGTCTCTACCCTATCTTCAGATCCTTCAGAGAGTTCCTCTCCGTGGATGCAGCCCACGAAGGCACGCTTCACAGCAGGTTGAGTCCGGGTCTTCCTCGCACGCTGAGCCGTCTCGACGAGGTCGGTGCAGTTGTCCGGCTCAGGGCCCAGCTCACCGATCCGGCCGCTGAAGAAGTGGATTCCGCCGAAGGGGACTCGGTATCCGTACTCAATTGAGCCGGCGTCAGGACCCCAGCCTTCGTCGTCGATGTAGATCTTACTGCGATGACTCTTGGTCATCCGGCCCACTACGTATCCCTTGAGCCCTTCGAAGTTGCCCTTCAAAAACTCAAATTCACCGTGCGCTGGCCCCACGGTGGGCGCCAACTATCATGGAATTGTCACATCAGATGTCCTCATGAAAGGACTTAGTTGTGGAGCCATCGCAACTAGGAAGCTTCAAGAGGTTAAATCGGGACGAAGGACACGAGAGGGTTTATACTAATTCGGCCCCTTACGGTGAAGGTAAGGCCTACGTCTAGTTGGGTTGGTATTGATGTTTTGATGACCAGGGAGCAAGATATGCTATGCCCAGCTCTCAATGAGTTGTTTCTTGCCCTAAGCCGCCAGCAGGTCGTCCCCATATATACACGGGTTGACGCCCTGTGGCTTACAGAATCCCGGCCGGCTTATAAACAATGTCCGGCTCGGTGACTAGTTAAGTCTACCTTATGATAAAAGTCATGCCTTTATGGCGGTTTACTACAACGGGCCTTAAGCCGCCTGTGGGCCTTAATCCCTTTATTGAACCGCCATCTTCATGCTTGGTCTTGGGCTTCTCTCTGGTGAATCTTCTTGCGTAACCCGACCCCTCCTGGGCGGCTTACAAATAGTTATATCCCCGACACTACTGGTAATTAGAAGTAGCGCTTCTCCTTGCCCGCGCTACTACTATTATTTAGTATTTTATTTCTTTTTTATTTCATGTTGTATTCATACACCTTTACACAAGTTTTCATACAACAGGAATTTAGAGATTGTTTTTACATCATAATAAGTTATTACATCACGGGGTGAAAGAACCGTGGACTAGTTTCAAGTGGATGTCCATCCACTTGAAACTAATCTGCGGTTCTTTCACCCAATGATATAATAATATAATCATCATCAGCATATCATTAACAACTTATCATCATAATACATCATTGTCATATAACACCTCCTCAAGATCATCGTTTTCATCAATGACATCACATAGCAAATTGGTCACTAGTCGTAATCACAAGTACTCCTCATTATAACCTCTAACACATTACCACATAATAAACATATTGTACCTCATAGGACCTACTACATTCGATTAAGACCTACTACATTTTCTAAGGTAAAATAGCAAAATACAAGATAGCCCCTGACTCTCCATTATGGAGAATGGAGATTAGACTGTCTCCAATTCTTGCCTTTCGTTGAATGTTACTTCCAAGAACCTCCTTGCGAATGTCCATACATTCTTCCATTCTTTGATGAACATGTGTTCACCGGTTTTAGAAATCCGATATGCATAGGTGAGCTCCCTAGATTTACCTGGCAGTATGTTCAGAACTGTAAGGCGACCATTCAGATACATCAGATGAGGCACACAATCCATCGGGAGTTTCTGTTGAAAAACATAGTAATAACTTCGTAGTTAGCAATGATGTACTAGTTTTAGAAGTATGCAAAAGATGCACGGATGTCGTAATAGTAAAAAATCTTACCAGGGTATCTCCAGAGAAGTTACCGTTGTTCAACAAGTGCACTAGTGGCACGTATTCACCATAATTTGAAGGAGTTCGATAATAGTTATTGTAATCCTCAAGAAGAGTACAAAATGCGATCAGATGATTTTTCTCCTTATAAATTAATTCGGAGCCATCAGTGTAGTGGGTTTTGTCTACCATCTTCCGCACAGTCTTTGAAGAATCAAAATAAGCTGTCAATGAAAATAAGTTGTCAACTATTTTGAAATAAACAATATAAATTAGTTAATAACTATGTTTGAGAAACTCACATAGCGGTACAATCGGAAGCGTATCAACAAGGACCCAAATGTCCATATTGTTTTGCTCGATGTCAGGATCACCAAGATCCATGGTGACAATCATACCCTCATAAAAACCCTACATTTTGCAAAGTGCTTCCCAATTTTGGCAACCAAAATGGGTTATGCTCTGAGCATTGCACAGATTTACTTCAAAATCCATATCATGATGGGTCCTTAGGTGTATTTTCTTTGTTTCAAAATTTTCATGGTCTTCAAAACCCATCCTCTCCAAGACATAGCGTCTTGCATGGCATGGGATAAGCTAGTCGAATTGTAAAAGATGAAAATTAGGCGTTGAAATAGTTGAAGTCATGCTTAATTACGAAAAAAATACTTGTCGTCGTTGCGTACCGTTTCAACATCGAAGGTCTCCTCGAGCTTAATGCTGAATCGCCGATCTTCATCCAGCTCAATGAACCTGTCGCACATACCTCGATCTTCGTGGCACCAGCTGCACTCCCCCGGGAGACTGTCGTCGTCCGAGTACGACATTTCCTACATTCATAATTCAAAGATTAAACTTGTATATATTATAGCACAGGTCATGCCAGAATTCACGGAAAAATCCGGCATGACCTTTGCTAAAAAAGGACATATCGAGCGCCTGAAATATGCCGAAACGGAAATTAATCAACATCCGACAAAACATAGGCCACTCGGAGGTGTAACCAAAACATGAAATAATTGCTTAAACTAAAAAATAACAACAAATATGACATGTTCAACTAGTTCTATTAATTCAACTAGTTCTTACTAAATATAAACTTACTATAAATAGAAAAAAACTAGTTCTTTCTAAAAATAAAGTACTTCAACTAGTTATTAATTTACTTACTAAACTAGTTCAACTAAAACTAAACTAGTTCAACTAAAACTAAACTAGTTCTATTAATTCAACTCATTCTTACTAAATATAAACTTACTATAAATAGAAAGAAACTAGTACATCTACTACTACTAATTAACATCTACTACTAATCTACTACTAATTAACATCTACTACTGCTAATTATACAACTAGTTTACCATCACTACTACGAATTAATATCCACTACTACTAAAAATCATTATCTATGAACCCTAAATTAACATCTACTACTACTAAAATCATCTACTCACTAAGCAAAGAGAGCGGGGGTGGGGGAGGGGTGGGGAGCTTACAGAGGGAGAGACGGTGGCGGGGAGGTGCTCGGCGACGGAGGTAGGGGCGGTGAGGGCGGGCTCGGGATCGGGAGGCGGCGGTCCTGGGCGGGCTTGGGCGGCGGCGGTGAGGTCGAGGGCGGCGACAGTGTGGTCGAGAGTGGCGGCGGGCAGTGGCGGTGAGGTTGAGGGCGGGCTCGAGCGGCGGCGGTGAGGGCAGGCTCGGGCTCGGGCGGCGGTGACAGGAGTAGGGGAACAGGCCGGGGAGGGTGAAAGGAGGACTTAGCAAAATTTTGAGCTGGTGGGTGGTTAAGTCGAACTAGCAATAGCGCTCATAAGGAAAATGCGCTATAGCTAACTTATCTATAGCACGTTTTAGTGAAAAACGCTACTGCTAATGGAAGCAGTTATTTCTTTTGTTTATCCCAATATCAGTAACGCTTTGTCCTAAAAAAACGCTCTAAGTCTAAGCAATGTAAAAACATCAAAAATATACATTGGTCATCATTGATCTTTTTGTGTAGAATCTAAATAGTCAACATGAATCCTCACTGTACCTGTATAGGTACAGGCAAGGATTCATATTGCAGCCACAAATCATACACATATAGTTCAATGAAGACCAAGTGTTCGAGATAGTTTGAGAGGTAACATATTTAAGGTGGTAAACAACTTGTTCGCTTAGCAGTATGGGACTAAACTTAATTAGTTGCGGTGATACTTAGCAGTAGTGAGTTTTGAGGAAAAACGCTGCTACTAAGTACTTTAGCAGTAGCACGTCCCTTGGAAGGGCGCTACTACTATATCTAGCCTGGAGGCAACACCGTGGCAATTATAGTAGTAGCGCTCGTTTCACCTAGAGCGCTACTGCTACTTAGGTATTAGTAGCGCTCTTTTCTGAAGCTCGCTACTGCTAATTAGCAGAAGCATCTGTTTTTAAACCACGCTGCTGCTAAGATGGTGTGTATAAGTTTTTCCCTAGTAGTGTTATGCTATCTTGAGAGAAGCCTCTAGTGAAATCTATGGCCCCCGGGTCTATCGCTTATAATATTTTCTTCCAATCTACTTTTATTTGCATCTTTACTTTTTTGCATCTATATTATAAAATACCAAAAATATATTTATCTTATCATAGAATCTTTATTAGATCTCACTTCCGCAAGTGGCCGTGAAGGGATTGACAACCCCTTTATTGCGTTGGTTGCGAGTTTTTTGTTTGTTTCTGTAGGTGCATGGGACTTTTGAGGAGCCTCCTACTGGATTGATACCTTGGTTCTCAAAAACTGAGGAAAATACTTACGCTATTATTGCTGCATCACCCTCTCCTCTTCGAGGAAAAACAACGCAACCTCAAGACGTAGCATGAAGGATTTCTGGCACCGTTGCCGGGGAGGTCTTCGCTCAAGTCAAGACATACCAAGTACCCATCACAAACCCATCTCCCTCGCATTTACATTATTTGCCATTTGCCTCTCGTTTTCCTCTCCCCCACTTCACCCTTGCAGTTTTATTCGCCCTCTCTTTGCCAATCTCTCTCTCTTTTTCGCTTGCCTTTTTCTGCTTCCTTGTGTACCTGTTTGTCCTTATGGCTTCGCCTAAGGGTCCTGACCACCTTCTCAGAAGGATGGAAGAGATTGAATCAAATATTAGAAGCTTTATGAATTTGCAATTTGAGCATAATAATTTCTTTAGAAAAGAGCTTAAGGAACAAAAACGTTTTTTGAGGTTTATGAACAAAGAGCTTGATGATATGAATAAAGAATTTTATGGTGCTAATGCTCAAATTACCCGTCTTGAAAATGCTATAGCCAAAATTTCTGATAAGCAAGCCACCTTAGTCAATAAGATGGCCGCTAAACCAGAAAAGTTAGATGAAAATAATGATGAGGATCTTAAAGTTATTGATGCGTCTCCTATTAGATCTATGTTTTGCAATATGAATCTTGATAATTATGGGACTGATGATGAGTCAACTTTACCTAGAAGGCGTCCCAAGAATTCGGAGTTTTTAGATCTTGATGCTAAATTTGGTAAAAGTGGGATTGGAGGGGTCACAACTTTAAATAGCATTGAACCCACTATCTCGGATTTCAAGGATTTTGATTATGATAATTGTTCTTTAGAAGGTTGTATTTCCTTGTTGCAATCCGTTGTTAATTCTCCTCATACTTATAGTCAAAATAAAGCTTTTGCCAAACATATTGTTGATGCCTTGATGCAATCTTATGATGAAAAACTTAATTTGGAAGTTTCTATACCTAGAAAACCTAATGATGAGTGGGAACCTACTATAAAGATTAGAATTCAAGATCATGAGTGTTTTGCTTTGTGTGATTTGGGTGCTAGTGTTTCCACGATTCTGAAAACTTTATGTGATATTCTAGGTTTCCATGATCTTGATGATTGCTCTTTAAATTTGCACCTTGCGGATTCCACCATTAAAAAGCTAATTGGAAGGATCAATGATGTTCTCATTGTTGCAAATAGAAATTTGCTTCCCGTGGATTTTATCGTTCTTGATATAGATTGCAACCTTTCTTGCCCTATTATTCTTGGTAGACCTTTCCTTAGAACAATTGGCGCAATTATTGATATGAAGGAAGGGAATATTAGATTCTAATTTCCATTAAAGAAAGGCATGGAGTACTTTCCAAGAAAGAAAGTCAAATTACCTTATGATTCTATCATGCGGGCTACTTATGAATTTAGTGCCAAAGATGGCACTCGTTAGATCTATCTTCGCTTTTATGCCTAGCTAGGGGCGTTAAACGATAGCGCTAGTTGGTAGGCAACCCAATTTTTTTTATGTTTTTTGTTTTTGCTCCTGTTTAGTAATAAATCTTGCATCTACCTTATTTTTAGATGTGTTTTTACCTTTTAATTAGTGTTTGTGCCAAGCAGAACCTATAGGATAACCTATGATGATAGTTGATTTGATTCTGCTCAAAAACAAAAACTTTGCATGCACTAATATAATTTTGTTAAATCACAGGAAGGTGCTTTTGCGTTGATTCATTTTTATGCTGATCAACAAACAAATTGTACAGGACTTCCTATTTTGGTAGGATTTTTAGAGTGCTAGAAGTTTGCGTTAGTTACAGATTGCTACAGACTATTCTGTTTTTGACACATTCTATTTTTCGTGTGTTGTTTGCTTATTTTGATGCATCTATGGCTAGTAAAATAGTTTATAAACTGTAGAGAAGTTGGAATACAGTAGGTTTAACACAAAAATAAATAAATAATGAGTTCATTACAGTACCTGATGTGGTGGTTTTGTTTTCTTTCACTAACGGAGCTTATAAGATTTCCTGTTGAGTTTTGTGTTGTGAAGTTTTCAATTTTTTGGTAAAGCTTTTATGGACTATGGAATAAGGAGTGGCAAGAGCCTAAGCTTGGTGATGCCCAAGGCACCCCAAGATATTCGAGGATAGCCAAAAGCCTAAGCTTGGGGATGCCCCAGGAAGGCATCCCCTCTTTCGTCTTCATTCATTGGTAACTTTACTTGGAGCTATATTTTTATTCGCCACATGATATGTGTTTTGCTTGGAGCGTCGTGTATTATATTAGTGTTTGCTTTTTAGTTTACCACAATCATCCTTGGTGTACAAACCTTTTGGGAGAAGCCTATTTGATTAGAATTGGGTAGAACAGTCTATGTGCTTTACTTATATCTTTTGTGCTTGATAGTTTTTGCTCTAGTGTTTCACTTATATCTTTTAGAGCACGGTGGTGTCTTAATTTTGAAGAAATTACTAGTCTCTCATGCTTCACTTATATTATTTTGAGAGTCTTTTAGAACAGCATGGTATTTGCTATGGTCATAAAATTGGTCCTAGAATTGTAGGCATCCAAGTTGGGTATAATAAAAACTATCATAGGAAGTGAATTGGATGCTATGATCAATTTCATACTTGATAATTGTTTTGAGATATGGAGGTAGTGATATTAAAGTCATGCTAGTTTGGTGATTATGAATTTAAAGAATGCTTGTGTTGAAGTTAGCAAGTCCCGTAGCATGCACGTATGGTTAAAGTTGTGTAACAAATTTGAAACATGTAGTGTACCTGGCTTCTGCATCCTTATGAGTGGCGGTCGGGGACGAGCGATGGTCTTTTCCTACCAATCTATCCCCCTAGGAGCATGCGTGTAGTACTTGCTTTTTGATGACTTCTAAAATTTTCCAATAAGTATATGAGTTCTTTTGACTAATGTTGAGTCCATGGATTATACGCACTTTTACCTTTCCGCCATTGCTAGCCTCTTCGGTACTGTGCATTGCCCTTTCTCAACTTGAGAGTTGGTGCAAACTTCGCGAGTGCATCCAAACCCCGTGATACGATACGCTCTATCACACATAAACCTCCTTATATCTTCCTCAAAACAGCCACCATACCTACCTATTATGGCATTTCCATAGCCATTCCGAGATATATTGCCGTGCAACTTTCGACCGTTCCGTTCATCATCATAATGACATACTTTACTTTTGTCATATTGCCATTGCATGATCATGTAGTTGACATCGTATTTGTGGCAAAGCCACCATGCATTATTTTTCATACATGTCACTCTTGATTCATTGCACCATCCCGGTACACCGCCGGAGGCATTCATGTAGAGTCATATCTTGTTCTAGTTTCGAGTTGTAATTCATATATGTTGTAATCAGTAGAAGTGTGATGATCATCATTATTAGAGCATTGCCCAAAAAGAAAAAAAGAAAAAAAAGAAGAAAGGCCAAAAAAAAGAAAGGACCAATCTTCCTCCTATATATACCTACGTACCCCGAAAACATCCAGGACCAAGATGAAACACAATTTCCACCACCGTAACCTTCTGTATCCGTGAGATCTCATCTTGGAGCCTTCGCCGGCACTCTGCCGGAGGGGGAATCGACCACGGGGGGTTTCTACATCAACATCCTTGCCCCTCCGATGAGTTGAGAGTAGTTTACCACGGACCTACGGGTCCATAGTTATTAGCTATATGGATTCTTCTCTCTTTTTGCATCTCAATACAATGTTCTCCCCCTCTCTTGTGGAGATCTATTCGATGTAAACTCTTTTTGCGGTGTGTTTGTCGAGATCCGATGAATTATGGGTTTATGATCAAGTTTATCTATGAATAATATTTGAATATTCTCTGAATTCCTTTATGTATGAATGAGTTATCTTTGCAAGTCTCTTCGAATTATCAGTTTGGTTTGGCCTACTAGATTGATCTTTCTTGCCATGGGAGTAGTGCTTAGCTTTGCGTTCAATCTTGTGGTGTCCTTACCCAGTGACAGAAAGGGTTGAAAGGCACGTATTGTGTTGTTGCCATCGAGGATAACAAGATGGGGTTTATATCATATTGCTTGAGTTTATCCCTCTACATCATTTCATCTTGCTTAATGTGTTCCTCTGTTCTTATGAACTTAATACTCTAGATGCAGGCAGGAGTTGGTCAATGTGTGGAGTAATAGTAGTAGATGTAGGCAGGAGTCGGTCTACTTGTCACGGACGTGATGCCTATATACATGATCATGCCTAGATAGTTTCATAATTATTCGCTTTTCTATCAATTGCTTGACAGTAATTTGTTCACCCATCGTAATACTTATGCTATCTTGAGAGAAGCCTCAAGTGAAACCTATGGCCCCCGGGTCTATCTCTTATCATATTTGCTTCCAATCTACTTTTACTTGCATCTTTAGTTTTTGCATCTATATTATAAAATACCAAAAATATATTTATTTTATCATACTATCTTTATTAGATCTCACTTTCGTAAGTGGCCGTGAAGGGATTGACAACCCCTTTATTGCGTTGGCTGCGAATTATTTGTTTGTTTGTGTAGGTGTGTGGGACTTTTGAGGAGCCTCCTACTGGATTGATACCTTGGTTCTAAAAAACTGAGGGAAATACTTACGCTACTATTGCTGCATCACCCTCTCCTCTTTGAGGAAAACCAACGCAAGCTCAAGACGTAGCATGGTGCAATGTCTTGTCAGTTTTGAGCTGGTGTTCCCACCATCCTTCTTCAATATCGTGATGCACGTCCTAGTTCATCTAGTTGACGAGATTGTCATTCTGTGCCCCGTATTTTGATACGTCTCCAACGTATCTATAATTTTTTGATTGCTCCATGCTACTTTATCTACTATTTTAGGCAAAATTGGGCTTTATTATCCACTTTTATATTATTTCTGGGACTAACCTATTAACCGGAGGCCCAGCCCAGTTTTGCTGTTTCATGCCTATTTCAGTGTTTCGAGGAAAAGGAATATCAGATGGAGTCAGAACGGAACAAAATCAACTGGAGAAGTTATTTTTGGAAGGAAAGCAACCCAGGGAACTTGGAGTGCATGTCAAGGGAGATACAGGCTGCCCACGAGTGTGGGGGGCGCGCCCACCCCCCTCCCCCCCCGGCGCGCCCCCTGCCTCATAGGGCCCCCGTAGCTCCTCCGACGTACCCCCTTGTTGGTGTCAAAACCGGCGGATCTCGGGTAGGGGGTCCCGAACTGTGCGTCTAGGCGGATGGTAACAGGAGACAAGGGACACGATGTTTTTACCCAGGTTCGGGCCGTCTCGATGGAGGTAAAACCCTACTCCTGCTTGATTGATATTGATGATATGGGTAGTACAAGAGTGGATCTACCACGAGATCAAGGAGGCTAAACCCTAGAAGCTAGCCTATGGTATGATTGTTGTAATGGTTGTGTGTCCTACAGACTAAAACCCTCCGGTTTATATAGACACCGGAGAGGGCTAGGGTTACACATAGTCGGTTACAATGGTAGGAGATCTACATATCCGTATCGCCAAGCTTGCCTTCCACGCCAAGGAAAGTCCCATCCGGAAACGGGACGAAGTCTTCAATCTTGTATCTTCATAGTCTTGGAGTCCGGCCGACGATGATAGTCCGGCTATCCGGACACCCCCCAGTCTAGGACTCCCTCAGTAGCCCCTGAACCAGGCTTCAATGACGATGAGTCCGGCGCGCATATTGTTCGGCATTGCAAGGCGGGTTCCTCCTCCGAATAACTCATAGAAGATTGTGAACACCAGGATAGTGTCCGGCTCTGCAAAATAAATTCCACATTCCACCGTAGAGAGAATAATACGTACACAAGTTCAATCTGCTGACGTATTTTGTGGCATGACGTCACGCCACTACCAAGCCTTTAATAGAATCGTTTTTTATTATACCACCTTAGCGCGTTTTAGCGAAGCGGTTTCCTTGGCACGTCTTGTCGAAGCAGAGATCGTGTTCCCCTTATCCCAGGATTCCCATCAATACGGACGTGGGTAACCCAACCGCACCATTGATGGTGGCGCTTGGGGGATAAGCGAGTTTTACCAGGCTGGTGGGGACGCATAGTCTTCGTCCGCCCATATATAAGGGGATAAGGAACCACCTTTTTTACCTACGCCTTCTTCCTCCTTTGCTTAACCATCTCCGCGCACTCGAGCTCCAGCGCCCAAGTTCGCACATCTCGCCTCAACCTTCTCCAGCCATGTCCGGAGCAGGAGGCAAGTGGTTGGCCTCCTCCATCACGGAGGGGCACATCGAAAAGCTGCGCGGCGCCGGATACCTTTCCAGCGACATCGCGCACCGGCTGCCCGACAAGGGGCAACTCATCCCCACCCCCAGGCCCCATGAGAGGGTCATGTTCCTTCCCCACTTCCTCCACGGACTGGGCTTCCTACTTCATCCCTTCGTCCAGGGGCTCATGTTCTATTACGGCCTGGACTTCCACGATTTGGCGCCAAACTTCATCCTCAACATCTCGGCGTTTATCGTCGTGTGCGAGGCCTTCCTCTGCATCCAGCCCCACTTCAGCTTGTGGCTCAAGACCTTCAATGTAAAGCCGAAGGTAGTGAAGGGCGTCCAAGCGGAGTGCGGAGGCGCCATGGTGGGCAAAGTGCCTAACGTCACTTGGCTCGAGGGGGCCTTTGTGGAGTCCGTCAAGGGGTGGAAATCGGGGTGGTTCTACATCACCGAGCCGCGTGACCCTAAATGGGCAGTGGCCCCCTAGTTCAGATGTGGTATCCCCGTGCAGCTCACCTCCTGGAAAGAGAAGGGCTTACTATGGGGCAGTTCAAAGGAGCTGACAGGACTCCACTCCTGTCTCCAGACCTTGGTGAACAAGAAGCTTAGGCTTGTCAATGTGATCCAGGTCATGCTCGTCCGCCGGATTATCCCCTGCCAACAGCGGGCCTTCAATTTGTGGGAGTTCGATCCGGCACAGCACCGGACTCTGAGCGGGCTCTTCGACACAACGTACGAAGCCGTCTGGAGGGTGCTATTCAAGGGCGGAGAAGCCCCTGCGTCCGCGACTGAAGATCGCGGATTCAGCACCAAGCGCTGGGCCGGTGAAGTAAGCTTTGTTATCCTTTATGGTACACTTATTTCTTTCATAGTTTGACTCTATGTGGGATCTAAAACTCCCAATGCCTTTAACAGGACTGGCAGAGGACGTCCGGACAGGTAGACTGTTCGGCTCCCCTTCCCGAAGACCCAGTGGACGCCCGTTTAACGGGGCTGCTGGTCCCGGCCCTTTATGTGGTGCCGGAGAAGAAGGCCAAGAAGAAGGCCACGGGAACCCGAAGGAGTTCCCGGCGCCAGGTGATATCGGACTCATCGTCCGATGGCTCCGAGGCCTACTCCTCCCCCGAAGACGAGGAGGAGAAAGAAGATTCTCCCCAGGAGGGGGAGAGAGGAATAGGAAGGCTTCCCCAACGGGGGAGGCCGAAGGGTCCAAGAAGGAGAGGACCCTTCCACTGGACTGCTCTGCCAACGCCGATGGCGGCGACGAGGAGTGGCCCTCAAGGGTCAAGCCCCTGGCGAGATCGTAAGTATCCGGATTCCTGAGCGATTTATAATTTCTCTTTTGTGTCACATAGTGTCCTTCTAATGCCGCACACTACCTGTAGTCCGGCCGATGATGATCTTCCCGCTTCATCAAGCGGGTCATTGGCTCCGTCGGATGTAGATTCCATTCCGACTGCCTCTACCCCTCGCGATGCTGAAGATGCCGAGGTGGGATCCCAGGAGGGGACCCATCAGGAGGAGGCTCCGGAGGTGCCACAAGGCAGCCTCCCGGACTTTGCGCCGGACTCCATGCCGGAACCCGTAGTGTTTCCGGAGTCCGGCAGGCGGCCCCTTCGTAAGAAGGGCAAGACCGTGACACCGGCAGCCTCCGTCCAACCGGAGGCGCCGGACAACCTGTTGGAAGCGCTCAACGGCGCTTCCATTGAGGAAGAACACCGCACTATCATGAGTGCGGTGATTCAAAAGGTTCAGCTCGCCAAGAGCAGGCTGACCGAAGCCTGCAGCAGCCTTCTAACAGGCTTTGAGGTAAGAAATTTTAAAATATGTAATGTAATACCGCGTAGACAGTAGCCCCTGATGCTCGGTTTGGTGTTCGGAAAGAAAAACCGAACAGAGGATCTAATAAAGATATACGCAGGAGTGCTAAAAATTATGTCAATATGGGTTTGCAGGCTGCGCTGCTGACCTCTGCCGCATTGACTGCGGAGGTCGGTGCTTTGAAGTAGAACCTCGAGCGGTCCGAGAACGAGCTCGGCCTTGCCAAGAAGTAGCTCGAGGACAAAGAAGGTGAGTAATACCATAATAAATTTGTACCTTATAGAAAAGGATTTTGGTTGCAATAGAAATAACAAGGATAACTTGGGCACTGCAGGGGCCACGAACGAGGTGGCGACCCTGAAGGAGGCCATGTCCGCGGCCGAGCGCAATGCGGCTGCGGAACGAGCAAAGCAAGAGAAGCAGGAGGCGCGGGTGGCGGAGGTGCGGCAAGAGCTCCAGGCTCTCATGGAAAAACATGAGAGTTGGGAGCGCGACTCAAAGACTCGAGAGTCCGAGCTTGCCTCAGCTCTTGAGAGTGCCAAAGCCTCTAAGGCCGAGGCCCATAAGGCCCTTCAGGAGATGGAGGCGGTGAAGAAAATAGCGGCTTGTAAGGCATTTTTCATGCAAAGCAAGCACGTGAATGTGAATTACCTGTTACTTACCCGAATTCGGAGCTCTCCAGGAGCGTTTGCAGATCTGCCTCGCAGCGTGTCCGATGCCGCCGCATTCTACCGGGCCAAGGAGGGGAGCTCAACGGAGAAGGTCTTCTGGTCTCAGTATGCTGAGGCCGGACATCCGGTGCCCCTTAGCGACCAGCTAAAGCAGCTGGTCGAGCTCCACAAGGTAGCCGAGCAGGCCATGAAGGGCCTCATAGTCCGGCTTTGGCCTGAAGAGGCCATGCCTGGGAGCTACTTCGGCATGGTGCGGCGGCTGGTGGATGCGTGTCCATGGGTGGAAGTCATCAAGCGCTCCGCCTGCATTGAAGGTGCCCGTCGGGCCCTTGCCCGCGCAAAGGTGCGCTGGGGCCGGCTGGATGCTGAGAAGCTTATAACGGACGCGCCGCCAGCGGGCAAGGAGTATTGTACGCCTGAGATGTACTATAAGAGTGTCAGGAAGGGTGCCCACAAGATTGCAGATGAGTGCCCCAAACATGTAATTATCCTATGCGCTGAAAACTTTGTCCATATGCGCTAAGCAACGCTTATTGATTTAAAATATTACCTTCTGTGCGGCCGTTTATTAAATCTGAGAGATGGCAAGTCGTCGGCTTTAGCCCCCATGCCACTAGTGCTGGGGTGTTCGGGATAAACTTGAGCACTCTTGTTCCCATTTTTGGGTCCATCTAGGGAGGCGCTCAACACAACGAACAAGGCAACCGGACTTATAATGCTTGAACACTCTCACTTAGCCATAGAATTCTATAATTTCAAATTTAGGCGAAGCTCCTAGTATTCGGAAGACCGAGTTCGGGGCGCTATCCACGCCTGGGCCGGACACTATCCGATTCCTCGCTCTAAGCGGCATAAGTCTTTAGGGACTCGAAAGGACCTCTCGAACAGCGACCAACTCTCGCCTTATCATGCCAGTCAGTTTTAGCTTTCTCCACTGAGGCGCTCGCCCAGCTCAACCAGGGCGCAATCGCAGTGGTTCTCCCAGTGCTACCTTAGCCGACGGAACGGAACGTAAGGTACCAAAACATGGGAGCCGGGCAAACCCAACTACTGACCCAAGACATGATTCGGAGCCGATGCATATAGTGTTATAAGTTCGGGGTGCCGCACTTGTGAAAGTGTTCGGACTTATCACACCATAATGCGGGGAACATAAGCCCCTGGTGTATTCGGCGGTACCAAAGTGTACGGATGCACGATGTCATAAATGAACATATATAAGAACAGGAATGCAATTATAAGCGAAAAGTAATGCATTGTTTATTCAGAGAATTCTGCCATGAGTGCAGAACGATACAAATAGTGCGGTAAGCAAGGGATTGGACTATTTAAATATGTCCCCCTCCAAGGGTAGGCTACGGACTGGTGTATTTAACAAATTTAATGCTCATAATGAAGACCACCTGAGTGTTCGTTGTAGCCTTTGTCCTTCCCTGGCTATTGCATCGTGAGTTCGACAGGTTCACCGCCGGACAGGGTCTCTGGTGAACGGAGTCCTGTGGATAAAAATAAGAAAAAGGAAAATAAAAAGAGCGACACACTTAGGAGCCCCTGGTGTGGTTGAGCCGCACTCTGGGCCTATCGTGGTCGTGCCCCTCCCCCTATGCCCATGGTATCTTTAGAGCGTAATGATGTACGCGAAGAGCTGGTCTTGCAATCATGCAAGGGCTAGGGTTGGGGCCGCATTGCTACGCGTGCTCGGAACGTGCTAGGTGGTCTTGATTGATGTTACTCACGGGCGCATTTGGCCGTGTCGGTCGTTTAACGACCGGACTCGAAAATTGCCTTAAAAGGCTGCTCTGTACTTCTGCCCCGAGAGCTGCTGTGTGTTCCTCCGTTCGGAGGGACCGTTCAGTATTTCCGTTGACCATGATGACTCCACGAGGGCCTGACATCTTGAGCTTAAGGTATGCATAATGCGGCAGGGCGTTGAATTTTGCAAAAGCGGTTCGTCCAAGCAGAGCGTGATAGCCACTGCTGAACGGGACTATGTCGACGATTAACTCCTCACTTCAGAAATTATCCGGGGATCCGAAGACCACTTCCAGTGTGACTGAGCCTGTGCAATTGGCCTCAACACCTAGTATGACGCCTTTGAAGGTCGTCTTTGTAGGTTTAATCCTTGAGGGGTCTATGCCCATCTTGCGCACTGTATCCTGATAAAGCAGGTTCAGGCTGCTACCGCCGTCCATCAGGACTCTAGTGAGGTGAAATCCATCGACGATTGGGTCTAAAACCAATGCGGCGAATCCGCCATGGCGGATACTGGTCGGGTGGTCCCTTCGATAGAAAGTGATCGGGCAAGAGGACCATGGATTGAACTTTGGGGCGACTGGCTCCATCGCATATACGTCCCTAAGTGCACGCTTCCGATCCCTCTTGGGTATATGGGTTGCGTATATCATGTTTACCGTCCGCACTTGTGGGGGGAAACCCTTCTGTCCTCTATTTTTCGGCGGCCGAGTCTCTTCCTCGTCATCGCTGTGCAGCCCCTTGTCATTGTTTTCGGCAATTAACTTGCCTGCCTGCTTGAATACCCAACAATCCCTGTTGGTGTGGTTAGCTGGCTTTTCGGGGGTGCCATGTATCTGGAAAGAGCGGTCGAGTATTCGGTCCAAATTGGACGGACCCGGAGTGGTTCTTTTGAATGGCTTCTTCCGCTGACCGGGTTTAGATCCTCTGAATCCGGCGTTGACTGCCGTATCCTCATTGTTATCGCCGTTAATGCGGCGTTTGTTTTTGTTTCGACGCGACCTGCCATTGTTGTCCTTAGTATCCGGACAGCCAGTATTTTTGCTAAGGTTGTTGCTGCGGGCTAGCCAACTGTCCTCTCCCGCACAGAAGCGGGTCATGAGTAATGTGAGGGCTGCCATGGATTTCGGCTTTTCCTGTCCTAGGTCTCGGGCCAGCCACTCGTCGCGGATGTTATGTTTGAAGGCTGCAAGGGCCTCTGCATCCGGACAGTCGACGATTTGATTTTTCTTTGTTAAGAACCGTGTCCAGAACTGTCTGGCCGATTCATCTGGCTGCTGAATTATGTGGCTTAGGTCATCGACGTTTGGTGGTCGCACATATGTGCCCTGGAAGTTGTCGAGGAATGCGGCTTCCAGGTCCTCCCAACACCCAATTGACTCTGCGGGCAAGCTGTTAAGCCAATGCTGAGCTGGTCCTTTAAGCTTGAGTGGGAGATATTTGATGGCGTGGAGATCGTCGCCGCGGGCCATATGGATATGAAGGAGATATTCCTCGATCCAAACCGCGGGGTCTGTTGTGCCATCGTAGGATTCAATGTTCATGGGTTTAAACCCTTCAGGACATGCAATATCACGACGTAGCTCAAGAGAGCGTTGTCTGCTGTGTTCGGCCCGGCCGGAGTTGCTATGTCCGGCGCGACGGTAGACGTCGTGGGTCGTGGGGCGCCCACGTGATCCATAGATAGATCTGGATTGTCTTGCCTTGTCCTCCAATATGTCTCGCAAGTCAGGCACATTCCCCGTGGCTTCGTACTTTTCGAGCGGTGCCGGGGTACGGTCCTGGTGGAGGGCCTAGATGCCTCTCTATCGCGGCCATGAGGTGGTCGGTCTGCCGTATTGTGCGCTGGTGATGAAGGTTTATATACCTCCTCCTCTAATCGGGGGAGTAACTTGCATTTTGGGTAGCTTTTGGAGGGGCGTTCGAGTTCATACTCTTCAGCCGCGAGGACCTCGGTCCATCTGTCGGCCAGCAGGTCCTGATCAGCTTGAAGCTGTTGCTGCTTTTTCTTTAGGCTATTTGCCGTGGCCATTAGCCTACGTTTAAAATGCTCTTGTTCGACGGGATCCTCAGGCACGACAAATTCGTCGTCGTCGAGGCTTGCCTCGTCTCCGGAGGGAGGTATGTAATTATCATCCTCGACCTCTTCGTCTGCCGCTCTCTCGTGAGGGCTGGCTTCTGCGTCCTCCTGCGCTGAATCTTGCTGGAGGGGGTTGTCTTCGGCACTCTCTGGGGTGTTATTATCTCCTGTGCCGGAATCTCCATTCTTGCTGTGGCGGGATTTAGAGCGGCGCCGCTGACGTCGGCGCTTGGGCTGTTTCTTAGAGGAATCTGCCTCCGCTGCTTCTCCGTCGTCCCCATGCTTTGGGGTGTCCACCATGTATATGTCGTATGATGAGGTGGTCTTCCAGTGCCCCGTAGGCGCTGGTTCTTTATCGTCTCCGGCATCGTCGTCCATACCGTTGATGTCTTCGGAGTCGTAGTCTAACATGTCGGTTAGATCGTCGATAGTGGCTACGAAGTGGGTGGTGGGTGGGCTTTGAATTTCTTCGTCGTCCGCATCCCAACCGTCCAGACCGCAATCCGGCCAGGGCTCTCCTGATAGCGAGAGATGTTTTAACGAATTTAGGATGTCGCCAAAGGGTGAGTGCTGAAAGATGTCCGCGGCGGTGAACTCCATGATCGACGCCCAATCGGATTCGATTGGCAGGGGCGCAGGAGGCTCGGAGTCCGGCAAGGAGTCCGGCACCTCGAGTCACGAGCTTTATAAGGGACAAGGTCAGTATTCGGCTCCATCGCCGTAGGAGTTGCAGCTCCCGAGGCGGTGTCCAGCCACCTGTCCTCGATCTGCGCGGTCGGCTCTGAACTATAGGTCGGAGCGGACTCGTGTGCCGCCTCCAGGGCACTGTCCGGCGGCAGAGCTAAATCATGCCCATCGTGACAGTGCGGCACGCTCGGCTGTGGCTCGAATCCATAGAAGATCAAGTCTCCGCGGATGTCAGCCGTGAAGTTTAGGCTTCCAAATCTGACCTGATGGCTAGGGGCGCAGCTTTCGATCTGCTCCAGATGGCCAAGCGAATTGGCCCCAGTGCGAAGCCGCCGAATACGAAGATCTGTCCGGGGAGAAAAGTCTCACCCTGGACTACGTTGTTGTTGATTGAAGAAGCCATCAAGCCTATCGGTGAAGACACAGAGGAACTCTCAATGAAAGCACCAATGTCGGTGTCAAAACCGGTGGATCTCGGGTAGGGGGTCCCGAACTGTGCGTCTAGGCGGATGGTAACAGGAGACAAGGGACACGATGTTTTTACCCAGGTTAAGGCCCTCTCGATGGAGGTAAAACCCTACTCCTGCTTCATTGATATTGATGATATGGGTAGTACAAGAGTGGATCTACCACGAGATCAAGGAGGCTAAACCCTAGAAGCTAGCCTATGGTATGATTGTTGTGATGGTTGTGTGTCCTACAGACTAAAACCCTCCGGTTTATATAGACACCGGAGAGGGCTAGGGTTACACAGAGTCGGTTACAATGATAGGAGATCTACATATCCGTATCGCCAAGCTTGCCTTCCACGCCAAGGAAAGTCCCATCCGGACACAGGACGAAGTCTTCAATCTTGTATCTTCATTGTCTTGGAGTCCGGCCGACGATGATAGTCCGGCTATCTGGACACCCCCCAGTCCAGGACTCCCTCACCCCTGCACCCATATATACTCTCGTACCCTAAAACTTCTAGAACAGAAGAGAGATCGGGAGTTTCGCCGCCGCAAGCCTCTGTAGCCACCACAAACCTCTCGGGAGCCCGTTCTGGCGCCCTGCTGGAGGGGGAACCCAACACCGGTGGCCATCTTCATCATCCCTGCGCTATCTATGACGAGGAGGGAGTAGTTCACCCTCGGGGCTGAGGGTATGTACCAGGAGCTATGTGTTTGATCTCTCTCTCTCTCGTGTTCTCTCTCGTGTTCCCTCTATGGCACGATCTTGATGTATCCCGAGCTTTGCTATTGTAGTTGGATCTTATGATGTTTCTCCCCCTCTACTCTCTTGTGATGAATTGAGTTTCCCCTTTGAAGTTATCTTATCGGATTGAGTCTTTATGAGAACACTTGATGTATGTCTTGCCGTGATTATCTGTGGTGACAATGGGATATCATGTGCCACTTGATGTATGTTTTGGTGATCAACTTGCGGGTTTCGTGACATTGGGAACCTATGCATAGGGGTTGGCACATGTTCTTGACTCTCCGATAGAAACTTTGGGGCACTCTTTGAAGTACTTTGTGTTGGTTGGATGAATCTGAGATTGTGTGATGCATATCGTATAATCATGCCCACGGATACTTGAGGTGACAATGGAGTATCTAGGTGACATTAGGGTTTTGGTTGATTTGTATCTTAAGGTGTTATTCTAGTACGAACTCTTTTATAGATTGACCCGAAAGAATAACTTTGAGGTGGTTTCATACCCTATCATAATCTCTATGTTTGTTCTCCGCTATTAGTGGCTTCGGAGTGACTATTTGTTGCATGTTGAGGGCTTGTTATATGATGTTTCTATGTTATTATTGTTGAGAGAACTTGCACTAGTGAAAGTATGAACCCTAGGCCTTGTTTCCTATCATTGCAATATCGTTTGCGCTCACTTTTATCATTAGTTACTTTGCTGTTTTTATTATTTCATATTACAAAAACCTATATCTACCATCCATATTGCACTTGTATCACCATCTCTTCGCTGAACTAGTGCACCTATACAATTTACCATTGTATTGGGTGTGTTGGGGACACAAGAGACTCTTTGTTATTTGGTTGCAGGGTTGTTTGAGAGAGACCATCTTCATCCTACGCCTCCTACGGATTGATAAACCTGAGGTCATCCACTTGAGGGAAATTTGCTACTGTCCTACAAACCTGTGCACTTGCAGGACCAACAACGTCTACAAGAAGAAGGTTGTGTAGTAGACATCAACCTCTTTTCTGGCGTCGTTGCCGGGGAGGTTAGCGCTTGAAGGTATATCTTTAGATCTTGCAATCGAATCTTTTTGTTTCTTGTTTTATCACTAGTTTAGTTTATAAAAGAAAACTACAAAAAAATGCAATTAAGGATGCCTCATATGCTTCTTCTCTTTAGTGTCTTTCGTGAAAATGATGGGAAGGAAAATTGTGCTCAAGTACTATAAGAAGAATTACATAGAATGCTTGGCATAAAATATGTGAATGATGAGCATGATTGCAATGTTGTTAGTATGAATTCCTTGAATATCCATGATGCTATTGATATGCAAAGCCACAAGCTTGGGGAAACTATGTTTGATGAAGATGATATTTTTTGTCCCCCAAGCTTTGATGAGCAAATTTACTATGATGAAAGCATGCCTCCTATCTATGATGATTATTGTGATGACACGTATGCTTTAAAGAATAATGATAACCATGAAACTTGTCATATTGATCCTAATTTTAAATCATATGATAGTTATTTTGTTGAGTTTGCTCCCACTATTATTCATGAGAAGAATTTTGCTTATGTGGAGAGTAGTGAATTATCTATGCAAGTAGATCATGAAAAGAATGCTTTAGGTGCTGGTTATATTGTTGAATTCATTCATGATGCTACTGAAAATTATTACGAGGGAGGAATATATGCTTTTAGGAATTGCAGTAATATCAAGTTTCCTCTCTATGTGCTTAATGTTTTGAAGCTATGCTTATTTTACCTTCCTATGCTAGTTGATTATCATTCCCATAAATTGTTTGCTCACAAAATCCCTATGTATAGGAAGTGGGTTAGACTTAAAAGTGCTAGTCATGTGCTTCATGATGCTCCCGTTATGTTTCAATTCTTATCTTTTATGTGAGCATCATTGTCATCATCATGCCTAGCTAGAAAGGCATTAAAGAAAAGCGCTTGTTGGGAGACAACCCAGTACTTATCCTTACTTTTTTGTGTGTTCACATGATTATGCTACTGTAGTAATCATGTTTTATAGCTTTTGTTTCAATAAAGTGCCAAGTAAGACCTTTAGGATGGCTTACGGTGATAGTTGTGTTGATCCTGCTGAAAATCAGAAACTTTTGCACCCTGTAAATTAGTTTTGTTTAATTCACAGAAACGTGCTTCTGATCTGATTCTTTCTTCTCTGGATTGGTACACGAATTGCTTAGGACTTCCTAATTTGGTAGAATTTTTGGAGTTCCAGAAGTATACATTTGATACAGATTACTACAGACTGTTCTGTTTTTGACAGATTTTGTTTTCTATGTGTTGTTTGCTTATTTTGATGAATCTATGAGTAGTATCGGACGGTATGAACCATAGATAAGTTGGAATACAGTATATATTTCACCAATATGAATTTATAATGAGTTCATTACAATACCTAAGTTGTGGTTTTATTTTCTTATACTAACGGAGCTTACGAGTTTTCTGTTGAGTTTTGTGTTGTGGAGTTTTCAAGTTTTGGGTAAGGATTCGATGGACTATGGAATAAGGAGTGGCAAGAGCCTAAGCTTGGGGATTCCCAAGGCACCCCAAGGTAATATTCAAGGATAACCAAGAGCCTAAGCTTGGGTATGCCCCGGAAGGCATCCCCTCTTTCATCTTCGTTCATCGGTAACTTTACTTGGAGCTATATTTTTATTCACCACATGATATGTGTTTTGCTTGGAGCGTCATGTCATTTTCTTTATCTTTGCTTTCTGTTTGAATAAAGTATCAAGATCTGAAATTATTAAATGAGAAAGAGTCTTCGCATAGTTGCATAATTATTTAGCTACTCATTGATCTTCACTTATATCTTTCGGAGTAGTTTGTTGTTGCTCTAGTGCTTCACTTATATCTTTTAGAGCATCGTGGTAGTTTTATTTTGGAGAAATAGTTGAACTCTCATGCTTCACTTAGATTATTTTGAGAGTCGTTAATAGCATGATAATTTGCTTAATGTTAATATACTTAGTGTTCAAGATATGTGAAACTTTCTTTTGAGTGAGTTGAATACTATGATAAGTTTGATGCTTGATAATTGTTTTGAGATATGGAGATGATAATATCAAAGTCGTGCTAGTTGGGTAATTGTGAATTTGAGAAATGCTTGTGTTGAAGTTTGCAAGTCCCGTAGCATGCACGTATGGTTAAAGTTGTGTAACAAATTTGAAACATGAAGTGTACCTAGCTTGTGCATCCGTATGAGTGGCGGTCGAGGATGAGCGATGGTCTTTTCCTACCAATCTATCCCCCTAGGAGCATGCGCGTAGTACTTGATTTTTGATGGCTTCTAAATTTTTGCAATAAGTATATGAGTTCTTTTGACTAATGTTGAGTCCATGGATTATACGCACTCTCACCTTTCCGCCTTTGCTAGCCTCTTCGGTACCGTGCATTGCCCTTTCTCACCTTGAGAGTTGGTGCAAACTTCGCCGGTGGATCCAAACCCCGTGATACGATACGCTCTATCACACATAAACCTCCTTATATCTTCCTCAAAACAGCCACCATACCTACCTATCATGGCATTTCCATAGCCATTCCGAGATATATTGCCATACAACTTCCATCATCATCATCATGACATACATTACTTTTGTCATATTGCCATTGCATGATCATGTAGTTGACATCGTATTTGTGGCAAAGCCACCATGCATTATTTTTCATACATGTCACTCTTGATTCATTGCACCATCCTGGTACACCGCCGGAGGCATTCATATAGAGTCATATCTTGTTCTAGTTTCGAGTTGTAACTCAAAGTTGTAATCAATAGAAGTGTGATGATCATCATTATTAGAGCATTGCCCAAAAAAAGAAAGGCCAAAATAAAAAAAGAAAGGCCCAAAAAAAAGAAAGAAAAAAGAAAATAAATAAAAAGGGCAATGCTACTATCTCTTTTTCCACACTTGTGCTTCAAAGTAACACCTTGTTGTTCATATAGTGAGTCTCATATATTGCGCTTCAAAGTAGCACCTTGTTCTTCATGAAGTGAGTCTCATAAGTCGTCTTTTTATACTAGTGGGAAATTTTCATTATAGAACTTGGCTTGTATATTCTTACGATGGGCTTTCTCAAATGCCCTAGGTCTTCATGAGCAAGCGAGTTGGATGCACACCCACTAGTTTTCTTTTGTTGAGCATTCATAGCTCCAGTGCATCCGTTGCATGGCAATCCCTACTCCTCATGTTGACATCAATTAATGGGCATCTCCATAGCCCGTTGATTATCCTCGTGAATGTGAGACTTTCTCCTTTTTTGTCTTCTCCACACAATCCCCATCATCATATTCTATTCCACCCATAGTGCTATATCCATGGCTCGCGCTCATGTATTGCGTGAAGGTTGAAAAAGTTTGAGATTATTTGAGTATGAAACAATTGCTTGGCTTGTCATCGGGGGTATAGAAGTTGGGAACATCTTTGTGTGACGAAAATGAAGCATAGCCTAACTATATGATTTTGTAGGGATGAACTTTCTTTTGCCATGTTATTTTGAGAAGACATGATTGCTTTGATTAGTATGCTTGAAGTATTATTATTTTTATGTCAATATGAACTTTTGTCTTGAATCTTTCGGTTCTGAATATTCATACCACAATTAAGAAGATTTACATTGAAATTATGCCAAAGTATCACTCCGCATCAAAAATTCTTTTTTATCATTTACCTACTCCAGGACGAGCAGGAATTAAGCTTGGGGATGCTTGATACGTCTCCAACATATCTATAATTTTTGATTGCTCCATGCTACTTTATCTACTGTTTTAGGCAATATTGGGCTTTATTATCCACTTTTATATTATTTTTGGGACTAACCTATTAACCGGAGGCCCAGCCCAGATTTGCTGTTTTATGCCTATTTCAGTGTTTCGAGGAAAAGGAATATCAGACAGAGTCAAAACGGAACCAAATCAACTGGAGAAGTTATCCACTTGACGGAAATTTGCTACTGTCCTACAAACATGTGCATTTGCAGGCCCAACAACGTCTACAAGAAGAAGGTTGTGTGGTAGACATCATATTTCTACACAATATGTACCCCTTTGAGAGGTTCATGGGAGTCCTAAAGAAATATGTCCGTAACCGCGCTAGGCCAAAAAGAAGCATCTCCATGGGCCATCAAACAAAGGATGTCATTGGGTTTTGTGTTGACTTCATTCCTGGCCTTAAGAAGATAGGTCTCCCTAAATCGCGGTATGAGGGGAGACTGACTGGAAAAGGCACGCTTGGAGGGGAGACAATAATATGCAGGGACGGATATTCTTTGTCTCAAGCACACTACAAAGTTCTACAGAACTCTACCTTGGTGACCCCTTATATCGATGAACACAAGACCAGTCTGCACTCCAAACACCCAGAGCAGTGCGACGACTGGATTACATGTAAACACATCAGGACTTTCAGCAGTTGGTTGGAAACACGTCTCAGAGGTGAAAACACTGTTTGTGAGTGTTGGGGAATGTTGCAGAAAATTAAAATTTTGCCTACGGTTTCACCAAGATCCATCTATGAGTTCATCTAAGCAACGAGTCAAGGGAGAGAGATTCAATCTACATACCACTTGTAGATCGCGTGCGGAAGCGTTCAAGGGAACGGTGATGATGGAGTCGTACTCGCCGTGATTCAGATCACCGATGACCAAGTGCCGAACGGACAGCACCTCCGCGTTCAACACACGTACGGAACGGACGACGTCTCCTCCGTCTTGATCCAGCAAGGGGGAAGGAGAGGTTGAGGAAGATGGCTCCAGCAGCAGCACGACATCGTGGTGGTGGTGGAACTACAGTACTCCGGCAGGGCTTCGCCAAGCTCGTGACGGAGGAGGAGAGGTGTTGGGGAGGGGAGGGGCTGCGCCTTGGATGTGTGTTGCAGCCCTCCCCTCACCCCTCTATTTATAGGGGAAGGGGCAAGGGGGGCCGGCCCCTCTAGGTGAGATCTAGAAGGGGGGCGGCAGCCAGGGAGGGGGGCTTGCCCCCCAAGCAAAGGGGGGCGCCCCCACTAGGGTTTCCCCCCCAACCCTAGGCGCATGGGCCCAAGGGGGGGGGGCGCCCAGCCCTCCAGGGGCTGGTTCCCTGCCCCTTGCGGCCCATGAGGCCCTTCGAGAGGGGTGGCCCCTCCCGGTGGACCCCCGGAACCTCTCCGGTGGCCCCGGTACAATACCGATATGCCCCAGAAACTTTCCGGTGTCCGCATGACAACTTCACATATATAAATCTTCACCTCCGGACCATTCCGGAACTCCTCGTGACGTCCGGGATCTCATCCGGGACTCCGAACAACATTCGTAATCACATACAAGACTTCCTAATAACCCTAGCATCACCGAACCTTAAGTGTGTAGACCCTACGGGTTCGGGAGACACCTAGACATGACCGAGATGGCTCTCGGGCAATAACCAACAGCGGGATCTGGATACCCATGTTGGCTCCCACATGCTCCTCGATGATCTCATCGGATGAACCACGATGTCGAGGATTCAAACAACCCCGTATTCAATTCCCTTTGTCAATCTGTACGTTACATGCCCGAGACTCGATCGTCGGTATCCCAATACCTCGTTCAGTCTCGTTACCGGCAAATCACTTTACTCGTACCGTAATGCATGATCCCGTTACCAAACACTTGGTCACTTTGAGCTCATTATGATGATGCATTACCGAGTGGGCCCAGAGATACCTCTCCGTCATACGGAGTCACAAATCCCAGTCTCGATCCGTGTCAACCCAACAGACACTTTCGGAGATACCTGTAGTGCACCTTTATAGTCACCCAGTTACGTTGTGGCATTTGGTACACCCAAAGCACTCCTACAGTATCCGGGAGTTACACGATCTCATGGTCTAAGGAAAAGATACTTGACATTGGAAAAGCTCTAGCAAACGAACTACACGATCTTGTGCTATGCTTAGGATTGGGTCTTCTCCATCACATCATTCTCCTAATGATGTGATCCCGTTATCAATGACATCTAATGTCCATAGCCAGGAAACCATGACTATCTGTTGATCAACGAGCTAGTCAACTAGAGGCTCACTAGGGACATGTTATGGTCTATGTATTCACACGTGTATTACGATTTCCGGATAATACAGTTATAGCATGAATAAAGACAATTATCATGACCAAGGAAATATAATAATAATTTTTTATTATTGCCTCTAGGGCATATTTCCAACAGTCTCCCACTTGCACTAGAGTCAATAATCTAGTTACATTGTGATGAATCGAACACCCATAGAGTTCTGGTGTTGATCATGTTTTGCTCGCGAGAGAGGTTTAGTCAACGGATCTGCGACATTCAGATCCGTATGTACTTTGCAAATATCTATGTCTCCATCTTGAACATTTTCATGGATGGAGTTGAAACGACGCTTGATGTGCCTGGTCTTCTTGTGAAACATGGGCTCCTTGGCAAGGGCAATAGCTCCAGTGTTGTCACAGAAGAGTTTGATCGGCCCCGACGCATTGGGTATGACTCCTAGGTCGGTGATGAACTCCTTCGCCCAAATTGCTTCATGCGCTGCCTCCGAGGCTGCCATGTACTCCGCTTCACACGTAGATCCCGCCACGACGCTCTTCTTGCAGCTGCACCAGCTTACTGCTCCACCATTCAACATATACACGTATCCGGTTTGTGACTTAGAGTCATCCAGATCTGTGTTGAAGCTAGCGTCGATGTAACCCTTTACGACGAGCTCTTCGTCACCTCCATAAACGAGAAACATGTCCTTTGTCCTTTTCAGGTACTTCAGGATATTCTTGACCGCTGTCCAGTGTTCCTTGCCGGGATTACTTTGGTACCTTCCTACCAAACTTACGGCAAGGTTTACATCAGGTCTGGTACACAGCATGGCATACATAATAGATCCTATGGCTGAATCATAGGGGATGACACTCATCTCTTCTTTATCTTTTGCCGTGGTCGGGCATTGAGCCGAGCTCAATCTCACACCTTGCAACACAGGCAAGAACCCTTTCTTGGACTGATCCATTTTGAACTTCTTCAAGATCTTATCAAGGTATGTGCTTTGTGAAAGACCTATGAGGCGTCTCGATCTATCCCTATAGATCTTGATGCCTAATATGTAAGCAGCTTCTCCAAGGTCCTTCATTGGAAAACACTTATTCAAGTAGGCCTTAATGCTGTCCAAGAGTTCTATATCATTTCCCATCAAAAGTACGTCATCTACATATAATATGAGAAATGCTACAGAGCTCCCACTCACTTTCTTGTAAACGCAGGCATCTCCATAAATCTGCATAAACCCAAACGCTTTGATCATCTCATCAAAGCGAATGTTCCAACTCCGAGATGCTTGCACCAGCCCATAAATGGATCGCTGGAGCTTGCATACTTTGTTAGCATTATTAGGGTCGACAAAACCTTCCGGCTGCATCATATACAGCTCTTCCTTAAGATGTCCATTAAGGAATGTTGTTTTGACGTCCATCTGCCATATCTCATCATCATAGTATGCGGCAATTGCTAACATGATTCGGACGGACTTCAGCTTCGCTACGGGAGAGAATGTCTCATCGTAGTCAATTCCTTGAACTTGTCGATAACCCTTAGCGACAAGTTGAGCTTTATAGATGGTAACATTACCATCCGCGTCCGTTTTCTTCTTAAAGATCCATTTGTTTTCCATCGCTCGCCGATCATCGGGCAAGTCTGTCAAAGTCCATATTTTGTTTTCATACATGGATTCTATCTCAGATTTCATGGCTTCAAGCCATTTGTTGGAATCTGGGCCCGCCATCGCTTCTTCATAGTTCGAAGGTTCACCGTTGTCTAACAACATGATTTCTAAGACAGGGTTGCCGTACCACTCTGGTGCGGAACGTGTCCTAGTGGACCTTCGAAGTTCAGTAGGAGCTTGATCTGAAGTATCTTGATCATCATCATTAACCTCCTCTCTTGTCGGTGCAGGCACCACAGGAACATCTTCCTGAGTTTCACTACTTCCTGTTTCAAGAGGTAGTACTTCATCAAGCTCTACTTTCCTCCCACTTAATTCTTTCGAGAGAAACTCTTTTTCCAGAAAGGATCCGTTCTTGGCAACAAAGATCTTGCCCTCGGATCTTAAGTAGAAGGAATACCCAATGGTTACCTTAGGGTATCCTATGAAGACGCATTTTTCCGACTTGGGTTCGAGCTTTTCAGGTTGAAGTTTCTTGACATAAGCATCTCATCCCCAAACTTTTAGAAACGACAGCTTAGGTTTCTTCCCAAACCATAATTCATATGGTGTTGTCTCAACGGATTTAGACGGTGCCCTATTTAAAGTGAATGTAGCTGTCTCTAGAGCATATCCGCAAAATGATAGCAGTAAATCGGTAAGAGACATCATAGACCGCACCATATCCAATAGAGTGCGATTACGACGTTCGGACACACCGTTACGCTGAGGTGTTCCAGGCGGCGCGAGTTGTGAAACGATTCCACATTTCCTTAAGTGTGTACCATATTCGTGACTTAAATATTCATATAAATAGAACAACCATTATTCTCGGATTTAAATGAATAGCCATCTCGTATCAAACGAGATCCAGATACAATGTTCATGCTCAAACTTGGCACTAAATAACAATTATTAAGGTTTAAAACTAATCCCGTAGGTAAATGTAGAGGTAGCGTGCCGACGGCGATCACATCGACCTTGGAACCATTCCTGACGCACATCGTCACCTCGTCCTTCGCCAGTCTCCGCTTATTCCGCAGCTCCTGCTGTGAGTTACAAATATGAGCAACGGCACTGGTATCAAATACCCAGGAGTTACGACGAGTACTGGTAAGGTACACATCAATTACATGTATATCAAATATACCTTTGGAGTTGCCGGCCTTCTTGTTCGCTAAGTATTTGGGGCAGTTCCGCTTCTAGTGACCCTTCCCTTTGCAATAAAAGCACTCAGTCTCAGGCTTGGGTCCATTCTTTGACTTCTTCCCGGCAACTGGCTTACCGGGCGCGGCAACTTCCTTGCCGTCCTTCCTGAAGTTCTTCTGACCCTTGCCCTTCTTGAACTTGGTGGTTTTATTGACCATCAACACTTGATGTTCTTTCTTGATTTCAACCTTGCCGACTTCAGCATTGAAAATACTTCAGGAATGGTCTTCACCATGCCCTACATATTGTAGTTCATCACAAAGCTCTTGTAGCATGGTGGGAGCGACTGAAGGATTCTGTCAATGACCGCCTCGTCCGGTAGGTTAATGTCCAGCTGGGATAGGCGGTTGTGCAACCCAGACATTTTGAGTATGTGCTCACTGACAAAACTATTTTCCTCCATCTTACAACTATAGAACTTGTCGGAGACTTCATATCTCTCGACCCGGGCATGAGCATGAAAAACTAGTTTCAGCTCCTCGAACATCTCATATGCTCCGTGTTGCTCAAAACGCTTTTGGAGCCCCGGTTCTAAGCTGTAAAGCATGCCGCACTGAACAAGGGAGTAATCATCAGCGCGAGACTGTCAAGCGTTCAAAACGTCTTGGTTCTCTGGGACGGGTGCATCACCTAGCGGTCCTTCTAGGACATATTGTTTCCTGGCAGCTATGAGGATGATCCTCAGGTTCCGGACCCAGTCCGTATAGTTGCTGCCATCATCTTTCAGCTTGGTTTTCTCTAGGAACGCATTGAAGTTCATGTTGACATGAGCAGCGGCCATTTGATCTACAAGACATATTTGCAAAGGTTTTAGACTAAGTTCATGATAATTAAGTTCATCTAATCAAATTATTATAATGAACTCCCACTCAGATTAGACATCCCTCTAGTCATCTAAGTGTTACACGATCCGAGTCGACTAGGCCGTGTCCGATCATCACGTGAGACGGACTAGTCATCGTCGGTGAACATCTCCATGTCTGTACATGCTAGGCGCCTTATGAGATTCTCGACCAAGCGATACCTGAGTGGTTGGAATTGGCAATCATATGCTCCCAGTGGTATCAGTCGCCATGATGAGCTTCGCCATTGGTTCTTATTTTGTGTACTTATCAACATTGCTATCTAAATTGCACTAGACTTCTTATATAAACACTATGATTTTGGTATTTTGTGATATGGTGCCGCGCATATAACGAAGAATCCGGTTCACCAGGGTCCAATGGGAGTCATGCGGAGCATGCATGTGAAGAAAAACCTACTGCATGGCATACTATAGGTCCAGGCATGGGAGTGTCAAGTACTACAACGCATCGACGATGGAGTGATAAAACACTGCATTCGGTGCAGGCGATCCGTCAAGTGCGGAGATATTGGCCTTCGACAGGCATGGCAACAGGCTTGTAGTTAAGCATGCCCGTGTGCTCGAGAAGCTTATGAGCATATTGCTGCTGATGAAGAAAAAACCCGTCAGCGCGTCGTACCACCTCGATGCCGAGGAAGTAGTGAAGAGGCCGCATATCCTCGAGGCTAAACTCATATCGGAGACGAGCAGTGAGCTGATGAAGGAGCTCAGTGGAGGACGCCGTCAGTATCATGTCATCGACATAAAGCGGGACGTGGCGGTAGCAGTGCCCTGATGCTAGATGAACAATGATGTGTCAGAGCAGGTTGATCGAAACACGAGCCATTGGAGGAAGGCGGCGATGCGCCAGTACAACACATGTGGTGCCTGCTTGAGCCCGTAGATGGATCAAAAATGCAAACACGCGTGATCCGGATAAGTGGCTCTGATGAATCCGGTAGGCTGCTGGCAAAACACCTTCTCGATGAGATGACCATCAAGGAATGCATTGGAAACATCCAAATGGTGCACGAGCCATGTTTGAGAAACCGCAAGCAGTAAAACATCGCGTATTGTACCCGATTTAACAACCGGAGCAAAGGTGTCGAAGTCAACTCCGGCGCGCTGCCAAAAGCCACAGACTACTCTGTACGCTTTGTAGCGCTCAAGGGAACCGTCAGGGCGGGTCTTGTGGTGGAACACCTATTTCCCACTGATGACGTTGGCACGGAGAGGCTGCGCGACACAAGTTTCCACGTGCGGATGTCATGTTTTGCTCCAACGCGTCAAACTCCTTTTGCATCGTGGTGAGCTAGTGAGGGTCGCGAAAAGCAGTGCGGCCTCAAAAGGGAATCGACGATGGTGATGAAGTCGATGCGGTACACACGTACTCTTCAGACGAATAGCACTTGCCGGGACAAACCACACCAGCGCGAGCACGGGTTGTCATGTGGTGCGGCGCTACCGGAGGGGCGGGTGGAGCAACGGGAGAGGGCGAGGATTCATCTGCATTAACGAAGATGGATGTCACTACACGAGCCAACACAATATCATCCCCATCGAGTTACTCCGCGCGTGACATAAACCCAGCAACCATCATAAACATCATTGTTTCTGGTAAGCAAACCATCCAAGTTCATGTACCTCTGTAGAGAATTGCTAATCTACCATGCTAATGTATTTTCATGGCCCTGTATAATCCCATCATAGACCCATTAGTTCGGTCCATGGGCGTCAAAGTCCACACCTGGAGGACAGTAGGGGACATGAATCTTAGTGTCCATTCGTATAGGACGCAGTGCTCGACTACTTTGGCGCTAAGATTAGCAACCCATGTGACATTGGCAACCTCCTTGGCCTCATGCAATTGATCATCGGTTCCTCATGCGCTTTATATTAACTGTGCCAAAATGCACTTTTATTCTTCTTTCCATGGATATTTAATAACTGCTGGAATCCTGGATAAATAAGTTTGCTGGAGTGACCGGAAAATTAGTGTTAGTTGTGGTTGCTGTAGCTCCGCAGATTATCTGGGACACGCGAAATGATGGTGTTTCAGGCACACAGAGAAAAAACTGCTGGATGATGTGTTGTTGTGATCAAACTAATTGGATATTGGATTCACTATTCATTTCCTTTGTAGAGAAATGAGGTAAACAAAAATCTGTTGCAGCGGGGAGTAATGCTCTTTGAACAGGTGGCAAATGAAGTGTTTGGAGCTGTGCGGGGCCAGAAACCTACTCACTGAAGGCCATCGGTCTTCGGCTGCATTCAGCAGCTGTTTAGCAGGGCCATTTCCAGAAATTTGGGGCTTCGGGCGGAAATCAAAATGTGGCCCAAAATTTCGGCCAAAATTTTGAACAATTCACGTAACATAAGAATTAATATGCGTAAAGCACACTATCAGTTTATTATCCAATCTGTTTTATTTGTACCTTATTTAACCATATCAGATATTATGCTAAAATTGTAATGTGATAGGAAAGCAATGAACAAACTTCATGTTCTACCAAAAAGGACCATCCGTCTAGTATTTCTTGGAATATAATCTTCAATCATATCTTCGTCCTATATCATATCTTCGTCCTATATCATATCTCCAAGACATCAATTTCTGCATCATGTTCCACAACCACCATCGTTTTATCATCACCACCATCATGAACATTAACATCTGCAGTTTGATTTTCAGAATCAAGTTGGCAGGCGCACTAAATATCTATCGAGGGCACTCGTTTGAGTTCGAGCCTCAAGATCCGTCTTTGTTTTGCAGCACCAAAATCATGTTTCCTAATTCTAGTAGACATAATGATGATCCAGGAACAAAAGCTAACAAATTATAATAAGTGATCATTGATCAAACAGAATCTAACTAGATTCATATAGTAATGATCGCTAGATGACTCGAGATCATTCAAATACAAAGAAAATAAATAGATAAAAAAAACTTGCTCTTGGATATTAAAACACAGTATGTAGTCTATGGTTGATGTGTTTAGCTAGCTAGCCTGGGCTGCTAGTTTGGTTGTTGCTTCAAGTTGGATGTTATTTTTATTTCCCTTAATAGAAATTTGTGAGAAAGGGCTGGTGTCTTAATAGTTAGAGCCACAAGTTGGTGGGCTATCTAATTTGAGCGTAGCTCTTCCTATACTCAACTAATTTTTCTTGACAAAGAAGTGTGTCTATATATACAGTAGACACCATGCGATTAAACACACTACTTTGAAATATATATGACAAACAATTAACATGTTACAAAAGATTCAGGAAAAAGCGTCATACTTGACCAAGCTGCAGAGGTAACAAGGCAGCGTCACGGGAAAAGAGCAGGAGCCATCCAACCTAACCGGTAATTAGGTTAAGTCTTTCTCCTTTTCTCTCACACCGGGTTCAAAAGTTGCATCACCAATAAGATGCCCTTTCGGTGTTTTTGTGCAGAAAACAGAATAGGACCTTGCCCGAAACATACTACAAACACATCATGGATATTGAATAATTTAATTTAACAAAGCCATCACACGCTGTAATTAAAAAATCAATAGTATCATCACGTAGGATACATGGTGTCATAATATATCTCTGGGATAACTCAGCTGGATTGGTATTTATATACACTTGTAATTTGCACTAGTAGTCTCGGACAGACGACAATGGTTCACGAAATTAAAGGCGATCTCAGACTCTACTAGCTAACAAAAAGTAGTACTAATTAAATCAACTTGTTGTTGTTGAAGTATCATCCGGTATTAACAAATCAAAATCATTAGGGCTAAAAAACGAAGCCACGTTTATTTCTCTATGGCGACGGAGACGATGCCGCTGGTAACGGCATTTTTGGTGAGGACAGTGGGCAGTTCAACGTTTTTGCCCTTCTTGGGGGTCGATCTGTAGTAGTAAAAGTACAAGATCAGCTGGATGAGACCAAAGATTGTACCGAGGGCATTGGGGATCTGCACAAAATTTAAAGAGGACAAAAAAGTTAGATCAATCCGCGCTGAGGATTTCTTGATTGTATGTTTGGCTGGGTTTGCGACTAATTATTTCCAATGTGTATGTGTATGTACATACCGTGATGTAGATGTCAAACTTGATAAGCGCATAGGCCGTCCAGCAGCAGCCATTGAGGAAGTTCACCAGCGACAGGAAGAATGGCATGTACTCCACACTCTTGGTCCTGATCACATTACCCTGCAAATAGGCAGTACAATATTACTACTTTCATCTTAAATTTTTCAGTTATATTTGTATTAGTACACTCGTAAGTTGGCAAAAGCATCCGTAATTAACATTCACCCCGTAAAGGAAGTTTACCTTTGAGGTAGAAATAAACCGTAGGATTTTTTGATTAAAAATTATGATGTAGCATATTGTAGAAGAACTTGGGTGCGTGAGAGGTGAACAGCTCAATTCGTACTTTTTATAACAGGGTTTTGGCACGAACGTTAAAAAGTGAAAGGTGTGTGCATCTTTTAGATGGACATAGATTTTCAGGCAGAATCAACAACAAACAAGGTGTACTACTTAACAAATTAAGGTCTGTCAAAAGCATCCACTAGAACCATTACCACACCATACGTGCACAATGCAGATTAATTAATTAGCCACCTGAACTAACAAGTTAAAGCGGTTATCAAAGATCACGGGTCGACGACCCTTAAGTTGGGGTGGTGTACATACCATGATGGTGAGCGGGGAGGCGTACATGATGGAGCCGAAGATGACGCAGAGGATGCCTACGATCATGGAGCGCTTCTCATGGGTGTGGGCACCGAGGAGCACACCGGCCACCACGGCAGCCACGAACGCCGCCTCGAGGGTGAGCACGCCGAGCATCTTCCACTGCACGCACAGCAGAGCACATGCACATGGCTTGGGTTAGGGGCTGGAGGATCTTCTGTACAGAAACTAAAGCCGAAAAAAGACAGTGGGACGGATGAGGATTGAGGAGGCACTAGGAGGGTTGAAGCGTACGTACCCTTGTGTTCTTAGCCGCGTAGATGATGAAGATGATGATGTAGGCGCCCTCAATGACGAGGCCGATGCCGTTGATGGTGAGGACGAGGGTGCTGTTGGGGTGGATGATGGGAAGCCCGTAAAAGAACCAGAGCAGGCAGTTCATGAGCGTCGCCAGGTAGGGGTCCGGTTTGAACTCCTCCACGTCCTTGGCCTTGTAGATCCGCCAGAACGTCGGCCTGCGTACATACGTACAATTAGTAAACGAGCCTCAGATTCATGCCCTAGCAACCACCTTTCATATATGTATACATACAGACTAGACGAGAGGAGGAGGAGTGGGCTTACACAGGGGAGAGGAAGAGGCCGAAGGAGATGACATTGCCTATGATGCCGACGATGTTGCGGGCCACGTCGGCGGAAACCATGATGCTCACCTAGATCGATCGATCGCCGGGAACACAACTCGATTGCTCGGGGAACTAACGACTTGAGGAAGGTTGGTTGTGATTTGTTTGGGGCGTGGGTGGCCGAGCTTATATAGTAGGGGGGTTCCCCGTCTCCTTCCCCAAGTTATATCCGATGTGGATATGGTTAAGGGCAGGTTAAACGGTTTGATTTGAGTGCAGTCCTCATCCAACTCCCTCTCCGGCCGTGCTCCCATCCAACAGCCGGCCGTGTCAATTTCTTCCTCGCCCGCGTTCTTTTTTCCAGCCAAAAAAGGATCATGCAGCTAGGAGCTAGCTCCTCTCCCACGTAACAATAATCCCTACTCGGATAAACCCCATACAGTCGTACGCAAAACAAACAAGGACAACCCTGAGCGTGAAACTTTCACGGACCAAATCCAGCCCAGCCGGTGTCACCCAAGGACGCTGCAAAGTCCAAGACCGACCCAGTCGGCCCAACGACTCCGGAAGCCCAACACACGTGTTACGGGAGGTCGTGAAGTGCTGTTGATGCTCTATTTCATAGATCCTATAATATAAAACCATTTTTGACACTATGCGACGGAGGGAGTAATATACAATTATCTTTCTACTATTAAAGTGGAGTGCGTAGGTAGTTTTGTTTCATTTGGTTACGTCGCTCCCCCATCGCCTCCCTCAACAATTTTTATATTCTAAAAAATAACCCTTGTTCTCTGTTTTTTAACCGCGTTATAGCCGTCGCCACTCGACCCCACCCGCCCCTCCCCTCTCCTCGCCACCGTCCACAGTGCCGCTAGGCAAAGCCGGGACGGTAGGGCGGCGGCGGGGCTTCTCCACCCTTCGAGCATCACGGACGGTGCGAGACGGCCAGATCGCGAGGAGGCGCCAGGCGACAACTCTTGGCGGCGGCGTGCGCGGCGCGGCGGCGCCACCTATGATGCGAGCTTTGCGACCGATCCACTTTGCGGCGCGGTCTGCGATGTTTGCGGCGGCGTGGTGGCCACCTTGCCTCGGGCGGTGGCAGCTGCAGGCGCGGCGCGGGCCTATACCGAGAAGGGCGGGGCCTGCACCCGGTGCGCCATCATACGTTGGATCGGCGGCGACGGCGTGGAGGCCATGGTTATCTGGTCAGCGGCGCCTCCGGTCAGATCTGATCTTGCCGGTGCAGCCGGCGGTGGTGGCCATCTCCCCCGTCGTATGTGGTCGACCTGACGCTAGATGGTCATATCTCGAGTTCCGTCATCTTGCACCGGTTACGAGTCGGGAAGACATAGTTGCCGATTAAAACCGAGCCATTGGTGGGCGATGGCGGCCTTTTGCGCCGTTACCTTGATGAAGGCATCATCGTGTAACTGTTGTCGACCCACTCGTGCTGCTTAGGGGAAACCCTAGGATCTGGTCTTCTAGATCGAATGATGACGGTACTACGGTGCCGTTTCTCTATAGGGATCATCGTTTGTGGAGTAGTGCTGGAGGATAGAGGCAGGAGGTGGAGCGGCTTTGTCTTCAACGGAGCTTCGATGCAGCTGTCAAGTCATATCTGGCCGACATGTGCTACACCGAGTCATGCCTGGTTGGCAGGTGCTCCGCACGACGGATCTTCCAGAGTCTTCGCGTCTGGATGGACGAGGCAGGGCGGTGGCGCCGTTGGGTGTCGTGGTGGCGTCGACGGATGTCTGGTCTGCAAAGATGATGCGGATCTCTCTCCTGAAGATGGGTCAGTCCTCCGATGAAAATGGCGGCATCTAGAACGTATGCATGCGGTGTGCGCTTTAGGTAGGCTACACGGGCTGTTGGTCCCCATACATTATATGGATGGATAAGTGACGACACCGGTTTAGATATGGGTAGTGCGAGCACTCCATATTATCGAGTTTGTAGGTGTGAGTTGTTGCTTTGGGTGGATTGATGTACGTTCTTGTCAGACCTTTGTGTAATAACTAATAAAGATGGCTGCATGCATGCATCTATTGACATAGTTTGACCGTAGTTTGACCTCCTCTAAAAGAAACAAATCGCTCCACCAAGTCCTATCTATATGGGTCCTCTCTCCTCTAGGGTGGTGCCGCCCCATGCCTCCTCCGCCTATAACCAGCGAGCATTCTAAACCATTGCAACAACCCCCGTGACTTTCTCCGACATAACCGTCCACTCCCCCAAGGAGCTTGCAGAGAGAAGACAAGCGCTGCGACAGCAACAGGAGATGGCCTCGAGGCACGGGAATGGTGTTGCATGTAGTTGGTGGCCTTCTCCAAGGGCCTGCTGTAGCAAGGCGAGCATGATGCGCCGGGATGGATGATGCACCGTAGTGCGGTTGCAGGGGATGGACATAATGCCCTAACGGAGGCCGTCGGCATAGGCTTGACCCAAATCATCGATCCGTGACACGTGCCACATCATCGATCCGAGCCGTGTCAGTTGGCATACCTCATCGACCCGGAGGCATAGCCAGTATTATCTGGTTTTTCTTTTTTTTCTTTTTTTCCGAATTAAAATTTAATTAACTTAAATGTGCCTTATCTAAAAAAACATACATAAATTATATATTGATTTGGTGTAGAATTTATCATAGATTATGAATATGTAGTTTGTATTTGCTTGCTGGTATGTTAGTAATGTGACCTCATGTTCTTTTGCATATAGGCCCCTATACTTTATTAAAATATTAAACAATTGATAATTACATCTATTTTGACAAAGTTTTATAAAAATCGTAGTGAGCTTACAAAAATCGTATTATAAACAATTATCGTGTTACATCTATTATAAACAATTGCAGTGTGCATGCGATCCGGCTCAGTGAGCTTACAAAAATCGTATTCTATGGATGGAACTCAAGTTTGCGGCTTAGTGAGCTTATTGGACGATTTTATGATTGTGAGACGAAAGAATAATTGCTTCGTTTTACGTGTTCGTGCTGGTCCTGAGCGGTTGTTAATTAATTGGGGATGGGGACGTGTTACTTTTGGGGTTTTTTACAAAAAAGGCTTCCACCCTGCTTCTTTATCTTTACCTAATACTAAAGTGAGGATTGTTTCTTCACTTTTTTTGGTTCATCACGCACTTTTTTTCCGTCCGTTTCGTACGTCACAATTTCCTGAGTTTTTTTCGTCCGTAGCGTATACCTGTAGGTCATCCTCGAAACGTAAAATAGCAGCTAGCCAACTCAGCTAGCTAATGTTTCATTGAAAAGAGGGAAACATTTCCTATTTGATACTCCTAGATATAACTCTCAAAGTCTGGGCCAAGTGGCGAGCTCAATTGCTACTTTTCGTCTCTCATCTTCTGTTCCTTCGCATGGACCGAGCTGGGCCTGGTCTACAATATTTTTTCTGGATTGGGGAGCAGCGTAAAAAAGAAAATATATAACTTCACTAACTGGGGCTCGATCTCACGACCTCCGCGACAACCTCAAAGGGCGCATCCAACTCAATAGGCTTATGATTTTGTACAAAAACATGGTTCATTGCTAAACTAATTAGTCTCACCTTGCCCATTTCAATTAAATTCCACTAATTTATATAAGGGCACTGATTGGCGTAAAAGGCCACAATGACCGACCTGGTTCACGTACTCAGACTGTGTGTTGAGTGTGGTATAAATTCTTGTGGCCTATTGACGTTTTTTGCTGCTCTGTTTAAAAAATGAAAGAGAGAAAAGGCGCTCTCTCTACTCATGGCTATGCGTGTTTTATTTTCTTCAAATTCCATGACATCCTCTTGAAGTCGTCACTGATGCTGTCGGTGCCATCGTCGGTTGTGTTGACCAGCTGCGTGTCCACACCAATTGCCAGCAAACATTTTTTTTTACAGAATAAATGTAAAAATGTTATAGTATGCTGATACAAATTTAGATACACCGGTAGAAACCGTCGCAACCAACTTGCAGCGGCACCTCCAGGATGATCAATATTAGCTAGATTTTGAGCAACTTTATTTTCATTACGCTCAATTTTCAATGGGCCAAATCCATGCAGACCGAGGAGCTTCCTCGTCTCCATAATAAGATGTCCACAACGGAACAAACATATGTTGCGTCGTGCTGATTGCTCTTTTGCTTGTGAGCTTTGGGAGGCTCCCTGGCATATGGACGTAGATGATCAAGAAGAGTTTAGAAAAGCCATCTCAGTTTTATTTCAGAAAATTATGAGTATTTTTTGCCACATGTAACTTGCTTAGGGCACGTACAATGCGGGCGCTAGGAATAAAATCCGGCAGTTTTCGCATCGTCCGAACTACTTTCCTAGCATCGACACATAAGCTAGAGTTGGACACTAAAAAAATATACATAATGTAGCTATAAGCGCTGGATGATTGTCCATGTTAATTTGCTTAGGAGTTTAAACGCTCTTGCGTTGGAGCTGGCCTTAGATTGGTATTTTTAACCTTCATCTGTTGGTCGTTAGCTATTAATGATATCCATGTGTGGTAACGGATTCCACATGAGCTTGGCGCGTGTATTAATTTTCACCCGTTGCAATGCACAGGCCTTTTTGCTAGTTATATATAAAGCACAGATCAACATCGTCAGGTACAAATGCACGCCACTATAGCGCGCACACACACCCAAGGCAGGATACATATATAGGCGCTGAGCGCAACAACACCACCCCTAGCACTATCGTACAGAGACAACGCCGCATACGACGACCCGTAGATTCCAAGACGGCGCCTTCAGGAAGAATACGACACTAGAGCGCCGCCACCGCCCGATCCAAGGATCAGAGTTTCCCCTGGAGCCGCACGAAAGGGCAGTGAGTGCCACGACGACGCCTTCAAGAAGGAAACGAGCTTCTCCGCTGCCAGTCCGTCCAAAGATAGAACATGTTTTCACCACACGGCCATGGCCACAGGACAGCACCAAGCCACGGGGTCCACCCAAGAGCACCGCGCAACCACCACCCCGACGGCCGCCGTCCCGGCATCCAAGACCTAGACACCATCTCACCGGAGATCCGCCGCTACCCCAACCAAAGAGACGAGCGGAAAGATCCCGACATTCCCACCCCTGGACATCTCCAAATGTTGAGGCCCAATAGGCCGGCAAAAATGGGCCTCCATTGACTCGTCCTGCCGCATCGGGCGCGGGACGAGCTCGGTCCTACTGCACCATGTGTGAGACGAGGTCGGTCCTGCTGAACCGTGAGCGAGACAAGCTCGGTTCGACGACACCGTGCGCGAGACGAGGTCGGTCCAGCTGCACCGGGCGCGAGACGACCGATGGACCGCAACTGGGAGAGGGCCAGCCATTCGACAGAAGTACAGCCCAGAGGATGAGGAGATGAAGCGAAGGTCGACACGGTCCGACCGCAAACGAGCCGACGCCGGAGTAGAGCAAGCCGTCGCCGGTTGCAGAGCCGCCGAACCACCATGTAGTCGCCGCGCCGCCGGACGGCCACCGCATGGACGATACAGCACCGCGGCCACCCACGGCCGAAGTAGCAACCACGCGACAGGCCACTGCCCTAACCCGCACCGCCCGCCAGATTCCAGCCATGAGACCCGGCCGGCCCCACAACCACCCGAAGCCCATGCTCCGCCGCCACCATCCGCCCATCCGGGACTCCAGCCGCTCCCCGCGCCGCAGGCCAGCCCCCAGGCCGTGGACCCGGCTGGATCTGGGCGGAGGCCGAGCGCCTCGCAGCCACCAGCCCGCCGGCGGCGCCCCTATCGCCCGCACTGGCCGCACCAGAGCCGCTGCCACGGAAGACCACCCCATGCAGCCCCCCGTGCCGGATCTTGACGTCCACGACCCCGCCGCCGCCGCCCGCCCTCACGCCGCTGAGCCCCGCATCAGCACGTCGCCGCCGCCCTACACCAGATCGCGCACACTCCAGTGGCGAGCGAGGGGGGGAAAGCCCAGCTGCCTCCCATGCCGGCCGGACTTTGCCCGGCGGCGCACTCATGCGGCGGCGAGGAGAGAGGGAGGAGAGGGGGGCCTAGGCCGGTGGCGGCTAGGGTTTGCCCTCCCATTCGCCTGCGGGAGCGACACGGGAGGGAGAGGTCTCTCGTGTTGTCGCGCGAGCTTCACCTAACCTGATTCATGTGTGCTGACCACCTTGGGGTTTTTTCCCTGGGTGACTGGTCAAATATAAATAGATTCATGTTTCTGGGACGGAGACAGCTCAGCATAGCACGGGAAAACGCCCGAGCCATTCGCAAGATTTCATTTCCGCATTGACCTAAGCGTCTGTCCTCGCATTTAATGCATCTGGCGGCTGGCTTATTTTACTTACCATACATCTCCAGTACACATATCAATACGCCACCTACACAAATCTACATGCAAAGCCGACGTGAGAGATTTCAGGAGCATTTGAGGCTGGGCTCAGAAAAGAATATCCGTCCAATTTTCTCAAATACAATGATATATATTTATCTTTGACGGGAAGTCCACACATTATGTAACAATACATGTATACTGGAAAATGAAATACCCTCGGTCTTTCTATTTCCAGTTTGCATATCCATCAGGCTTGCCATATTGAGTAGTTAGGTGAGATGAGTTCTCTAACTGTTAGCAGTGTGTTGTGTTTTTTTTTTCAATATATTGGCCTTTTAGTTTTTTCTAAAATCTTAGAGACACTATGTTCTTCATTTTGATAAGTACTCCCTTTGTTCCAAATTATATGAAGTTCTAACTTTTGGCATAAGTTAGACTTTAAGTTTGAGCAAACATATAAGAAAATATGCTAATATTTACAATACGAAACACACACGCGCGCTGTGTATGAAAATACATTTTATAATGATCCCTTGAAACTAATTCGGGGTTGTAGATGTTAATATATAGACTTAGTCAGACTTAATATGGCAAGAACATAAGAACATCCATTAGAGTAACTAGTCATCAACCCGTGCATCTGCATGGGCTAGCACTTCTAATATTAAATACGTCCAAGCGGGTACCTATTATGTTAATAGACAACATGGTTACAAATTCAAAAGTTGTTGCATGAATCATGTATTTGTTACATATAAGTTTCTAATAGGTATGTAATCAAATTCCATATTGCAGCATATATGTTTATTTCATTTTGCTACCCGAAGAACATACATCTTCATTTTTTTCCTCAGAATTACGTTAGAATTTTATCTTAAAACCGCTTTGTGGATTAGATTTTATATGTGTACAACAATTAAGCAGAAGTCCTCTCTCAGGAACATTGGATGGCACCTAGTATAGTTTTATAGAATTTGTTTCTATAGACTACAATGAAACAATGGACATACACGGTTTTCTATCAGCATACGTGAAACTGTAGCAAGAAATACACATAAGAGATTATATTTTCTCATACCTTTATGAGCCATACATTATTAAGATTTTAAGTTGTTATGTTAACCAATAATTTCTTACAAAAATTTCTTTTATGATGAATAGAGTGGTGGAACTATGTCATAGATTATTTGGATTTAAGTTGTGTATACCCAAAAATCTTAAATAAATTCTTTTATGATTATTCATGCTTTTTGAATACTTTCTACTCCTACTACACATATACATCACATACGTAATTAAATGTTTATATGAGATATTTGTGCCGAATGATGCATCAAGTTTTTTTATATTACTGTAGTAACTGCATAGTTCTAAAGATGTTTTAGCAGGTATAATTTTCTCTTACTGATAAGGCCAAAAATAAAGACATGCATAGACATAATATATATACGTAAGAAATAGGTATTAGCAATCCGCATCATACGAAGAATATCATGTGAATCCATCTAATTCATCAATCGGAAGTATGCCATTCGAAGTAGTATATATGTCTGTCAAAAGAATAATATTGTGTGCATGCATAATAATAACAATCAATGCTAGAGCTTATTTAGCATCTAGAGGCGTACAAGAGGAGCTCCTCGACCCAATCGGTACACGCCACCACTTCATGATATGAGGCAGCAGGAGGGAGCGGCCATGTAGAGGACTCCATAGCATTTTTTATGGCATCACATATTTTTTGGACCGGCAGGATATCTTATTGAAGGAGGCTTGCAAGGTGGTGTGGATTTATATCTTCTTTTCGTTGGACTTTTTATGGACGGGGCTTTACACTTTTTTTGGACGGGAGTGTTCCCTTTTTATTTGATTGAGGTAACGGATGGATGTTTGTTTTCTATATACCACTAATAAAGTTGACCGTGTCATATGCCTTTTTTTTGGGACAGGATCATCATTTTTTTCCTTTTACATAGCCTGCACAATCCAGCGGTGTAATTAATTTCCATAATTTGGATTAATAAGAGAACTTAAAAGGTGCGGATCAGCCTGGTCACTTGGATTTATTTCACTTTTCTACATTGAACATTTTCTCTATGGATAGAACTTGAAAGGTGCGGGTCAGACAGAAGATTTCCATTTTTTTTATGTGAGACTGTCCTTTTTATTTTTATGAACAATACTCTATGGAGACTGTCCTTTTTTTAACGTGAGACTATCTTTTCTCTATGGAGAGAACTTGAAAGGTGCGGATCAGCCAAGTATAGGAGTATGAGAACTTTCAAAGGTGTGCAGAATCAGTGGGGTAGTTTTGATTTCTTTCCCTTTTTTACGTTGGACTTTTTATGAAGAGGCTTTCCAATTTATTTATTTTTTACGTGAGGTCGTCCCTTTTTTTATTTTGAGGCTGGTAATCAGCTGGGCCACATGGATTTGTTTCTCTTTTTCAGGTTGCCCTTTTTCTGCACGTAGAGAACTTAAAAGGTGCGGGTCAGATGGAAACTTTCCTGTTTTAATGAACATATGAAAACTTTAAAGGTGCGCCTAATCAGCAGGTCGTTTGGATTTCTTTCCTTTTTTACGTTGTGCTTTCTATATGAAGAGGCTTTCCTTCATTTATGACGTGAGACAATCCTGTTTTTATGCGGGTAATCAGCTGGGCTGTTTGGAGTTGTTTCTCTTTTATACGTTGTACTTTCCATTGCACGGAAGCTTTGTTTTTTTTTTTGACGTGAGGCTATTTTTTTTTGTGAGCATATGGGAGGCTTTATTTGTTTTGTATACTACTAACTTTGGACGTGTCAGATGCCTCTTTTTTGTGGTACGGGACCATCTGCGGTACGCAAGTTTTCTTTTTATCCTAAACGTAAATTCTACAGTCCAACGGTTAATTAATTTTTTATGATGTGGATTAATGAGAGGTCTTGAAAGGTGCCTTCATTAGTAAATATAAGATAAGATTACCCAGCATGCATGATTTCATGTACGTGCAGCTATAATCATGAAGACAAAGGCTGGAGCTAGTTTTTGGAGAGAGAGAAATGTGGATCGCCTCTCGGCGGCGACTGACTCTGGCGCCTTGTTGGTCGCCGACGCCGCCGGGCGACTCAGGCTCCTGGTTCTCCTGCCTTGGTTCTTCCGACGCGGAGGAGACGACGCAAACGGGCCACGACTCCTCCCTCGACAACTCTTCTCTTTTGTCTTATGCAGTTCGCCGGAGGAAAACGGACGATGAGTTGGCAAACGAGTTCTGGGCGGACATCGACTACCCTACTCCGGCGTCTAGGGTTTGGGAGAGACCTTCGTCTCGACGGGCAGGTGAGGTGTCTTCTATTTGCAGGTCGGACAAGATTGGAGAACCTTCGGCGACGGCGGTGTCTCCGGGGTTCCCTGCTGATCGAGGCCTCTGATCAAGCCTTGGATCGGCCCGGTTCCACCACGTCGGTTGTCCCTGCCAAGAACGCTCGCTGATCTACTGCCGCGAGCTTGTCTCGGCGATGGAGGAATCCCGCCGGAGTTCCGTGGGCCTCCGCCGCCCTCGGGCCAACCCGAACGGGCCGTCACGGCGGTCGCTGTTCCATATCCGACATCGGCGGCTGCACCAAGTCTGTAGGCGTATCCTGAGTGTCCGCTTCGGATGGTTGATCTCGGCCGTTGGCTTGGACATATGTGGAACAGGAAAGTGCAGGGGGTGAACCCTAATTTCAATCGCACCTCCGATGCCGTCATCGCCTCTCCCACGATGACGCGCGGCGACCCTTCCGTGCCGCCGGGCACCACCACCGGCCACCAGCCCTTGCAGCCTCCAACTTCTTCCCAGCCGGCTTCTTCTCCGTCGGGTGGCGCGTCTGGCTTCGCTCCGGGTGTATATGCACCGGTGCAGGCCGCGCAGTCGTATGTGACGCTGGGTGGCTTCGTGCCGGCGCAGCAGCCTCAGGTACAACAACAGCCCCTGCAGCAGTCCTCAGCATATCAAGCTCACTTTCAGCAGTCGTTCTTCGCTACCCCTGGTCAATTCGTGCAACAATTCTAGTGCAGAACTGGGCTTTATCACTGATTCGTAAGGCCCTTTAGTGCCGATTCTGCAATCGACACTAAAGTGTGGGGACTAAAGCCCCCTCCCCTTTAGTACCGGTTCAACATGAACCGCCACTAAAGGACCTGGGGGACCTTTAGTCCCTGTTGGTAACACCAACCGGGACTAAAGGTTTTTTTTAAATAAAACAAAAACAGCCCACCTACTAGGTCGGCACGGCCTGCATACGACTAGAAACCCAAGCTCTAGTTGGGCCAGGATGCAGGCCCGTATGGCCCAGTAGGGCCCACAGGGCAGAAGACTTGCAATAGGCCCACAAAGTCCTGCTTAGAGAGGAGATCGACACAATAGCAGCGGCGGGGCTTATAAACCGGTGTGAGCTCCTCTCAACTAGCGAGGTGGGACTAAACATTATGCACTCCGAGTGCAGCGCACCCCTTTAGTACCGGTTGGTGGCACGAACCCGTACTAAAGGGGGGTCTTTAGTACCGGTTGGAGCTGCCAACCTGTACCAAAGGCCACCACCTCCTTAGTACCGGTTCGTGGCACGAACCGGTACTAAAGGTTCGCCGAGAATCTGTTATAATGAGAACCGCTCGCCTAGCCGTTGGAACCGGCACTAATGGTCACATTAGTGCCGGTTCAATTACAAACCAGGACTAATGAGCTTCACATTAGGCCCTTTTTATTCTAGTGCAACAGTCGTTCCTTCTTCAACCGACGGGTCGCTATGCACAGCAGCAACAACAAACGGCAGTGTTTCAGTCTATGCAACACCCTGGTGCAGCCGGGACGCATGTGGCCGCCGGCTTCAACGCCCGCATGCCACAAAACCCAGCCGCCGCCGGGTTTCATGCGGCCGCACGCCCTCGGATGCTAAAGTGCGGCAAGGGTGGTTGTCACAAAACTAATCAGGGAGCAGTTGTACCACCTACCACTAATCCACCGGCGGCCCCTGCGGGTGCCCGCTTCTTCGTCTATGATGGCAGTGGGTTATGGGCAGAACACTCCTTTGCAGTTCAGCTCATTGCAACAGCAGCCTACGATACAACCTTCAGGGGCCGCCGAGGTGACGGCTAATCCTAAAAAGGTATGTTGCTCGAAGTGCCAATCTCTAGGGCACACTTATGATGACCGTGAGACACAACAGTACTATTTTATTTGCGACAAGATTAATCACCCGATAACCATGCGGTGCTGCCCTGCTCTCAAGATTCTGACGGTGTCCGCAGGGAGGATCTTGCACCACAGGATTCTTACGGCGTTGGTATCTATTTTTGGTGGCTCTATCACTCCCAGTATCGTGGAGGCAGAGGTTGCTAAGATTTCTCAGTACCAGCAGCACTGGATGTAGGAGGCCATGCCACATGGCAAGGACGCTTTTCTCATGTCCTTTCCGAGTGAGGAGGTTCTACAGAGGGTGACTAGCTTTATAGTTTTCATCAAATCTCACAATGTCACTATCGAGTTTAAGCCTTGGAAGTCAGAGAAAGATACCACACCATTTAGAGCTAATTCCTATCTGGGTTCATGTGCACGAGGTGCCTCATGCTCTACGACACTTCTTGGGGCTTTGGGCAGTCGGCTCGGTGATTGGTGGTACCCTCGATGTTGATCATCTCTGTTTGCGCCGGAGAGGAATTGTTCGTATCCAGGTTGCGGTATTGAACCTTGATGCTTTCAAAAGTAGCACAATTGATTCTATTTCTTCAGACGTGGTGGATCAAAGGAAAGGTTATGAGTTCCGGTACAATCTCGAAGAATCAAACTTCCGTGTTGATAGTGACTTTGTGCCTCGAGTCTGGGAGCACGACGATGATGGAGGGGGCGACAAGGGGCATCACAGGGAGGATACCGCGAGAACCGATGATCCAAGCAAGAGGTCCAAACCCACTTCATCATCCAACCACTCTTTGAACCCTAATTCCTCATGTGGTGTGGAGCCCATGCAGATGGCCATTGTCGTCACACCTCCGAACCCTCATCGATGCTTACCCGTCACGGCTGCTTCATCGTCATTAATGGGGTCTACTCCGTCGGGACATGCTACTTCGTCCAAGGCTGCTCCTACTACGACGCCGGCGCCCCGGACCTCGACGCCACCGTCTTTGACTCGCTGGTCGCCACCGCCTAAGCCCCACGTGGGGAGTCGTGTGCGCTCCTTATCGAATGGGACTGCTCCATCGCCGTCATCATCGCCCACTCCTGCCTCTCCGACACGACGTGGTGTGATCTTCTCCCCGTCCGTTCAAGATGGCCAAGAGTTTGCCATGGCAGAGCTACGCGCGTTATCATCTACTCCTCAGCCACCGCGGGGGGGGGGGGGGGGGGGGCTTCCGGACTTGGGGAGGCTAAGGAGCAGCCCCCACTATCTTCTTCTTCATCGCCGCAACAGTCTACTATGCCTCTCGGAGTCGATGAGATGGGCTCCAAGGCCGATGTTAGTCCTTCGCCGCTGAGGCGCAACAGGCGTCATCATGTCGGGACTGACGGATCAGCAGCCATCGATGAGGACTCTATGGTGAAGGCCATGCACAGGACTGCTTCTCGCAACCTCAAGTTCGGAGGTACCCCCTCTCGCAAATCTTTTATGTGTTTTGATAATTCCAAAGTATATTCAAATATCAATAGACTTGGGGTGTCACTAGGACGTAATGAGAATGTGATATATTTTTCAGTCAATGCTCTAAAACAAGTGGAGTTCGATGGGCTTACGGTTGCTCCGAAGTTATCGAGTTTTGTCGACCCTCTCGTGCCAGATGAGGAGGATGAGGATGCTAATGCCAATCATGAAGGCAAGCTTCTCTCTCATTTGGTTAAATACACGACTGAAGTAGACCTTGACGATACTATACGCGACATTACACTTTTTGAGCCTGTCGCGTCGGTGCGCAAGAACAAGTCTAACTCAACAAAGAAAAGAGGGCGCTCTTCAAGAAGGCCAAGGTCTCTAAACATAATGTTGGTTATCATGAGAGGCGTGTTCTGGAATAGCAGAGGTCTTGGTGACTTAGCTAAACACAAACACATTGCTGATTGTGTAAAGTATCATATGTTGGACTTTGTGGCTATCACTGAGTCGGGTCAACGTGATTCTCCAACATGTGATCTGGACCACTTTTCATGTGGTTTTGATTACGAATGGCACGTCTTACCGCCGACCGGGAGGTCTGGAGGAATATTGCTAGGTATTAACTCTACATACTTACAACTATTGTCCACATCAAAGGGGGAGTATCATATCAAATTCCACATTAGAAATAAGTCCGACAACTTCATTTGGAGTTTGGTGGCAGTATATGTTGGAAATATGCCCTAGAGGCAATAATAAAATGGTTATTATTATATTTCTTTGTTAATGATAATTGTTTGTTATTCATGCTATAACTATGTTATCCGGAAATCGTAATACACGTGTGAATACATAGACCACAACAAGTCCCTAGTGAGCCTCTAGTTGACTAGCCCGTTGATCAACAGATAGTCATGGTTTCCTGACTATGGGCATTGGATGTCATTGATAACGGGATCACATCATTAGGAGAATGATGTGATGGACAAGACCCAATCCTAAGCATAGCTCAAAGATCGTGTAATTCGTTTAGCTAGAGCTTTTCCAATTGTTGAGTATCATTTCCTTAGACCATGAGATTGTGCAACTCCCGGATACCGTAGAGTGCTTTGGGTGTGCCAAACGTCACAACGTAACTGGGTGACTATAAAGGTGCACTACGGGTATCTCCGAAAGTGTCTGTTGGGTTGGCACAAATCGAGACTGGGATTTGTCACTCCGTATGACGGAGAGGTATCTCTGGGCCCACTCGGTAATGCATCATCATAATGAGCTCAATGTGACCAAGTGTCTGGTCACGGGATCATGCATTACGGTACGAGTAAAGTGACTTGCCGGTAACGAGACTAAACGAGGTATTGGGATACCAACGATCGAGTCTCGGGCAAGTAACGTACCGATTGACAAAGGGAATTGATTATGGGGTTGATTGAATCCTTGACATCGTGGTTCATCTGATGAGATCATCAAGGAGTATGTGGGAGCCAACATGGGTATCCAGATCCCTCTGTTGGTTATTGACCGGAGATGCGTCTCGGTCATACCTGCATGTCTCCCGAACCCGTAGGGTCTACACACTTAAGGTTCGTTGACGCTAGGGTTGTAGAGATATTAGTATGCAGCAAACCGAAAGTTGTTTGAAGTCCCGGATGAGATCCCGGACGTCACGAGGAGTTCCGGAATGGTCCGGAGGTGAAGAATTATATATAGGAAATGCAGTTTCGGCCATCGGGAGAGTTTCGGGGGTCACTGGTATTGTACCGGGACCACCGGAAGGGTCCTGGGGGTCCACCAGGTGGGGCCACCTATCCCGGAGGGCCCCGTGGGCTGAAGTGGGGAGGGGAACCATCCCCTGGTGGGCTGGTGCGCCCCCCCTTGGGCCCCCCTGCACCTAGGGTTGGAAACCCTAGGGTGGGGGCGCCTCCACTTACCTTGGGGGGCAAGCCTCCCCCCTGGCTGCCGGCCCCCTGGAGATCCCATCTCCAGGGCCGGTGCCCCCCCTGGGGACCCTATATAAAGAGGGGGGAGGGAGGGCAGCCGCACCCTTGCCCGTGGCGCCTTCCTTCCCCATTGCTACACCTCTCCCTCCCGCAGACGCTTGGCGAAGCCCTGCCGGATCCCTGCTGCATCCACCATCACGCCGTCGTGATGCTGGATCTTCATCAACCTCTCCTTCCCCCTTGCTGGATCAAGAAGGAGGAGACGTCACGCTGACCGTACGTGTGTTGAACGCGGAGGTGCCGTCCGTTCTGCGCTAGGATCTCCGGTGATTTCGATCACGACGTGTACGACTCCCTCAACCCCGTTCTCTTGAATGCTACCACTCGCGATCTACAAGGTCATGTAGATGCACTCCTCTCTCTTGTTGCTGGATGAACTCATAGATTGATCTTGGTGAATGTAGGAAATTTTTTATTTTATGCAACGTTCCCCAACAGTGGCATCATGAGCTAGGTCTATGCGTAGTTCTCTTTGCACGAGTAGAACACAATTTGTTGTGGACGTAGATGTTGTCAACTTTCTTTCCACTACTAATCTTATTTTGCTTCAGCGGTATTGTGGGATGAAGCGGCCTGGACCGACCTTACACGGACGCTTACGTGAGACAGGTTCCACCGACTGACATACACTAGTTGCATAAGGTGGCTAGCGGGTGTCTGTCTCTCCCACTTTAGTTGGAGTGGATTCGATGAAAAGGGTCCTTATGTAGGGTAAATAGAAGTTGGCAAATCATGTTGTGGCTTGTACATAGGTAAGAAAACGTTCTTGATAGATCACCTATAGAAGCCACGTAAAAACTTGCAACAACAATTAGAGGACGTCTAACTTGTTTTTGCAGCAAGTGTTTTCTGATGTGGTATGGCCAAAAGTTGTGTTGAATGATGAATGATATATATGTGATGTATGAGATCATGTTCTTGTAATAGGAATCACGACTTGCATGTCGATGAGTATGACAACCGGCAGGAGCCATAGGAGTTGTCTTTATTTTTTGTATGACCTGCGTGTCATTGAGAAACCCCTTGTAAATTACTTTACTTTATTGCTAAACGTGTTAGCCATATTAGTAGAAGTAATAGTTGGCGAGCAACTTCATGGAGACACGATGATGGAGATCATGGTGTCATGCCAGTGACGAAGATGATCATGGAGCCCCGAAGATGGAGAACAAAGGAGCTATATGATATTGGCCATATCATGTCACTATTATGATTGCATGTGATGTTTATCATGTTTTTTATCTTGTTTACTTAGAACTACGGTAGTAAGTAAGATGATCCCTCATAATAATTTCAAGAAAAGTGTTCCCCCTAACTGTGCACCGTTGCGAAGGTTCGTTGCTTCGAAGCACCATGTGATGATCGGGTGTGATAGATCCTAACGTTCGAATACAATGGGTGTAAGCCAGATTTACACACGCAATACACTTAGGTTGACTTGACGAGCCTAGCATATACTGACATGGCCTCGGAACACGGAAGACCGAAAGGTCGAGCATGAGTCGTATAGAAGATACGATCAACATGAAGATGTTCACCGATGTTAACTAGTCCGTCTCACGTGATGATCGGACACGGCCTAGTTGACTCGGATCATGTTTTACTTAGATGGCTAGAGGGATGTCTGTCTAAGTGGGAGTTCATAAATAATTTGATTAGATGAACTTAATTATCATGAACTTAGTCTAAAATCTTTACAATATGTCTTGTAGATCAAATGGCCAACGCTCATGTCCACCTGAACTTCAATGCGTTCCTAGAGAAAACCAAGCTGAAAGACAATGGCAGCAACTATACGGACTCGGTCCGGAACCTGAGGATCGTCCTCATAGCAGCCAAGAAAGATTATGACCTAGAAGTGCAGCTAGGTGAAGCACCAATCCCAAAGAACCAAGACGTTATGAACGCTTGGCAGTCTCGTGTTGATGATTACTCCCTCGTTCAGTGCGGCATTCTTTACAGCTTAGAACCGGGGATCCAAAAGCATTTTGAGCAACACGGAGCATATGAGATGTTCGAGGAGCTGAAAATGGTTTTCCAAGCTCATGCCCTGGTCGAGAGATATGAAGTCTCCGACAAATTCTTCAGCTGTAAGATGGAGGAAAATAGTTCTGTCAGTGAGCACATACTCAAGATGTCTGGGTTGTACAACCGCTTGACTCAGCTGGGAGTTAATCTCCCAGATGACGCGGTCATTGACAGAATCCTTCAGTCGCTTCCACCGAGCTACAAGAGCTTTGTGATGAACTTCAATATGCATGGGATGGAAAAAACCATTCCTGAGGTATATTCAATGCTGAAATCAGTGGAGGTGGAGATCAAAAAGGAACATCAAGTGTTGATGGTGAATAAAACCACTAAGTTCAAGAAGGGCAAGGGTAAGAAGAACTTCAAGAAGGACGGCAAGGAAGTTGCCACGCCTGGTAAGCCAGTTGCCAGGAAGAAGTCAAGCAATGGACCCAAGCCTGAGACTGAGTGCTTTTATTGCAAGGGAAGTGGTCACTGGAAGCGGAACTGCCCCAAGTACTTAGCAAACAAGAAGGCCGGCAAAACCAAAGGTATATGTGATATACATGTAATTGATGTGTACGTTACCAGTACTCGTAGTAGCTCCTGGGTATTTGATAGAAGTGCGGTTGCTCATATTTGTAACTCAAAGCAGGAGCTGCGGAATAAGCGGAGACTGGCGAAGGACGAGGTGACGATGCGCGTCGGGAATGGTTCCAAGGTCGATGTGATCGCTGTTGGCACGCTACCTCTACATTTACCTACGGGATTAGTTTTAATCCTCAATAATTGTTATTTAGTACCAACTTTGAGCATGAACATTGTATCCGGATCTCGTTTAATTCGAGATGGCTACTCATTTAAATCCGAGAATAATGGTTGTTCTATTTGTATGAGTGATATGTTTTATGGTCATGCGCCGCTGGTGAATGGTTTATTCTTAATGAATCTCGAGCGTAATGTTACACATATTCATAGTGTGAATACCAAAAGATGTAAAGTTGATAATGATAGTCCCACATACTTGTGGCACTGCCGCCTTGGTCACATTGGTGTCAAGCGCATGAAAAAGCTCCATGCTGATGGACTCTTAGAGTCTCTAGATTATGAATCATTTGACACATGCGAGCCATGCCTCATGGGCAAGATGACCAAGACTCCGTTCTCCGGAACAATGGAGCGAGCAACCAACTTATTGGAAATCATACATACTGATGTGTGCAGTCCAATGAGCGTTGAGGCTCGCGGAGGATATCGTTATGTTCTCACTCTCACTGATGACTTCAGTAGATATGGGTATGTCTACTTGATGAAACACAAGTCTGAGACCTTTGAAAAGTTCAAGGAATTTCAGAATGAGGTAGAGAATCAACGTGACCGAAAGATAAAGTTCCTACGATCAGATCGTGGAGGAGAATATTTAAGTCACGAATTTGGTACGCACTTAAGGAAATGTGGAATCGTTTCACAACTCACGCTACCTGGAACACCTCAGCGAAATGGTGTGTCCGAACGTTGTAATCGCACTCTATTGGATATGGTGCGATCTATGATGTCACTTACTGATTTACCGCTATCATTTTGGGGATACGCTCTAGAGACAGCTACATTCACTTTAAATAGGGCACCGTCTAAATCCGTTGAGACAACACCGTATGAATTATGGTTTGGGAAGAAACCTAAGCTGTCATTTCTAAAAGTTTGGGGATGTGATGCTTATGTCAAGAAACTTCAACCTAAGAAGCTCGAACCCAAGTCGGAAAAATGCATATTCATAGGATACCCTAAGGAAACCATAGAGTATACTTTCTACTTAAGATCCGAAGGCAAGATCTTTGTTGCCAAGAACGGGTCCTTTTTGGAGAAAGAGTTTCTCTCGAAAGAATTAAGTGGGAGGAAAGTAGAGCTTGATGAAGTACTACCTCTTGAAACGGTGAGTAGCGCAACTCAGGAAAATGTTCCTGTGGTGCCTACAACGACAAGAGAGGAAGTTAATGATGATGATCAAGATACTTTGGATCAAGCTCCTACTGAACTTTGAAGGTCCACAAGGACACGTTCCGCACCAGAGTGGTACGGCAATCCTGTCTTGGAAATCATGTTGTTGGACAACGGTGAACCTTCGAACTTTGAAGGTCCACAAATGGCTTGAAGCCATGAAATCTGAGATAGGATCCATGTATGAAAACAAAGTGTGGACTTTGATAGACTTGCCCGATGATCGGCGAGCGATAGAAAACAAATGGATCTTTAATAAGAAGACGGACGCGGATGGTAATGATACCATATATAAGGCTCAACTTGTCGCTAAGGGTTATCAACAAGTTCAAGGGATTGACTACGATGAGACATTCTCTCCCGTAGCGAAGCTGAAGTCCGTCCGAATCATGTTAGCAATTGCCGCATACTATGATTCACGAGTAGAAAAACACCTATTAGTTCCGGTTCGTAAGGGCCTTTAGTCCCGGTTCATGAACCGGGACTAATGGGTAGTTACTAATACCTCCCCCCTTTAGTCCCGGTTCTAACACAAACCAGGACAGATGGTCCTCCACGTGGCCGGTGTACCGAGCCCAGGCAGGGGGGCCTTTGGTCCTGGTTGGTGGCACCAACCGGGACCAAAAGGCATCCACGCGTCAGCATTCCAGTGGCTGGGGTTTTTGTTTTTTTTTGAAAGGGGGGGGGGGTGGTTGGGGGTTTTGGGGGTTAATTTAGGTGTTTCATATAATGTGTTAGCTAGCTAATTAATAGAGAAAAGTTTCCTCTCTTATGTTCGTGCTTGGTCGACGCTACGTACTATAATATAGCCTTCGACACGCTAGCTAGTAAGAAAATGAAGGGAACCATCGAGTACAGAAGTTCGTCATGCATACCGAGAGAAATGATCGATCGACCTCTCCTTCTCCGAGAGATTGGTCGAACAACAAGTTTTCGTATCATGTACGTCCGACGCTACTGGCTACATACATGTACAATATCTCTCAATTACAGTCCCCTAGCATTTGAAATCAACTTCCACATGGTATTCTCCGGCTTTATTGATGACGTGGTCAAGAAAGAATCCCGCCAATTCCTCTTGAATTGCTTTCATGCGATATGGTTCAAGGAGTTCATTCCGCATCTGCCATGTCTAATTTGAAGAAGGGGGTTAATTAATACATATATATGAATGAAACTCAACAGAAATAATGGTGTAATAAAATGAAATTGTGAATATTATTAATTTCTTACGCACTTCATATTGTCTTTGAGAGTAGCCCCACTTGTTTTTCAAAGTCGCGGTGTGGATGAACTCGCACACGTAGTATCCACAGAAATCATTCCCTTGTTCCTTCCACAAGCACTTTACGAGAAATAGAGGTCAATCAAACTGAGAATGAAGCATTATAAATGGCATTGATGAAAGTATAGCTATAGAATCAACGGGAGATGCGCACAACTAGCTAGCCAGTAGTACTTACTTTCGGGTATGTATATCGCAGCTCCTTCGGCAGTCCCGGAGCTTGTGCAGTGAACTGTTTCCAAGCCCTGCAAGACAAAGAAAATAATTATTATTAATTGAGATATCAGGAAATGAACAAAAAGTTGCCGATATGGTGTGATAATGATCGATTGAACTTACTTGCTGAGCATTTCAGTCATGTCCGCATAGGTGTTAGGATCTTTCCGTCTTGAGTCTAAGACGGTTACTAGTCCACGCTCAAGCTTAATCTCCAGAAGAATATAGTGGTACCTGCGCACGCATGCATAACTCATCAATTACATTACTATAACCTCGCTCGAGTAATAAGGGAAACCGAATAAGCAAACGATCAGTAACACTCACTTGCTGTTGTAAGGAAAGAGTATGGTATCTTTGTTTTGATTTTTGATCAACGATTGTAGCAAGTTGTCGTTGGCCTCTTTGATGTCCTTTTCAACCAGAAATACATCTATGATATTTCTTTTAATGTACCCAATATCATAGATTTCATTTTGTTTGCACTCGATGATCTTCAATCTGCATAATATATTGAGGAAAATTAATTATAAATACATGCAATGAAAGAGCCGAGCTATATATAGAGACTTAATGACAGAAATAGTACTTACAGGCAGTAGCAAAAGACCGTTAATTTATCGAGGGCCTTTTGATTGAAGAACGCTAAGAACTCCTCAAATGGAACAGACAACAGATCATTTCCAATGAGGTCGTGCTCCTCTTTAATGTGCAGATACAAAGTATTCGTCCCCCCAGACTCTCTGCAGGTTTTCATGTACCAAGTATGGAACCTTCGCATCATCGTTGTTAGAGATTTTTCATCTTTGACGAGAGGCTTCCCGTACTCGTATCTGTGTTCTTCCACCTTCATGTAATCAGGAAGTGCATCGTTAGGCAAGTAATCTTGTAGATTGCCATAACCGGACACCATCCCCAGAACATTAGCGACGATGTTGCCGCTAGACACATTGAGCGAGGGGCACGATTGGTTTGCTTGTTCGCCGAGCTGGTCAATTTTTTTCGCTGCTCGTTCTTTTGCTCTTTGATGTCTGACAGTACTTCCCGACCGCTCCGCTTGGAGATATGTCTGTTCAGTAATGCGCTCATAGTTGGTTCTCGGCGGAGACTTTGCCGGTTTCCTCAGGGCATCGAGAGTGCGCTTTGCTTTCACCAGATCTACCTTCTCCTCCGGAGGTGGATGTCTCTTTGCTTTCACCCCTTCAAAGAACTCCTTCACGTGGGTCTGCATGATCGTATTGTTTTCCTCCTCGGTCCTCTCGTACGGTAACTTCTCCAGAGCCTTTAGAGGTGGACCGTATCTGTATTGCCTCTCTCCTCTTCTTGTGCTGCTAGACACCGGAGCAGATGGAGCGGCTACGGCGTCTGTCTTCTTTCGTGCTTGCTTACGAGGCGGAGGAGAAGGACTACGACACGCCTGAGCAGCCGGGGCGGCGGCGGGTCTCTTCCGCCCTTGCTGGCGAGGCAGAGAAGGAGGAGGCTGCTGGCTGCTCGGGAGCGCCGGCGTAGGCGGAGAAGGAGGCGGAGTGCCGCCACGCGTGCCCTGATCGTCACTCGCCGGAGGATGAGGCGGTGGAGGAGGCGGAGTGCCCTGACTCGCCGGAGGAGGAGGAGACGGTGGGGGAGGCGGAGTGCCCTGACTCGCCGGAGGAGGAGGAGGAGGCGTCTAGTTCGGAAGGTTGATGAGCTCCTTTCGCCATAGGCATGGAGTCTTCAGAGCAAAACCCAGCCTAGTCTCCCCTTCACCGGTAGGGTGGTCAAGCACGAGGTCCTCAAATCCCTCTGTTATTTCATCCACCATCACCTTAGCATATCCTTCTGGAATCGGCTGACAGTGATAAGTTGTGCCAGGTCCAGTAGGATAAACTTGGCCAACAGCTGCCTTGACTTTCAAATTCATCCATCGCACCATAATGGCAATTTTGAGACTCCGTGATACCATCCACGGGATAGCTGGCAGGAGCCGTCAAGACATGCTCCGGCTGAAGCAGCTCGGTGGAAGCCACGCTGCTTCTCCGCTGAGATGGCGGGGTAGCTTCGGGGGAAGCTTCGGCAGGTCGTTTGCTGCGATCTGCTGCTTCTCGTTCCTCTTCTCGTTCCTCTAGCCCCATTACCCTTTCGTGCAGCACCTGTAGTTGGTCCTTCTACAGTTTCTTCCTCCTCTCGTGGGTTTTGTAACCCCCTGCGTCCGGAAAACCAACCTTCCACGGAATGGAGCCTGGCGTGCCTCGTGTCCGTCCATGGTGCTCAGGATTCCCAAGGGCCATTGTGAGCTCGTCCTTCTCCCTATTGGACAATGGTATCATACTCGTATCATGTGCATGTACAAAACGGACAATGGTATCATACTCGTCAGTTACAAAGTTGGCATGGTATCATCATAATAGTTGTGGGAGAAAGTCTTCACTTTTTCTTCGCTTGTGTCATTTGCTTATTGCGCCGTAACCATGGATAATCTTCATCGTTTATCAGGATGCTGGGGTCAGCCTTGACTTTAAAGGGAGGAATTTCATGAAACTTTTCATAATCTTCAAGCATGTCTGTCTTGTCCTCCACTCCCACGATGTCCTTTTTTCCTGAAAGAACTACGTGGCGCTTTGGGTCATCGTTTGATGTATTCGCTTCCTTATCTTTTCTCTTTCTTGGTCTGGTAGACATGTCCTTCACATAGATAACCTGTGCCACATCATTGGCTAGGAAAAACAATTCGTCAGTGTACCCAAGATTTTTCAGATCCACTGTTGTCATTCCGTACTGTCACTACTAGGGAAAAGGCTATACACAGAATCTTAGCAGCAGCGCGGCTCAAAAATGAGCACTGCTGCTAACTAGTAGTAGCGCATGTTCTATAAACGCGCTGCTGCTAAGGATTTAGCAGTAGCGCGGTCGGCTTAAAATGCGCTGCTACAAATATCGACCGGCGGTGTTCACCTAACTCTAATTAGCAGTAGCGCGGTCGCGCGAACCGCGCTACTGCTAAATATGTAGTAGTAGCGCGCTTTTCCCAAGATCGCTGCTGCTAAATTTCAAATTGCCTCACTTTTTTGTCCCAGTTAGCAGTAGCGCCATACCCCAAAGCACGCTGCTGCTAATTCCTTAGCAGCAGCGCGTTTTAGATCCCGCGCTACTGCTAACCCGCACCAACCCAACACCTTTCCCCACCCGTCCCTCCCCTCCCCTCCTCTCTTTTCCTTCCACCTACGTCCCCCTCCCCCTCCTCTCTTCCCTTCCCCCTACCTCCACCACATGCTCCCACTCTCACTCTTCTTCTTCCTCAATACTTCTCCCCCATTACTCTCTCTCTTCTATCCACCTTTTTCTCTCTTCATTACTCCTACATAACTTCACCACCTCCATTAATACATCTCCTTTCTCTTTTTCCTTCCCCCTCCACTAGTTGAAGTTATCTCCTCCCAAATTAGGTAGCTAGGTAGATGTAGGATTTAGTTAAGTGACCTATTTGCCCCCAAACTAGATCTTTCTTTGTCAAGAAGAGCTTTGTGCACTTTTGATCTCTCTACAACATCATCTCCAGGACAGAAGGGGGTGCTTTAGTCCCGGTTCATGCCATGAACCGGGACAAATAACTTGCCTATATATACCCACCGCCGCGGCAGAGCACTCCAGTGCTCTGTTTTTTGAATCCAGCGAGGAGAGGGCATTTGGGTGCTCTAGTTCACCTCCTATGCACATGATGTGTTCGATGAAATGCCCGAGCCACACTAGTTAAGTTTTCTCCTCTCGAAGCTCGACCTCGGAGCTCCATTTTTTTCGAGATTTGTCTAGATTTAGCGGTCCGGCACGCCCCGTCCCCGTTTTCACCGCCGTTGATCGCCCGCGCCGATCTCGTCGCCGGCACCACCGTGGTGAGCCTCTTGTTCCTATCTTCTTTCTGATACTTGTCTGATTTTCTTACTTTAGGTAGATATTTGTCTAATTTTTTTACTTTTGACACACATAATTATATATAATGCACGCAGATGAACCGGCAATGGATGTATGGTGATAGACACACCTCCGAGTACAAGCAGAGTGGTTTTATGTGTTGTCCATGCACTAAATGTGGGAATACGAAGTCTTACTCTCACCGGAAAATCCTTCACACCCACCTGCTTTACAAGGGTTTCATGCCACACTATAATGTTTGGACGAGGCACGGAGAAATAGGGGTTATGATGGAAGACAACGAAGAAGAAGAGGACGATGACAACTATGTGCCCCCTAATACGGTTATGCTGCAACAAGGGGAGCTGCTGAAGATAAGGAAGAACCAGACCATGTGCCCGATGATGCTGCAACGAGGGAAGCTGTTGAAGATCAAGAGGAACCAGACGATGTGCCCGATGATGATCTCCGCTGGGTCATTGTCGATGCAAGGACGCAATGCGAAAGTGAAAAGGAGAAGCTGAAGTTTGATCGCATGTTAGAGGATCACAAGAAAGGGTTGTACCCCAATTGCGAAGATGGCAACACAAAGCTGGGTACCGTACTGGAATTGCTGCAGTGGAAGGCAGAGAATGCTGTGCCTGACAAAGGATTTGATAAGCTACTGAAAATATTGAATAAGAAGCTTCCAAAGGATAATGAATTGCCCGATAGTACGTACGCAACAAAGAAGCTCGTATGCCCTCTAGCATTGGAGGTGCATAAGAATGCATGCCCTAATGACTGCATCCTCTACTGCGGTGCGTACGAGGATTTGAACGCATGCCCGGTATGCGGTGCATTGCGGTATAAGCTCAGACGAGATGACCCTGGTGATGTTGACGGCGAGCCCCGCAGGAAGAGAGTTCCCGCGAAGGTGATGTGGTATGATCCTATAATACCACGGTTGAAACGACTGTTCAGAAACAAAGAGCATGCCAACTTGATGTGATGGCATAGTGAGGACCGTAAGAAAGAAAGGAAGTTGAGAGCACCCGTTGACGGGTCGCAGTGGAGAAAAATCGAGAGAGAGTACTGGGCTGAGTTTGCACATGACCCAAGGAATGTATGGTTTGGTTTAAGCGCGTATGGCATTAGTCCTTTCGGGGAGCAGAGCAGCAATCACATCACCTGGCCCATGACTCTATGTATGTATAACCTTCCTCCTTGGATGTGCATGAAGCGGAAGTTCATTATGATGCCAGTTCTCCAACATATCTATAATTTTTGATTGTTCCATGCTATTATATAATACCCCTTTTGGATGTTTATGGACTTTATTTTACACATTTATATCATTTTTGGGACTAACCTACTAACCGGAGGCCAAGCCCATATTGCTGTTTTTTGCCTATTTCAGTATTTCGAAGAAAAGGAATATCAAACGGAGTCCAAACGGAATGAAACATTAGGGAGCGTGATTTTTGGAATGAACTTGATCCGGAGGACTTGGAGTGCAAGTCAAGAAGCAGCCGAGGCTCCCACGAGATAGGAGGGCGCCCCCCCCCCCCACTATAGGGTGCGCCCCCTGTCTCGTGGGCCCCTCGGGCGTCCACCGACGTACTTCTTCCTCCTATATATACCTACGTACCCCGAAAACATCCAGGAGCAAGACGAAACACAATTTCCACCACCGTAACCTTCTGTATCCACGAGATCTCATCTTGGAGCCTTCACCGGCCCTCTGCCGGAGGGGGAATTGTCGATGGAGGGCTTCTACATCAACATCCTTGCCCCTCCGATGAGTTGTGAGTAGTTTACCACAGACCTACGGGTCCATAGTTATTAGCTAGATGGCTTCTTCTCTCTTTTTGGATCTCAATACAATGTTCTCCCCCTCTCTTGTGGAGATCTATTCGATGTAAACTCTTTTTGCGGTGTGTTTGTCGAGATCCGATGAATTGTGGGTTTATGATCAATTATATCTATGAATAATATTTGAATCTTCTCTGAATTCTTTTATGTATGATTGAGTTATCTTTGCAAGTCTCTTCGAATTATCAGTTTGGTTTGGCCTACTAGATTGATCTTTCTTGCCATGGGAGAAGTGCTTAGCTTTCGGTTCAATCTTGCGGTGTCCCTACCCAGTGACAGAAAGGGTTGCAAGGCACGTATTGTGTTGTTGCCATCGAGGATAACAAGATGGGGTTTATATCATATTGCTTGAGTTTATCCCTCTACATCATGTCATCTTGCTTAATGCGTTACTCTGTCCTTATGAACTTAATACTCTAGATGCAGGCCGGAGCCGGTCGATATGTGGAGTAATAGTAGTAGATGCAGGCAGGACTCGGTCAAGTTGTCACGGACGTGATGCCTATATACATGATCATGCATAAATAGTCTCATAATTATTCTCTTTTCTATCAATTGCTCGACAGTAATTTGTTCACCCACTGTAATACTTACACTACTAGGGAAAAGCCTAGCAGCAGCGCGGGTTTTAGGCCTATCAGTAGCGTGGGCAGGAGCGCTACTGATAAGGTGCTACAGCTAAAGCTTAGCAATAGCGTGCCTAGACTTACGCTACTGCTAAATTGACTTAGTAGTAGCGCTTCTCTAGAAGAGCGCTACTTGTCATGGAATTGTCACGTCAGATGTCCTCGTGAAAGGACTTAGTTGTGGAGCCATCGCAACTAGGAAGCTTGAAGAGGTTAAATCGGGAAAAAGGACACGAGAGGGTTTATACTAGTTCGTCCCCATACGGTGACGGTAAGGCCTACGTCTAGTTGGGTTGGTATTGATGTTTCGATGACCAGGGAGCAAGATATGATATGCCCGACTCTTGATGAGTTGTTTCTTGCCCTAAGCCGCCAACAGGTCGTCCCCTTATATACACGGGTTGATGCCCTGTGGCTTACAGAGTCCCGGCCGTCTTATAAACAATGTCCGGCTCGGTGACTAGTTAAGTCTACCTTATGGTACAACTCATGCCTTTATGGCGGTTTACTACAACGGGCCTTAAGCCGCCTGTGGGTTAAGCCCTTTATTGAACCGCCATCTTCATGCTTGGTCTTGGGCCTCTGTTTGACACCAGAAAACCTAGGAGCTTACCTGGAGGTACAGCAAACACACACTTGGCTGGGTTAAGCATCATCTTGTAAACCCGGAGATTATCAAGGGTCTCTTTCAAGTCAGATATCAAGGTTTCCTTTTCTCTGGACTTCACCACAATGTCATCCACGTAAGCATGGAAATTACGTCCAATTTGATCATACAAACAGTTCTGCACACACCGCTGTTAAGGCGCCTGGGCACTTTTGAGTCCAAATGGCATAGATACATAACAGAAGGCTCCAAACGGAGTGATGAAAGCCGTCTTCTCCTGGTCCTTAACTGCCATTTTGATCTGATGATAACCAGAGTAAGCATACAAAAAACTCAAACGCTCACAACCCGCCGTAGCATCAATTATTTCCTCTCCAATAGCTTTCCGTCTTTCTTCGTTAAAACGCCGAAGAAACTGCCTGACCGGCTTATACTTCGGATCAATATTGAGAGTGTGCTCAGCGAGTTCCCTTGGTACACCCGGCATGTCAGAAGGTTTCCATGCAAAGATGTCCCGGTTCTCACGGATGAACTCGATGAGCGTGCTTTCCTATTTGGGATCCAAATTGCTGCTGATGCTGAACTGCTTAGAAGGGTCACCCGGGGTAAAGTCAACAAGCTTTGTCTCAGCCGCCGATTTAAACTTCAACGCCGGGTCGTGCTTTGTAGTTGGTTTCTTCAGGGAGGTCATGTCTGCTGGGTCAACTTTATCTTGATAAAATTTGAGCTCTTCCGCTGCACAGGACGACTCAGCATAAGCCGTGTCGCCTTCTTCACACTCCAACGCCACCTTTCGACTTCCATGCACAGTGATGGTGCCCTTGTGACACGGCATGTTGAGCTGCAAGTAAACATAACACGGCCGGGCCATGAACTTAGCATAAGCCGCTCGCCCGAACAGAGCATGATATGGGCTCCTGATTTTGACCACCTCAAACGTCACTTCTCAGCTCTGGAATCATATTCGTCTCCGAAGGACACCTCCAGCTCAATCTTGTCAACTGGGTAAGCCAACTTACCAGGACCACTCCATGGAAAACAGTGTTGGATGTCCTCAGATTTTTATCAGTTAACCCCATGCGTCGAAAGGTCTCATAATAGAGGATATTGATGCTACTACCCCCGTCCATTAGCACCTTAGTGAATTTATATCCACCAACCTGAGGTGCTACCACTAAGGCCAACTGACTCGGATTATCGACCCGTGGAGGGTGATCTTCTCTGCTCCATACAATGGGTTGTTCTGACCACCTCAAGTAACGGGGAACTACCGGCTCGACAGAATGCACGGCCCTCTTATGAACCTTCTGGTCACGTTTGCATAAACTAGTGGTAAACACGTGGTACTGCCCACTATTCAACTGCTTCGGGTTGCTTTCACTACTAGGGAAAAGCCTAACAGCAACGCGGGTTTTGGGCCTATTAGTAGCGCGGGGACCGGCGCTACTAATAAGGCGCTACAGCTAACTTATAGCAGTAGCGCGGGTGCAACCCGCGCTACAGCTAACGTATAGCAGTAGCGTGGGTAAAAACTCGCACTACTACTAATCTGTAAATATTTGAATTTTTTTTTTTGAATTTTTTTGAATTTTTCCCTAATTTTCAAATTTTTGAATTATTTTAACCTCAAATCTCTAATCACCCCTCATCGCTGCTCAATTTAATCTCTAATAACCCTTATCATTCCAAATCATCTAACTTCCCGGACGGTCACCCATCCTCTCACTACTCCAGCCTGAGCACGCTTAACTTCCGGGTTCTATTCTTCCTCGTTTCCAAGTCTGCACTTGTTGTTTTCCTGACAATAGTAAGATGTCAATCCTATTAACCTCAGGAATTTAGCTTGAGCATGAAGTCACACATTTCACTGTTTGAGTTTGAAACTATTGCTCTAAAAAATTAGTAACACTAATATTTCTTGAATAATTAGTTTGACCATAGTTTGACCACAGTTTGACCAGATTTGACCATAGTTTGACCATAGTTTGACCAGATTTGACCAAAATTAAAAAAAACTAAAATAATTATGTAGTATCACAAATATTCTTGAATAATTAGTTTGACCATAGTTTGACCAGATTTAACAAAAGTTAAAAAAAAACTGATTTATTTTTGAATTTTTTTCCTCCAGATCTTAAAAGCCCCGTAACTTTTTTTCTGTTAGGTTTTTGAGGATATTAAAAATGTTTAACGGGGTTCCCCTCGTAAAATTCGGATGTAACTATTCGAGTAGATGATTTTTCATATAAAAAACTTTTTCATCCGAGTTCGTATGCAAAAGTTATGGCCATTTTACAAATTTCTAGAGAGATTTTGCAAATAAAGTCGAAATTCATATTTGTAAATTTTCCCAACAACTAGACCACATATCACATGGGAAACTTATTTTCTTTTATTTTTTGACATTTTTATCATTTTCTTTTATTTTTTTAAAACTGAAAAGGCGGTCCACGGGGGGGGGGGGGGGGGGGGGGTAGACTTTGACAAATAGGCCATACCCCACGCTACTACTATGACAGACGATTAGCAGTAGCGCGGGTTTTTAACCCTCGCTACTACTAAGTTGATAGCAGTAGCGCGGGTTTATAACCATCGCTACTACTATGGCATGGTCCAGGGGCCACTTAGTAGTAGCGAGGGTTAAAAACCCGCGCTACTGCTATCAACTTAGTAGTAGCGAGGGTTAAAAACCCGCACTACTACTATGGCATATCCCAGGGGGCATGGTAGAGACCGCTTAGTAGTAGCGAGGGTTACAAACCCGCGCTGCTGCTATCAACTTAGTAGTAGCGAGGTTTAAAAACCCACACGGCTAGTAAGTAGCAGTAGCGAGGGTTTTTAACCCTCGCTGCTGCTAAGATTCTATGTATAGCCTTTTCCCTAGTAGTGTTTGATAACCCAACTGCTGCTGCTGCTGCTCTCCTTGACCAGATTGCTGTTGAGTATAGCCTCCTTGACGTCCCTGAAAGCCGGAGCCTGAGCCGCTACCCGGGCCATGAAAACCGCCAGCCCCTGAACCGCCACCAGACCCATTATGGCCATCATAGGTGTTGGAATTGTTAAACGCCTTCATGATCGCGCAATCTTTCCACAGGTGTGTGGCAGGCCGCTCCCTGGTGCCGTGTCTCGGGCAGGGCTCATTGAGTAGCTGCTCAAGAGATGGGCCAGACCCGCCGGATCGAGGCGGCTTACCCTTACGTCTCTGATTGTTACCTTGCGTATTGGCATTGGCCACAAACTCCGAGTTACCGTCCGCCTTACGCTTATAGCCGCTTTGATTCCCCGGGTTATGCTGTTGACCCTTTCCATTGCCGTTCCTTTTTCCCTTCCCAATCTTCTCATTGTCAGATGCGGGATCCTTGGTACTATCAGAATCGGCATACTTAACTAAAGCCGCCATCAGCGTACCCATATCCTTGCAGTCACGTTTAAGGCGCCCCAGTTTCTGCCTCAACGGCTCAAAGCTACAATTCTTCTCCAACATAAGGACTGCAGAGCCGGCATCCATCTTGTCAAATGAATGAATTATCTCCTTGACCCGACGTACCCAATGGGTGGTGGATTCACCCTCCCCCTGCTTACAATTCGTCAAGTCCACAATCGACATAGATTGCTTCCAGGTGTCCTTGAAGTTCTGGATGAACCGGGCCTTTAACTCTTTCCATGAACCAATGGAATTGGGTGGCACACCTTTTAACCAAGACCGGGCCGTTCCATCTAACATCATGGTGAAATATTTAGCCATCGTCGCGTCACTGACTTCTAACAGCTCCATGGCCATCTCATAACTCTCGATCCATGCTCCGGGCTGTAAGTCGGCCGTGTAATTCGGCACCTTTCGAGGTCCCTTGAAGTCCTTGGGCAACCGCACATTACGCAAAGCCGACACCAGGCAAGGAACACCACCGATTCTAGTGGCTACTCCCGCCTCAACGGAGGTCATTGGATACTCTGGAAAATCTTGATGTGCCGTCTGTTGAGCCGCTAACTGAGTCGTCCGCTCGTTCTCCTGACGTATTCGATCTTGCACCGGATTATAGCCACAGGGCTGGTTACGGCGTTGGCATTGCTTGACAAAGCTTCCGACTCCATGTGCCTGCTGTAACTCCGGCTCCAGTTCTGGCGAGGCGGCGCTAACCAAGGCTGGGGAGTTGAATGAATTCTGTCCCGGCTGTAAGAATAGGTCTCCTGCTGAGCTAAGGCCATCTGGAGAAGTTCTCTGACTCTCTGGATCTCCACTGCCACCGGGTCATCACCGTCCATGGGAAGAGCCGCCAAACGTGTTGAAGCTGCAATTAAGTTCTCCATGGGGTTGGAAAAGTGACCCGGTGGAATTGGCACATAACGCGGCGGTGGCATGCTCACGTGAGGTGGTGCCATTTCCCAAGGCTGAGCCGGCCCTCCTGTTCCGGCTGTCATAAGCTGATTGGCCTCTGGCGGGTTACTTGAGCCGGCTCCGGGTGTAGCAAAAAGAACCCGAGGGTCGTAATTCGGAGGTAAACGGGACTGGGTTTTCTTATGTCTCCTCCTCATTACCTCATTGGATGCGTTTAAGCTCATCGTGAGCTAGTAAGCTTCTGACTGCAACCACTGTGCCCGGGCATCGAGAGCCACTCGCTCTGTAGCTAGTCTAGTATCCTCAGTTGCCAAGGCCTCCTTGGCCTGAGCTATCTCCTCACGCACCCGTGCTACCTCCGCGTCATGCTCATCTTTGTCTGCAGGAATAACTGTTGCGGTTAACAGGGCCGTAAGCTTGTCCATGAGGTCTATTAGCACCTAAGCCAGTGGGCGCACGGGGCTGCCTACCCCGGCTGCTCCTAACCAGGACGTTACTGCTGCAGCAGCTGTAGAGTTTGAGCCAGGTTGAGTCCCAGCCATGAAGACTCCTGCCCATCTTGGCGGCTCACAGGGGTCCGAAATACTGATGCCATCGGAACAGCCCCCGAGCACGCCGTCTTGCACTTGGTACAACGAATCTATTGAACCGATGGGCGAATCACCATCTGAGAGGACGGCCGTCTCTACCCTATCTTCAGATCCTTCAGAGAGTTCCTCTCCGTGGATGCAGCCCACGAAGGCACGCTTCACAGCAGGTTGAGTCGTCTCGACGAGGTCAGTGGAGTTGTCCGGCTCAGGGCCCGGCTCACCGATCCGGCCGCTGAAGACGTGGATTCCGCCGAAGGGGACCCGGTATCCGTACTCAATTGAGCCGGCGTCGGGACCCCAGCCTTCGTCGTCGATGTAGATCTTACCGCGATGACTCTTGGTCATCCGGCCCACTACGTATCCCTTGAGCCCTTCGAAGTTGCCCTTCAAAAACTCAAATCCACCGTGCGCTGGCCCCACGGTGGGCGCCAACTGTCGTGGGATTGTCACGTCAGATGTCCTCGTGAAAGGACTTAGTTGTGGAGCCATCGCAACTAGGAAGCTTGAAGAGGTTAAATCGGGACAAAGGACACGAGAGGGTTTATACTAGTTCGGCCCCTTGCGGTGAAGGTAAGGCCTACGTCTAGATGGGTTGGTACTGATGTTTTGATGACCAGGGAGCAAGATATGCTATGCCCGGCTCTCGATGAGTTGTTTCTTGCCCTAAGCCGCCAGCAGGTCGTCCCCTTATATACACGGGTTGACGCCCTATGGCTTACAGAATCCCGGCCGGCTTATAAACAATGTCCGGCTCGGTGACTAGTTAAGTCTACCTTATGGTACAAGTCATGCCTTTATGGCGGTTTACTACAACGGGCCTTAAGCCGCCTGTGGGCCTTAATCCCTTTATTGAACCGCCATCTTCATGCTTGGTCTTGGGCTTCTCTCTGGTGAATCTTCTTGCGTAACCCGACCCCTCCTGGGTGGCTTACAAATAGTTATATCCCCGACACTACTGGTAATTAGTAGTTGCGCTTCTCCTTGCCGGCGCTACTACTATTATTTAGTATTTTATTTCATGTTGTATTCATACACCTTTACACAAGTTTTCATACAACAGGAATTTAGAGATTGTTTTTACATCATAATAAGTTATTACATCACGGGGTGAAAGAACCGTGGAGTAGTTTCAAGTGGATGTCCATCCACTTGAAACTAATCTGCGGTTCTTTCACCCAATGATATAATAATATAATCATCATCATCATATCATTAACAACTTATCATCATAATACATCATTGTCATATAACACCTCCTCAAGATCATCGTTTTCATCAATGACATCACATAGCAAATTGGTCACTAGTCGTAATCACAAGTACTCCTCATTATAACCTCTAACACATTACCACATAATAAACATATTGTACCTCATAGGACCTACTACATTCGATTAAGACCTACTACATTTTCTAAGGTAAAATAGCAAAATACAAGATAGCCCCTGACTCTCCGTTATGGAGAATGGAGATTAGCCTGTCTCCAATTCTTGCCTTTCGTTGAATGTTACTTCCAAGAACCTCCTTGCCAATGTCCATACATTCTTCCATTCTTTGATGAACATGTGTTCACCGGTTTTAGAAATCCGATATGCACAGGTGAGCTCCCTAGATTTACCTGGCAGTATGTTCAGAATTGTAAGGCGACCATTCAGATACATCAGATGAGGCACACAATCCATCGGGAGTTTCTGTTGAAAAACATAGTAATAACTTCGTAGTTAGCAATGATGTACTAGTTTTACAAGTATGCAAAAGATGCACGGATGTCGTAATAGTAAAAAATCTTACCAGGGTATCTCCAGAGAAGTTACCGTGGTTCAACAAGTGCCACGTATTCACCATAATTTGAAGGAGTTCGATAATAGTTATTGTAATCCTCAAGAAGAGTACAAAATGCGATCAGATGATTTTTCTCCTTATAAGTTAATTCGGAGCCATCAGTGTAGTGGGTTTTGTCTACCATCTTCCGCACAGTCTTTGAAGAATCAAAATAAGCTGTCAATGGAAATAAGTTGTCAACTATTTTGAAATAAACAATATAAATTAGTTAATAACTATGTTTGAGAAACTCACATAGCGGTACAATCGGAAGCGTATCAACAAGGACCCAAATGTCCATATTGTTTTGCTCGATGTCAGGATCACCAAGATCCATGGTGACAATCATACCCTCATAAAAACCTTACATTTTGCAAAGTGCTTCCCAATTTTGGCTACCAAAATGGGTTATGCTCTGAGCATTGCACAGATTTACTTCAAAATCCATATCATGATGGGTCCTTAGGTGTATTTTCTTTGTTTCAAAATTTTCATGGTCTTCAAAACCCATCCTCTCCAAGACATAGCGTCTTGCATGGCATGGGATAAGCTAGTCGAATTGTAAAAGATGAAGATTAGGCGTTGAAATAGTTGAAGTCATGCTTAATTACGAAAAAAATACTTGTCGTTGTTGCATACCGTTTCAACATCCAAGGTCTCCTCGAGCTTAATGCTGAATCGTCGATCTTCATCCAGCTCAACGAACCTGTCGCACATACCTCGATCTTCGTGGCACCAGCTGCACTCCCCCGGGAGACTGTCGTCGTCCGAGTACGACATTTCCCACATTCATAATTCAAAGATTAAACTTGTACATATTATAGCACAAGTCATGCCAGAATTCACGGAAAAATCCGGCATGACCTTTGCTAAAAAAGGACATATCGAGCGCCTGAAATATGCCGGAACGGAAATTAATCAACACTCCGACAAAACATAGGCCACTCGGAGGTGTAACCAAAACATGAAATAATTGCTTAAACTAAAAAATAACAACAAATATGACATGTTCAACTAGTTCTATTAATTCAACTAGTTCTTACTAAATATAAACTTACTATAAATAATAAAAAACTAGTTCTTTCTAAAAATAAAGTAGTTCAACTAGTTATTAATTTACTTACTAAACTAGTTCAACTAAAACTAAACTAGTTCAACTAAAACTAAACTAGTTCTATTAATTCAACTCATTCTTACTAAATATAAACATACTATAAATAGAAAGAAACTAGTACATCTACTACTACTAATTAACATCTACTACTAATCTACTACTAATTAACATCTACTACTCTAATTATACAACTAGGTTACCATCACTACTACTAATTAATATCCACTACTACTAAAAATCATTATCTATGAACCCTAAATTAACATCTACTACTACTAAAATCATCTACTAACTAAGCAAAGAGAGAGGGGGTGGGGGAGGGGTGGGGGGCTTATAGAGGGAGAGACGGTGGCGGGGAGGTGCTCGGTGACGGAGGTAGGGGCGGCGAGGGCGGGCTCGCGATCGGGAGGCGGCGGTCCTGGGCGGGCTCGGGCGGCGGCGGTGAGGTCGAGGGTGGCGGCGGTGAGGTCGAGGGCGGCGACATTGTGGTCGAGAGCGGCGGCGGGCGGTGGCGGTGAGGTTGAGGGCGGGCTCGGGCGGCGGCGGTGAGGGTAGGCTCGGGCTCGGGCGGCGGCGACAGGAGTTGGGGAACAGGCCGGGGAGGGTGAAAGGAGGACTTAGCGAAATTTTGAGCCGGTGGGTGGTTATGTCGAACTAGTAGTAGCGCTCATAAGGAAAATGCGCTATAGCTAACTTATCTATAGCGCGTTTTAGTGAAAAACGCTACTGCTAATGGAAGCAGTTATTTGTTTTGTTTATCCCAATATCAGTAACGCTTTGTCCTGAAAAAACGCTCTAAGTCTAAGCAATGTAAAAACATCAAAAATATACATTGGTCATCATTGATCTTTTTGTGTAGAATCTAAATAGTCAACATGAATCCTCACTGTACCTGTATAGGTACAGGCGACGATTCGTATTGCAGCCACAAATCATACACATGTACTTCAATGAAGACCAAGTGTTCGAGATAGTTTGAGAAGTAACATATTTAAGGTGGTAAACAACTTGTTCGCTTAGCAGTATGGGACTAAACTTAATTAGTTGCGGTGATACTTAGCAGTAGCGAGTTTTGAGGAAAAATGCTGCTACTAAGTACTTTAGCAGTAGCTTGTCCCTTGGAAGGGCGCTACTACTATATCTAGCCCGGAGGCAACACCGTGGCAATTATAGTAGTAGCGCTCGTTTCACCTAGAGCGCTACTGCTACTTAGGTATTAGTAGCGCTCTTTTCTGAAGCTCGCTACTGCTAATTAGCAGAAGCATCTGTTTTTAAACCACGCTGCTGCTAAGATTGTGTGTATAAGGTTTTCCCTAGTAGTGTTATGCTATCTTGAGAGAAGCCTATAGTGAAATCTATGGCCCCCCCGAGTCTATCTCTTATCATATTTTCTTCCAATCTACTTTTATTTGCATCTTTACTTTTTTGCATCTATATTATAAAATACCAAAAATATATTTATCTTATCATAGTATCTTTATTAGATCTCACTTCCGCAAGTGGCCGTGAAGGGATTGACAACCCCTTTATTGCGTTGGTTGCGAGTTCTTTGTTTGTTTCTGTAGGTGCGTGGGACTTTTGAGGAGCCTCCTACTGGATTGATACCTTGGTTCTCAAAAACTGAGGAAAATACTTACGCTACTATTGCTGCATCACCCTCTCCTCTTCGAGGAAAAACAATGCAAGCTCAAGACGGAGCATGAAGGATTTCTGGCACCGTTGCTAGGGAGGTCTTCGCTCAAGTCAAGACATACCAAGTACCCATTACAAACCCATCTCCCTTGCATTTACATTATTTGCCATTTGCCTCTCGTTTTCCTCTCCCCCACTTCACCCTTGCAGTTTTATTCGCCCTCTCTTTGCCAATCTCTCTCTCTTTTTCGCTTGCCTTTTTCTGCTTGCTTGTGTACCTGTTTGTCCTTATGGCTTCGCCTAAGGGTCCTGACCACCTTCTCAGAAGGATGGAAGAGATTGAATCAAATATTAGAAGCTTTATGAATTTGCAATTTGAGCATAATAATTTCTTTAGAAAAGAGCTTAAGGAACAAAAAGGTTTTTTGAGGTTTATGAACAAAGAGCTTGATGATATGAATAAAGAATTTTATGGTGTTAATGCTCAAATTACCCGTCTTGAAAATGCTATAGCCAAAATTTCTGATAAGCAAGCCACCTTAGTCAATAAGATGGCTGCTAAACCAGAAAAGTTAGATGAAAATAATGATGAGGATCTTAAAGTTATTGATGCGTCTCCTATTAGATCTATGTTTTGCAATATGAATCTTGATAATTATGGGACTGATGATGAGTCAACTTTACCTAGAAGGCGTCCCAAGAATTTGAAGTTTTTAGATCTTGATGCTAAATTTGGTAAAAGTGGGATTGGAGGGGTCACAACTTTAAATAGCATTGAACCCACTATCTCGGATTTCAAGGATTTTGATTATGATAATTGTTCTTTAGAAGGTTGTATTTCCTTGTTGCAATCCGTTGTTAATTCTCCTCATACTTATAGTCAAAATAAAGCTTTTTCCAAACATATTGTTGATGCCTTGATGCAATCTTATGATGAAAAACTTAATTTTGAAGTTTCTATACCTAGAAAACCTAATGATGAGTGGGAACCTACTATAAAGATTAGAATTAAAGATCATGAGTGTTTTGCTTTGTGTGATTTGGGTGCTAGTGTTTCCACGATTCCGAAAACTTTATGTGATATTCTAGGTTTCCATGATCTTGATGATTGCTCTTTAAATTTGCACCTTGCGGATTCCACCATTAAAAAGCCAATGGGAAGGATCAATGATGTTCTCATTGTTGCAAATAGAAATTTGCTGCCCGTGGATTTTATCGTTCTTGATATAGATTGCAACCTTTCTTGCCCTATTATTCTTGGTAGACCTTTCCTTAGAACGCTTGGCGCGATTATTGATATGAAGGAAGGGAATATTAGATTCTAATTTCCATTAAAGAAAGGCATGGAGCACTTTCCAAGAAAGAAAGTCAAATTACCTTATGAATCTATCATGCGGGCTACTTATGAATGTAGTGCCAAAGATGGCACTCGCTAGATCTATCTTCGCTTTTATGCCTAGCTAGGGGCGTTAAACGATAGCGCTAGTTGGGAGGCAACCCAATTTTCTTTATGTTTTTTTGTTTTTGCTCCTGTTTAGTAATAAATCTTGCATCTACCTTCTGTTTAGATGTGTTTTTACCTTTTAATTAGTGTTTGTGCCAAGCAGAACTGATAGGATAACCTATGATGATAGTTGATTTGATTCTGCTCAAAAACAGAAACTTTGCACGCACTAATACAATTTTGTTAAATCACAGGAAGGTGCTTTTGCGTTGATTCTTTTTTATGCTCATCAAAAAACAAATTGTACATGACTTCCTATTTTGGTAGGATTTTTAGAGTGCTAGAAGTTTGCGTTAGTTACAGATTGCTACAGACTATTCTGTTTTTGACACATTCTATTTTTCGTGTGTTGTTTGCTTATTTTGATGCATCTATGGCTAGTAAAATAGTTTATAAACCGTAGAGAAGTTGGAATACAGTAGGTTTAACACCAAAATAAATAAAGAATGAGTTCATTACAGTACCTTATGTGGTGGTTTTGTTTTCTTTCACTAACGGAGCTTATAAGATTTCCTGTTGAGTTTTGTGTTGTGAAGTTTTCAAGTTTTGGGTAAAGATTTTATGGACTATGGAATAAGGAGTGGCAAGAGCCTAAGCTTGGGGATGCCCAAGGCACCCCAAGATAATCGAGGATAGCCAAAAGCCTAAGCTTGGGGATGCCCCTGGAAGGCATCCCCTCTTTTGTCTTCGTTCATTGGTAACTTTACTTGGAGCTATATTTTTATTCGCCACATGATATGTGTTTTGCTTGGAGCATCGTGTATTATATTAGTCTTTGCTTTTTAGTTTACCACAATCATCCTTGATGTACACACCTTTTGGGAGAAGCCTATTTGATTAGAATTGGCTAGAACAGTCTATGTGCTTTACTTATATCTTTTGTGCATGATAGTTTTTGCTCTAGTGTTTCACTTATATCTTTTAGAGCACCGTGGTGTCCTAATTTTGAAAAAAATACTAGTCTCTCATGCTTCACTTATATTATTTTGAGAGTCTTTTAGAACAGCATGGTATTTTCTATGGTCGTAAAATTGGTCCTGGAATTGTAGGCATCCAAGTTGGGTATAATAAAAACTATCATAGGAAGTGAATTGGATGCTATGATCAATTTGATACTTGATAATTATTTTGAGATATGGAGGTAGTGATATTAAAGTCATGACAGTTTGGTGATTATGAATTTAAAGAATGCTTGTGTTGAAGTTAGCAAGTCCTGTAGCATGCACGTATGGTTAAAGTTATGTAACAAATTTGAAACATGAAGTGTACCTGGCTTGTGCATCCTTATGACTGGCGGTCGGGGACGAGCGATGGTCTTTTCCTACCAATCTATCCCCCTAGGAGCATGCGTGTAGTACTTGCTTTTTGATGACTTCTAAATTTTTCCAATAAGTATATGAGTTCTTTTGACTAATGTTGAGTCCATGGATTATACGCACTTTTACCTTTCCGCCATTGCTAGCCTCTTCGGTACCGTGCATTGCCCTTTCTCACCTTGAGAGTTGGTGCAAACTTCGCCAGTGCATCCAAACCCCGTGATACGATACGCTCTATCACACGTAAACCTCCTTATATCTTCCTCAAAACAGCCACCATACCTACCTATTATGGCATTTCCATAGCTATTCCGAGATATATTGCCATGCAACTTTCGACCGTTCCGTTCATCATCATAATGACATACTTTACTTTTGTCATATTGCCATTGCATGATCATGTAGTTGACATCGTATTTGTGGCAAAGCCACCATGCATTATTTTTCATACATGTCACTCTTGATTCATTGCACCATCCCGGTACACCGCCGGAGGCATTCATGTAGAGTCATATCTTGTTCTAGTTTCGAGTTGTAATTCATATATGTTGTAATCAGTAGAAGTGTGATGATCATCATTATTAGAGCATTGCCCAAAAAGAAAAAAAAGAAAAAAAAGAAGAAAGGCCAAAAAAACAAAGGCCCAAAGAAAGAGAAAAAAGAAATAAAAGAAAATAAAAGAAAATAAATAAAAATGGCAATGTTACTATCTCTTTTTCCACACCTGTGCTTCAAAGTAGGACCATGTTCTTCATGTAGTGAGTCTCATATTTTTGTGCTTCAAAGTAGCACCATGTTTTTCATATAGTGAGTCTCATACGTTGTCTTTTTCATACTAGTGGGAATTTTTCATTATAGAACTTGGCTTGCATATTCGTACGATGGGCTTCCTCAAATGCCCTAGGTCTTCGTGAGCAAGCAAGTTGGATGCACACCCACTAGTTTTCTTTCGTTGAGCATTCATATAGCTCTAGTGCATTCGTTGCATGGCAATCACTACTCCTCATGTTGACATCAAATGATGGGCATCTCCATAGCCCGTTGATTATCCTCGTCAATGTGAGACTGTCTCTTTTTTTCTCTTCTCCACACAATCCCCATCATCATATTCTATTCCACCCATAGTGCTATATCCATGGCTCACGCTCATGTATTGCGCGAAGGTTGAAAAAGTTTGAGATTATTTAAGTATGGAACAATTGCTTGGCTTGTCATCGGGGGTATAGAAGTTCGGAACACCTTTGTGTGACAAAAATGAAGCATAGCCTAACTATATGATTTTGTAGGGATGAACTTTCTTTTGCCATGTTAATTTGAGAAGACATGATTACTTTGATTAGTATGCTTGAAGTGTTACTATTTCTTTTACCAATATGAACTTTTATTTTGAATCATTTGGATCCGAACATTCATGCTACAATAAAGAAATTTACATTGAGAATTATGCTAGGTAGCATTCCACATCAAAAATTCTCTTTTTATCATTTACCTACTTGAGGACGGGCAGGAATTAAGCTTGGGGATGCTTGATATGTCTCCAATGTATCTATAGTTTTTGATTGTTCCATGCTATTATATTACCCCTTTTGGATGTTTATGGGCTTTATTTTACACATTTATATCATTTTTGGGACTAACCTACTAACCGGAGGCCCAGCCCATATTGCTGTTTTTTTTGCCTATTTCAGTATTTCGAAGAAAAGGAATATCAAATGGAGTCCAAACGGAATGAAACCTTCGGGAGCGTGATTTTTGGAACGAACGTGATCCAAAGACTTGGAGTGCAAGTCAAGAAGCAGCCGAGGCTCCCACGAGATAGGAGGGCGCCCCCCCCCCCCTCTAGGGCGCGCCCCCTGTGTCGTGGGCCCCTCGGGCGTCCACCGACGTACTTCTTCCTCCTATATATACCTACGTACCCCGAAAACATCCAGGACCAAGATGAAACACAATTTCCACCACCGTAACCTTCTGTATCCGTGAGATCTCATCTTGGAGCCTTCGCCGGCACTCTGCCGGAGGGGGAATCGACCACGGGGGGCTTCTACATCAACATCCTTGCCCCTCCGATGAGTTGAGAGTAGTTTACCACAGACCTACGGGTCCATAGTTATTAGCTAGATGGCTTCTTCTCTCTTTTTGGATCTCAATACAATGTTCTCCCCCTCTCTTGTGGAGATCTATTCGATGTAAACTCTTTTTGCGGTGTGTTTGTCGAGATCCGATGAATTATGGGTTTATGATCAAGTTTATCTATGAATAATATTTGAATCTTCTCTGAATTCCTTTATGTATGAATGAGTTATCTTTGCAAGTCTTTTCGAATTATCAGTTTGGTTTGGCCTACTAGATTGATCTTTCTTGCCATGGGAGAAGTGCTTAGCTTTGGGTTCAATCTTGCGGTGTCCTTACCCAGTGACAGAAAGGGTTGAAAGGCACGTATTGTGTTGTTGCCATCGAGGATAACAAGATGGGGTTTATATCATATTGCTTGAGTTTATCCCTCTACATCATTTCATCTTGCTTAATGTGTTACTCTGTTCTTATGAACTTAATACTCTAGATGCAGGCAGGAGTCGGTCAATGTGTGGAGTAATAGTAGTAGATGCAGGCAGGAGTCGGTCTACTTGTCACGGACGTGATGCCTATATACATGATCATGCCTAGATAGTTTCATAATTATTCCCTTTTCTATCAATTGCTCAACAGTAATTTGTTCACCCATCGTAATACTTATGCTATCTTGAGAGAAGCATCAAGTGAAACCTATGGCCCCCGAGTCTATCTCTTATCATATTTGCTTCCAATCTACTTTTACTTGCATCTTTAATTTTTGCATCTATATTATAAAATACCAAAAATATATTTATTTTATCATACTATCTTTATTAGATCTCACTTTCGTAAGTGGCCGTGAAGGGATTGACAACCCCTTTATTGCGTTGGTTGCGAATTCTTTATTTGTCTGTGTAGGTGCGTGGGACTTTTGAGGAGCCTCCTACTGGATTGATACCTTGGTTCTCAAAAACTGAGGGAAATACTTACGCTACTATTGCTGCATCACCCTCTACTCTTTGAGGAAAACCAACGCAAGCTCAAGACGTAGCATGGTGCAATGTCTTGTCAGTTTTGAGCTGGTGTTCCCACCATCCTTCTTCAATATCATGATGCACGTCCTAGTTCATCTAGTTGACTAGATAGTCATTCTGGGCCCCGTATTTTGATACGTCTCCGACGTATCTATAATTTTTTGTTTACTCCATGCTACTTTATCTACTATTTTAGGCAAAATTGGGCTTTATTATCCACTTTTATATTATTTTTGGGACTAACCTATTAACCGGAGGCCCAGCCCAGATTTGCTGTGTTATGCCTATTTCAGTGTTTCGAGGAAAAGGAATATCAGATGGAGTCAAAACGGAACGAAATCAACTGGAGAAGTTATTTTTGGAAGGAAAGCAACCCAGGGAACTTGGAATGCACGTCAGGGGAGATACAGGCTGCCCACGAGGGTGGGGGGCGCGCCCACCCCCCTCCCCCCCCCTCGGCGCGCCCCCTGCCTCGTAGGGCCCCCGTAGCTCCTCCGACGTACCCCCTTGTCGGTGTCAAAACCGGCGGATCTCGGGTAGGGGGTCCCGAACTGTGCATCTAGGCGGATGGTAACAGGAGACAAGGGACACGATGTTTTTACCCAGGTTCGGGCCCTCTCGATGGAGGTAAAACCCTACTCCTGCTTGATTGATATTGATGATATGGGTAGTACAAGAGTGGATCTACCACGAGATCAAGGAGGCTAAACCCTAGAAGCTAGCCTATGGTATGATTGTTGTAATGGTTGTGTGTCCTACGGACTAAAACCCTCCGGTTTATATAGACAACAGAGAGGGCTAGGGTTACACAGAGTCGGTTACAATGGTAGGAGATCTACATATCCGTATCGCCAAGCTTGCCTTCCACGCCAAGGAAAGTCCCATCCGGACACGGGACGAAGTCTTCAATCTTGTATCTTCATAATCTTGGAGTCCGGCCGACGATGATAGTCAGGCTATCCGGACACCCCCCAGTCCAGGACTCCCTCACCCCTACACCCATATATACTCTCGTACCATAAAACTTCTAGAACAGAAGAGAGATCAGGAGTTCCGCCGCCGCTAGCCTCTGTAGCCACCAAAAACCTCTCGGGAGCCTGTTCTGGCGCCCTGCCGGAGGGAGAACCCAACACCGGTGGCCATCTTCATCATCCATGCGCTATCTATGATGAGGAGGGAGTAGTTCACCCTCGGGGCTGAGGGTATGTACCAGGAGCTATGTGTTTGATCTCTCTCTCTCTCTCTCGTGTTCTCTCTCGTGTTCCCTCTATGGCACGATCTTGATGTATCCCGAGCTTTGCTATTGTAGTTGGATCTTATGATGTTTCTCCCCCTCCACTCTCTTGTGATGAATTGAGTTTCCCCTTTGAAGTTATCTTATCGGATTGAGTCTTTATGAGAACACTTGATGTATGTCTTGCCGTGATTATCTGTGGTGACAATGGGATATCATGTGCCACTTGATGTATGTTTTGGTGATCAACTTGCGGGTTTCGTGACATTGGGAACCTATGCATAAGGGTTGGCACATGTTCTTGACTCTCCGATAGAAACTTTGGGGCACTCTTTGAAGTACTTTGTGTTGGTTGGATGAATCTGAGATTGTGTGATGCATATCGTATAATCATGCCCACGGATACTTGAGGTGACAATGGGGTATCTAGGTGACATTAGGGTTTTGGTTGATTTGTATCTTAAGGTGTTATTCTAGTACAAACTCTTTTATAGATTAACCCGAAAGAATAACTTTGAGGTGGTTTCGTACCCTATCATAATCTCTACGTTTGTTCTCCGCTATTAGTGGCTTCGGAGTGACTCTTTGTTGCATGTTGAGGGCTTGTATATGATCTTTCTATGTTATTATTGTTGAGAGAACTTGCACTAGTGAAAGTATGAACCCTAGGCCTTGTTTCCTATCATTGCAATATCATTTGCGCTCACTTTTATCATTAGTTACCTTGCTGTTTTTATTATTTCATATTACAAAAACCTATATCTACCATCCATATTGCACTTGTATCACCATCTCTTCGCCAAACTAATGCACCTATACAATTTACCATTGTATTGGGTGTGTTGGGGACACAAGAGACTCTTTATTATTTGGTTGCAGGGTTGTTTGAGAGAGACCATCTTCATCCTATGCCTCCTACGGATTGATAAACCTGAGGTCATCAACTTGAGGGAAATTTGCTACTGTCCTACAAACCTGTGCACTTGCAGGACCAAAAACGTCTACAAGAAGAAGGTTGTGTAGTAGACATCAAGCTCTTTTCTGGCGTCGTTGCCAGAGAGGTTAGCGCTTGAAGTTATATCTTTAGATCTTGCAATCGAATCTTTTTGTTTCTTGTTTTATCACTAGTTTAGTTTATAAAAGAAAACTACAAAAAAATGGAATTAAGGATGCCTCATATGCTTCTTCTTTTTAGTGTCTTTCGTGAAAATGATGGGAAGGAAAATTGTGCTCAAGTACTATAAGAAGAATTACATAGAATGCTTGGCATAAAATATGTGAATGATGAGCATGATTGCAATGTTGTTAGTATGAATTCCTTGAATATCCATGATGCTAATGATATGCAAAGCCACAAACTTGGGGAAGCTATGTTTGATGAAGATGATATTTTTTGTCCCCCAGGCTTTGATGAGCAAATTTACTATGATGAAAGCATGCCTCCTATCTATGATGATTATTGTGATGACACGTATGATTTAAAGAATAATGATAACCATGAAACTTGTCATCTTGATCCTAATTTTAAATCATATGATAGTTATTTTGTTGAGTTTGCTCCCACTATTATTCATGAGAAGAATTTTGCTTATGTGGAGAGTAGTGAATTATCTATGCAAGTAGATCATGAAAAGAATGCTTTAGGTGCTGGTTATATTGTTGAATTCATTCATGATGCTACTGAAAATTATTACGAGGGAGGAATATATGCTTTTAGGAATTGTAATAATATCAAGTTTCCTCTCTATGTGCTTAAAGTTTTGAAGCTATGCTTGTTTTACCTTCCTATGCTAGTTGATTATTGTTCCCATAAGTTGTTTGCTCACAAAATCCCTATGTATAGGAAGTGGGTTAGACATAAAAGTGCTAGTCATGTTCTTCTTGATGCTCCCGTTATGTTTCAATTCTTATCTTTTATGTGAGCATCATTGTCATCATCATGCCTAGCTAGAAAGGCATTAAAGAAAAGCGCTTGTTGGGAGACAACCCAATACTTATCCTTACTTTTTTTGTGTGTTCACATGATTATGCTACTTTAGTAATCATGTTTTATAGCTTTTGTTTCAATAAAGTGCCAAGTAAGACCTCTAGGATGGCTTACGGTGATAGTTGTGTTGATCCTGTTGAAAATCAGAAACTTTTGCACCCTGTAAATTAGTTTTGTTTAATTCACAGAAACGTCCTTCTGATCTGATTCTTTCTTCTCTGGATTGGTACACGAATTGCTTAGGACTTCCTAATTTGGTAGAATTTTTGGAGTTCCAGAAGTATACATTTGATACAGATTACTACAGACTGTTCTATTTTTGACAGATTCTGTTTTCTATGTGTTGTTTGCTTATTTCGATGAATCTATGAGTAGTATCGGACGGTATGAACCATAGATAAGTTGGAATACAGTAGATATTTCACCAATATGAATTTATAATGAGTTCATTACAATACCTAAGTGGTGGTTTTATTTTCTTATACTAACGGAGCTAACGAGTTTTCTGTTGAGTTTTGTGTTGTGGAGTTTTCATGTTTTGGGTAAGGATTCGATGGACTATGGAATAAGGAGTGGCAAGAGCCTAAGCTTGGGGATTCCCAAGGCACCCCAAGGTAATATTCAAGGATAACCAAGAGCCTAATATTGGGGATGCCCCGGAAGGCATCCCCTCTTTCGTCTTCGTTCATCGGTAACTTTACTTGGAGCTATATTTTTATTCACCACATGATATGTGTTTTGCTTGGAGCGTCATGTCATTTTCTTTAGCTTTGCTTTCTGTTTGAATAAAGTATCAAGATCTTAAATTATTAAATGAGAGAGAGAGTCTTCGCATAGTTGCATAATTATTTAGCTACTCATTGATCTTCACTTATATTTTTCGGAGTAGTTTGTTGTTGCTCTAGTGCTTCACTTATATCTTTTAGAGCATGGTGGTAGTTTTATTTTGGAGAAATAGTTGAACTCTCATGCTTCACTTAGATTATTTTGAGAGTCATTAATAGCATGATAATTTGCTTAATGTTAATATACTTAGTGTTCAAGATATGTGAAACTTTCTTTTGAGTGAGTTGAATACTAAGATAAGTTTGATGCTTGATAATTGTTTTGAGATATGGAGATGATAATATCAAAGTCGTGCTAGTTGGGTAATGGTGAATTTGAGAAATGCTTGTGTTGAAGTTTGCAAGTCCCGTAGCATGCACGTATGGTTAAAGTTGTGTAACAAATTTGAAACATGAAGTGTACCTAGCTTGTGCATCCGTATGAGTGGCGGTCGGGGACGAGCGATGGTCTTTTCCTACCTAGCTTGATTTTTGATGGCTTCTAAATTTTTGCAATAAGTATATGAGTTCTTTTGACTAATGTTGAGTCCATGGATTATACGCACTCTCACCTTTCCGCCTTTGCTAGCCTCTTCGGTACCTTGCTGTAACGCCCCGGATGTAGCTTTCCATATTGGTAACTCCAACTCCTGCCTTTTCCAGAGATGCGATATATTATTTTCTCCGTGGTTGGGTTTTTGTCTTTCGTTTTGCATTCTGTTCATGTCTTGCATTTCATCATCCCATCATTCGCCTTGCATCGGCACTCCGTTGCCGTCATATTTTAAAGCTTGCATTCGTTCGTCGTTGCCGTTTCTCCCTTTGCCTTCATCACCTTCCCTCGGATCGCCTTGCTCGCGCTGACCGTTCCAGACCAACCGGGTTTTGCTTCCCTCTTGACCGTGACCACCTAACCTCTCTTGCCAGCTCGCAGCCCCCTCGCGCGCGCGTCTGAAACTCCCCCGAACATGGCCCGTTCTGTCGTGACCGATGGGTCCGGACCATCCCCTAATGTCTATAAAACATCTCCATTTTCTGAATTGGACTCCCTAGCCTATTTTTTTTTCGTCCGTACGATTACGATCGGAGGGACCAAATACCCCTACCCAAAAATCCACTTGCTATAAAAAGACCAACCCTAGATTCTAGGGGCTTGTCCCATCCACCAAATCCCCTCACCCGCCGCCGCCAGTCATCTTCCTCCTCGGGATCCCTTCCGATCCAATCCGCTTCGAGCTCTTCACCCAACCAGCCGATCCAAAAATCCATCCTCGACCCACCATCACCCGGCCTGCTCGATCCACCCATCCATCCTCGAGCCTCCTCTGCTTCACGCCTCCCTAGCAGCAACCAGGAGCCCGAGCTCCATCTTCCAGCCCCGCCGCCGTCGGCCCTCCCTCGCGCCCTCTCTTCCTTTTCTCTCTCTCTAACTCATCTCTCTCTGTCTCTCTTTGTCAGGGACAGGAACGAGGCGAGCCCGCGCGTCCTCCGCCGTGGATCCAGGGCCTTGCTCCATTCCCGGCCTCGCCTCGGCTCGCCGGAGTCCCAACCTCGCCGGAGCCCCGCTTCTCCGCTGCTGCGCCAAGTCCCTCTGCTCGTTCCTGCCAAGTCCCGCCGCCGCGCCGTGCTCTCCTCCACGCGCTGCCCCGCCGGACCTCTCCTTCAGCCGAGCTCCTCCTCCTCGTGCACCTGTCTCCTCTTGCTGATCTGCGTCGTCCCGGAGCAAGCTCGCCGGTGTTCCTCGTCAGCCTCGCGTCAATGGCCGTCGGCCACCCAAGCAGCAGCAGCAGCAGTCCTGAGCCCCCCGCTGCATCCCCCTCGACCAAAACTCGCCGGCGACCCGCAGGTGACCAGCGCCACCTCATCTCCTCCCGCATGCCCACCGTCTCTCTCTACTTCCTCCCCGTGTTTCCTCTCTGAATCCCCTTCTGCTTTTTCTTTCTTCAGTCAACAGCATCGGCCACTGCCCTACATGGAGCCCAAATCGCGCCGCTGGAGCTCCATCCCCGTGCTCAGATCGACCGGATCCCGCCGTCCCAGTCCTATTCCGATCGGTCCTCGCCGAGACCGCCTCACCGGAACTCCTGCCGCGTCGCGCCGCGGCCGTCGCCCCTGCATCCCCTGCTTCACCCGCTGCTGCCTGCTTCATCCACAAACGCACGCAGCCACTTCGACCCAGCGCCTCGTTGACCGCTTTGTCAACTCGGCCTCCCGTGCCAGACCGCGAGGCCCAGTGCGCCTCCTCACCCCGACGGTCTCCTCCCCACCGAGTTGGGCCTTGGCCCATGGGTGAGCAACCCCCAGCGCCTCCTTTCCCTTCTATTGGGCTAGGCAGATTCGGCCCATGCATGTTATTTCCTGTTCTGCGATTTTAGCAATTATCCAGGATTTACTGATTTACAGAAAACCCCTCCATGTTCATGCATATAATAACTCATTATCCGTGCGTCATATGTAAATAATTTATATATGTGAAATGCTTAGAAACTTGTGTAGATTAATAATATGCTGTTTTCATCCATGTTTAAAATGTTTAAACTTGCTGTTTGTTTAAATTTGCATAAATGCCATGGTAAAATGATTTATTTCATAACTAAATAACCGTAGCTCCAATTTTAATAAACTTTATATGTAAATGGGGTGGAAAAATGCCTAGTTTAACATGGTCCACTTTATTTTCCTGTTTAACAACTTTAAAATATGTTTTAGGGCAGAACAGTACCAAATCCATAATTTGCATATGGGGATTTTCCGGAAATGTTGTTTGTTGTTCCGGCCTCATTTAAACTTGCCTAAATAGTTGGTTTACTTTTGTTACACCCCTTGCCATGTTTAACAACATTTAACATTGTTGTGTACCTAAACGAGAGCGAACTAAATACTTGAATGTGGTGTTTCGTCAATATGCAACTCGTTGCATATTGAGCTTCACTTAATTTGTAGTATTGTTTGTGCACTTTGCCATGCCATGCCTCATTAAACCGGACATGCATCATACTTGATTGTGCATCATGCCATGATTATGCTTGTGTGTTTACCATGTTGTTTGATTCTTTCCGGTTTGCTTCTCTCGTTAGCTTCGGTTTCGTTCCGGAGTTGTGAGGATTCGTTCGACTACTCCCATTCGTCTTCTTCATGGAATCGTTCTTTTTCCTAGCGGGATTTCAGGCAAGATAACCATCACCCTGGATCTCACTACTATCATTGCTATGCTAGTTGCTTCGTTCTATCGCTTTGCTGCGCTACCTATTACTTGTTCTTCAAGCCTCCCAAATTGCCATGAACCTCTAACCTTTGACACCATTCCTAGCAAACCGTTGTTTGGCTATGTTACCGCTTTGCTCAACCCCTCTTATAGCGTTGCTAGTTGCAGGTGAAGTTGAAGATTGCTCCATGGTGGACAGGGTTATGTTGGGATATCACAATATCCCTTATATTATTAATGCATCTATATATTTGGTAAAGGGTGGAAGGCTCGGCCTTAATACCTAGTGTTTTGTTCCACTCTTGCCACCCTAGTTTCCGTCATACCGGTGTTATGTTCCTGGATTTTGCGTTCCTAACGCAGTCGGGTGATTTATGGGACCCCCCTGACAGTTCGCTTTGAATAAAACTTGTCCAGCAAGGCCCAACATTGGTTTTACCATTTGCCTCACCACCACCTATCCCTTTCCCTTGGGTCGGCCAACCCGAGGGTCATCTTTATTTTAGCCCCCCCGGGCCAGTGCTTGTCTAAGTGCTGGTCCGAACCGAGCGATGTCCGACGCCCCCTGGGCAACCAGGGTCTATGCCAACCCGACGTCTTGCTCATCCGGTGTGCCCTGAGAACGAGATATGTGCATCGGGCGGCTTTGCTGGTCTTGTTTTACCATTGTCGAAATGTCTTGTAAACCGGGATTCCGAGACTGATCGGGTCTTCCTGGGAGAAGGTCTATTCCTTCGTTGATCGCGAGAGCTTGTCATGGGCTAAGTTGGGACACCCCTGCAGGGTATAAACTTTTGAGAGCCGTGCCCGCGGTTATGTGGCAGATGGGAATTTGTTAATGTCCGGTTGTAGATAACTTGACACCAGATCCGAATTAAAATGCATCAACCGCGTGTGTAGCCGTGATGGTCTCTTCTCGGTGGAGTCCGGGAAGTGAACACGGTTTCTGGGTTAGGTTTGACGTAAGTAGGTGTTCAGGATCACCTCTTGATCATTGCTAGCTTCACGACCGTTCCTTTGTTTCTCTTCTCGCTCTCATTTGCATATGTAGCCACCATATCATGCTTAGCCGCTGCTGCAACCTCACCACTTTACCCCTTCCTTACCCATTAAGCTTTGCTAGTCTTGATACCCATGGTAATGGGATTGCTGAGTCCTCGTGGCTCACAGATACTTCCAAAACCAGTTTGCAGGTGCCGATGAAACCCTGCAGGTGACGCATCCGAGCTCAAGGAGGAGCTCGATGAAGATCTTGCCCTTTTTGTTGTTTCGTTCTAGTTGATCAGTAGTGGATCCCAGTTGGGGTCGATCGGGGACCTTTGTCGCATTTGGGGTTCTTCTTTTATTTTGGTTCCGTAGTCGGACCTTGATTGTATCTGGATGATGTAATGCTTTACTCATGTATCGTGTGAAGTGGCGATTGTAAGCCAACTATGTATCTCTTTCCCTTATGTATTACATGGGTTGTATGAAGATTACCTCACTTGCGACATTGCTTTCAATGCGGTTATGCCTCTAAGTCGTGCTTCGACACGTGGGAGATATAGCCGCATCGAGGGCGTTACAAGTTGGTATCAGAGCCTTCCTCGACCTTAGGAGCCCCACTGCTTGATCGTTTTTAGCGGCCGAGTTGTGTCTAGAAAAATGTTTTGAGTCATTTAGGATTATATAAATATCGGAGAGTTAGGTATTCTTTTTACTCCCCAGTCTCTTCATCGCTCTGGTAAGGCATCCTGACGTAGAGTTTTGACTCTTCTCTTCTCAAATTTCACTAAATTTTTTTCTAGGATCACGCGGGTATTTTGGAATCGTTCCGATGGTTTTATGATGAGAACATTGTCTTGGTGCCTCCTGTCAGGGGTTTAGTGGAAGTCTCCCGGGGAGTTGAGCTCTGAGGTGTTGTCGTCATAATTTTATCGTTGCAGTTCTGGAATACCTGAGTTTAGTACACCGACATTGAAAATCTCTTTTATGCAGTTGTTGGTGAGATAACCCCGATAACCCAGTACTGAGGTGAGTACGGGAGTATTGCCATAGCTTGTATAACGGATGCTTTTCGAAGGTTGAGGTACACGATTTCCGGAGTTTTCTTCGTTATGTGTTGACGGATGGATACAGCTGGATGTAGGTATTGTTAGTTTTGGGTGAGATATATATTGCTTCCCCTGTATCGCCAACACCAGATTGCATAACCAAAAAGTTTCGGGAGTTTATAGGTGGGATTTCAAGTAGCTCCTAGAATATCTTTCCGACAGATGCAAGATATGAGATTGGGGTTCGACGTCTAGTGGTCCGCCTTTCCCCAGTCGTTTTTACAGTGGTCTCGTTGTGTCTTAAAGAACCCTTGGCTATGCTGGTTCGGGGACACTTCGTATGTCATGTGCACTGCCTTGTACATGATGGTGTTGTACACTCGAGCCCGTGTTGGCCCCACCACGAAAACTTCGGACGAAGTCTCTATCATATGTTTGTTCCGGCTTATTCTGCAAGCCAATCCTTTGTTCTGTTTTAATTGTGGTATTCGAGTTGCTTCGAAGTCAAATGTTGAATCCATACCTTTCCTAAACGGTGTTCTCATATTGCTATGTGAATACTAATCCTTTTCGATCATTGAGGTTGTCATGTTAATCCTTTTCCAACCGGTGCGCTTCTCTTCGAGATGATCCCATCATTCTCCCCATCCGCAAGATCAATTCTAAGTTTTCTCAACGGCGTTTGTTTCGTTCATCCCAAGTTGTCTTTGTTTTTCCCCACCCTCCCACCCCTTTCTTCAAGGACTCATTTATTTTAATCAAGTATCCATTTATTCATTTGAAGTCACTTCACTCTTTTCAATCAATGTTCTGATCTGGTGATCCCTCGTGAAGATGCTCATGAGCTTCAAGTTCATCATCCTCCGTTCTTTATTTTTTGCTTCTCCGGTGGATCCAATTCAAGCTTTCAGTGTTGATCATATTCCTCTCCTCGTGTCTAATGCTTTGTCATGCCGGTGCACCTCTCATTCACTCACCTCTTGCTATTCATTTGTTCCAGAGTGTTGAAGATATCTCAGAAGATTTGTGTTTCCATTCTTAATCCGTTCAAGCTATTTGGAGATTGTTATCTCATTCAAGCCATTTAATTCAATCGGTGCAATCTCTCTTGAAAATCATTTTCAACGGTGTTTTCTTTTGAGTGGGCCCTAACCCACAGGTATTTTCCCAGGATCTTTCCTGACTCTTCGAATTATCAGGAGCGATTCTCAAATTCATTTCCAAGTTTGACGTAAGAATGAATTTTCATCAGTCAGATGTCTTCTTCAAGATTGCTTCCAAATTCTTTTCATCTTTGGATCAACCTTTCCTCTTTTAATTCTCCCGGAGTATCTCAACAATTCATGGTGGTTCCCATCATCATTCTCAACATTTGAAGACCGAACAAGGATTTATCTTAAATCTTGCTCCATTCTCTTCAAGATTCATGGTTCTAGCTTGATGCCATCCTCTCATAATTGTTTTTGATTGTGAGAACTCTTTTCTTACCATCCAGAGCATTTCATGAGTTGTTTCCATTTCATTCCTCTGAAGGCCATCATGTCATAATTCTTCATTCTCAGCATGTAGCTATCATTCTCCAAATCTTACCGGTGCATCATTCAAATACCCTCTAATCAGTTCAGGTTCTCTTCGTTCTCATGTATCTAAATCCCCTCAAGTATCTTCATTCGTTTTCCAATTCTTCCCGGTAAATTGTGCCTTTGCTACTTTCATTTTCAATTCTTACGGTGGTTCGTTCAAGATTTTCTCTTCCTTCATTATCGTATCAATTCATTCATTCTTTCGTTGTTTCAATCTCACCGGTGGTCCCATCAATAACTTTATCAAGTTGGCGCTATATCTCTTTTCAATCCCTCAAGAAGAATAAGTAGTATGCCAAATCCGTTGCTTGTCATCAATTAAATTTGATGAAGGATAAACATAAAATAAATCTTATTCTTATTTCCTCGAGGTGACTCAATTCTTTTTTTTGAAGATTATTCACGTTGAGTAAATTCTTGCTTTCAAGTGATTCATCTTTCTTTCTGGAGTTGGTCATCATATCACATTCTCGGTTCGAGAGGCTTCATCTTTCTTTTCGGAGTTCTAAGTTTTCTGCATTATCTTGTCGTGAAGCTCCATCTAAATCATTGCAAGGCTTCACCTTGTGTTTTCAACTTCTCTTTCTTTTCATCATCCTTCTATTACCGGAGTTCTTCATGGAGGCTCTAAATGGTGGGTCGTCAAGGATTCTTTTCATTCTTCAATTGTTCGTCAAGATTTCGCTCGAAGTTATGATCCGCCAAGCTATACTCAAAATTAAACAGGGTGCCCAACACTTGTTCTGTTTTGAGAAGCTCAAGTATTCTCCGTCTTGCATTCCAAAGTGCAATTCCTTCTATCTTATCTTTTGAGATGGTGTTATGTCACTCTTGACAATTTCCATCATGTTTCATGATTCATATTGTTGTCAAGAATGAGGTATTTTAAATCCATCAGTCTCTTCATTGGAGTTATCTTGGGTTATATTTCACCTAAAGCTTTCCCTAAGGATTGTTGCTATTTAAGGTGCTTATAAATGACCCAAGTTCTTCATTTGCCCTCCCGGTGAAATAAGTTTCTCGTCTCCTTGTTGATATCAATCCAATCATTTGTTTCCGTTGGTGGCAGAAGCTCATCTCATGATTTTGAGATGTTTTCATAAGCCCGCCACAAGCTTATTCTTTTCGTTGTTGGTTTTCCAACAACTCCGTTATAACCTTCTTGGAAGGGTGCTTTCCGAGCTCATTTGTGGCATAAGTTTGCATTTTCTCCTATATTCTGTTATTCCAGTGATCTATTTTCTATTCTTTTGTTCCAGAGGCATTGTGATGTTACTCTCTTCGAACCATCATCTCATTTTGTAAATATCATGTAATTTCCCTTGCTTATCCGTTTAGCCGTAGTGTCGTGTTTTCATTCGAGTTCTCTCATCTTATCAAGTTTTGCCTCCCTTCTCAACCGGAGTGCGGTTTGTAATGTTTCTTACCCCTTGTGCCATTCTTTCAATTCCGGAGGTAGTGTGTTGTTGATTTCATCAAGTATCCTCTCATCTTGTCAAGTTCATGTTCAATTCCTTCCATTTACAGTCGGAGTGCTGCCCAAATTATATCAATCTTATTCCTCCTCTATCTAGTTTTAACCGGAGTGGTTTCAATATCTATCTTATCACTAAACCTCTTGGTTCTCATCATATTCCTTGTTCCTCTTGTCCAACGAATTGTTTGCAATCTTGGTCATCTCCGTTGTTTTGTTTCTTTCAATTTGTTCAACCTCTCAAGGTTCTTTGGTTTCACTCATTGGTCAAAGAAGCAACTTAGTTTTACCTCTTCTCTTCCTCTTCCGTTTTCCCTCCGGTGCCATCCTAGATCTCGAGACGAGATCCTCTCGTAGTGGTGGAGTGTTGTAACGCCCCGGATGTAGCTTTCCATATTCGTAACTCCAACTCCTGCCTTTTCCGGAGATGCGATATATTATTTCCTCCGTGGTTGGGTTTTTGTCTTTCGTTCTGCATTCTGTTCATGTCTTGCATTTCATCATCGCATCATTCGCATTGCATCGGCACTCCGTTGCCGTCATATTTTAAAACTTGCATTCGTTCGTCATTGCCATTTCTCCCTTTGACTTCATCACCTTCCCTCGGATCGCCTTGCTCGCGCTGACCGTTCCAGACCAACCGGGTTTTGCTTCCCTCTTGACCGTGACCACCAACCTCTCTTGCCAGCTCGCAGCCCCCTCGCGCGCGCGTCTGAAACTCCCCCGAACATGACCCGTTCTGTCGTGACCGATGGGTCCGGGTCATCCCCTAACGTCTATAAAACATCTCCATTTTCTGAATTGGACTCCCTAGCCTATTTTTTTCCGTCCGTCCGATTACGATCGGAGGGACCAAACACCCCTACCCAAAAATCCACTTGCTATAAAAAGACCAACCCTAGATTCTAGGGGCTTGTCCCATCCACCAAATCCCCTCACCCGCCGCCGCCAGTCCTCTTCCTCCTCGGGATCCCTTCCGATCCAATCCGCTTCGAGCTCTTCACCCAACCAGCCGATCCAAAAATCCATCCTCGACCAACCATCACCCGGCCTGCTCGATCCACCCATCCATCCTCGAGCCTCCTCTGCTTCACGCCTCCCTAGCAGCAACCAGGAGCCCGAGCTCCATCTTCCAGCCTCGCTGCCGCCGGCCCTCCCTCACGCCCTCTCTTCCTTCTCTCTCTCTAACTCATCTCTCTCTGTCTCTCTTTGTCAGGGACAGGAAAGAGGCGAGCCCGCCCGTCCTCCGCCGTGGATCCAGGGCCTTGCTCTGTTCCCGGCCTCGCCTCGGCTCGCCGGAGTCCCAACCTCGCCGGAGCCCTGCTTCTCCGCTACTGCGCCAAGTCCCTCTGCTCGTTCCTGCCAAGTCCCGCCACCGCGCCGTGCTCTCCTCCACGCGCTGCCCCGCCGGACCTCTCCTTCAGCCGAGCTCCTCTCCCTCTTGCGCCCGTCTCCTCTTGCTGATCTGTGTCGTCCCGGAGCAAGCTCGCCGGCGTTCCTCGTCAGCCTCGCGTCAATGGTCGTCGGCCACCCAAGCAGCAGCAGCATTCCTGAGCCCCCCGCTGCATCCCCCTCGACCAAAACTCGCCGGCGACCCGCAGGTGACCAGCGCCACCTCATCTCCTCCCACATGCCCGCCGTCTCTCTCTACTTCCTCCCCGTGTTTCCTCTCTGAATCCCCTTCTGCTTTTTCTTTCTTCAGTCAACAGCATCGGCCACTGCCCTACATGGAGCCCAAATCGCGCCGCTGGAGCTCCATCCCCGTGCTCAGATCGACCGGATCCCGCCGTCCCAGTCCTGTTCCGATCGGTCCTCGCCGAGACCGCCTCACCGGAGCTCCTGCCGCGTCGCGCCGCGGCCGTCGCCCCTGCATCCTCTACTTCACCCGCTGCTGCCTGCTTCATCCACAAACGCACGCGGCCACTTCGACCCAGCGCCTCGTTGACCGCTTCGTCAACTCGGCCTCCCGTGCCAGACTGCGAGGCCCAGCGCGCCTCCTCACCCCGACGGCCTCCTCCCCACCGAGTTGGGCCTTGGCCCATGGGTGAGCAACCCCCAGCGCCTCCTTTCCCTTCTATTGGGCCCATGCATGTTTTTTCCTGTTCTGCGATTTTAGCAATTATCCAGGATTTACTGATTTACAGAAAACCCCTCCATGTTCATGCATATAATAACTCATTATCCGTGCGTCATATGTAAATAATTTATATATGTGAAATGCTCAGAAAATTGTGTAGATTAATAATATGCTGTTTTCATCCATGTTTAAAATGTTTAAACTTGCTGTTTGTTTAAATTTGCATAAATGCCATGCTAAAATGATTTATATCATAACTAAATAACCGTAGCTCCAATTTTAATAAACTTTATATGTAAATGGGGTGGAAAAATGCCTAGTTTAACATGGTCCACTTTATTTTCCTGTTTAACAACTTTAAAATATGTTTTAGGGTAGAACAGTACCAAATCCATAATTTGCATATGGGGATTTTCCGGAAATGTTGTTTGTTGTTCCGGCCTCATTTAAACTTGCCTAAATAGTTGGTTTACTTTTGTTACACCCCTTGCCATGTTTAACAACATTTAACATTGTTGTGTACCTAAACGAGAGCGAACTAAATACTTGAATGTGGTGTTTCATCAATATGCAACTCGTTGCATATTGAGCTTCACTTAATTTGTAGTATTGTTTGTGCACTTTGCCATGCCATGCCTCATTAAACCGGACATGCATCATTCTTGATTGTGCATCATGCCATGATTATGCTTGTGTGTTTACCATGTTGTTTGCTTCTTTCCGGTTTGCTTCTCTCGTTAGCTTCGGTTTCGTTCCGGAGTTGTGAGGATTCGTTCGACTACTCCCGTTCGTCTTCTTCATGGACTCGTTCTTCTTCCTAGCGGGATTTCAGGCAAGATGACCATCACCCTGGATCTCACTACTATCATTGCTATGCTAGTTGCTTCGTTCTATCGCTTTGTTGCGCTACCTATTACTTGTTCTTCAAGCCTCCCAAATTGCCATGAACCTCTAACCTTTGACACCATTCCTAGCAAACCGTTGTTTGTCTATGTTACCTCTTTGCTCAGCCCCTCTTATAGCGTTGCTAGTTGCAGGTGAAGTTGAAGATTGCTCCATGGTGGACAGGGTTATGTTGGGATATCACAATATCTCTTATATTATTAATGCATCTATATATTTGGTAAACGGTGGAAGGCTCGGCCTTATGCCTGGTGTTTTGTTCCACTCTTGCCGCCCTAGTTTCCGTCATACTGGTGTTATGTTCCCGGATTTTGCGTTCCTAACGCGGTCGGGTGATTCATGGGACCCCCCTGACAGTTCGCTTTGAATAAAACTTGTCCAGCAAGGCCCAACATTGGTTTTACCATTTGCCTCACCACCACCTATCCCTTTCCCTTGGGTCGGCCAACCCGAGCGTCATCTTTATTTTAGCCCCCCCAGGGCCAGTGCTTGTCTAAGTGCTGGTCCGAACCGAGCGATGTCCGGCGCCCCCTGGGCAACCAGGGTCTATGCCAACCCGACGTCTTGCTCATCCGGTGTGCCCTGAGAACGAGATATGTGCAACTCCTATCGGGATTTATCGGCGCATCGGGCGGCTTTGCTGGTCTTGTTTTACCATTGTCGAAATGTCTTGTAAACCAGGATTTCGAGACTGATCGGGTCTTCCTGGGAGAAGGTCTATTCCTTCGTTGATCGCGAGAGCTTGTCATGGGCTAAGTTGGGACACCCCTGCAGGGTATAAACTTTCGAGAGCCGTGCCCGCAGTTATGTGGCAGATGGGAAGTTGTTAATGTCCGGTTGTAGATAACTTGACACCAGATCCGAATTAAAATGCATCAACCGCGTGTGTAGCCGTGATGGTCTCTTCTCGGCGGAGTCCGGGAAGTGAACACGGTTTCTGGGTTAGGTTTGACGTAAGTAGGTGTTCAGGATCACCTCTTGATCATTGCTAGCTTCACGACCGTTCCTTTGTTTCTCTTCTAGCTCTCATTTGCGTATGTAGTCACCATATCATGCTTAGCCGCTGCTGCAACCTCACCACTTTACCCCTTCCTTACCCATTAAGCTTTGCCAGTCTTGATACCCATGGTAATGGGATTGCTGAGTCCTCGTGGCTCACAGATACTTCCAAAACCAGTTTGCAGGTGCCGATGAAACCCTGCAGGTGACGCATCCGAGCTCAAGGAGGAGCTCGATGAAGATCTTGCCCTTTTGTTGTTTTGTTCTAGTTGATCAGTAGTGTAGCCCAGATGGGGTCGATCGGAGACCTTTGTCACATTTGGGGTTCTTCTTTTATTTGGTTTCCGTAGTCGGACCTTGATTGTATCTGGATGATGTAATGCTTTACTCATGTATCGTGTGAAGTGGCGATTGTAAGCCAACTATGTATCTCTTTCCCTTATGTATTACATGGGTTGTGTGAAGATTACCTCACTTGCGACATTGCTTTCAATGCGGTTATGCCTCTAAGTCGTGCTTCGACACGTGGGAGATATAGCCGCATCGAAGGCATTACACGTGCATTGCCCTTTCTCACCTTGAGAGTTGGTGCAAACTTCGCCGGTGGATCCAAACCCCGTGATACGATACGCTCTATCACACATAAACCTCCTTATATCTTCCTCAAAACAGCCACCATACCTACCTATCATGGCATTTCCATAGCCATTCCGAGATATATTGCCATGCAACTTCCATCATCATCATCATGACATACATTACTTTTGTCATATTGCCATTGCATGATCATGTAGTTGACATCATATTTGTGGCAAAGCCATCATGCATTATTTTTCATACATGTCACTCTTGATTCATTGCACCATCCCAGTACACCGCCGGAGGCATTCATATAGAGTCATATCTTGTTCTAGTTTCGAGTTGTAATTAAAAGTTGTAATCAATAGAAGTGTGATGCTCATCATTATTAGAGCATTGCCCAAAAAAAGAAAGAAAAAAGAAAATAAATAAAAAGGGCAATGCTACTATCTCTTTTTCCACACTTGTGCTTCAAAGTAGCACCTTGTTCTTCATATAGTGAGTCTCATATATTGCGCTTCAAAGTAGCACCTTGTTCTTCATATAGTGAGTCTCATATATTGCGCTTCAAAGTAGCACCTTGTTCTTCATGAAGTGAGTCTCATAAGTCGTCTTTTTATACTAGTGGGAATTTTTCAGTATAGAACTTGGCTTGTATATTCCTACGATGAGCTTCCTCAAATGCCCTAGGTCTTCATGAGCAAGCGAGTTGGATGCACACCCACTAGTTTTCTTTTGTTGAGCATTCATAGCTCCAGTGCATCCGTTGCATGGCAATCCCTACTCCTCATGTTGACATCAATTAATGGGCATCTCCATAGCCCGTTGATTATCCTCGTGAATGTGAGACTTTCTCCTTTTTTGTCTTCTCCACACAATCCCCATCATCATATTCTATTCCACCCATAGTGCTATATCCATGGCTCGCGCTCATGTATTGCGTGAATGTTGAAAAAGTTTGAGATTATTTGAGTATGAAACAATTGCTTGGCTTGTCATCGGGTGTATAGAAGTTGGGAACATCTTTGTGTGACGAAAATGAAGCATAGCCTAACTATATGATTTTGTAGGGATGAACTTTCTTTTGCCATGTTATTTTGAGAAGACATGATTGCTTTGATTAGTATGCTTGAAGTATTATTACTTTTATGTCAATATGAGCTTTTGTCTTGAATCTTTCGGTTCTGAATATTCATACCACAATTAAGAAGATTTACATTGAAATTATGCCAAAGTATCACTCCGCATCAAAAATTCTTTTTTATCATTACCTACTCGAGGACGAGCAGGAATTAAGCTTGGGGATGCTTGATACGTCTCCAATGTATCTATAATTTTTGATTGCTCCATGCTACTTTATCTACTGTTTTAGGCAATATTTGGCTTTATTATCCTCTTTTATATTATTTTTGGGACTAACCTATTAACCGGAGGCCCAGCCCAGATTTGCTGTTTTATGCCTATTTTAGTGTTTCGAGGAAAAGGAATATCAGACGGAGTCAAAACGGAACGAAATCAACTGGAGAAGTTATTTTTGGAAGGAAAGCAACCCAGGGAACTTGGAGTGCACGTCAGGGGAGATACGGGCTGCCCACTAGGGTGGGGGGCGCGCCACCCCGCCCCCCCCCCATCGGGCACACCCCCCTACCTCATGGGCCCCCCGTAGCTCCTCCGACGTACCCCCTGCACCAATGTATACTCTCGTACCCTAAAACTTCCAGAACAGAAGAGAGATCGGGAGTTCCGCCGCCGCAAGCCTCTGTAGCCACCAAAAACCTCTCGGGAGCCCGTTCCGGCGGCCTGCCGGAGGGGGAACCCATCACCGGTGGCCATCTTCATCATCCCGGCGCTATCCATGATGAGGAAGGAGTAGTTCACCCTCGGGGCTGAGGGTATGTACCAGTAGCTATGTGTTTGATCTCTCTCTCTCTCTCGTGTTCTATCTCGTGTTCCCTCTATGGCACGATCTTGATGTATCCCGAGCTTTGCTATTGTAGTTGGATCTTATGATGTTTCTCCCCCTCTACTCTCTTGTGATGAATTGAGTTTCCCCTTTGAAGTTATCTTATCAGATTGAGTCTTTATGAGAACACTTGATGTATGTCTTGCCGTGATTATCTGTGGTGACAATGGGATATCATGTGCCACTTGATGTATGTTTTGCTGATCAACTTGCGGGTTTCGTGACATTGGGAACCTATGCATAGGGGTTGGCACACGTTCTTGACTCTCCAATAGAAACTTTGGGGCACTCTTTGAAGTACTTTGTGTTGGTTGGATGAATCTGAGATTGTGTGATGCATATCGTATAATCATACCCACGGATACTTGAGGTGACAATGGAGTATCTAGGTGACATTAGGGTTTTGGTTGATTTGTATCTTAAGGTGTTATTCCAGTATGAACACTCTTATAGATTGATCCGAAAGAATAACTTTGAGGTGGTTTCGTACCCTACCATAATCTCTACGTTTGTTCTCCGCTATTAGTGGCTTCGAAGTGACTCCTTGTTGCATGTTGAGGGCTTGTTATATGATCTATCTATGTTATTATTGTTGAGAGAACTTGCACTAGTGAAAGTATGAACCCTAGGCCTTGTTTCCTATCATTGCAATACCGTTTGCGCTCACTTTTATCATTAGTTACCTTGCTGTTTTTATTATTTCAGATTACAAAAACCTATATCTACTATCCATATTGCACTTGTATCACCATCTCTTCGCCGAACTAGTTGCACCTATACAATTTACCATTGTATTGGGTGTGTTGGGGACACAAGAGACTCTTTGTTATTTGGTTGCAGGGTTGTTTGAGAGAGACCATCTTCATCCTATGCCTCCTACGGATTGATAAACCTTAGGTAATCCACTTGACGAAAATTTGCTACTGTCCTACAAACATGTGCATTTGCAGGCCCAACAACGTCTACAAGAAGAAGGTTGTGTGGTAGACATCATATTTCTACACAATATGTACCCCTTTGAGAGGTTCATGGGAGTCCTAAAGAAATATGTCCGTAAGTGCGCTAGGCCAAAAAGAAGCATCTCCATGGGCCGTCAAACAAAGGATGTCATTGGGTTTTGTGTTGACTTCATTCCTGGCCTTAAGAAGATAGGTCTCCCTAAATCGCGGTATGAGGGGAGACTGACTGGAAAAGGCACGCTTGGAGGGGAGACAATAATATGCAGGGACGGATATTCTTTGTCTAAAGCACACTACAAAGTTCTACAGAACTCTACCTTGGTGACCCCTTATGTCGATGAACACAAGAACAGTCTGCGCTCCAAACACCCGGAGCAGTGCGACGACTGGATTACATGTGAACACATCAGGACTTTCAGCAGTTGGTTGGAAACACGTCTCAGAGGTGAAAACACTGTTTGTGAGTGTTGGGGAATGTTGCAGAAAATTAAAATTTTTCCTATAGTTTCACCAATATCCATCTATGAGTTCATCTAAGCAACGAGTCAAGGGAGAGAGATTGCATCTACATACCACTTGTAGATCGCGTGCGGAAGCGTTCAAGGGAACGGTGATGATGGAGTCGTACTCGCCGTGATTCAGATCACCGATGACCAAGTGCCGAACGGACAGCACCTCCGCGTTCAACACACGTACGGAACGGACGACGTCTCCTCCGTCTTGATCCAACAAGGGGGAAGGAGAGGTTGAGGAAGATGGCTCTAGCAGCAGCACGACGGCGTGGTGGTGGTGGAACAACAGTACTCCAGCAGGGCTTCGCCAAGCTCGTGACAGAGGAGGAGAGGTGTTGGGAAGGGGAGGGGCTGCGCCTTGGATGTGTGTTGCAGCCCTCCCCTCACCCCTCTATTTATAGGGGAAGGGGCAAGGGGGGCCGGCCCCTCTAGATGAGATCTAGAGGGGGGCGGCCAGGGAGGGGGGCTTGCCCCCCAAGCAAAGGGGGGCGCCCCCACTAGGGTTTCCCCCCCAACCCTAGGCGCATGGGACCAAGGGGGGCGCGCCCAGCCCTCCAGGGGCTGGTTCCCTACCCCTTGCGGCCCATGAGGCCCTCCGAGAGGGGTGGCCCCTCCCGGTGGACCCCCGGAAGCTCTCCGGTGGCCCCGGTACAATACCGATATGCCCCCGAAACTTTCCGGTGTCCGCATGACAACTTCCCATATATAAATCTTCACCTCCGGACCATTTCGGAACTCCTCGTGACGTCCGGGATCTCATCCGGGACTCCGAACAACATTCGGTAATCACATACAAGTCTTCCTAATAACCCTAGCGTCATCGATCCTTAAGTGTGTAGACCCTACGGGTTCGGGAGACACGTAGACATGCCCGAGACGGCTCTCGGGCAATAACCAACAGCGGGATCTGGATACCCATGTTGGCTCCCACATGCTCCTCGATGATCTCATCGGATGAACCATGATGTAGAGGATTCAAACAACCCCGTATTCAATTCCCTTTGTCAATCGGTACGTTACTTGCCCGAGACTCGATCGTCGGTATCCCAATACCTCGTTCAGTCTCGTTACCGGCAAGTCACTTTACTCGTACCGTAATGCATGATCCTGTGACCAAAAACTTGGTCACTTTGAGCTCATTATGATGATGCATTACCGAGTGGGCCGAGAGATACCTCTCTGTCATACGGAGTGACAAATCCCAGTCTCGATCCGTGTCAACCCAACAGACACTTTCGGAGATACCTGTAGTGCACCTTTATAGTCACCCAGTTACGTTGTGACGTTTGGTACACCCAAAGCACTCCTACGGTATCCGGGAGTTACACGATCTCATGGTCTAAGGAAAAGATACTTGACATTGGAAAAGCTCTAGCAAACGAACTACACGATCTTGTGCTATGCTTAGGATTGGGTCTTGTCCATCACATCATTCTCCTAATGATGTGATCCCGTTATCAACGACATCTAATGTCCATAGCCAGGAAACCATGACTATCTGTTGATCAACGAGCTAGTCAACTAGAGGCTCACTAGGGACATGTTATGGTCTATGTATTCACACGTGTATTACGATTTCCGGATAATACAGTTATAGCATGAATAAAGACAATTATCATGAACAAGGAATTATAATAATAATATTTTATTATTGCCTCTAGGGCATATTTCCAACAGTCTCCCACTTGCACTAGAGTCAATAATCTAGTTACATTGTGATGAATCGAACACCCATAGAGTTCTGGTGTTGATCATGTTTTGCTCGCGAGGGAGGTTTAGTCAACGGATCTGCGACATTCAGATCTGTATGTACATTGCAAATATCTATGTCTCCATCTTGAACATTTTCACGGATGGAGTTGAAACGACGCTTGATGTGCCTGGTCTTCTTGTGAAACCTGGGCTCCTTGGCAAGGGCAATAGCTCCAGTGTTGTCACAGAAGAGTTTGATCGGCCCCGACGCATTGGGTATGACTCCTAGGTCGGTGATGAACTCCTTCACCCAAATTGCTTCATGCGCTGCCTCCGAGGCTGCCATGTACTCCGCTTCACACGTAGATCCCGCCACGACGCTCTGCTTGCAGCTGCACCAGCTTACTGCTCCACCATTCAACATATACACGTATCCGGTTTGTGACTTAGAGTCATCCAGATCTGTGTCGAAGCTAGCGTCGACGTAACCCTTTACGACGAGCTCTTCGTCACCTCCATAAACGAGAAACATGTCCTTTGTCCTTTTCAGGTACTTCAGGATATTCTTGAACGCTGTCCAGTGTTCCTTGCCGGGATTACTTTGGTACCTTCCTACCAAACTTACGGCAAGGTTTACATCAGGTCTGGTACACAGCATGGCATACATAATAGATCATATGGCTGAAACATAGGGGATGACACTCATCTCTTCTTTATCTTTTGCCGTGATCGGGCATTGAGCCGAGCTCAATCTCTCACCTTGCAACCCAGGCAAGAACACTTTCTTGGACTGATCCATTTTGAACTTCTTCAAGATCTTATCAAGGTATGTGCTTTGTGAAAGACCTATGAGGCGTCTCGATCTATCCCTATAGATCTTGATGCCTAATATGTAAGCAGCTTCTCCAAGGTCCTTCATTGTAAAACACTTATTCAAGTAGGCCTTAATGTTGTCCAAGAGTTCTATATTATTTCCCATCAAAAGTATGTCATCTACATATAATATGAGAAATGCTACAGAGCTCCCACTCACCTTCTTGTAAACGCGGGCTTCTCCATAAATCTGCATAAACCCAAACGCTTTGATCATCTCATCAAAGCGAATGTTCCAACTCCGAGATGCTTGCACCAGCCCATAAATGGATCGCTGGAGCTTGCATACTTTGTTAGCATTATTAGGGTCCACAAAACCTTCCGGCTGCATCATATACAGCTCTTCCTTAAGATGTCCATTAAGGAATGCCGTTTTGACGTCCATCTGCCATATCTCATAATCATAGTATGCGGCAATTGCTAACATGATTCGGACGGACTTCAGCTTCGCTACGGGAGAGAATGTCTCATCGTAGTCAATCCCATGAACTTGTCGATAACCGTTAGCGACAAGTCGAGCTTTATAGATGGTAACATTACCATCCGCGTCCGTCTTCTTCTTAAAGATCCATTTGTTTTCTATCGCTCGCCGATCATCGGGCAAGTCTGTCAAAGTCCATACTTTGTTTTCATACATGGATTCTATCTCGGATTTCATGGCTTTCAGCCATTTGTTGGAATCTGGGCCCGCCATTGCTTCTTCATAGTTCGAAGGTTCACCGTTGTCTAACAACATGATTTCTAAGACAGGGTTGCCATACAACTCTGGTGCGGAACGTGTCCTAGTGGACCTTCGAAGTTCAGTAGGAGCTTGATCTGAAGTATCTTGATCATCATCATTAACCTCCTCTCTTATCGGTGCAGGCACCACAGGAACATCTTCCTGAGTTGCACTACTTCCTGTTTCAAGAGGTAGTACTTCATCAAGCTCTACTTTCCTCCCACTTAATTCTTTCGAGAGAAACTCTTTTTCCAGAAAGGATCCGTTCTTGGCAACAAAGATCTTGCCCTCGGATCTTAAGTAGAAGGAATACCCAATGGTTTCCTTAGGGTATCCTATGAAGATGCATTTTTCCGACTTGGGTTCGAGCTTTTCAGGTTGAAGTTTCTTGACATAAGCATCGCATCCCCAAACTTTTAGAAACGACAACTTAGGTTTCTTCCCAAACCATAATTCATACGGTGTCGTCTCAACGGATTTAGACGGTGCCCTATTTAAAGTGAATGTAGCTGTCTCTAGAGCGTATCCCCAAAATGATAGCGGTAAATCGGTAAGAGACATCATAGACCGCACCATATCCAATAGAGTGCGATTACGACGTTCGGACACACCGTTACGCTGAGGTGTTCCAGGCGGCGCGAGTTGTGAAACGATTCCACATTTCCTTAAGTATGTACCATATTCGTGACTTAAATATTCTCCTCCACGATCTGATCGTAGGAACTTTATCTTTCGGTCACTTTGATTCTCTACCTCATTCTGAAATTCCTTGAACTTTTCAAAGGTCTCAGTCTTGTGTTTCATTATGTAGACATATCCATATCTACTCAAGTCACCAGTGAGAGTGAGAACATAAGGATATCCTCCGCGAGCCTCAACGCTCATTGGACCGCACACATCGGTATGTATGATTTCCAATAAGTTGGTTGCTCGCTCCATTGTTCCGGAGAACGGAGTCTTGATCATCTTGCCCATGAGGCATGGCTCGCATGTGTCAAACGATTCATAATCTAGAGACTCTAAAAGTCCATCAGCATGGAGCTTCTTCATGCGCTTAACACCAATGTGACCAAGGCGGCAGTGCCACAAGTATGTGGGACTATCGTTATCAACTTTAGATCTTTTGGTATTCACACTATGAATATGTGTAATATTATGTTCGAGATTCATCAAGAATAAACCATTGACCATAGGAGCATGACCATAAAACATATCTCTCATATAAATAGAACAATCATTATTCTCGGATTTAAATGAGTAGCCATCTCGTATCAAACGAGATCCAGATACAATGTTCATGCTCAAACTTGGCACTAAATAACAATTATTAAGGTTTAAAACTAATCCCATAGGTAAATGTAGAGGTAGCATGCCGACGGCGATCACATCGACCTTGGAACCATTCCCGACGCGCATCGTCACCTCGTCCTTCGCCAGTCTCCGCTTATTCCGCGGCTCCTGCTGTGAGTTACAAATATGAGCAACGGCACCGGTATCAAATACCTAGGAGTTACTACGAGTACTGGTAAGGTACACATCAATTACATGTATATCAAATATACCTTTGGTGTTGCCGGCCTTCTTGTCCCCTAAGTATTTGGGGCAGTTCCGCTTCCAGTGACCCTTCCCTTTGAAATAAAAGCACTCAGTCTCAGGCTTGGGTCCATTCTTTCACTTCTTCCCGGCAATTGGCTTACCGGGCGTGGCAACTTCCTTGCCGTCCTTCTTGAAGTTCTTCTTACCCTTGCCCTTCTTGAACTTGGTGGTTTTATTGACCATCAACACTTGATGTTCTTTCTTGATTTGAACCTCTGCCGACTTCAGCATTGAAAATACTTCTGGAATGGTCTTCACCATGCCCTACATATTGTAGTTCATCACAAAGCTCTTGTAGCTTGGTGGGAGCGACTGAAGGATTCTGTCAATGACCGCCTCGTCCGGGAGGTTAATGTCCAGCTGGGACAGGCGGTTGTGCAACCCAGATATTTTGAGTATGTGCTCACTGACAGAACTATTTTCCTCCATCTTACAACTATAGAACATGTCGGAAACTTCATATCTCTCGACCTGGGCATGAGCTTGGAAAACTAGTTTCAGCTCCTCGAACAGCTCATATGCTCCGTGTTGCTCAAAACACTTTTGGAGCCCCGGTTCTAAGCTGTAAAGCATGCCGCACTGAACAAGGGAGTAATCATCAGCGCGAGACTGCCAAGCGTTCATAACGTCTTGGTTCTCTGGGACGGGTGCATCACCTAGCGGTCCTTCTAGGACATATTGTTTCCTGGCAGCTATGAGGATGATCCTCAGGTTCCGGACCCAGTACGTATAGTTGCTGCCATCATCTTTCAGCTTGGTTTTCTCTAGGAACGCATTGAAGTTCATGTTGACATGAGCAGCGGCCATTTGATCTACAAGACATATTTGCAAAGGTTTTAGACTAAGTTCATGATAATTAATTTCATCTAATCAAATTATTATAATGAACTCCCACTCAGATTAGACATCCCTCTAGTCATCACGATCCGAGTCGACTAGGCCGTGTCCGATCATCACGTGAGACGGACTAGTCATCGTCGGTGAACATCTCCATGTCTGTACATGCTAGGCTCCTTATGAGATTCTGGACCAAGCGATACCTGAGTGGTTGGAATTGGAAATCATATGCTCCCAGCGGTATCAGTCGCCATGATGAGCTTCGCCATTGGTTCTTATTTTGTGTACTTATCAACATTGCTATCTAACTTGCACTAGACTTCTTATATAAACGCTATGCTTTTGGTATTTTGTGATATGGTGCCGCGCATATAACGAAGAATCCGGTTCACCAGGGTCCAATGGGAGTCATGCGGAGCATGCATGTGAAGAAAAACCTACTGCATGGCATACTATAGGTCCAGGCATGTGAGTGTCAAGTACTACAACACATCGACGATGGAGTGATAAAACGCTACATTCGGTGCAGGCGATCCGTGAAGTGCGGAGATATTGGTCTTCGACAGGCATGGCAGCAGGCTTGTAGTTAAGCATGCCCGTGTGCTCGAGAAGCTTATGAGCATATTGCTGCTGATGAAGAAAAAACCCGTCAGTGCATCGTACCACCTCGATGCCGAGGAAGTAGTGAAGAGGCCCCATATCCTCGAGGCTATACTCATATCGGAGACGAGCAGTGAGCTGATGAAGGTGCTCAGTGGAGGACGCCGTCAGGATGATGTCATCGACATAAAGCGGGACGTGGCGGTAGCAGCGCCCTGATGCTAGATGAACAATGATGTGTCAGAGCAGGTTGATCGAAACACGAGCCATTGGAGGAAGGCGGCGATGCGCCAGTACAACACACGTGGTGCCTGCTTGAGCCCGTAGATGGATCAAAAATGCAAACACGCGTGATCCGGATAAGTGGCTCTGATGAATCTGGTAGGCTGCTGGCAAAACACCTGCTCGATGAGATGACCATCAAGGAATGCATTGGAAACATCCAAATGGTGCACGAGCCATGTTTGAGAAACCGCAAGTAGTACAACATCGCGAATCGTACCCGATTTAACAACCGGAGCAAAGGTGTCGAAGTCAACTCCGGCGCGCTGCCAAAAGCCACAGACTACTCTGTACGCTTTGTAGCGCTCAAGGGAACCGTCAGGGCGGGTCTTGTGGTGGAACACCTATTTCCCACTGATGACGTTGGCACGGAGAGGCTGCGCGACAGAAGTTTCCACGTGCAGATGTCATGTGTTGCTCCAACGCGTCAAACTCCTTTTGCATCGTGGTGAGCTAGTGAGGGTCGCGAAAAGCAGTGCGGCCTCAAAAGGGAATCGACGATGGTGATGAAGTCGATGCGGTACACACGTACTCTTCAGACGAATAGCACTTGCCGGGACAAACCACACCAGCGCGAGCACGGGTTGTCATGTGGTGCGGCGCTACCGGAGGGGCGGGTGGAGCAACGGGAGAGGGCGAGGATTCATCTGCATTAACGAAGATGGATGTCACTACAGGAGCCAACACAATATCATCCCCATCGAGTTACTCTGCGCGTGACATAAACCCAGCAACCATCATAAACATCATTGTTTCTGGTAAGCAAACCATCCAAGTTCATGTACCTCTTTAGAGAATTGCTTATCTACCATGCTAATGTATTTTCATGGCCCTGTATAATCCCATCATAGACCCATTAGTTCGGTCCATGGGCATCAAAGTCCACACCTGGAGGACAGTAGGGGACATGAATCTTAGTGTCCATTCGTATAGAACGCAGTGCTCGACTACTTTGGCGCTAAGATTAGCAACCCATGTGACATTGGCAACCTCCTTGGCCTCATGCAATTGATCATCAGTTCCTCTCCTCCCCTCATGCGCTTTATATTAACTGTGCCAAAATGCACTTTTATTCTTCTTTCCATGGATATTTAATAACTGTTGGAATCCTGGATAAATAAGTTTGCTGGAGTGACCGGAAAATTAGTGTTAGTTGTGGTTGCTGTAGCTCCGCAGATTATCTGGGACACGCGAAATGATGGTGTTTCAGGAACACAGAGAAAAAACTGCTGGATGATGTGTTGTTGTGATCAAACTAATTGGATATTGGATTCACTATTTATTTCCTTTGTAGAGAAATGAGGTAAACAAAAATCTGTTGCAGCGGGGAGTAATGCTCTTTGAACAGGTGGCAAATGAAGTGTTTGGAGCTGTGTGGGGCCAGAAACCTACTCACTGAAGGCCATCGGTCTTCGGCTGCATTCAGCAGCTGTTTAGCAGGGCCATTTCCAGAAATTTGGGGCTTCGGGCGGAAATCAAAATGTGGCCCAAAATTTCGGCTAAAATTTCGAACAATTCACGTAACAGAAGAATTAATATGCGTAAAGCACACTATCAGTTTATTATCCAATCTGTTTTATTTGTACCTTATTTAACCATATCAGATATTATGCTAAAATTGTAATGTGATAGGAAAGCAATGAACAAACTTCATGTTCTACCAAAAAGGACCATCCGTCTAGTATTTCTTGGAATATAATCTTCAATCATATCTTCGTCCTATATCATATCTTCGTCCTATATCATATCTCCAAGACATCAATTTCTGCATCATGTTTCACAACCACCATCGTATTATCATCACCACCATCATGAACATTAACATCTGCCAGTTTGATTTTCAGAATAAAGTTGGCAGGCGCACTAAATATCTATCGAGGGCACTCGTTTGAGTTCGAGCTTCAAGATCCAGTCTTTGTTTTGCAGCACCAAAATCATGTTTCCTAATTATAGTAGACATAATGATGATCCAGGAACAAAACCTAACAAATTATAATAAGTGATCATTGATCAAACAGAATCTAACTAGATTCATATAGTAATGATCGCTAGATGACTCGAGATCATTCAAATACAAAGAAAATAAATAGATAAAAAAAACTTGCTCTTGGATGTTAAAACACAGTATGTAGTCTATGGTTGATGTGTTTAGCTAGCTAGCCTGGGCTGCTAGTTTGGATGTTGCTTCAAGTTGGATGTTATTTTTATTTCCCTTAATAGAAATTTGTGAGAAAGGGCTGGTGTCTTAATAGTTAGAGCCACAAGTTGGTGGGCTATCTAATTTGAGCGTAGCTCTTCCTATACTCAACTAATTTTTCTTGACAAAGAAGTGTGTCTATATATACAGTAGACACCATGCGATTAAACACACTACTTTGAAATATATATGACAAACAATTAACATGTTACGAGATTCAGGAAAAAGCGTCATGCTTGACCAAGCTGCAGAGGTAACAAGGCAGCGTCCCAGGAAAAGAGCAGGAGCCATCCAACCTAACCGGTAATTAGGTTAAGTCTTTCTCCTTTTCTCTCACACCGGGTTCAAAAGTTGCATCACCAATAAGATGCCCTTTCGGTGTTATTGTGCAGAAAACAGAATAGGACCTTGTCCGAAACATACTACAAACACATAATGGATATTGAATAATTTAATTTAACAAAGCCATCGCTCGCTGTAATTAAAAAATCAATAGTATCATCACGTAGGATACATGGTGTCATAATATATCTCTGGGATAACTCAGCTGCATTGGTATTTATATACACTTGTAATTTGCACTAGTAGTCTCGGACAGACGACAATGGTTCACGAAATTAAAGGCGATCTCAGACTCTACTAGCTAACAAAAAGTAGTACTAATTAACATCAACTTGTTGTTGTTGAAGTATCATCCGGTATTAACAAATCAAAATCATTAGGGCTAAAAAACGAAGCCACGTTTATTTCTCTATGGCGACGGAGACGATGCCGCTGGTAACGGCATTTTTGGTGAGGACAGTGGGCAGTTCAACGTTTTTGCCCTTCTTGGGGGTCGATCTGTAGTAGTAAAAGTACAAGATCAGCTGGATGAGACCAAAGATTGTACCGAGGGCATTGGGGATCTGCACAGAATTTAAAGAGGACATAAAAGTTAGATCAATCCGCGCTGAGGATTTCTTGATTGTATGTTTGGCTGGGTTTGCGACTAATTATTTCCAATGTGTATGTGTATGTACATACCGTGATGTAGATGTCAAACTTGATAAGCGCATAGGCCGTCCAGCAGCAGCCATTGAGGAAGTTCACCAGCGACAGGAAGAATGGCATGTACTCCACACTCTTGGTCCTGATCACTTTACCCCGCAAATAGGCAGTACAATATTACTACTTTCATCTTAAATTTTTCAGTTATATTTGTATTAGTACACTCGTAAGTTGGCAAAAGCATCCGTAATTAACATTCACCCTGTAAAGGAAGTTTACCTTTGAGGTAGAAATAAACCGTAGGATTTTTTGATTAAAAATTATGATGTAGCATATTGTAGAAGAACTTGGGTGCGTGAGAGGTGAACAGCTCAATTCGTACTTTTTATAACAGGGTTTTGGCACGAACGTTAAAAAGTGAAAGGTGTGTGCATCTTTTAGATGGACATAGATTTTCAGGCAGAATCAACAACAAACAAGGTGCACTACTCCCTCCGTCCGGAAATATTCGTCGGAGAGATAGATGTATCTAGATGTATGTTTGTTCTAGATGCATCCATTTTTACGACAAGTATTTCCGGACAGAGGGAGTACTTAACAAATTAAGGTCTGTCAAAAGCATCCACTAGAACCATTACCACACCATACGTGCACAATGCAGATTAATTAATTAGCCACCTGAACTAACAAGTTAAAGCGGTTATCAAAGATCACGGGTCGACGACCCTTAAGTTGGGGTGGTGTACGTACCATGATGGTGAGCGGGGAGGCGTACATGATGGAGCCGAAGATGACGCAGAGGATGCCTACGATCATGGAGCGCTTCTCATGGGTGTGGGCACTGAGGAGCACACCGGCCACCACGGCAGCCACGAACGCCGCCTCGAGGGTGAGCACGCCGAGCATCTTCCACTGCACGCACAGCAGAGCACATGCACATGGCTTGGGTTAGGGGCTGGAGGATCTTCTGTACAGAAACTAAAGCCGAAAAAAGACAGTGGGACGGATGAGGGTTGAGGAGGCATTTGGAGGGTTGCACGTACGTACCCTTGTGTTCTTGGCCGCGTAGATGATGAAGATGATGATGTAGGCGCCCTCAATGACGAGGCCGATGCCGTTGATGGTGAGGACGAGGGTGCTGTTGGGGTGGACGATGGGAAGCCCGTAAAAGAACCAGAGCAGGTAGTTCATGAGCGTCGCCAGGTAGGGGTCCGGTTTGAACTCCTCCACGTCCTTGGCCTTGTAGATCCGCCAGAACGTCGGCCTGCGTACATACGTACAATTAGTAAACGAGCCTCAGATTCATGCCCTAGCAACCACCTTTCATATATGTATACATACAGACTAGACGAGAGGAGGAGGAGTGGGCTTACACAGGGGAGAGGAAGAGGCCGAAGGAGATGACATTGCCTATGATGCCGACGATGTTGCGGGCCACGTCGGCGGAAACCATGATGCTCAACTAGATCGATCGATCGATCGCCGGGAACACAACTCGATTGCTCGGGGAACTAACGACTTGAGGAAGGTTGGTTGTGATTTGTTTGGGGCGTGGGTGGCCGAGCTTATATAGTAGGGGGTTCCCCGTCTCCTTCCCCAAGTTATATCCGATGTGGATATGGTTAAGGGCAGGTTAAACGGTTTGATTTGAGTGCAGTCCTCATCCAACTCCCTCTCCGGCCGTGCTCCCATCCAACGGCCGGCCGTGTCAATTTCTTCTTCGCCCGCGTCCTTTTTTCCAGCCAAAAAAGGATCATGCAGCTAGGAGCTAGCTCCTCTCCCACGTAACAATAATCCCTACTCGGATAAACCCCATACAGTCGTACGCAAAACAAACAAGGACAATCCTGAGCGTGAAACTTTCACGGACCAAATCCAACCCAGCCGGCGTCACCCAAGGACGCTGCAAAGTCCAAGACCAACCCAGTCGGCCCAACGACTCCGGAAGCCCAACACACGTGTTACGGGAGGTCGTGAAGTGCTGTTGATGCTCTATTTCATAGATCCTATAATATAAAACCATTTTTGACACTATGCGACGGAGGGAGTAATATACAATTATCTTTCTACCACTGTTTTAAATAGCCCGCTATAGCTCCGCTATAGCACGCTATAACGTTTACAAAAGGTCTTGCGCTAAAAGACTTTGGTCCAAACAAATGAACAAACATTTTAAATAGCGCGCTATAGCTCCGCTATAGCACGCTATAGCATTTGGAAGAGGTCCGCCGCTAAGATGCTTAGCGCGCTAAGTGGAGTAAGTAGGTAGTTTTGTTTCATTTGGTTACGTCGCTCCCCCATCGTCTCCCTCGACAATTTTTATATTCTAAAAAATAACTCTTGTTCTCTGTTTTTTAACCGCGTTATAGCCGTCGCCACTCGACCCCACCCGCCCCTCCCCTCTCCTCGCCACCGTCCGCAGTGCCGCTAGGCAAAGCTGGGACGGCAGGGCGGCGGCCAGATCGCGAGGAGGCGCCAGGCGACAACTCTTGGCGGCGGCGTGCGTGGCGCGGCGGCGCCACCTATGATGCGAGCTTTGCGACCGATCCACTTTGCGGCGCGGTCTGCGATGTTTGCGGCGGCGTGGTGGCCACCTTGCCTCGGGCGGTGGCAGCTGCAGGCGCGGCGCGGGCCTATACCGAGAAGGGCGGGGGCTGCACCCGGTGCGCCATCATACGTTGGATCGGCGGCGACGGCGTGGAGGCCATGGTTATCTGGTCAGCGGCGCCTCCGGTCAGATCTGATCTTGCCGGTGCAGCCGGCGGTGGTGGCCATGTCCCACGTCGTATGTGGTCGACCTGACGCTAGATGGTCATATCTCGAGTTCCATCATCTTGCACCGGTTACGAGTCGGGAAGACATAGTTGCCGGTTAAAACCGAGCCATTGGTGGGCGATGGCGGCCTTTTGCGCCGTTACCTTGATGAAGGCATCATCGTGTAACTGTTGTCGACCCACTCGTGCTGCTTAGGGGAAACCCTAGGATCTGGTCTTCCAGATCGAATGATGACGGTACTACGGTGCCATTTCTCTATAGGGAGCATCGTTTGTGGAGCAGTGCTGGAGGATAGAGGCAGGAGGTGGAGCGGCTTTGTCTTCAACGGAACTTCGATGCAGCTGTCAAGTCATATCTGGCCGACATGTGCTACACCGAGTCATGCCTGGTTGGCAGGTGCTCCGCATGACGGATCTTCCAGAGTCTTCGCGTCTGGATGGACGAGCGCGGGGCGGTGGCGCCGTTGGGTGTCGTGGTGGGGTCGACGGATGTCTGGTCTGCAAAGATGATGCGGATCTCTCTCCTGAAAATGGGTCAGTCCTCCAATGAAAATGGCAGCATCTAGAACGTATGCATGCGGTGTGCGCTTTAGGTAGGCTGCACGGGCTGTTGGTCCCGATACATTATATGGATGGATAGGTGACGACACCGGTTTAGATATGGGGAGTGCGAGCACTCCATATTATCGACTTTGTAGGTGTGAGTTGTTGCTTTGGGTGGATTGATGTACGTTCTTGTCAGACCTTTGTGTAATAATTAATAAAGATGACTGCATGCATGCATCTATTGACGTAGTTTAACCTCCTTCTCTAAAAGAAACAAGTCGCTCCACCAAGTCCTATCTATATGGGTCCTCTCTCCTCTAGGGTGGTGCCGCCCCATGCCTCCTCCGCCTATAACCAGCGAGCATTCTAAACCATTGCAACAACCCCCATGACTTTCTCCGACATAACCGTCCACTCCCCCAAGGAGCTTGCAGAGAGAAGACAAGCGCTGCGACAGCAACAGGAGATGGCCTGGAGGCACGGGAATGGTGTTGCATGTAGTTGGTGGCCTTCTCCAAGGGCCTGCTGTAGCGAGGCGAGCATGATGCGCCGGGATGGATGATGCACCGTAGTGCGGTTGCAGGGGATGGACATAATGCCCTAACGGAGGCCGTCGGCATAGGCTTGACCCAAATCATCGATCCGTGACACGTGCCACATCATCGATCCGAGCCGTGTCAGTTGGCATACCTCATCGACCCGGAGGCATAGCCAGTATTATCTGGTTTTTCTTTTTTTTTTCTTTTTTTCCGAATTAAAATTTAATTAACTTAAATGTGCCTTATCTAAAAAAACGTACATAAATTATATATCGATTTGGTGTAGAATTTATCATAGATTATGAATATGTAGTTTGTATTTGCTTGCTGGTATGTTAGTAATGTGACCTCATGTTCTTTTGCATATAGGCCCCTATACTTTATTAAAATAATAAACAATTGATAATTACATCTATTTTGACAAAGTTTTATAAAAATCGTAGTGAGCTTACAAAAATCGTATTATAAACAATTATCGTGTTACTTCTATTATAAACAATTACAGTGTGCATGCGATCCGGCTCAGTGAGCTTACAAAAATCGTATTCTGTGGATGGAACTCAAGTTTGTGGCTTAGCGAGCTTATTGGACGATTTTATGATTGTGAGACGAAAGAATAATTGCTTCGTTTTACGTGTTCGTGCTGGTCCCGAGCGGTTGTTAATTAATTGGGGATGGGGATGTGTTACTTTTGGGGTTTTTTACCCAAAAAGGCTTTCACCCTGCTTCTTTATCTTTACCTAATATTAAAGTGAGGATTGTTTCTTCACTTTTTTTGGTTCATCACGCACTTTTTTCCGTCCATTTCGTACGTCACAATTTCCTGAGTTTTTTTCGTCCGTAGCGTATACCTGTAGGTCATCCTCGAAACGTAAAATAGCAGCTAGCCAACTCAGCTAGCTAATGTTTCATGGAAAAGAGGGAAACGTTTCCTATTTGATACTCCTAGATACAACTCTCAAAGCCTGGGCCAAGTGGCGAGCTCAATTGCTACTTTTCGTCTCTCATCTTCTGTTCCTTCGCATGGACCGAGCTGGGCCTGGTCTACAATTTTTTTTCTGGATTGGGGAGCAGCGTAAAAAAGAAAATATATAACTTCACTAATTGGGGCTCGATCTCACAACCTCCGAGGCAACCTCAAAGGGCGCATCCAACTCAATAGACTTATGATTTTGTAAAAAAGCATGGTTCATTGCTAAACTAATTAGTCTCACCTTGCCCATTTCAATTAAATTCCACTAATTTATATAAGGGCACTGATTGGCATAAAAGGCCACAATGACCGACCTGGTTCACGTACTCAGACTGTGTGTTGAGTGTGGTATAAATTCTTGTGGCCTATTGACGTTTTTTGCTGCTCTGTTTAAAAAATGAAAGAGAGAAAAGGCGCTCTCTCTACTCATGGCTATGCGTGTTTTATTTTCTTCCAATTCCTTGACATCCTCTTGAAGTCGTGACTGATGCTGTCGGTGCCATCGTCGGTTGTGTTGACCAGCTGCGTGTCCACACCAATTGCCAGCAAACATTTTTTTTTACAGAATAAATGTAAAAATGTTATAGTACACTGATACAAACTTAGATACACCGGTAGAAACCGTCTCAACCAACTTGCAGCGGCACCTCCAGGACGATCAATATTAGCTAGATTTTGAGCAACTTTATTTTCATTACGCTCAATTTTCAATGGGCCAAATCCATGCAGACCGAGGAGCTTCCTCGTCTCCATAATAAGATGTCCACAACGGAACAAACATATGTTGCGTCGCGCTGATTGCTCTTTTGCTTGTGAGCTTTGGGAGGCTCCCTGGCATATGGATGTTGATGATCAAGAATAGTTTAGAAAAGCCATCTCAGTTTTATTTCAGAAAATTATGAGTATTTTTTGCCACATGTAACTTGCTTAGGGCACGTACAATGCGGGCGCTAGGAATAAAATCCGGCAGTTTTCGCATCGTCCGAACTACTTTCCTAGCATCGACACATAAGCTAGAGTTGGACACTACGAAATATACATAATGTAGCTATAAGCGCTGGATGATTGTCCATGTTAATTTGCTTAGGAGTTTAAACGCTCTTGCGTTGGAGCTGGCCTTAGATTGGTATTTTTAACCTTCATCTGTTGGTCGTTAGCTATTAATGATATTCATGTGTGATAACGGATTCCACATGAGCTTGGGGCGTGTATTAATTTTCACCTGTTGCAATGCACATGCCTTTTTGCTAGTTATTTCTAAAGCACAGATCAACATCGTCAGGTACAAATGCAAGCCACTATAGCGCGCGCACACACCCAAGGCAGGATACATATATAGGCGCTGAGCGCAACAACACCACCCCTAGCACTATTGTACAGAGACAAAGCCGCATACGATGACCCGTGGATTCCAAGACGGCGCCTTCAGGAAGGATACGACACTAGAGCGCCGCCACCGCCCGATCCAAGGATCAGAGTATCCCCTGGAGCCGCACGAAAGGGCAGTGAGAGCCACGACGACGCCTTCAAGAAGGGAACGAGCTTCTCCGCTGCCGGTCCGTCCGAAGATAGAACATGTTTTCACCACGGACAACACTCACCGCCACCGAGCGCCACACCCCGGCTACCACGCCGCCCACACGACCATGGCCACAGGACAGCACCAAGCCACGGGGTCGACCCAAGAGCACCGCGCAACCACCACCCCGACGGCCGCCGCCCCGGCATCCAAGTCCTAGACACCATCTCACCGGAGATCCGCCGCTACCCCAACCAAAGAGACGAGCGGAAAGATCCCGACATTCCCACCCCTGGACATCTCCCAATGTTGAGGCCCAATAGGCCGGCAAAAATGAGCCTCCATTGACTCGTCCTGCCGCATCGGGCGCGGGACGAGCTCGGTCCTACTGCACCATGTGTGAGACGAGGTCGGTCCTGCTGAACCGTGAGCGAGACAAGCTCGGTTCGACGACACCGTACGCGAGACGAGGTCGGTCCCGCTGCACCGGGCGCGAGACGACCGATGGACTGCAACTTGGAGAGGGCCAGCTGTCGGTGTCAAAACCGGCGGATCTCGGGTAGGGGGTCCCGAACTGTGCGTCTAGGCGGATGGTAACAGGAGACGAGGGACACGATGTTTTTACCCAGGTTCGGGCCCTCTCGATGGAGGTAAAACCCTACGTCCTGCTTGATTAATATTGCTGATATGGGTAGTACAAGAGTAGATCTACCACGAGATCAAGGAGGCTAAACCCTAGAAGCTAGCCTATGGTATGATTGTATGTTGTGTATGTTGTCCTACGGACTAAAGCCCTCCGGTTTATATAGATACCGGAGAGGGCTAGGGTTACACAGAGTCGGTTACAATAGTAGGAGATCTACGCATCCATATCGCCAAGCTTGCCTTCCACGCCAAGTAAAGTACCTTTCGGACACGAGCCAGAGTCTTCAATCTTGTATCTTCGTAGTCTTGGAGTCCGGCGGATATTGATAGTCCGGCTGTCCGAACACCCCCTAGTCCAGGACTCCCTCAGTAGCCCCTGAACCAGTCTTCAATGACGATAAGTCCGGCGTGCATAATGTTCGGCATTGCAAGGCGGGTTCCTCCCTTGAATAATCCAGAGAAGATAATGAACACCAGGATAGTGTTCAGCTCTGCAAAATAAATTCCACATTCCACCGTAGAGAGAATAAAATGTACACTTAGTTCAATCTGCTGACGTATTATGCGGCGTGACATCACACCGCCACCAGGCCTTTGTTTGAATTACTATACCACCTCAGCATGTTTAGCGAAGCGGTTTCCTTGGCATGTCTTGTCGAAGCAGAGATCGTGTTCCCCTTATTCCGGGATTCTCATCAATACGTGCGTGGGTAACCCAACCGCGCCATCAACGGTGGCGCTTGGGAGATAAGCGAGTTTTACCAGGCCGGTGGGGGACGCATAGTTTTGTCCGCCTATATATAAGGGATAAGGATTCACCTTCTCACCTACGCCTTCTTCCTCCTTTGCTTATCCATCCCCGCGAATTCAAGCTCCAACGCCCGAACTCGCGCATCTCACCTCGGCCTTCTCCTAATATGTCTGGAGCGGGAGGTAAATGGTTAGCCTCCACCGCCAAGGAGGAGGACATCACCAAACTGCGCAGCGCCGGATACCTTTCCGGCGATATCGCGCATCGGCTGCCCGACGAGGGGCAGCTCATCCCTACCCCGGCCTCATGAGAGGGTCGTCTTCCTTCCCCACTTTCTTCGCGGACTGGGCTTTCCGCTCCATCCATTTGTCCGGGGGCTCATGTTTTACTACGGCCTAGATTTCCACGATCTGGCGCCGAAATTTATCCTCAACATCTCGGCGTTTATCGTCGTGTGTGAGGCCTTTCTCTGCATCCGGCCCCACTTCGGCCTGCGGCTCAAGACCTTTAACGTCAAGCCGAAGGTTGTGAAGGGTACGCAAGCGGAATGCGGAGGCGCTATGTTGGGCAAATTGCCCAACGTCCCTTGGATAGAAGGGACCTTCGTGGACTCCGTCAAGGGGTGGCAATCGGGGTGGTTCTACATCACCGAGCCACGCAAATCCACATGGGCAGCGGCCCCCGAGTTTAGATCAGGCATCCCCACGCAGCTCACCTCCTGGAAAGAGAAGGGCTTGCAGTGGGGGAATCCGGTGGAGGTGACGGGACTCCGAGCATATATCAAGAAGATGGTGAGCAATAAGCTCAGGCTCGTCGATGTGGTCCAAGTCATGCTCATCCGGCGGATCCTCCCATGCCAAGAACGGGCATTTAATTTGTGGGAGTTCAATCCGGAACAGCACCAGGCGCTAAACGGGCTCTTCGAAACAACATACGAAGGCGCCTGGAGGGTGTTGTTCAAGGGCGCCAAAGCCCCTACGTCCGCGACCAAAGACCGCGGATTCAGCTCGCAGAATCCAACTGACGAGGTAAGTGATTCAACCCCATTACGGGACACTTGTGATAATTAGATTGACTCTAGTGAGGTTTCATTCTGCCTCTTCCTTTGACAGGAATGGACGGAGAAGGCCAAGCTGCTCATCAGCCCGGCTCCCATGCCTGAAGACCCAGCGAATGCCCGTTTAACAAGGCGGCTGGTTCCGGCACCGCACGTGGTGCCGGAGAAGAAGGCCAAGAAGGTGGCCGCGGGGACTCGAAAAAGTTCCCGCAATCAGGCGTCTGACGACGACGAGAACTCCTCCTCCGAAGACGAGGAGGAGGAGTACTCTCTCCCGGAGGGGGGGGGGGGGGCGAAGGGTCCAAGAGGGGGAGAACTATCCCCCCGGACAGTTCCGCCAACATCAGCGTTGGTGAGGTTGAGCGGCCTCCAAGGGCCAGGCGTCCGGCAAGATCGTAAGTATCCGGATCCTTGATGTGTAATTTCTTTTATGTCGCGTAGTATCCTTCTAACGCCGCATTCTGTCCGTAGTCCGGCCAACGATGATCTCCCCGACTCATCGAGCGGGTCATTGGCCTCGTCGGATGTGAATTCCATCCCGACTGCCTCCACCCCACGCGCCAACGAGGACGTCGAGGTGGGATCCCAGAGAGGGACCCATCAGGAGGAGGCTCCGGAGGCGCCGTCAGGCAGCCCCCCGGACTTCGTGCCGGACTCTACATCGGAACCCGCAGTGGTTCCAGAGTCCTGCAAGCGGCCCCTTCGAAAGAAGGGCAGGACCGTGACGCCGGCGGCCTCCGTCCAACCGGAGGCGCCGGATAACCTGCTGGAGGCGCTTAAAGGCGCTTCCATCGAGGAAGAACACCGCACTATCATGAGTGCAGTGATTGAGAAGGTTCAGCTTGCGAAAAGCGAGCTGACCGAAGCCTGCAGTAGCCTTTTAACAGGCTTTGAGGTAAGAAGTAAAAATTATGTAATATAATACCGCATAGACAGTAGCCCCTGATGCCTGGTTCGGTGTTCGGAAAGAAAAGCCGGACTAAGGATCTATAACAAGATATACGTAGGGTTGCCTAAAATATGTCAATATGGGTTTGCAGACTTCACTGCTGACCTCTACCGCACTAACGGCGGAGGTTGACGTGCTGAAAAAGAATCTCGAGCGGTCCGAGCAAGAGCTCGGCCAAGCAAAGAAGCAGCTCGAGGAAAAAGAAAGTGAGTAACACCTCTTTGAATAAGTACCTTACAGAAAAGGATTTTGGTTGCAAATAAAATTAACAAGGATAATATGTGCATTGCAGGGGCCACTAACGAGGTGGCAACCCTAAAGGATGTTGTGTCCGCGGCCGAACGCAATGCGGCCGCGGAACGGGCTGAGCGAGAAAAGCAAGAGGCGCGGGTGGCGGAAGTTCGGCAAGAGCTCCAGGTTCTCATGGAAAAACATGAGAGTTTGGAGCGTGACTCCAAGACTCGAGAGTCCGAGCTTGCCTCGGCTCTCGAAAGTGCCAAGTCCGCCAAGGCCGAGGCCCATAAGGCCCTTCAGGAGGTTGAGGACATAAAGAAGATAGCGGCGGGTAAGGCATTTTTCATGTAAAGCAGGCATGTTAATGTGAACTACCTGATACTTACCCGAATTCGGAGCTCTCCAGGGGCGTTTGCAGATCTGCCGCGTAGTGCGGCTGATGCCGCCGCATTCTATCGTGGCGAGGAGGGGAGCTCGACGGAGAAGGTCTTCTGGTCTCAGTATACTGAGGCCGGCCATCCGGTGCCCCTAAGCGACCAGCTGAAGCAGCTGGTCGAACTCCACAAGATAGCTGAGGAGGCCATGAAGGGCCTCATAGTCCGGCTGTGGCCTGGACAGGCCATGCCTGGTAGCTACTTTGGCCTCGTGCGCCGGCTGGTGGATGCATGCCCTAGGCTAGATGTAGTCAAGCGTTCCGCCTGTATCGAAGGTGCTCGTCGGGCCCTTGCCTGCATAAAGGTGCAATGGGGGAAATTGGATGCGGAGAAGCTTCTCACGGACCCACCGCCACTGGGCAAGGAGTATCGCATGCCGGCGAAGTATTATAATATTGTCCTGAAGGGAGCCTGCAATATTGCAGATGAGTGCTCCCAAAATGTAATCTTTGAGTGAACTCGCTGTGTATTTATCCTGTGCACTGAAAACTTCGTTCATATGCGCCATGAGCAACGCTTGTTTAATTTAAAATATTACCTTATGTGCGGCTGTTTATAAAATCTGAGAGATGGCAAGTCGTTGGCTTGAGCACCCAAGCCACAAGTGCTGGGGTGTTCGGTGATAAACTTGAGCACTCTTGTTCCCATATTTGGGTCCATCTAGGGAGGCGCTCAACACGACGAACAAGGCAACCGGACTTATAATGCTTGAACACTCTCACTTAGCCATAGAATTCTATAATTTTAAATTTCGGCGAAGCCCCTGGTATTCGGAAGACCGAATCCGGGGCGCTATCCACGCCTTCATCGGACATAATCCGGAACTTCACTCGAAGCGGCGTGGGTCTTTAAGGACCCGAAAAAACCTCTCGAACAGCGACCAGTCTCTCGCCTTGTCATGCCGGTCAGTTTTAGCTTTCTCCAATGAGGCGTTAACCCGGCTCAACCGGGGCGCAATCGCAGTGGTTCTCCCAGTGCTACCTTAGCCGACGGAACGGAAACGTAAGGTGCCAAACATGGGAGCCGGGCAAACCCAACTATTGACCCAAGACATGATTCGGAGCCGATTCATATAATGCTATAAGTTCGGGGTGCCGCACTTGTGAAAGTGTTCGGACTTTATCACACCATAGAGTGGGGAACATAAGCCCCTGGTGTATTATGCCGTACCAAAAATATACGGGTGCCAGAATGTCATATAATGAACATATATATAAAATGTAATGCAATTGCGATCATAAAGGTGCTGCATTATTAATGAAAGAAAAAGTCTGCTAGTGGAGCGGACTGATACAAATAGTGCGGTAAGCAAGGGATTTGGACTAAATAAACATGTCCCCCTCCAAGGATGGGCTGCGGATTTCGTGTATATAATAGAATTTAATGCTCGTAATTGAGACCACCTGAGTGTTCGACGCGGCCTTCTTTAGTCCCTGACTATTGCATCATGAGTTCGGCAGGTTCACCGCCGGACCGGGCTTCTGGTTAACAGAGTCCTGTGTACAAAAATAAGAAAAATAATAATAATAAAGAGGCACATTTGCGAGCCCCTGGTGTGGTCGAACCGCACTCTGGGTCCGTTGTGATCGTGCCCCCTCCCCTGTGCCCATGGTATCTCCAAAGCGTAATGATGTACGCGGAGTGTTATTCTTGCGATCATACGCGGGCGAGGGTTGGGGCCGCATTGCTACGCGTGCTCTGATCGCGCCAGGTGGTCTTGGTTGATATTGCTTCGGGCGCGTTTTGCTGTATCCGGCCGTTTAACGGCCGGACTCGAGAATTGCCTTAAAAGGCTGCTCTGTACTTCTGCCGCGAGAGCCGCTGTATGTTCCTCCGTTCGGAGGGAGCGTTCCGTATTCCCATTGACCGTGATGACTCCACGAGTGCCTGGCATCTTGAGCTTTAGGTATGCATAGTGCGGAACCGCGTTGAATTTGGCAAACGCGGTTCGTCCGAGCAGAGCGTGATAGCCGCTACGAAACGGGACTATGTCGAAGACTAACTCTTCACTCCGGAAATTATCCGGGGATCCGAAGACCACTTCCAGTGTGACTGAGCCTGTACAGTTGGCTTCCACTCCTGGTATGACACCTTTAAAGGTTGTCTTTATAGGTTTAATCCTTGATGGGTCTATGCCCATTTTGCGCACTGTATCCTGATAAAGCAGGTTCAGGCTACTGCCGCCATCCATCAGGACTCTCGTGAGGTGAAACCCATCGACGATTGGGTCTAAGACCAATGCGGCGAATCCGCCATGGCGTATGCTGGTCGGATGGTCTCTTCGATCGAAAGTGATCGGACAAGAGGACCATGGGTTGAACTTTGGGCCGACTGGCTCCATCGCATAGACGTCCTATAGTGCGCGTTTCCTCTCCCTCTTGGGTATATGGGTCGCGTATATCATATTCACCGTCCGTACTTGTGGGGGAAAACCCTTCTGTCCTCTGTTGTTCGGCGGCCGGGTCTCTTCCTCGTCGTCGCTATTTAGCCCCTTGTCATTGTTTTCGGCAATTAACTTGCCGGCCTGCTTGAACACCCAGCAATCTCTATTGGTGTGGTTGGCTGGCTTTTCAGGGGTGCCATGTATCTGGCATGAGCGATCGAGTATTCGGTCCAAATTGGACGGACCCGGAATGGTTCTATTAAATGGCTTCTTCCGTTGACCGGGTTTAGAGCCTCGGAATCCGGCATTGACTGCCGTATCCTCCTTATCGTCGCCGTTAATTCGGTGCTTGTTTTTGTTTGGACGTGACCTGCCGTTGTTGTCCTTAGTATCCGGACTGCCAGAATTTTTACGGAGATTGTTGCTGCGGGCTAGCCAGCTGTCCTCTCCTGCACAAAAGCGGGTCATTAACGATGTGAGGGTTGCCATGGATTTCGGCTTTTCCTGCCCCAGGTGCCGGGCTAGCCATTCATCCCGGATATTATGTTTGAAGACTGCAAGGGCCTCTGCGTCCGGACAATCGACGATTTGATTTTTCTTCGTCAAGAACCGTGTCCAGAATTGTCTGGCTGATTCGTCTGGCTGCTGAATGATGTGGCTTAGGTCATCGGCGTCTGGTGGTCGCACATATGTGCCTTGGAAGTTATCAAGGAATGCGGCCTCCAGGTCCTTCCAACACCCAATTGACTTTGCGGGCAAGCTGTTAAGCCAATGCCGAGCTGGTCCTCTAAGCTTGAGTGGGAGGTACTTTATGGCGTGGAGATCGTCGCCGCGGGCCATATGGATGTGGAGAAGATAGTCTTCGATCAACACCGCGGGGTCTGTTGTGCCATCGTAAGATTCAATGTTTACGGGTTTAAACCCTTCGGGGATTTGATGATCCATTACTTCGTCAGTGAAGCATAACGGGTGTGCGGCGCCCCTGTATTGAGCAATATGGCGACGTAGCTCGAGAGAGCGCTGTCTGCTGTGTTCGGCCCGGCCGGGGTTATTGTATCCGGCACGACGGTATTCGTCATGGGTCGTAGGGCGCCCACGTGATCCATAGATGGATCTGGATTGCCTTGCTTTGTCCTCCAATATGTCTCGCAAGTCCGGCGTGTTCCCTCTTGGCTTCGTACTTTTAGAGCGATGCCGGGGTATGGTCTTGGCTGGGGGCCTGGATGCCTCTCTGTCACGACCACGGGGTGGTCGGTCAGCCATATCGTGCGCTGGTGATGGATGTATGTATGCTTCCTCCTCTAATCGGGGGAGCAGCTTGCGTTTTGGGTAACTTTTGGAGGGAAGTTCGAGTTTATACTCTTCGGCCGCGAGGACCTCGGTCCATCGATCGGCCAGCAGGTCCTGATCAGCTTGAAGTTGTTGCTGCTTTTTCTTTAGGCTGTTTGCTGTGGCGATAAGCCTGCGCTTGAAGCGCTCTTGTTCAACGGGATCCTCGGGTACGACGAATTCGTCATCGTTGAGGCTTGCTTCGTCTTCGGAGGGAGGCATATAATTATGATCCTCGACCTCTTCGTCTGCCGCCCCCTCATGAGGGCTTGCTTCTGCATCCTCCTGCGCTGAGTCTTGCGGGAGGGGATTGTCTTCGGCACTCTCTGGAGTATTATTATCTCCTATGCCGGAATCTCCGTTTTTGCTGTGGCGAGATTTAGAGCGGCGCTGCTGACGCCGGCGCTTGGGCTGTTTCTTTAAGGAATCTGCCTCCGATGTTCCTTCGCCGTCCCCATCTTTTGGGGTATCCACCATGTATACGTCATATGACGAGGTGGCCTTCCAGTGCCCTGTGGGTGCTGGTTCCTGTTCGTCTCCGTCATCGTCGTCCATAGCGTCGATGTCTTCGGAGTCGTAGTCTAGCATGTCGGTTAGATCGTCGACAGTGGCTACAAAGTGGGTGGTGTGTGGGCTCTGAATCTCTTCGTCGTCCGCATCCCAACCATCCTGGCCATAATCCGGCCAGGACTCTCCTGATAACGAGAGATGCTTTAGTGAATTTAAGATATCGCCGAAAGGCGAGCATTGAAAGATGTCCGCGGCGGTGAATTCCATAACCGGTGCCCAATCTGGATCGATTGGTAGGGGCGCGGGAGGTTCGGAGTCCGGCGAGGAGTCCGGCGCCTCGGAATCATGGGTTTCGCAGGGGACAAGATTAGTGTTCGGCTCCATCGCCGTGGATGTTGAAGCCCCCGGGGCGGCGTCTATCCACCGGCCCTCGATCTGGGTGATCGGCTCCGGGCTAATGGCCGGAGCGGATTCGTGTGCGGCCACAAAAGCACTGTTCGGCGGCAGAGCTAGATCATGCCCATCGTTATAGTGCGGCGCGCTTGGCTGTGGCTCGAGTCCGTCGAGGATCAAGTCTCCTCGGACATCGGCCGTGAAGTTTAAGCTTCCAAATCTGACCTGACGGCCAGGGGCGTAGCTTTCGATCTGCTCCAGATGGCCAAGTGAATTGGCCCGCAGTGCGAAGCCGCTGAATACGAAGATCTGTCCGGGGAGAAAAGTCTCATCCTGGGCAGCGTTGCAGGTTGAAGATGCCATCAAGCCTATTGGTGACGACACATAGGAACTCTCAATGAAAGCACCAATGTCGGTGTCAAAACCAGCGGATCTCGGGTAGGGGGTCCCGAACTGTGCGTCTAGGCGGATGGTAACAGGAGACGAGGGACATGATGTTTTTACCCAGGTTCGGGCCCTCTCGATGGAGGTAAAACCCTACGTCCTGCTTGATTAATATTGATGATATGGGTAGTACAACAGTAGATCTACCACGAGATCAAGGAGGCTAAACCCTAGAACCTAGCCTATGGTATGATTCTATGTTGTGTATGTTGTCCTACGGACTAAAGCCCTCCGGTTTATATAGATACCGGAGAGGGCTAGGGTTACACAGAGTCGGTTACAATAGTAGGAGATCTACGCATCCGTATCGCCAAGCTTGCCTTCCACGCCAAGTAAAGTACCTTCCGGACACGAGCCGGAGTCTTCAATCTTGTATCTTCGTAGTCTTGGAGTCCGGCGGATATTGATAGTCCGGCTGTCCGAACACCCCCTAGTCCAGGACTCCCTCACCAGCCATTCGACAGAAGTACAGCCCAGAGGATGAGGAGATGAAGCGAAGGTCGACACGGTCCGACCGCAAACGAGCCGACGCCGGAGTAGAGCCAGCCGTCGCCGGTTGCAGAGCCGCCGAACCACCATGTAGTCGCCGCGCCGCCGGACGGCCACCGCATGGACGATACAGCACCGCGGCCACCCACGGCCGAAGTAGCAACCACGCGACAGGCCACTGCCCTAACCCGCGTCGCCCGCCAGATTCCAACCATGAGACCCAGCCGGCCCCACAACCACCCGAAGCCCATGCTCCGCCGCCACCATCCGCCCATCCGGGACTCCAGCCGCTCCCCGGGCCGCAGGCCAGCCCCCAGGGCGTGGACCCGGCTGGATCTGGGCAGAGGCCGAGTGCCTCGCAGCCACCAGCCCGCCGGTGGCGTCCCTGTCGCCCGCACTGGCCGCACCAGAGCCACTGCCACGGAAGACCACCCCATGCAGCCCCCCGTGCCGGATCTTGACGTCCACGACCCCGCCGCCGCCGCCCGCCCTCACGCCGCTGAGCCCCGCGTCAGCACGTCGCCGCCGCCCTACACCAGATCGCGCACACTCCAGTGGCGAGCGAGGGGGAAAAGCCCAGCCGCCGCCCACGCCGGCCGGCCTTTGCCCGGCGGCGCACTCATGCGGCGGCGAGGAGAGAGGGAGGAGAGGGGGGCCTAGGCCGGTGGCGGCTAGGGTTTGCCCTCCCATTCGCCTGCGGGAGCGACACGGGAGGGAGAGGTCTCTCGCGTTGTCGCGTGAGCTTCACCTAACTTGATTCATGTGTGCTGACCACCATGGGGTTTTTTCCCTGGGTTACTGGTCAAATATAAATAGATTCATGTTTCTTGGACGGAGACGGCTCAGCATAGCACGGGAAAACACCCGAGCCATTCGCAAGATTTCATTTCCGCATTGACCTAAGCGTCTGTCCTCGCATTTAATGCATCTGGCGGCTGGCTTATTTTACTTACCGTACATCTCCAGTACACATATGAATACGCCACCAACACAAATCTACATGCAAAGCGGACGTGAGAGATTTCAGGAGCATCTGAGGCTGGGCTCAGAAAAGAATATCCGTCCAATTTTCTCAAATACAATGATATATATTTATCTTTGACGGGAAGTCCACACATTATGTAACAATACATGTATACTGGAAAATGAAATACCCTCGGTCTTTCTGTTTCCAGTTTGCATATCCATCAGGCTTGCCATATTGAGTAGTTAGGTGAGATGAGTTCTCTAACTGTTAGCAGTGTGTTGTGTTTTTTTTTCAATATATTGGCCTTTTAGTTTTTTCTAAAATCTTAGAGACACTATGTTCTTCATTTTGATAAGTACTCCCTTTGTTCCAAATTACATGAAGTTCTAACTTTTGGCATAAGTTAGACTTTAAGTTTGAGCAAACATATAAGAAAATATGCTAATATTTACAATACGAAACACACACGCGCGCTGTGTATGAAAATACATTTTATAATGATCCCTTGAAACTAATTCGGGGTTGTAGATGTTAATATATAGACTTAGTCAGACTTAATATGGCAAGAACATAAGAACATCCATTAGAGTAACTAGTCATCAACCCGTGCATTTGCATGGGCTAGCACTTCTAATATTAAATACGTCCAAGCGGGTACCTATTATATTGATAGACAACATGGTTACAAATTCAAAAGTTGTTGCATGAATCATGTATTTGTTACAAATAAGTTTCTAATAGGTATGTAATCAAATTCCATATTGCAGCATATATGTTTATTTCATTTTGCTACCCGAAGAACATACATCTTCATTTTTTTCCTCAGAATTACGTTAGAATTTTATCTTAAAACCGCTTTGTGGATTAGATTTTATATGTGTACAACAATTAAGCAGAAGTCCTCTCTCAGGAACATTGGATGGCACCTAGTATAGTTTTAAAGAATTTGTTTCTATAGACTACAATGAAACAATGGACATACACGGTTTTCTATCAGCATATGTGAAACTGTAGCAAGAAATACACATAAGAGATTATATTTTCTCATACCTTTATGAGCCATACATTATTAAGATTTTAAGTTGTTCTGTTAACCAATAATTTCTTACAGAATTTTTTTATGATGAATAGAGTGGTGGAACAATGTCATAGATTATTTGGATTTAAGTTGTGTATACCCAAAAATCTTAAAGAAATTCTTTTATGATTATTCATGCTTTTTGAATACTTTCTACTCCTACTACACATATATATCACATACGTAATTATGTGTTTATATGAGATATTTGTGCCGAATGGTGCATCAAGTTTTTTTGTGTTACTGTAGTAACTGCATAGTTCTAAAGATGTTTTAGCAGGTATAATTTTCTCTTACTGATAAGGCCAAAAATAAAGACATGCATAGACATAATATCATGTGAATCCATCTAATTCATCAATCGAAAGTATGCCATTCGAAGTAGTATATATGTCTGTCAAAAGAATAATATTGTGTGCATGCATAATAATAACAACCAATGCTAGAGCTTATTTAGCATCTAGAGGCGTACAGGAGGAGCTCCTCGACCCAATCGGTACACGGCACCACTTCATGATATGAGCCAGCAGGAGGGGGCGGCCATGTAGAAGACTCCATAGCATTTTTTATGGCATCACATATTTTTTGGTCCGGCAGGATATCTTATTGAAGGAGGCTTTTATGGATAATCAGCAAGGTGGTGTGGATTTATATCTTCTTTTCGTTGGACTTTTTATGGACGGGGCTTTACACTTTTTTTGGACGGGAGTGTTCCCTTTTTATTTGATTGAGGGAACGGATGGATGTTTGTTTTCTATATACCACTAATAAAGTTGACCGTGTCATATGCCTTTTTTTTGGGACAGGATCATCATTTTTTTTCCTTTTACATAGCCTGCACAATCCAGCGGTGTAATTAATTTCCATAATTTGGATTAATAAGAGAACTTAAAAGGTGCGGATCAGCCTGGTCACTTGGATTTATTTCACTTTTTTACGCTGAACATTTTCTCTATGGATAGAACTTGAAAGGTGCGGGTCAGACAGAAGATTTCCATTTTTTTATGTGAGACTGTCCTTTTTATTTTTATGAACAATACTCTATGGAGCCTGTCCTTTTTTTAACGTGAGACTATCTTTTCTCTATGGAGAGAACTTGAAAGGTGCGGATCAGCCAAGTATAGGAGTATGAGAACTTTCAAAGGTGTGCAGAATCAGTGGGGTATTTTTGATTTCTTTCCCTTTTTTACGTTGGACTTTTTATGAAGAGGCTTTCCAATTTATTTATTTTTACGTGAGGTCGTCCCTTTTTTTTATTTTGAGGCGGGTAATCAGCTGGGCCACATGGATTTGTTTCTCTTTTTCAGGTTGCCCTTTTTCTGCACGTAGAGAACTTAAAAGGTGCGGGTCAGATGGAAACTTTCCTGTTTTAATGAACATATGAAAACTTTAAGGTAAATGTTTGGGAACGGCGCGCCGGCTCAACACTCGGCCGGTCGCTCGTGAGCGGCACGTTGGCGTACAATCGTACGATACAGAGCGCCGCTCTACTAGGAAAATATCTCTCCTCTCCTTATCCTTTCCTTCCGTGTTTCTCCCCCACCACTTACTCTCAATCTCTCATGGGCATGGCTGCTCCAAGCTACTGCGTTCCGCCAAGGCCTCCTCCTCTCCCGTAGCTCCACGCTACTGACCTGCTTCATCAATTCGAGGGGCTGATCTGCTACGGTGGCGCTGCCAATCCACTCATGCAAGCTTTTTTTGTCTTCTGGATGCAACAGGGGATGGCTGCGTGCGCTGCCGCTGGGTTGTTGCCAGAGGTCAGGTGCGGCGCGGTAGGAGCAGGAGACGTGGTGTTGCGCGTGGCAGGGATGACGCCGCACGCATGCCGGCAGAATTTGCGAGCGGCGGGGAGCGCTGAGATCCACTCTCCCTAGGGATGGATTCGGCTATCAATTTGCCCACACGGTTGTAGCTTTTGTAATCGCCGGTAGTAGCAATCTGCTAAACGGATTGCATCCTTCTAAATCGCGTTCCAGCTTTTTTTATTTAAATCGCTGGTGTTGCATCTTTTCTTGAAATCATCGGATCCAGTTTCCCAAATCACCGGTTGTAGCTTCTTGATCAGCCGATTGTAGCTTTTTAGATCCTCGGTACCAGTTTCAAATCATCGGTTGTAGCTTTTTCATCAGTCGATTGCAACTTTTATAATCACCGGTTCCAGCTTTTTGAATTGCCGGTTCCAGCTTCTGATTAGTTTGTTTGCATTTTTTTATCGCCGGTAGTAGCTTTTTGAATCGCCGGTTGCAACTTTCGTTTCAGCTGGTTGCATCGTTTTAAATCGCCGGTTCCAGCTTTGAAAAAACTCACTGTTTTGTAACTCGCCAGCCACCGGTTTTGCTACAGCCATGACCGCCGGTGCTGTGGCCGTGGGGAAGCCGGCGTGTCCAATTTTTTGATGCGGGGACGGGGGGTGGGGACGGGGGTGTTGCAAGGAGTGTCGAGGGGAGCGGCAAGCTTGTTAGGGAGCGCACGCACAACTACAGGAAGGAAGTTTGGCTGGGAGGGGGACGTTTTTCCTGGGAGCGTTGACCAGAGGAAAAGACGAAGCGAGGGGAAGATGCGAGAATCGGACGACTGCGGCAGGCTAGATCGAACGGCTGGGGCCTGACCGGCCCAAAGTTGGGCTGGTGCGCCGGCGCATATCAGCGCCCAAACTTTAAAGGTGCGCCTAATCAGCGCGCCGTTTGGATTCCTTTCCTTTTTTACGTTGTGCTTTCTATACGAAGAGGCTTTCCTTCATTAATGAAGTGAGACAATCCTGTTTTTATGCGGGTAATCAGCTGGGCTGTTTGGAGTTGTTTCTCTTTTATACGTTGTATTTTCCATAGCACGGAAGCTTTGTTTTTTTTTTGACGTGAGGCTATTTTTTTTCTGAGCATATGGGAGGCTTTATTTGTTTTGTATACTACTAACTTTGGACGTGTGGGATGCCTCTTTTTTGTGGTACGGGACCATCTGCGGTACGCAAGTTTTCTTTTTATCCTAAATGTAAATTCTACAGTCCATTGGTTAATTAATTTTTGATGATGTGGATTAATGAGAGGTCTTGAAAGGTGCCTTCGATTAGTAAATATAAGATATAAGATAAGATTACCCAGCATGCATGATTTCATGTACGTGCAGCTATAATCATGAAGACCAGGCTGGAGCTATTTTTTGGAGAGAGAGAAATGTGGATCGCCTCTCGGTGGCGACTGACTCTGGCGCCCTCTCGGTGGCGACTGACTCTGGCGCCTTGCTGGTCGCCGACGCCGCCGGGCAACTCAGGCTCCCGCTTCTCCTGCCTTGGTTCTTCCGACGCAGAGGAGACGACGCAAACGGGCCACGACACCTCCCTCGACTATTCTTCTCTTTTGTCTTCTGCAGTTCGCCGGAGGAAAACGGACGATGAGTTGGCAGACGAGTTCTGGGCGGACATCGACTACCCTACTCCAGCGTCTAGGGTTTGGGAGAGACCTTCGTCTCGACGGGCAGGTGAGGTGTCTTTTGTTTTCAGGTCGGACAAGATTGGAGAACCTTCGCCGGTCTATGTGGAGGGCGCGGCGGCCTCCTCCTCGAATGTGTCAGCGACGGCTGCAGCTCCCCTCCCCCCCCCCCCCCCCCGCGGCGTCTCCGGGGTTCCCTACTGATCGAGGCCTCTGATCAAGCCTTGGATCGGCCCGGTTCCACCACCTCGGTTGTCCCTGCCAAGAACGCTCGGTGATCTACTGTCGCGAGCTTGTCTCGGCGATGGAGGAATCCAAGCCGGAGTTCCGTGGGCCTCCGCTGCCCTCGGGCCAACCCGAACGGGCCGTCACGGCGGTCGCTGTTCCATATCGGACATCGGCGGCTGCACCAAGTCTGCAGGCGTATCCTGAGCGTCCGCTTCGGATGGTTGATCTCGGTCGTTGGCTTGGACATATGTGGAACAAGAAAGTGCAGGGGGGAACCCTAATTTCAATCGCACCTTCGATGTCGTCATCGCCTCTCCCACGATGAAGCGCGGCGACCCTTCCGTGCCGCCGGGCACCACCACCGGCCACCAGCCCTTGCAGCCTCCAACTTCTTCCCAGCCGACTTCTTCTCCGACGGGTGGCGCGCCTGGCTTCGGTCCGGGTGTATATGCACTGGTGCAGGCCGCGCAGCCGTATGTGACGCCGCGTGGCTTCGTGCTGGCGCAGCAGCCTCAGGTACAACAACAGCCCCTGCAGCAGTCCTCGGCGTATCAAGCTCACTTTCAGCAGTCGTTCTTCACTACCCCGAGTCAATTTGTGCAACAACACTAGTGCAGAACCGGGTTTTATCACCGATTCGTAAGGCCCTTTAGTGCCGGTTCTGCAACCGACACTAAAGTGTGGGGACTAAAGCCCCCTCCCCTTTAGTACCGGTTCAACATGAACCGCCACTAAAGGACCTGGGGGACCTTTAGTCCCTGTTGGTAACACCAACCGGGACTAAAGGTTTTTAAATTTTTTTGAAATAAAACAAAAACAGCCCACCTACTAGGTTGGCACGCCCTGCATATGACTAGAAACCCAAGCTCTAGTTGGGCCAGGATGCAGGCCCGTATGGCCCAATAGGGCCCACAGGGCAGAAGACTTGCAATAGGCCCATAAAGGCCTGATTAGAGAGGAGCTCGACACGGTAGCCGCGACGGGGCTTATAAACCGGTCCGAGCTCCTCTCAACTAGCGAGGTGGGACTAAACATTATGCACTCCGGGTGGCAGCACACCCCTTTAGTACCGGTTGGTGGCACGAACCCATACTAAACGGGGGGTCTTTAGTACCGGTTGGAGCTGCCAACCTGTACGAAAGGCCACCACCTCCTTAATACCGGTTCGTGGCACGAACCGATACTAAAGGTTCGCCAAGAATCTGTTCTAATGAGCACCGCCCGCGTAGCCATTGGAACCGGCACTAATGGTCACATTAGTGCCGGTTCAATTACAAACCAGAACTAATGAGCTTCACATTAGGCCCTTTTTCTTCTAGTGCAACAGTCGTTCCTTCTTCAACCGACGGGGCGCTATGCACAGCAGCAGCAACAAACGGCAGTGTTTCAGTCTATGCAACACCCTGGTGCAGCCGGGACGCAGGTGGCCGCCGGCTTCAACGCCCGCATGCCACAAAACCCAGCCGCCACCGGTGTTCATGCGGCCGCATGCCCTCGGAAGCTAAAGTGCGGCAAGGGTGGTTGTGACAAAACTCATCAGGGAGCAGTTGTACCACCTACCACTAATCCACCGGCGGCCCCTACAGGTGCCCGCTTCTTCGCCTATGATGGCAGTGGGTTATGGGCAGAACACTCCTTTGCAGTTCAGCTCGTTGCAATAGCAGCCTACGATACAACCTTCAGGGGCAGCCGAGGTGACAGGTTATCCTAAGAAGGTATGGTGCTTGAAGTGCCAATATCCAGGGCACACTTATGATGACTGTGAGACACAACAATACTATTTTATTTGCGACAAGATTAATCACCCGACAACCATGCGGCGCTGCCCTTCTCTCAAGATTCTGACGGTGTCCGCAGGAAGGATCTTGCACCACAGGATTCTTACGGCGTTGGTATCTATTTTTGGTGGCTGTATCACTCCCAGTATCGTGGAGGCAGAGGTTGCTAAGATTTCTCAGTACCAGCAGCACTGGATGTAGGAGGCCATGCCACATGGCAAGGACGCTTTTCTCATGTCCTTTTCGAGTGAGGAGGTTCTTCAAAGGGTGACTAGCTTTGTAGTTTTCATCAAATCTCACAATGTCACTACCGAGTTTAAGCCTTGGAAGTCAGAGAAAGATACCACACCGTTTAGAGCTAATTCCTATCTGGGTTCATGTGAATGAGGTGCCTCACGCTCTCCAACACTTCTTGGGGCTTTGGGCAATCGGCTCGGTGATTGGTGCTACTCTCAATGTTAACCATCTATGTTTGCGCCGGAGAGGAATTGTTCGTATCCAGGTAGCGGTATTAAACCTTGATGCTTTCAAAAGTAGCACAATTGATTCTCTTTCTTCAGACGTGGTGGTTCAAAGGAAAGGTTATGAGTTCCGGTACAATCTCGAAGAATTAGATTTCCGTGTTGATAGTGACTTTGTGCCTCGAGTCTGGGAGCACGACGATGATCCAGGGGGCAACAAGGGGCATGACAGGGAGGATACAGCGAGAACCGATGATCCAAGCAAGAGGTCCAAACCCACTTCATCATCCAACAACTCTTTGAACCCTAATACCTCGGGTGGTGTGGAGCCCATGCAGATGGCCATTGCCGTCACACCTCCGAACCCTCATCGAGGCTTACCCGTCACGGCCGCTTCATCGTCATTAAAGGGGTCTACTCCGTCGGGACATGCTACTTCGTCCAAGGCTGCTCCTCGTACGACGCCGGCGCCCCGGACCTCGACGCCGCCGTCTTCGACTCGCTGGTCGCCACCGCCTAACCCCCACATGGCGAGTCGTGTGCGCTCCTAATCGAAGGGGACCGCTCCATCGCCGTCATCATCGCCCACTCCTGCCTCTCCGACTCGACGTGGTGTAATCTTCTCCCCGTCCATTCAAGATGGCCAGGAGTCGGCCATGGCGGAGCTACGCGCGTTATCATCTACTCCTCAGCCACCGGGGGGGCTTCCGGACTTGGGGAGGCTGAGGAGCAGCCCCCACTATCTTCTTCTTCATCGCCGCAACAGTCTACTACGCCTCTAAGAGTCGATGAGATGGGCTCCGAGGTCTATGTTACCCCTTCGCCGCTGAGGCGCAGCAGGCGTCATCATGTCGGGACTGACGGATCAGCAGCCATCGACGAGGACTCTATGGTGAAGGCCATGCACAGGACTGTTGCTCGCAACCTCAAGTTCGGAGGTACCCCCTCTCGCAAATCTTTTATGTGTTTTGATAATTCCAAAGTATATTCAAATATCACTAGACTTGGGGTGTCACTAGGACGTAATGAGAATGAGATAGATTTTTTGGTCAATGCTCTAAAACAAGTGGAGTTCGACGGGCTTATGGTTGCTCCGAAGTTATCGAGTTTTGTCGACCCTCTCGTGCCAGATGAGGAGGATGAGGATGCTAATGCCAATCATGAAGGCAAGCTTCTCTCTTATTTGGTTAAATACACGACTGAAGTAGACCTTGACGATACTATACGCGACACTACACTTTTTAAGCTTGTCGCGTCGGTGCGCAAGAACAAGTCTAACTCAGCAAAGAAAAGAGGGCGCTCTTCAAGAAGGCAAAGGTCTCTAAACATAATGTTGGTTCATCATGAGAGGTGTGTTCTGGAATAGCAGAGGTCTTGGTGACTTAGCTAAACACAAACACATTGCTGATTGTGTAAAGTATCATAGGTTGGACTTTGTGGCTATCACTGAGTCGGGTAAACGTGATTCTCCAACACGTGATCTGCACCACTTTTCATGTGGTTTTGATTACGACTTTCATAGGTGTGTTCTGGAATATACAATTATCTTTCTAGTTTCTACTATTAAAGTGGAGTACGTAGGTAGTTTTGTTTCATTTGGTTACGTCGCTCCCCCATCGTCTCCCTCAACAATTTTTATATTCTAAAAAATAACTCTTGTTCTCTGTTTTCTAACCGCGTTATACCCATCGCCACTCGACCCCACCCGCCCCCCCCCTCTCCTCGCCACCGTCCGCAGTGCCGCTAGGCAAAGCTGGGACGGCAGGGCGGCGGCGGGGCTTCTCCACCCTTCGAGCATCACGGACGGTGCGAGACGGCCAGATCGCGAGGAGGCGCCAGGCGACAACTCTTGGCGGCGGCGTGCGCGGCGCGGCGGCGCCACCTATGATGCGAGCTTTGCGACCGATCCACTTTGCGGCGCGGTCTGCGATGTTTGCGGCGGTGTGGTGGCCACCTTGCCTCGGGCGGTGGCAGCTGCAGGCGCGGCGCGGGCCTATACCGAGAAGGGCGGGGGCTGCACCCGGTGCGCCATCATACGTTGGATCGGCGGCGACGGCGTGGAGGCCATGGTTATCTGGTCAGCGGCGCCTCCGGTCAGATCTGATCTTGCCGGTGCAACCGGCGGTGGTGGACATCTCCCCCATCGTATGTGGTCGACCTGACGCTAGATGGTCATATCTCGAGTTCCGTCATCTTGCACCGGTTACGAGTCGGGAAGACATAGTTGCCGGTTAAAACCGAGCCATTGGTGGGCGATAGCGGCCTTTTGCGCCGTTACCTTGATGAAGGCATCATCGTGTAACTGTTGTCGACCCACTCGTGCTGCTTATGGGAAAACCTAGGATATGGTCTTCCAGATCGAATGATGACGGTACTACGGTGTCGTTTCTCTATAGGGAGCATCGTTTGTGGAGCAGTGCTGGAGGGTAGAGGCAGGAGGTGGAGCGGCTTTGTCTTCAACGGAGCTTCGATGCAGCTGTCAAGTCATATCTGGCCGACATGTGCTACACCGAGTCATGCCTGGTTGGCAGGTGCTCCGCACGACGGATCTTCCAGAGTCTTCGCGTCTGGATGGACGAGCGCAGGGCGGCGGCGCCGTTGGGTGTCGTGGTGGCGTCGACGGATGTCTGGTCTGCAAAGATGATGCGGATCTCTCTCCTGAAGATGGGTCAGTCGTCCAATGAAAATGGCAGCATCTAGAACGTATGCATGCGGTGTGCGCTTTAGGTAGGCTGCACGTGCTGTTGGTCCCGATACATTATATGGATGGATAGGTGACGACACCGGTTTAGATATGGGGAGTGCGAGCACTCCATATTATCGACTTTGTAGGTGTGAGTTGTTGCTTTGGGTGGATTGATGTACGTTCTTGTCAGACCTTTGTGTAATAATTAATAAAGATGGCTGCATGCATGCATCTATTGACGTAGTTTAACCTCCTTCTCTAAAAGAAACAAATCGCAACACCAAGTCCTATCTATATGGGTCCTCTCTCCTCTAGGGTGGTGCCGCCCCATGCCTCCTCCGCCTATAACCAGCGAGCATTCTAAACCATTGCAACAACCCCCATGACTTTCTCCGACATAACCGTCCACTCCCCCAAGGAGCTTGCAGAGAGAAGACAAGCGCTGCGACAGCAACAGGAGATGGCCTGGAGGCACGGGAATGGTGTTGCATGTAGTTGGTGGCCTTCTCCAAGGGCCTGCTGTAGCGAGGCGAGCATGATGCGCCGGGATGGATGATGCACCGTAGTGCGGTTGCAGGGGATGGACATAATGCCCTAACGGAGGCCGTCGGCATAGGCTTGACCCAAATCATCGATCCGTGACACGTGCCACATCATCGATCTGAGCCGTGTCGGTTGGCATACCTCATCGACCCGGAGGCATAGCCAATATTATCTGGTTTTTCTTTTTTTTCTTTTTTTCCGAATTAAAATTGAATTAACTTAAATGTGCCTTATCTAAAAAAACATACATAAATTATATATCGATTTGGTGTAGAATTTATCATAGATTATGAATATGTAGTTTGTATTTGCTTGCTGGTATGTTAGTAATGTGACCTCATGTTCTTTTGCATATAGGCCCCTATACTTTATTAAAATAATAAACAATTGATAATTACATCTATTTTGACAAAGTTTTATAAAAATCGTAGTGAGCTTACAAAAATCGTATTATAAACAATTATCGTGTGACTTCTATTATAAACAATTGCAGTGTGCATGCGATCCGGCTCAGTGAGCTTACAAAAATCGTATTCTGTGGATGGAACTCAAGTTTGTGGCTTAGTGAGCTTATTAGACGATTTTATGATTGTGAGACGAAAGAATAATTGCTTCGTTTTACGTGTTCGTGCTGGTCCTGAGCGGTTGTTAATTAATTGGGGATGGGGATGTGTTACTTTTGGGGTTTTTTACCCAAAAAGGCTTCCACCCTGCTTCTTTATCTTTACCTAATATTAAAGTGAGGATTGTTTTTTCACTTTTTTTGGTTCATCACGCACTTTTTTCCGTCCGTTTCGTACGTCACAATTTCCTGAGTTTTTTTCGTCCGTAGCGTATACCTGTAGGTCATCCTCGAAACGTAAAATAGCAGCTAGCCAACTCAGCTAGCTAATGTTTCATGGAAAAGAGGGAAACGTTTCCTATTTGATACTCCTAGATACAACTCTCAAAGCCTGGGCCAAGTGGCGAGCTCAATTGCTACTTTTCGTCTCTCATCTTCTGTTCCTTCGCATGGACCGAGTTGGGCCTGGTCTACAATTTTTTTTCTGGATTGGGGAGCAGCGTAAAAAAGAAAATATATAACTTCACTAATTGGGGCTCGATCTCACGACCTCCGAGGCAACCTCAAAGGGCGCATCCAACTCAATAGACTTATGATTTTGTAAAAAAACATGGTTCATTGCTAAACTAATTAGTCTCACCTTGCCCATTTCAATTAAATTCCACTAATTTATATAAGGGCACTGATTGGCGTAAAAGGCCACAATGACCGACCTGGTTCACGTACTCAGACTGTGTGTTGAGTGTGGTATAAATTCTTGTGGCCTATTGACGTTTTTTGCTGCTCTGTTTAAAAAATGAAAGAGAGAAAAGGCGCTCTCTCTACTCATGGCTATGCGTGTTTTATTTTCTTCCAATTCCTTGACATCCTCTTGAAGTCGTCACTGATGCTGTCGGTGCCATCGTCGGTTGTGTTGACCAGCTGCGTGTCCACACCAATTGCCAGCAAACATTTTTTTTACAGAATAAATGTAAAAATGTTATAGTACGCTGATACAAACTTAGATACACTGGTAGAAACCGTCTCAACCAACTTGCAGCGGCACCTCCAGGACGATCAATATTAGCTAGATTTTGAGCAATTTTATTTTCATTACGCTCAATTTTCAATGGGCCAAATCCATGCAGACCGAGGAGCTTCCTCGTCTCCATAATAAGATGTCCACAACGGAACAAACATATGTTGCGTCGCGCTGATTGCTCTTTTGCTTGTGAGCTTTGGGAGGCTCCGTGGCATATGGATGTAGATGATCAAGAAGAGTTTAGAAAAGCCATCTCAGTTTTATTTCAGAAAATTATGAGTATTTTTTGCCACATGTAACTTGCTTAGGGCACGTACAATGCGGGCGCTAGGAATAAAATCCGGCAGTTTTCGCATCGTCCGAACTACTTTCCTAGCATCGACACATAAGCTAGAGTTGGACACTAAAAAATATACATAATGTAGCTATAAGCGCTGGATGATTGTCCATGTTAATTTGCTTAGGAGTTTAAACGCTCTTGCGTTGGAGCTGGCCTTAGATTGGTATTTTTAACCTTCATCTGTTGGTTGTTAGCTATTAATGATATCCATGTGTGGTAACGGATTCCACATGAGCTTGGCGCGTGTATTAATTTTCACCCGTTGCAATGCACAGGCCTTTTTGCTAGTTATTTATAAAGCACAGATCAACATCGTCAGGTACAAACGCACGCCACTATAGCGCGCACACACACCCAAGGCAGGATACATATATAGGCGATGAGCGCAACAACACCACCCCTAGCACTATTGTACAGAGACAAAGCCACATACGATGACCCGTGGATTCCAAGACGGCGCCTTCAGGAAGGATACGACACTAGAGCGCCGCCACCGCCCGTTCCAAGGATCAGAGTTTCCCCTGGAGCCGCATGAAAGGGCAGTGAGAGCCACGACGACGCCTTCGAGAAGGGAACGAGTTTCTCCGCTGCCGGTCCGTCCGAAGATAGAACATGTTTTCACCACGGACAACACTCACCGCCACCGAGCGCCACACCCCGGCTACCACGCCGCCCACACGGCCATGGCCACAGGACACCACCAAGCCACGGGGTCGACCCAAGAGCACCGCGCAACCACCACCCCGACGGCCGCCGCCCCAGCATCCAAGACCTAGACACCATCTCACCGGAGATCCGCCGCTACCCCAACCAAAGAGACGAGCGGAAAGATCCCGACATTCCCACCCCTGGACATCTCCCAATGTTGAGGCCCAATAGGCCGGCAAAAATGGGCCTCCATTGACTCGTCCTGCCGCATCAGGCGCGGGATGAGCTCGGTCCTACAGCACCATGTGTGAGACGAGGTCGGTCCTGCTGAACCGTGAGCGAGACAAGCTCGGTTCGACGACACCGTGTGCGAGACGAGGTCGGTCCCGCTGCACCGGGCGCGAGACGACCGATGGACCGCAACTGGGAGAGGGCCAGCCATTCGACAGAAGTACAGCCCGGAGGATGAGGAGATGAAGCGAAGGTCGACACGGTCCGACCGCAAACGAGCCGACGCCGGAGTAGAGCCAGCCGTCGCCGGTTGCAGAGCCGCCGAACCACCATGTAGTCGCCGCGCCGCCGGACGGCCACCGCATGGACGATACAGCACCGCAGCCACCCACGGCCGAAGTAGCAACCACGCGACAGGCCACTGCCCTAACCCGCGCCGCCCGCCAGATTCCAGCCATGAGACCCGGCCGGCCCCACAACCACCCGAAGCCCATGCTCCGCCGCCACCAGCCGCCCATCCGGGACTCCAGCCGCTCCCCGGGCCGCAGGCCAGCCCCCAGGCCGTGGACCCGGCTGGATCTGGGCAGAGGACGAGTGCCTCGCAGCCACCAGCCCGCCGGCGGCGCCCCTGTCGCCCGCACTGGCCGCACCAGAGCCGCTGCCACGGAAGACCACCCCATGCAGCCCCCCGTGCCGGATCTTGATGTCCACGACCCCGCTGCCGCCCGCCCGCCCTCACGCGGCTGAGCCCCGCGTCAGCACGTCGCCGCCGCCCTACACCAGATCGCGCACACTCCAGTGGCGAGCGAGGGGGAAAAGCCCAGCCGCCGCCCACGCCGGCCGGACTTTTCCCGGCGGCGCACTCATGCGGCGGCGAGGAGAGAGGGAGGAGAGGGGGGCCTAGGCCGGTGACGGCTAGGGTTTGCCCTCCCATTCGCCTGCGGGAGCGACACGGGAGGGAGAGGTCTCTCGCGTTGTCGCGCGAGCTTCACCTAACCTGATTCATGTGTGCTGACCACCTTGGGGTTTTTTCCGTGGGTTACTGGTCAAATATAAATAGATTCATGTTTCTGGGATGGAGATGGCTCAGCATAGCACGGGAAAACGCCCGAGCCATTCGCAAGATTTCATTTCCGCATTGACCTAAGCGTCTGTCCTTGCATTTAATGCATCAGGCGGCTGGCTTATTTTACTTACCATACATCTCCAGTACACATATCAATACGCCACCTACACAAATCTACATGCAAAGCGGACGTGAGAGATTTCAGGAGCATTTGAGGCTGGGCTCAGAAAAGAATATCCGTCCAATTTTCTCAAATACAATGATATATATTTATCTTTGACGGGAAGTCCACACATTATGTAACAATACATGTATACTGGAAAATGAAATACCCTCGGTCTTTCTCTTTCCAGTTTGCATATCCATCAGGCTTGCCATATTGAGTAGTTAGGTGAGATGAGTTCTCTAACTGTTAGCAGTGTGTTGTGTTTTTTTTCAATATATTGGCCTTTTAGTTTTTTCTAAAATCTTAGAGACACTATGTTCTTCATTTTGATAAGTACTCCCTTTGTTCCAAATTACATGAAGTTCTAACTTTTGGCATAAGTTAGACTTTAAGTTTGAGCAAACATATAAGAAAATATGCTAATATTTACAATACGAAACACACACGCGCGCTGTGTATGAAAATACATTTTATAATGATCCCTTGAAACTAATTCGGGGTTGTAGATGTTAATATATAGACTTAGTCAGACTTAATATGGCAAGAACATAAGAACATCCATTAGAGTAACTAGTCATCAACCCGTGCATCTGCATGGGCTAGCACTTCTAATATTAAATACGTCCAAGCGGGTACCTATTATATTGATAGACAACATGGTTACAAATTCAAAAGTTGTTGCATGAATCATGTATTTGTTACATATAAGTTTCTAATAGGTATGTAATCAAATTCCATATTGCAGCATATATGTTTGTTTCATTTTGCTACCCGAAGAACATACATCTTCATTTTTTTCCTCAGAATTACGTTAGAATTTTATCTTAAAACCGCTTTGTGGATTAGATTTTATATGTGTACAACAATTAAGCAGAAGTCCTCTCTCAGGAACATTGGATGGCACCTAGTATAGTTTTAAAGAATTTGTTTCTATAGACTACAATGAAACAATGGACATACACGGTTTTCTATCAGCATATGTGAAACTGTAGCAAGAAATACACATAAGAGATTATATTTTCTCATAACTTTATGAGCCATACATTATTAAGATTTTAAGTTGTTGTGTTAACCAATAATTTCTTACAGAATTTCTTTTATGATGAATAGAGTGGTGGAACTATGTCATAGATTATTTGGATTTAAGTTGTGTATACCCAAAAACCTTAAAGAAATTCTTTTATGATTATTCATGCTTTTTGAATACTTTCTACTCCTACTACACATATATATCACATACGTAATTATGTGTTTATATGAGATATTTGTGCCGAATGATGCATCAAGTTTTTTTTGTGTTACTGTAGTAACTACATAGTTCTAAAGATGTTTTAGCAGGTATAATTTTCTCTTACTGATAAGGCCAAAAATAAAGACATGCATAGACATAATATATATATACGTAAGAAATAGGTATTAGCAATCCGCATCATACGAAGAATATCATGTGAATCCATCTAATTCATCAATCGAAAGTATGCCATTCGAAGTAGTATACATGTCTGTCAAAAGAATAATATTGTGTGCATACATAATTAATAACAATCAATGCTAGAGCTTATCTAGCATCTAGAGGCGTACAGGAGGAGCTCCTCGACCCAATCGGTACACGCCACCACTTCATGATATGAGCCAGCAGGAGGGGGCGGCCATGTAGAAGACTCCATAGCATTTTTTATGGCATCACATATTTTTTGGACCGGCAGGATATCTTATTGAAGGAGGCTTTTATGGATAATCAGCAAGGTGGTGTGGATTTATATCTTCTTTTCGTTGGACTTTTTATGGACGGGGCTTTACACTTTTTTTGGACGGGAGTGTTCCCTTTTTATTTGATTGAGGGAACGGATGGATGTTTGTTTTCTATATACCACTAATAAAGTTGACCGTGTCATATGCCTTTTTCTTGGGACAGGATCATCATTTTTTTTCCTTTTACATAGCCTGCACAATCCAGCGGTGTAATTAATTTCCATAATTTGGATTAATAAGAGAACTTAAAAGGTGCGGATCAGCCTGGTCACTTGGATTTATTTCACTTTTTTACGTTGAACATTTTCTCTATGGATAGAACTTGAAAGGTGCGGGTCAGACAGAAGATTTCCATTTTTTTATGTGAGACTGTCCTTTTTATTTTTACGAACAATACTCTATGGAGCCTGTCCTTTTTTTAACGTGAGACTATCTTTTCTCTATGGAGAGAACTTGAAAGGTGCGGATCAGCCAAGTATAGGAGTATGAGAACTTTCAAAGGTGTGCAGAATCAGTGGGGTATTTTTGATTTCTTTCCCTTTTTTACGTTGGACTTTTTATGAAGAGGCTTTCCAATTTATTTATTTTTTACGTGAGGTCGTCCCTTTTTTTTATTTTGAGGCGGGTAATCAGCTGGGCCACATGGATTTGTTTCTCCTTTTCAGGTTGCCCTTTTTCTGCACGTAGAGAACTTAAAAGGTGCGGGTTAGATGGAAACTTTCCTGTTTTAATGAACATATGAAAACTTTAAGGTAAATGTTTGGGGACGGCGCGCCGGCTGAACACTCGGCCGGTCGCTCGTGAGCCGCACGTTGGCGTACAATCGTACGATACAGAGCGCCGCTCTACTAGGAAAATATCTCTCCTCTCCTTATCCTTTCCTTCCGTGTTTCTCCCCCACCACTTACTCTCAATCTCTCATGGGCATGGCTGCTCCAAGCTACTGCGTTCCGCCAAGGCCTCCTCCTCTCCCGTAGCTCCACGCTACTGACCTGCTTCATCAATTCGAGGGGCTGATCTGCTACGGTGGCGCTGCCAATCCACTCATGCAAGCTTTTTTTGTCTTCTGGATGCAACAGGGGGTGGCTGCGTGCGCTGCCGCTGGGTTGTTGCCGGAGGTCAGGTGCGGCGCGGTAGGAGCAGGAGACGTGGTGTTGCGCGTGGCAGGGATGACGCCGCACGCATGACGGCAGAATTTGCGAGCGGCGGGGAGCGCTGAGATCCACTCTCCCTAGGGATGGATTCGGCTATCAATTTGCCCACACGGTTGTAGCTTTTGTAATCGCCGGTAGTAGCAATCTGGTAAACGGGTTGCATCCTTCTAAATCGCGTTCCAGCTTTTTTTATTTAAATCGCTGGTGTTGCATCTTTTCTTGAAATCATCGGATCCAGCTTCCCAAATCACCGGTTGTAGCTTTTTGATCAGCCGATTGTAGCTTTTTGGATCCTCGGTACCAGTTTCAGATAATCGGTTGTAGCTTTTTCATCAAATCGATTGCAACTTTTATAATCACTGGTTCCAGCTTTTTGAATTGCCGGTTCCAGCTTCTGATTAGTTTGTTTGCATTTTTTTATCGCCGGTAGTAGCTTTTTGAATCGCCGGTTGCAACTTTCGTTTTAGCTGGTTGCATCGTTTTAAATCGCCGGTTCCAGCTTTGAAAAAACTCACTGTTTTGTAACTCGCCGGCCACCGGTTTTGCTACAGCCATGACCGCCCGTGCTGTGGCCGTGGGGAAGCCGGCGTGTCCAATTTTTTGATGCGGGGACGGGGGGTGGGGACGGGGGTGTTGCAAGGAGTGTCGAGGGGAGCGGCAAGCTTGTCAGGGAGCGCACGCACAACTACAGGAAGGAAGTTTGGCTGGGAGGGGGACGTTTTTCCTGGGAGCGTTGACCAGAGGAAAAGACGAAGCAAGGGGAAGATGCGAGAATCGGACGACTGCGGCAGGCTAGATCGAACGGCTGGGGCCTGACCGGCCCAAAGTTGGGCCGGTGCGCCGGCGCATATCAGCGCCCAAACTTTAAAGGTGCGCCTAATCAGCGCGTCGTTTGGATTCCTTTCCTTTTTTACGTTGTGCTTTCTATATGAAGAGGCTTTCCTTCATTAATGAAGTGAGACAATCCTGTTTTTATGCGGGTAATCAGCTGGGCTGTTTGGAGTTGTTTCTCTTTTATAAGTTGTACTTTCCATAGCACGGAAGCTTTGTTTTTTTTTTTTGACGTGAGGCTATTTTTTTTATGAGCATATGGGAGGCTTTATTTGTTTTGTATACTACTAACTTTCGACGTGTGGGATGCCTCTTTTTTGTGGTACGGGACCATCTGCGGTACGCAAGTTTTCTTTTTATCCTAAATGTAAATTCTACAGTCCAACGGTTAATTAATTTTTGATGATGTGGATTAATGAGAGGTCTTGAAAGGTGCCTTCGATTAGTAAATATAAGATATAAGATAAGATTACCCAGCATGCATGATTTCATGTACGTGCAGCTATAATCATGAAGACCAGGCTGGAGCTATTTTTTGGAGAGAGAGAAATGTGGATCGCCTCTCGGCGGCGACTGACTCTGGCGCCTTGTTGGTCGCCGACGCCGCCGGGCAACTCAGGCTCCCGGTTCTCCTGCCTTGGTTCTTCCGACGCGGAGGAGACGACGCAAACGGGCCACGACACCTCCCTCGACTATTCTTCTCTTTTGTCTTCTGCAGTTCGCCGGAGGAAAACAGACGATGAGTTGGCAGACGAGTTCTGGGCGGACATCGACTACCCTACTCCAGCGTCTAGGGTTTGGGAGAGACCTTCGTCTCGACGGGAAGGTGAGGTGTCTTCTGTTTGCAGGTCGGACAAGATTGGAGAACCTTCGCCGGTCTATGTGGAGGGCGCGGCGGCCTCCTCCTCGAATGTGTCAGCGACGGCTGCAGCTCCCCCCCCCCCTCCCGCGGCGTCTCCGGGGTTCCCTACTGATCGAGGCCTCTGATCAAGCCTTGGATCGGCCCGGTTCCACCACCTCGGTTGTCCCTGCCAAGAACGCTCGGTGATCTACTGTCGCGAGCTTGTCTCGGCGATGGAGGAATCCAAGCCGGAGTTCCGTGGGCCTCCGCCGCCCTCGGGCCAACCCGAACGGGCCGTCACGGCGGTCGCTGTTCCATATTGGACATCGGCGGCTGCACCAAGTCTGCAGGCGTATCCTGAGCGTCCGCTTCGGATGGTTGATCTCGGCCGTTGGCTTGGACATATGTGGAACAGGAAAGTGCAGGGGGGAACCCTAATTTCAATCGCACCTTCGATGTCGTCATCGCCTCTCCCACGATGAAGCGCGGCGACCCTTCCATGCCGCCGGGCACCACCACCGGCCACCAGCCCTTGCAGCCTCCAACTTCTTCCCAGCCGACTTCTTCTCCGACGGGTGGCGCGCCTGGCTTCGCTCCGGGTGTATATGCACCGGTGCAGGCCGCGCAGCCGTATGTGACGCCGTGTGGCTTCGTGCTGGCGCAGCAGCCTCAGGTACAACAACAGCCCCTGCAGCAGTCCTCGGCGTATCAAGCTCACTTTCAGCAGTCGTTCTTCACTACCCCGGGTCAATTCGTGCAACAACACTAGTGCAGAACCGGGCTTTATCACCGATTCGTAAGGCCCTTTAGTGCCGGTTCTGCAACCGACACTAAAGTGTGGGGACTAAAGCCCCCTCCCCTTTAGTACCGGTTCAACATGAACCGCCACTAAAGGACCTGGGGGACCTTTAGTCCCTGTTGGTAACACCAACCGGGACTAAAGGTTTTTAAATTTTTTTGAAATAAAACAAAAACAGCCCACCTACTAGGTTGGCACGCCCTGCATATGACTAGAAACCCAAGCTCTAGTTGGGCCAGGATGCAGGCCCGTATGGCCCAGTAGGGCCCATAGGGCAGAAGACTTGCAATAGGCCCATAAAGGCCTGATTAGAGAGGAGCTCGACACGGTAGCCGCGACGGGGCTTATAAACCGGTCCGAGCTCCTCTCAACTAGCGAGGTGGGACTAAACATTATGCACTCCGGGTGGCAGCGCACCCCTTTAGTACCGGTTGGTGGCACGAACCCGTACTAAAGGGGGGGGGGGTCTTTAGTACCGGTTGGAGCTGCCAACCTGTACGAAAGGCCACCAGCTCCTTAATACCGGTTCGTGGCACGAACCGATACTAAAGGTTCGCCAATAATCTGTTCTAATGAGCACCGCCCGCGTAGCCGTTGGAACCGGCACTAATGGTCACATTAGTGCCGGTTCAATTACAAACCAGAACTAATGAGCTTCACATTAGGCCCTTTTTCTTCTAGTGCAACAGTCGTTCCTTCTTCAACCGACGGGGCGCTATGCACAGCAGCAGCAACAAACGAGAGTGTTTCAGTCTATGCAACACCCTGGTGCAGCCGGGACGCAGGTGGCCGCCGGCTTCAACGCCCGCATGCCACAAAACCCAGCCGCCACCGGTGTTCATGCGGCCGCACGCCCTCGGAAGCTAAAGTGCGGCAAGGGTGGTTGTCACAAAACTCATCAGGGAGCAGTTGTACCACCTACCACTAATCCACCGGCGGCCCCTACAGGTGCCCGCTTCTTCGCCTATGATGGCAGTGGGTTATGGGCAGAACACTCCTTTGCAGTTCAGCTCGTTGCAACAGCAGCCTACGATACAACCTTCAGGGGCAGCCGAGGTGACAGGTTATCCTAAGAAGGTATGGTGCTCGAAGTGCCAATATCCAGGGCACACTTATGATGACTATGAGACACAACAATACTATTTTATTTGCGACAAGATTAATCACCCGACAACCATGCGGCGCTGCCCTTCTCTCAAGATTCTGACGGTGTCCGCAGGGAGGATCTAGCACCACAGGATTCTTACGGCGTTGGTATCTATTTTTGGTGACTGTATCACTCCCAGTATCGTGGAGGCAGAGGTTGCTAAGATTTGTCAGTACCAGCAGCACTGGATGTAGGAGGCCATGCCACATGGCAAGGACGCTTTTCTCATGTCCTTTTCGAGTGAGGAGGTTCTTCAGAGGGTGACTAGCTTTGTAGTTTTCATCAAATCTCACAATGTCACTATCAAGTTTAAGCCTTGGAAGTCAGAGAAAGATACCACACCGTTTAGAGCTAATTCCTATCTGGGTTCATGTGCATGAGGTGCCTCACGCTCTCCGACACTTCTTGGGGCTTTGGGCAGTCGGCTCGGTGATTGGTGCTACTCTCGATGTTGACCATCTATGTTTGCGCCGGAGAGGAATTGTTCGTATCCAGGTAGCGGTATTGAACCTTGATGCTTTCAAAAGTAGCACAATTGATTCTCTTTCTTCAGACGTGGTGGTTCAAAGGAAAGGTTATGAGTTCCGGTACAATCTCGAAGAATCAGACTTCCGTGTTGATAGTGACTTTGTGCCTCGAGTCTGGGAGCACGACGATGATCCAGGGGGCGACAAGGGGCATGACAGGGAGGATACAGCGAGAACCGATGATCCAAGCAAGAGGTCCAAACCCACTTCATCATCCAACAACTCTTTGAACCCTAATACCTCGGGTGGTGTGGAGCCCATGCAGATGGCCATTGCCGTCACACCTCCGAACCCTCATCGAGGCTTACCCGTCACGGCTGCTTCATCGTCATTAAAGGGGTCTACTCCGTCGGGACATGCTACTTCGTCCAAGGCTGCTCCTCGTACGACGCCGGCGCCCCGGACCTCGACGCCGCCGTCTTCGAGTCGCTGGTCGCCACCACCTAACCCCCACATGGGGAGTCATGTGCGCTCCTTACCGAAGGGGACCGCTCCATCGCCGTCATCATCGCCCACTCCTGCCTCTCCGGCTCGACGTGGTGTAATCTTCTCCCCGTCCGTTCATGATGGCTAGGAGTCTGCCATGGCGGAGCTACGCGCGTTATCATATACTCCTCAGCCACCGGGGGGGCTTCCGGACTTGGGGAGGCTGAGGAGCAGCCCCCACTATCTTCTTCTTCATCGCCGCAACAGTCTACTACGCCTCTAAGAGTCGATGAGATGGGCTCCGAGGTCGATGTTAGTCCTTCGCCGCTGAGGCGCAGCAGGCGTCATCATGTCGGGACTGACGGATCAGCAGCCATCGACGAGGACTCTATGGTGAAGGCCATGCACAGGACTGTTGCTCGCAACCTCAAGTTCGGAGGTACCCCCTCTCGCAAATCTTTTATGTGTTTTGATAATTCCAAAGTATATTCAAATATCACTAGACTTGGGGTGTCACTAGGACGTAATGAGAATGAGATAGATTTTTTGTTCAATGCTCTAAAACAAGTGGAGTTCGACGGGCTTATGGTTGCTCCGAAGTTATCGAGTTTTGTCGACCCTCTCGTGCCAGATGAGGAGGATGAGGATGCTAATGCCAATCATGAAGGCAAGCTTCTCTCTTATTTGGTTAAATACACGACTGAAGTAGACCTTGACGATACTGTACGCGACACTACACTTTTTAAGCTTGTCGCGTCGGTGCGCAAGAACAAGTCTAACTCAACAAAGAAAAGAGGGCGCTCTTCAAGAAGGCAAAGGTCTCTAAACATAATGTTGGTTCATCATGAGAGGTGTGTTCTGGAATAGCAGAGGTCTTGGTGACTTAGCTAAACACAAACACATTGCTGATTGTGTAAAGTATCATAGGTTGGACTTTGTGGCTATCACTGAGTCGGGTAAACGTGATTCTCCAACACGTGATCTGGACCACTTTTCATGTGGTTTTGATTACGAATGGCACGTCTTACCGACGACCGGGTTGTCCGGAGGAATATTGCTAGGTATTAACTCTACATACTTACAACTATTGTCCACGTCAAAGGGGGAGTATCATATCAAATTCCACATTAGAAATAAGTCTGACAACTTCATCTGGAGTCTGGTGGCAGTATATGGCGCCGCTCAAGAGGAGTTTAAGTCTGCATTTCTAAAAGAACTGGTTAATACCTGTCGAGACAATCCCCTCCCATGTTAATTGGGGGGGGGGGATTTTAATATCCTTCGATATCAGAAGGAAAAAAACAATGATCGATTTGGCACTAGGTGGACTTTCCTCTTTAATGTTGTTAGTGACAGCCTTGATCGGAGGGAGATCACGATGACTGGTCGTCAGTATGATGGGGAACGTAGCAGAAATTCAAAATTTTCCTACGTGTTACCAAGATCTATCTATGGAGAGACTAGCAACGAGGGAAGGAGAGTGCATCTACATACCCTTGTAGATCGCTAAGCAGAAGCGTTCAAGTGAACGGGGTTGATGGAGTCGTACTCGTCGTGATTCAAATCACCGATGATCAAGTGCCGAACGGACGGCACCTCCGCGTTCAACACACGTACAGCCCGACGATGTCTCCCATGCCTTGATCCAGCAAGGAGAGAGGGAGAGGTTGAGGAAGACTCCATCCAGCAGCAGAACAATGGCGTGGTGGTGATGGAGGAGCGTGGTAGTCCAGCAGGGCTTCGCCAAGCACCGCGAGATATGAGGAGAAGGGAGAGAGGTAGGGTTGCGCCAACGAGAGGAGGAAACTCATGTGTTGGACAGCCCCAATGCCTCAAGTATTTATAGGGGAGAGTGAGGGGGCTGCGCCCCCTCTAGGGTTCCACCCTAGGGGCGGCGGCCAGCCCCAATCCCATCTGTGGGTGGCGGCCACAAGGGGGAGGAGAGGGAGGCGCAGGGAGCATGGGCCTTAGGGCCCATCTGCCCTAGGGTTTGCCCCCTCCCACTCTCCCATGCGCCTTGGGCCCCTTGTGGGGGGCGCACCAGCCCACCTGGGGCTGGTTCCCTCCCACACATGGCCCATGCAGCCTTCCGGGGTTGGTGGCCCCACTTGGTGGACCCCCGGGACCCTCCCGGTGGTCCCGGTACGTTACCGATAAACCCCGAAACTTTTCCGGTGACCAAAACAGGACTTCCCATATATAAATCTTTACCTCCGGACCATTCCGGAACTCCTCGTGACGTCCAGGGTCTCATCCGGGACTCCGAACAACATTCGGTAACCACATACAAGCTTCCTTTATAACCCTAGCGTCATCGAACCTTAAGTGTGTAGACCCTACGGGTTCGGGAGACATGCAGACATGACCGAGATGTTCTCCGGTCAATAACCAACAGCGGGATATGGATACCCATGTTGGCTCCCACATGTTCCATGATGATCTCATCGGATGAACCACGATGTCAAGGACTCAATCGATCCCGTATACAATTCCCTTTGTCTATCGGTACGATACTTGCCCGAGATTCGATCGTCGGTATCCCGATACCTTGTTCAATCTCGTTACCGTCAAGTCTCTTTACTCGTTCCGTAACACATCATCCCGTGATCAACCCCTTGATCACATTGTGCACATTATGATGATGTCCTACCGAGTGGGCCCAGAGATACCTCTCCGTTTACACGGAGTGACAAATCCCAGTCTCGATTCGCGCCAACCCAACAGACACTTTCAGAGATACCCGTAGTGTAGCTTTATAGCCACCCAGTTACGTTGTGACGTTTGGTACACCCAAAGCACTCCTACGGTATCCGGGAGTTGCACAATCTCATGGTCTAAGGAAAAGATACTTGACATTAGAAAAGCTTTTGCATACGAACTACATGATCTTTGTGCTAGGCTTAGGATTGGGTCTTGTCCATCACATCATTCTTCTAATGATGTGATCCCGTTATCAATGACATCCAATGTCCATGGTTAGGAAACCGTAACCATCTATTGATCAACGAGCTAGTCAACTAGAGGCTTACTAGGGACTTGGTGTTGTCTATGTATCCACACATGTATCTAAGTTTCCTATCAATACAATTATAGCACGGATAATAAACGATTATCATGAACAAGGAAATATAATAATAATCAATTTATTATGGCCTCTAGGGCATATTTCCAACAGTCTCCCACTTGCACTAGAGTCAATAATCTAGTGCACATCGATATGTGATTAACACTCAAGGTCACATCCCTATGTGACTAACACCCAAAGAGTTTACTAGAGTCAATATTCCAGTTCACATTGCCATGTGATTAACACTCGATGAGTTCTGGGTTTGATCATGTTATGCTTGTGAGAGAGGTTATAGTCAACGGGTCTGAACCTTTTCAGATCCGTGTGTGCTTTACAAATCTCTATGTCATCTCCTAGATGCAGCTACCACGTTCTATTTGGAGCTATTCCAAATAACTGTTCTGCTTGGAGTTATTCTAAATTGTTGCTCCATTATACGTATCCGGTATCTCTACTCCGAGCTATCCGGATGGGTGTTAAGTTTGCATCGACGTAACCTTTTACGACGAACTCTTTTACCACCTCCATAATCGAGAAAATTCCTTAGTCCACTAGTTACTAAGGATAACTTTGACCGCTGTCCTGTGATCCATTCTCGGATCACTCTTGTACCCCTTGACTAACTCATGGCAAGGCACATTTCAGGTGCGGTACACAGCATAGCATACTGTAGAGCCTATGTCTTAAGCATGGGGGACGACCTTCGTCCTTTCTCTCTATTCTGCCGTGGTCGAGCTTTAAGTCTTAACTTCATACCTTACCACTCAGGCAAGAACTCCTTCTTTGACTGATCCATCTTGAATACCTTCAAGATCATGCCAAGGTATGTGCTCATTTGAAAGTATCATTAAGCATTTTGATCTATCCTTATAGATCTTGATGCTCAATGTTCAAGTAGCTTAATCCAGGCTTTCCATTGAAAAACACCTTTCAAATAACCCTATATGCATTCTAGAAATTCTACATCATTTTTGATCATTAATATGTCAACAACATATACTCGTCAGAAATTCTATAGTGCTCCCACTCACTTCTTTGGAAATACAAGTTTCTCATAAACTTTGTATAAACCCAAAATCTTTGATCATCATCAAAGCATACGTTCCAACTCCGAGATGCTTACTCCAGTCCTTAGAAGGATTGCTAGAGCTTTGCATACTTATTAGCATCTTTCAGGATTGACAAAACCTTTCGGTTGTATCACATACAACCTTTCCTCAAGAAAAGTCGTCGAGGAAACAATGTTTTGGCATCCTATCTGCAAGATTTCATAAATAATACAGTAATCGCTAATATAATTCCAACAGACTCTTAGCATCGCTACGAGTGAGAAAGTCTCACCGTAGTCAACTCCTTGAACTTGTCAGAAACTTCTTAACGACAAGTCGAGCTTTCTTGATGGTGATACTTACCATCATTGTCCGTCTTCCTTTCAAAATCCATATGTACCTAACAGCCTTACGACCATCAAGTAGTTCTTCCAAAGTCTATACTTTGTTTTCATACATGGATCCTATCTCGGATTTTATGGCCTCGGGCCATTTATCGGAATCCGGGTCCACCATCGCTTCTCCATAGCTCGTAGGTCCATTGTTGTCTAGCAACATGACTTCCAAGACAGGATTACGTACCACTCTGAAGTAGTATGCATCCTTGTCATCCTACGAGGTTTGGGAGTGACTTGATCTGAAGTCTCATGATCAATATCATAAGCTTCCACTTCAATTGGTGTAGGTGCCACAGGAACAACTCCCTGTGCCCTGCCATACACTAGTTGAAGAGACGGTTCAATAACCTCATCAAGCCTCCACCATCCTCCCACTCAATTCTTTCGAGAGAAACTTTTCCTCGAGAAAGGACCCGATTCTATAAACAATCCCTTATTGCTTTCGAATCTGAGACAGGAGGTATACCCAACTGTTTTGGGTGTCCTATGAAGATGCATTTATCCGCTTTGGGTTCGAGCTTATCAGTCTGAAACTTTTTCACATAAGCGTCGCAGCCCCAAACTTTCAAGAAACGACAACTTAGGTTTCTCCAAACCCTAGTTCATACGGTGTCGTCTCAACGAAATTACGTGGTGCCCTATTTAAAGTGAATGTGGTTGTCTCTAATGCCTAACCCATGAATGACAGTGGTAATTCGATAAGAGACATCATGGTACGCACCCTATCCAATAGGATGCAACTATGATGTTCGGACACACCATCACACTATGGTGTTCCAGGCTGTATCAGCTGTGAAATAATTTCCACAATGTCTTAATTCTGTGCCAAACTCGTGATTCAGATATTCATCTCTATGATCATATCATAGATCTTTTATCCTCTTGTCACGACGATCTTTCAACTTCACACTGAAATTACTTGAACCTTTCAATATTTCAGACTCGTGATTCATCAAGTAAACATACTCAACGTCTACTCAAATCATCTGTGAAGTAATAACATAACGATATCCACTACACACCTCTGCCCTCATTGGACTGCACACATCAAAATGTATTACTTCCAACAAGTTGCTTTTCAGTTCCATTTTACTGAAACCGAGGCTTTCAGTCATCTTGCCCATGTGGTATGATTTGCATGTCTCAAGTGATTCAAAAATCAAGTGAGTCCAAACGATCCATCTTCATGGAGCTTCTTCATGCGTTTTACACCATTATGACTTACATGGCAGTGCCACAAGTAAGTGGTACTATCATTACTATCTTACATCTTTTGGCATGAAAATGTGTATCACTACGATCGAGATTCAATAAACCATTCATTTAGGTGCAAGACCGTTGAAGGTATTATTCAAATAAACAGAGTAACCATTATTCTCCTTAAATGAATAACCGTATTGCAATAGACATAATCCAATCACATCTATGCTCAACGCAAACACCAATCTCGATGGTAGAGGGAGCGTGCGATGCCTGATCACATAAACCTTGGAAATACTTCCAACACATATCGTCAGCTCACCTTTAGCTAGTCTCCGTTAATTCCGTAGCTTTTATTTCGAGTTACTAACACTTAGCAACCGAACCTGTATCTAATACCCTGGTGCTACTAGGAGTACTAGTAAAGTACACATTAACACAATGTATATCCAATATACTTTTATCGACCTTGCCAGCCTTCTAATCTACCAAGTATCTAGGGTAATTCTGCTCCAGTGGTTGTTCCCCTTATTACAGAAACACTCAGTCTCGGGTTTGGGTTTAACCTTGGGTTTCTTCACTAGAGCAGCAGCTGATTTGCTGTTTCATGAAGTATCCCTTCTTGCCCTTGCCCTTCTTGAAACTAGTGGTTTCACCAACCATCAACAATTGATGCTCCTTCTTGATCTCTACTTTCGTGGTGTCAAACATCGCGAATATCTCAAGGGTCATCATATATGTCCCTGATATGTTATAGTTCATCACGAAGCTCTAGTAGCTTGGTGGTAATGACTTCGGAGAACCATCACTATTTCATGTGGAAGATCAACTCCCACTCGATTCAAGCGATTGTTGTACTCAGACAATCTAAGCACAAGCACAACAATTGAGCTTTTCTTCTTAGTTTGCAGGTTAAGAAAGTCATCGGAGGTCTTATACCTCTTGACTTGTTCACGAGCCTGAAATACCAATTTCAGCCCTCAAAACATCTCATATGTTTCGCGACGTTTCAAAACCGTCTTTGGTGCCTCAAATCTAAACCGGTTAACTGAACTATCATGTAGTTATAAAAACATGTGTGTAGATGTTCACAACATCCACAGACCACGTTCGAGGTTCAGCACACTGAGCGGTGCATTAAGGACATAAGCTTTCTACTGTCCGCATAATCGCTACTGTCAACTTTCAACTATATTTTCTCTAGGAACATATCTAAACAGTAGAACTAAAGCGCGAGCTACGACATAATTTGCAAAGATCTTTTGACTATGTTCAGGATAATTAAGTTCATCTTATGAACTCCCACTCAGATAGACATCCCTCTAGTCATCTAAGCGATTACATGCTCCGAGTCAACTAGGCCGTGTCCGATCATCACGTGAGACGGACTAGCCAACGTCGGTGAACATCTTCATGTTGATCGTATCTTCTATACGACTCATGCTCGACCTTTCGTTCTTCTGTGTTCCGAGGCCATGTCTGTACATGCTAGGCTCGTCAAGTTAACCCTAAGTGTTTTGCATGTGTAAAACTGTCTTACACCCGTTGTATGTGAACGTTAGAATCTAACACCCGATCATCACGTGGTGCTTCGAAACACGAACTGTCGCAACGGTGCACAGTTAGGGGAGAACACTTCTTGAAATTGTTGTAAGGGATCATCTTATTTACTACCGTCATTCTAAGCAAATAAGATGTATAATCAAGATAAACATCACATTCAATCAAATAGTGACATGATATGGCCATCATCACTTTGCTCCTTTTGATCTCCATCTTCGGGGCTCCATGATCATCATCGTCACCGGCATGACACCATGATCTCCATCATCATGATCTCCATCATCATGTCTTCTTGAAGTTGTCACGTCATCAATTACTTCTACTACTACAGCTAACGGTTAGCAATAAAGTAAAGTAATTACATGACGTTTAAGTTGACACGCAGGTCATACAATAAATAAAGACAACTCCTATGGCTCCTGCCGGTTGTCATACTCATCGACATGCAAGTCGTGAATCCTATTACAAGAACATGATCATCTCATACATCACATATATCATTCATCACATCCTTTGGCCATATCACATCACATAGCATACCCTGCAAAAACAAGTTAGACGTCCTCTAATTCTTGTTTGCATGTTTTACGTGGCTGCTATGGGTTTCTAGCAAGAATGTTTCTTACCTACGCAAAGACCACAACGTGATATGCCAATTGCTATTTACCCTTCATAAGGACCCTTTTCATCGAATCCGATCCCACTAAAGTGGGAGAGACAGACACCCGCCAGCCACCTTATGCAACTAGTGCATGTTTGTCGGTGGAACCGGTCTCACGTAAGCGTACGTGTAAGGTTGGTCCGGGCCGCTTCATCCCACGATGCCGCCGAATCATGATAAGAGTAGTAACGGCAAGCATATTGAACAATATCGACGCCCACAACAACTTTGTGTTCTACTCGTGCATAGAATCTACGCAATAGACCTAGCTCATGATGCCACTGATGGGGAACGTAGCAGAAATTCAAAATTTTCCTACGTGTCACCAAGATCTATCTATGGAGAGACTAGCAACGAGGGAAGGAGAGTGCATCTACATACCCTTGTAGATCGCTAAGCAGAAGCGTTCAAGTGAACGGGGTTGATGGAGTCGTACTCGTCGTGATTCAAATCACCGATGATCAAGTGCCGAACGGACGGCACCTCCGCGTTCAACACACGTACAGCCCGACGATGTCTCCCATGCCTTGATCCAGCAAGGAGAGAGGGAGAGGTTGAGGAAGACTCCATCCAGCAGAAGCACAACGGCGTGGTGGTGATGGAGGAGCGTGGTAGTCCAGCAGGGCTTCGCCAAGCACCGCGAGATATGAGGAGAAGGGAGAGAGGTAGGGCTGCGCCAACGAGAGGAGGAAACTCATGTGTTGGACAGCCCCAATGCCTCATGTATTTATAGGGGAGAGGGAGGGGGCTGCGCCCCCTCTAGGGTTCCACCCTAGGGGCGGTGGCCAGCCCCAATCCCATCTGCGGGTGGCGGCCACAAGGGGGAGGAGAGGGAGGCGTAGGGAGCATGGGCCTTAGGGCCCATCTGCCCTAGGGTTTGCCCCCTCCCACTCTCCCATGCGCCTTGGGCCCCTTGTGGGGGGCGCACCAGCCCACCTGTGGCTGGTTCCCTCCCACACATGGCCCATGCAGCCTTCCGGGGTTGGTGGCCCCACTTGGTGGACCCCCGGGACCCTCCCGGTGGTCCCGGTACGTTACCGATAAACCCCGAAACTTTTCCGGTGACCAAAACAGGACTTCCCATATATAAATCTTTACCTCCGGACCATTCCGGAACTCCTCGTGACGTCCAGGGTCTCATCCGGGACTCCGAACAACATTCGGTAACCACATACAAGCTTCCTTTATAACCCTAGCGTCATCGAACCTTAAGTGTGTAGACCCTACGGGTTCGGGAGACATGCAGACATGACCGAGATGTTCTCCGGTCAATAACCAACAGCGGGATCTGGATACCCATGTTGGCTCCCACATGTTCCACGATGATCTCATCGGATGAACCACGATGTCAAGGACTCAATCGATCCCATATACAATTCCCTTTGTCTATCGGTACGATACTTGCCCGAGATTCGATCGTCGGTATCCCGATACCTTGTTCAATCTCGTTACCGTCAAGTCTCTTTACTCGTTCCGTAACACATCATCCTTTGATCAACCCCTTGATCACATTGTGCACATTATGATGATGTCCTACCGAGTGGGCCCAGAGATACCTCTCCGTTTACACGGAGTGACAAATCCCAGTCTCGATTCGCGCCAACCCAATAGACACTTTCAGAGATACCCGTAGTGTACCTTTATAGCCACCAAGTTACGTTGTGATGTTTGGTACACCCAAAGCACTCCTACGGTATCCGGGAGTTGCACAATCTCATGGTCTAAGGAAAAGATACTTGACATTAGAAAAGCTTTAGCATACGAACTACATGATCTTTGTGCTAGGCTTAGGATTGGGTCTTGTCCATCACATCATTCTTCTAATGATGTGATCCCGTTATCAATGACATCCAATGTCCATGGTTAGGAAACCGTAACCATCTATTGATCAACGAGCTAGTCAACTAGAGGCTTACTATGGACTTGGTGTTGTCTATGTATCCACACATGTATCTAAGTTTCCTATCAATACAATTATAGCACAGATAATAAACGATTATCATGAACAAGGAAATATAATAATAATCAATTTATTATTGCCTCTAGGGCATATTTCCAACACAGTATACCTGGGCCAATAACCGACCAGTGCCAACCTTTGAAAGACTGGACCGGGTGCTAGTTACCACCGACTGGGAATATAAATATCCTGTAGGCTCGGTTCAGGCGCTAGGGAGAATTGAGGCCTTATCGGATCACGCTTGAAAGCACAAGTGCTCCCTAGGTGGTTTTGGTAATTAATGTCAACATATCTTATGTTGGACTAACACTTTTATCTAGTATATTTCAGATAAGTTCAACAATGGAGTGGCATGGACCAAAGGATGTGGGAACTCCTTGAAGATGCTAAGGACAAAGGATTGGCTCAAGCTTCAAGATCAAGACTCTTCATTTTATATTTTAGTGATCCAAGATCACATTGAGTCTATAGGAAAAGTCAATACTATCAAGAAGGGATGAGGTGTTGCTCAATGAGTTTCTTGCTCCACAGTGCTTAGTGATATGCTTCAAAACCCTCAACCAATTTCCCACTTCCACACATATGACCTAAACCTAAAATCAAACTCGGCCCCACCGATTCTTTCTATCCGGCGCCACCGAGTTCAGATGTCATAGCCACTGCCACAAACCCTAGGCAAATCGGTGTCACCGATAGGGATCTCGATCTCACCGAGATGGGATTGTAATCTCTCTGTGTATGTCCATTACGAAAATCGGTCTCACCGAGTTTGAGCAATCGGTACTACCGAGATTACAATGCAAACTCTCTGGTTAACTTATTACCAAAATTGGTCCCACCGAGTTTGAGTAATCGGTCCCACCGAGTTTGCCTGACCAACTCTCTGGTTAGCTAATTACCAAAATCGGTCTCACAGAGTTTGTGTAATCTCTCTCACCAAGATTACGTTATGCCCTAACCCTAACCATATTGGTCCTACCGAGTTGCATGTCGGTCCCACCGAAAATCCTAACGGTCACTAGATTTGCTAAATCGGTCTGACCAGGTTTGTTGATTCGGTCCTACCAATTTTGTAAATTGTGTGTAACGGTTAGATTTTGTGTGGAGGCTATATATACCCCTCCACCTCCTTTTCATTCGTGGTGAGAGCCATCAGAACAAGCCTACACTTCCAGCATCCTATTTCTGAGAGAGAACTACCTACTCATGTGTTGAGGCCAAGATATTCCATTCCTACCATATGAATCTTGATCTCTAGGCTTCCCCAAGTTGCTTTCCACTCAAATCTTCTTTCCACCAGATCCAAATCCTATGAGAGAGAGTTGAGTGTTGGGGAGACTATCATTTGAAGCACAAGAGCATGGAGTTCATCACCAACACACCATTTGTTACTTCTTGGAGAGTGGTGTCTCCTAGATTGGCTAGGTGTCACTTGGGAGCCTCCGACAAGATTGTGGAGTTGAACCAAGAAGTTTGTAAGGGCAAGGAGATCGCCTACTTTGTGATGATCTACTGCTAGTGAGGCAAGTCCTTCGTGGGCGATGACCATGGTGGGATAGACAAGGTTGCTTCTTCGTGGACCCTTCGTGGGTGGAGCCCTCCGTGGACTCGCGCAACCGTTACCCTTCATGGGTTGAAGTCTCCATCAACGTGGATGTACGATAGCACCACCTATCGGAACCACGACAAAAACATCCGTGTCTCCAATTGCGTTTGAATCCTCCAAAACCCTTCCCTTTACATTCTTGCAAGTTGCATGCTTTACTTTCCGCTGCTCATATACTCTTTGCATGCTTGCTTGTTATGTATTGTGAATGTTAAACTTGTGCCTAATCTCCACTTGAACTTAAAGAAGTTAAAAAGTGCAACTTTGATAGTTAGTATCTAATCCCCCCCTCTAGACACCTCTTCTCGAGGTCCTACAAGTGGTATCGGAGCATTGGTCTCCATTGCCTTGGTTTAATCACCATTGGAGGAAGATGGATGAGTCTACTTTGGGGGGTCTTAGACGTAGAGTGCGTATACTTGATGGAGAGTATTTTCATGAGTGGAAAAATGAGATGCTTGTAATTTTCAATCAATATCATTTGAGCAAGTACATTACTAGCCCTTGTGCACCTCATGTTGATCCTATGCATCCTACTCTTGATGAGTCAATTGACATGATTAGGAATCTTAGAACTGTTAATATTATGACTAGAGGCTTGCCTAGAAACTTAATTATAAACTTGCCTACTCTTGAGTGTGCCTACACTATATGGAAATTTCTTGAGGAACGCTTTCCAAATTATTCCTTGAAAAATCTAGATGAAATTCTCCATAAGTCTATTGCCTTGAGTATGATGAATACTAGTGATCCTATATTTGGTGATCGTCTATTTGAACTTACAAACCTTATGTGTGCCAAAGGAAATGTTGGAACTATTGGTGATATTATTTCTGAAGTCATAAGAATTCATAAGCAAGATCATTGTCAAACTCAATCTAACGAATTACCCTCTCTAGGACCTGATCCACCACATGACGATGTTCAACATGGATACTGTGATGAGGATGATGATAGTGACTTCGATCTTGACGATGCAATGAGACATTTTGGTCTTATGGCAAATCTTCGGGGATATATGTCAGGAGGAAAGGAATGGGCTTGACATTGGATGTACCGATCACATGACCGGAGATAAAGACATGTTTCATGAGCTTGCTGAAAATGATAGTCCTCGAAAGTATGTCACTTTCGGTGACAACTCAAAGGGTAAGGTGGTTGGCCTCGGTAAGGTGGCCATCTTAATTACATGATAGCTCCATTCAGAATGTTATGCTTGTTGAATCTCTTTGCTACAACTTACTTTCAGTATCTAGACTTGCTGATTTTGGTTTCAATGTCCTAACTACTGAAGTAGATGGCCAAGTGTTTCGTCGAGACAATCATAAAATGGTCTTTACCGGTATACATAGAGGTGATCGAGGTGATCTTTACATTGTTGATTTCTCTAAAAAGGCTCAACCTAAAACTTGCTTCATTGCTAAATCCTCAAGAGGTTGGTTATGGCATAGACGACTAGGTCACGTTGGCATGAGAAACCTTGACAAGCTTATTAAAGGGAATCATATCCTTGGTGATAATGATGTCATATTTGATAAGGATAGACTTTGCAGTGCTTGTCAAGCAGGTAAACAGGTTGGAGGAAGGCATCCCGTGAAAAATATCATGACCACAAGGAGGCCACTTGAGCTATTTCACATGGATCTTTTTGGTCCCAACGCTTACAAGAGTCTCGGTGGAAATTCTTTTGGTCTAGTTATAGTTGATGATTTTTCAATATTTACGTGGGTGTTCTTTCTCGATGATAAATTGCAGGTCCAAAAGATCTTCAAAAACTTTGCCAGGAAGGCTCAAAATCAGTTTGAAGTGAAGATCAAGAAGGTTCGCAGCGACAACGGAACGGAGTTCAAGAACGCAAACATGGACACCTTTCTTGACGAAGAAGGGATTTAACACGAGTTCTCGGCTACGTACACACCTCAACAAAATGGAGTTGTTGAGAGGAAGAACCGGACGCTCATCGAAATGGCGAGAACGATGCTTGATGAGTACAAGACACCGAAGCACTTTTGGGTAGAAGCGGTTGAGACAGCTTGTCATGCAACAAATCGCTTGTATCTTCACAAGCTACTCGGCAAGACGGCATACGAGCTCCTCACCGGTAACAAACCCCAAGTTGGATACTTTCGAATATTCGGCTCAAAGTGCTACATTCTTGATAAGAATCGTCGTTCTAAATTTGCTCCTAAGTCTCATGAAGGTTTCCTACAAGGTTATGGCTCAAACTCTCACACTTACCGTGTCTACAACATTTTCACCCGAAAGGTTGAAGAGACGGTAGATGTGAAGTTTGATGAATCTAACGGCTCGCAAGTAGAGTAATTGCCAATTGATGTAGGAGACAAAGATCCCTCGGAAGCAATCCAAGACTTGTCTATTGGCAAGATTCGTCCAACGGACGTGAAGGAGAGTACCTCAACCGTCCAAGTGGAAGCTTCTACCTCACGACAAGGCGAACCAAGAGTTGATACAGAAGCATCAACAAGTGGGACACACCAAGATGAAGAAAACAAGGAAGTGCATCAAGATGAACGTCAACAACCTCCTTCTCCACCACGACAAGAGAACAACAATGCCAACAATGAAGAAGTCCAAGAAGAAGAACAAGATGAAAAAGAAGTTCAACCAAGAACCAAGCAAAAGCTTTCATGAGTTCGAGCAAGAATTGCTAAAGACCATCCCGTCGAGCAAATCTACAATGATATTCAAACTGGGAGAATCACTCTCTCTAAAACTCGTTTAGCTAACTTCTGTGAAAACTATTCTTTCATCTCTAGCATTGAACCTATGAAGGTTGAAGAAGCATTGGAAGATCACTTAGACAGACATCTCTCTAGTCATCTAAGTGATCACGTGATCCAAATCAACTAAATCATGTCCGATCATCATGTGAGATGGAGTAGTTTCAATGGTGAACATCACTATGTTGATCATATCTACTATATGATTCATGCTCGACCTTTCGGTCACCGTGTTCCGAGGTCATATCTGTTATATGCTAGGCTCGGCAAGTTTAACCTGAGTATTCCGCATGTGCAACTGTTTTGCACCCGTTGTATTTGAACGTAGAGCCTATCACACCCGATCATCACGTGGTGTCTCAGCACAAAGAACTTTCGCAACGGTGCATACTCAGGGAGAACACTTCTTGATAATTTTTAGTGAGAGATCATCTTAAAATGCTACCATCAATCAAAGCAAGATAAGATGCATAAAGGATAAACATCACATGCAATCAATATAAGTGATATGATATGGCCATCATCATCTTGTGATCTCTATCTTCGAAGCACCGTCGTGATCACCATCGTCACCGGCGCGACACCTTGATCTCCATCGTAGCATCATTGTCGTTTACGCCATCTATTGCTTCTACGACTATCGCTACCGCTTAGTGATAAAGTAAAGCAATTACAGGGCATTTGCATTTCATACAATAAAGCGACAACCATATGGCTCCTGCTAGTTGCCGATAACTTCGGTTACAAAACATGATCATCTCATACAATAAAATATAGCATCATGTCTTGACCATATCACATCACAACATGCCCTGCAAAAACAAGTTAGACGTCTTCTACTTTGTTGTTGCAAATTTTACGTGGCTGCTACGGGCTTAGCAAGAACCGTTCTTACCTACGCATCAAAAAACCACAACGATAGTTCGTCAAGTTAGTGCTGTTTTAACCTTCGCAAGGACCGGGCGTAGCCACACTCGATTCAGCTAATGTGAGAGAAACAGAAAGCCGCCAGCCACCTTTAAGCATGAGTGCTCGTAACGGTGAAACCAGTCTCGCGTAAGCGTATGCGTAATGTCGGTCCGGGCCGCTTCATCTCACAATACCGCCGAACCAAAGTATGACATGCTGGTAAGAAGTATGACTTGTATCGCCCACAACTCACTTGTGTTCTACTCGTGCATATGACATCTACGCATAAAACTAGGCTCGGATGCCACTGTTGGGGAACGTAGTAATTTCAAAAAAATTCCTACGCACACGCAAGATCATGGTGATGGCATAGCAACAAGAGGGGAGAGTATTGTCCACGTACCCTCGTAGACCATAAGCGGAAGCGTTATGACAACGCGGTTGATGTAGTCGTACGTCTTCACGATCCAACCGATCCAAGCACCGAACGTACGGCACCGCCGAGTTCAGCACACGTTCATCTCGATGACGGTCCCCGGACTCCGATCCAGCAAAGTGTCGGGGATGAGTTCCGTCAGCACGACGGCGTGGTGACGATGATGATGTGCTGCCGGCGCAGGGCTTCGCCTAAACTCCGCGACAATATGACCGAGGTGGAATATGGTGGAGGGGGGCACCGCACACGGCTAAGGAACGATCCGTAGATCAACTTGTGTGTTCTTGGGTGCCCCCTGCCCCCGTATATAAAGGAGCAAGGGGGGTGCGGCCGGCCCTAGGAGGAGGCGCGCCGGAGGAGTCCTACTCCCACCGGGAGTAGGACTCCCCCCCTTCCCTAGTTGGACTAGGACTTGGGGGAAGGAGGAGAGGGGGGAAAGGAAAGGGGGCGCGCTGCCCCCCCCCCCCTCCTTGTCCTATTCGGACTTGGGGGGAGGGGTGCGCGGCTGCCCCTTGGCCCCTTCTCCTCTTCCTTCACTAGGCCCAATAAGGCCCATTAGGTCACCGGGGGGGTTCCGGTAACCTCCCGGTACTCCGGTAAAATGCCGATTTCACCCGGAACACTTCCGATGTCCAAACATAGTCTTCCAATATATCAATCTTTATGTCTCGACCATTTCGAGACTCCTCGTCATGTCCGTGATCACATCCGGGACTCCGAACAAACTTCGATACATCAAAACATATAAACTCATAATAAAACTGTCATCATAACGTTAAGCGTGCGGACCCTACGGGTTCGAGAACTATGTAGACATGACCTAGAACTATTCTCAGTCAATAACCAATAGCGGAACCTGGATGCCCATATTGGCTCCTACATATTCTACGAAGATCTTTATCGGTCAAACCGCATAACAACATACGTTGTTCCCTTTGTCATCGGTATGTTACTTGCCCGAGATTCGATCGTCGGTATCCAATACCTAGTTCAATCTCGTTACCGGCAAGTCTCTTTACTCGTTACATAATGCATCATACCGTAACTAACTCATTAGCTACATTGCTTGCAAGGCTTATATTGATGTGAATTACCGAGAGGGCCCAGAGATACCTCTCCGACAATCGGAGTTACAAAACCTAATCTCGAAATACGCCAACTCAACATATACCTTTGGAGACACCTGTTGTACTCCTTTATAATCACCGAGTTACGTTGTGACGTTTGGTAGCACCCAAAGTGTTCCTCCGGTAAACGGGAGTTGCATAATCTCATAGTTATAGGAACATGTATAAGTCATGAAGAAAGCAATAGCAATATACTAAATGATCAAGTGCTAGGCTAATGGAATGGGTCATGTCAATCACATCATTCTCCTAATGATGTGATCCCATTAATCAAATGACAACACATGTCTATGGTTAGGAAACATAACCATCTTTGATTACTGAGCTAGTCAAGTAGAGGCATACTAGTGACTATATGTTTGTCTATGTATTCACACATGTATCATGTTTCCAGTTAATACAATTCTAGCATGAATAATAAACATTTATCATGATACTAGTGACTATATTTTAGGCGGTCTAAGTAGAATGTGGTTTTCAGCAAGATAATTTGTAACGAGCAAGTAACGATAGTAGTAACAAAAGTGCAGCAAGGTAGCCCAATCCTTTTGAGGCAAAGGACAGGAAAAAACGGTCTCTTATGATAAGCAAAGTGTTCTTGAGGGTACACGGGTATTTCATCTAGTCACTTTCATCATGTTGGCTTAATTCGTGTTCGCTATTCTTACTTAAACAAACCTCCTACTTATGATCCAGAGTTGATCTCTCTCTCTCTCTCTCTCTCTCTCTCTCTCTCTGATATGCATGCTACAACATCAAAATAACGTGCTGTTTTTTCATTGATCGCAATTGTCTTTGTTGAAGCTCCCGCTGTTGTTCCCTCTCTCCCTCCCCCTCCCTCTCCCTCCCCCTCCCTCTCCCTCCCTCTCTCTCTCTCTCAGTAACCATACTACCATAGGGTGCAAGTATTTGATCGTCCTGTTAAATACATAACGCTGTCCAGATATTAAGTAAATACTAGTAGCAAAATAAACAAAAAAGTTTAGATCTTGCGAAGAATATCACAGCAAGATAAAATAATCTCATAACGAACAACTGCAAATCGCATGCCAAATTCAGACAAACCTACTCCCACATCTGGATAAAGGCAACCTTACAGAAGCAAGACAACCCAATGCATAAAGGAAACCTCTGACAACAGTACCATGCATCCATCTCTTACAATTGTTATCGCCAACCTGAGCTTAGAGACCAAGTCCAGGAACAGTCGCTTACAAAAACAAAGCAACCAACTGTCAAAATCAACCATTAAAAATATGGACTATACTAGAAGCATATGACTAGTCCATCATGCCTACTCGTTTCCTACCAACAATGTCTTGACTCTAATGAATCGGAAGGCAAAAGAACCATCTGAATCCCAATATTTAATTGGCACAAGAAAAGGATTTACAAAAGAACAAATAGATTTCATGGATGCTTATTTACAGAAGTTTTAGAACACTGGCATGACGATGGTACAAGATCAATATGACTAATTAGGAAAAGGACAAGACAACTATTGAGAGAGAAACATTAATAGAACACACAAAAATTCTTAGATTACAATCAAATGGTTGAAAAACAATTAGATGGATTTTACTGTCAAATTTTATTATAAATTGGTTAGGTAATAATAGGAAATAATGTCAACCACTGCAACTTAACACCAAGACTATTTTTGTTATAAATTTGCTCGTTGATAATGGGAAATAATTTAGAAATAGACTGCTATTTTCAAGTCATATTGGCTTGATCATACATATTTACTGAATAATGCTACCACTCTTACAACTTAATAAGATTGTGGGATGGCACGAATGGTGCGGATCATGCCAGCACACAGGTTGGGCCACGACCCAATGTTTGTTCCTTCTATAAACGACTAAAAGGGGAAGAGAGAAAACATAAAAGCCATAGAAGTTGGAGCAGCGCAAAATGAATAAAGAGAGCATGAATGTATTGTTGTGTGGTGGTCCGCGTAGGTCGCTACAAGGTGTGTACGTGTGAAGCATATGATGCTGGTGTAGTTTCAGCTATAAGCATGTGAATGACAATCAGCCAACATGCCATGTGAAATGGCAAGGCATGCGAGCCTATAAACAAGGGCAATGGCTCATAAACTCTCATGTTCTGACAGAACAAGGCACTTGGTCATCAGATTACTGTTCTATCAAATAAAAAAGCAATAGTTCAGTGAAGTGAAAATCTAAAAAGTGAAATCACTTGGTGAAGTGAAAATCATGTTTGGACAGAACTAGACACTTGGTAATCAATTGGTGAAGTGAAAATCACATTACAGTTCTTTCAAATCACATTACATTTCTCTCATGTTCTACAAGGTTTGTACATGCGAGGCATGCTAGCAACAAAGACTAGGAGGTTTTTGGTGAAGTGAAATCCAAATAAAAAAGGCATGAAGGTCCTGGTTAATATCTAGGTAAAAGTGCAACAAAAAGAGCAATATTTTTTTATCTTGGCCTCAATTATATCTCAAACTGTCATTGAGAAGTTTTGTATCAATTCAATCAGCTCAACAAATGTTCAAGCAGAGAGAATCAAATGATTAAGTTTTGCACATGGAACGTACTATGCATACAAGTGGCGACGTCCGACCCTTGTACGATCTTAATCCAGCGGTTGTGCTACACTTCCTCATATGCTTTCACAGTCCTATATGTGCGTCGTACCAAAATCATATGGAAGCAGCCGTATGCATAACAGTATTATTTGCACATGCATGACAAGCAAGGACACTCGAATAAAAATATGGTAAAAAAATCCACCATTTTTTGGCTTTAAATATGAGCAAAGGCAGACCACCGAAAACAAAATAACCATTTGTTTTAACAAGGTTCAGAAACGAAATATTACAAGGAACAAACAAGTATATATATGAGCAGATCATTGTTTTCTACTTAGAATGGCTGATAGAAGTTGAACATACAACATGAGAGTCATGCAAATTTCTGATTCTCACTGTATAGAAACAACACAATTTTAATCAAGTGGGAAGAAGTAATCCATGCTGGTTCCATACTAAATAGCAATTAAAAGAAACCGAACAAGTGTATGTTTTCTTATTAGACAATAATCTGGATTTCATGGTCTATTGGCTTGATTATACATGTTGTGAAAACTTTCACCTCACTATTAGTGCTTCAGAAACAAGACATGTGAATATAGTGAAATATCTTTGCCACTGAAAGAAAGTGGCGATTAAATGGAAATGCATATACAGTTCTTCCACCAACCTTTGCTTGAGTTGGCTCACGATCATCTAAAACAATTACTTGTCGGATGACCCATCACCCAAGGTGGGATACATCTCCATATTTTGGTAAGTGCCCGGGGTTTTTCAGTGATGTTTGACCAACAACTTCCTGAATGCGCCACCTGCATATTGTATTGACCCTGAAGATGAGAGGCATACAAAGTACTGCAAACCCTTTGAGGTAATTAAAAATTGTCTGACCAACAATCCTGAAAGTCTCAATTAAGAGAACATATCTCTCCCGTAGAGATCAGCAGTGGCAATCAGTAGCAGCAACACAACGATCTATTGGTCATGGAGTCGGCGGAGTTTTAGAAAAATCATAAAATTAAATACTTTCTTCAAAAACTTAGGCGTAGACGGGGGGAATTGAGTGGTTAGTGTCCCAATAACCATAACAATGTCGATAGCTACTCCAACCATTTCCATTATTCTAGTAGACCAATGGGTTCGAGTCCTTATGCCCCTGCATTCATGGAAAGTCAATGGAGTTTAAGCACGACACAGTCAGATGCATCCTCCCAATCATAGAAGGATAGCCCGACATTAGCCCAGCAGAAGACACACTTAGATGCATAATCAATAAAAAATCATAATTTTTGGAGGTACAAAATGGGAGCGAAAATTGTGTAAAGTTTTCTCCATGATCCAGAGTTCAAGTAAATATTTCTCCAGGATTCAGAGTTCAGACCAACAGAACACCTCTTCTGTATCAAGGGACAAATAAATTTATGTGTTTTCTTAATTCCTCCAATCAAATATTTCTGGAACCACACGTTAATGGTGCTTCGGCAAAGGCAAAACAATTATTTCTAAAAATCTAAAAAATAGTAGCAAAACTAGTAGTTTCTGTAAATCCGAATAAATTTTCTCGCTCAACAAAAGATTTTCATGCCCATATCCAGGCTGCAGTTTCATAGCTATTTTCCTAGACCAAGATTTAACATGCCAGCAGGGGTACATGATGGAGGGAAACATATAATGACATGACAAGGAAATGTGAACCACTCATACGGAAGGAGGAACAGAGGATGAACTGTACATCTCCAGAAGCTTGTAACTGTAATTGACCAATTCTATATAACATTCGACATTGATACACATCTTGTTTATAGGTTTTCCTTTTTTACTATACAAACAAAACAACAGAGATAAATAATAAGACTACTCTGATAAAGTGAGACTGCCTTTAATGTCTAAATTATAACTATAGTTTGTGTGGTTGATAGTAGGAAATAGGGTTAACATCCTTCAACACAAATTAACGGCATCTTGCTTATGATCTATACATGACGTAAGTGACGTGTATTGTACACCAAAAGTTCATATGCATATGATTTTACAGAAAATTATTGTAACACTACTCCCCAATCACCCAAGTCACAAACATATTGATGAAGTAAAGAAGAATGTCATGTGCTACCATGTGTTTAAGCAAATTTGAGCAGTGCAAAAAGAATAAAGAACATAGGTCAGTTGTTGATGCATACATGATTTCACCTCGTACAGCATCCTTGACAGGAGCATAGCCCAATTTTGGGCGTTTTTGCTATGGTCCAGCGGTTTCCTGCCTGCATCCCGCCCTCCATGTCTGGTAGAATCATACGCATCCCTACAACTCAAGAAAAATAGTCGTTAGTTTCAGTAGTGCCATGCCAAGATGCCCTTAAAAAGGTTACATGAGAAAAGGGTGATGTTACAGAGAAGAGATGTCATCCTAAGCTGGGTGTCCGAAATGAGAAAAGGGTGATGTTACAGAGAATAGAGATGAGAAAAGGGTGATGTTACAAAGAACAGAGAACATAGATGAGAAAATGGTGCTGAGCGGGGCAAGACCAAGATCAAAGCATCTGTTAATACAGATTAATGCTATCTCTCAAGGGATCTATTTGTGACATACATAACCATATTATATACCATTAGTTCACACATATGTTTTGACCAAACAACAATTCTGAGAAAATGTCATGTCCTAACAGAAGTAGACAATTAGTAATCACATTTAGCACCCAAAATCTAAGCCAAGTACGAAAATTGCATAGCATGTGCAAGGAACTCAAAATATGTATATGTTAACTTATAAGACATTAATTGCTAGTAACAACCCTTCCAGCGTCAATGTTCTTTCTTCAGTTATTGTAGGTTACGTTTTATTTTCGACAGTTAGATAGTTGAGCAGAATGTCAGTTGTGTGTCTGCATCGACATTTGATTTAGCTCGCAGGTCTAACTACTAAGGGGGAGTCTCACGCCCCCTTAAAACACAAGCTAGTGATTTTCCTTCTGTAAGCAAATAAAAGGAGAATACATAAAGCATAAAAGTTGCAGAAGTTTCAGCAGCGCAAAACCCTCTTCTTCCACATTCTGTATGGGAGCTTTGAAACCACTTCATGAGGAGCATCTAAATAGTTGTTAATGAAGATTGATCCTTCATAGACCCTAGAATGATAACTCACTCAACATCAACTATCGACTGATTGTGTGAGGGAGAAATGTACTTTATGAAACCAAATAATAATGTTGGTCGCATGACAAGGATCCCGCCAGTCATCTGCACACACAAAAATAGAAGATGTGAAACAACAAACGAAGAAGCCATGTATGTGAGGACAGAAGTGCAAAGATGAAAGAATAAACATTGCACCATATAGATAAGTCAAATATGAGTTTATAATAACCTTTTGTGCCAAGCCTTCTTTCCTGAATATTTGAGGGAAGCTTTCCTGACCTATCTTAGTCAACCTGCAGCATATTATGAAGGCTGGGAAGTACATGTATTTCTTAAAGGACAAGCTTGGCACTTGTGAGTAGTAAAGCTGAAACTAAGCTACCTCCATGAAGAGAACTTAGATTTTTTTGTAAATATACACAACTCTATAGTTTAAGCCCTTGTAGCATTCTGGTAAAGTTGCTAGCAGTTTGAGATTCAGACAAAACTGCAGAGTGTTTAAAAAATTTCAACCAATGTAATATAGACTAAATGTACAATAATCATGCAAGTGGATTTAATTTTAAATATTAGTTTGTCATAGTACTTGGGATTCACAACATGATGTCTAGGGACCGAACATGATTATGATAGTACTTGGGGCCAACATAATGTATATAGACCGAACATGATTAACAACAACATGCAATGTATTTTTATAACACAAAAGGAAATTTGGACTAACTAGCCTCAGTGCAGCAATATGCCCCAAAATAAACTCATAATGAAGTGCCAGAAAATAAACGATGTTTCATGTTCATGTAGTAAAATTTTCAGAAACAACCGAAGCCTGACATTGCATATACACCATAAAAATTTCATCTACGAAAAACCAGTATATTGCTGATCCCCAAGTGCCCGATGACCTCGGTGAGTTTCCCCAGGGGGGTAGCACTTCATCTTGACATCAGGTGATGTTGTGCAGAAGGGTATTTCTTGTCTGCATATCTGCCTCAAGAACCATTAGAACCATCTGCATCCAAGTGTCACCATGTCCAAAAAAATACATCAATTTGAATGGCTCCATCCCCAGATTTCCAAAAAGAGAGTTAGATCGAGAAAAGGCATGATCTTTCATAGAGAGGGTGGACCAAACCGTCAAGGCTGAAATCAGAATTAGGTTGGGGCCACAGGCATGGTACGGGTGCCAAAGACAAGGGCCGCCGCGGATGTTCCGCCGGCAATAAAGATGACATGGCCGGTCGGCTGCTCGCTCGACGACGGACAATATCACCGTTCCATGCTAGCCGGCCACTACTTCATTGACACGGCGTGGCACAACCTTCGGTCGGCGGCTGCTCGATCTAGGCGTTCTAGATGGATGAAGGGAGGCGTTGGATTGAGGATAACGTATGGCAATGTGTGGGGCGGGTTCAGATCACAAGCTTAGGGGGCCGTCATTTATAGAGAGAAGATAGCGTCAAGCTTTCCATCGATGAGCGAGCGGAGATTGCGGAGAGACGTCAGATGGGAGCGCGATCCGCGTGAGGCACGCGAGAGGAGGCGGTAGCCGTTGGATCGCAGTGGGTTGGCGCGGCAAGAACGGAAGGGCGGGAGTAGCGGAGGAGGAGGCTGCCCGTGCATGCATGGTGATTAAATGATGATGAAAGCGTTGGACTGGGAGAGAATTCAAGGAGCCCATAATTTAAGGAGTTACGACATCAATTTGTCCAGCTTCCAAAGGGTCAGACTTGTGATTGATTCCCACACAAATTGATGCCTTTGCATGTGCATTGGGAATTGATTTCCCTTCATATACGGTTAATTAAGTTTCCTTCCCTCCATGTACGATTAATTCAGTTTCCTTCTTTTATTTGATAAGTTTCCCAACAATTAGTACTATTCTCTCCAATCACTCCAGGCAGTTCCATAGGACGTGGGATTTTTTGCACTGATTACATTATAGTTTATTTCCTAATTATACTACTGTGAATCACATCATATCTTTCACTGAGATACTGAATCGTGGGAGCCGTTGGATCGGCATATTAGACAAGAGAAAAAAGATAGCTCATGTATTGGATAGTTGTATGTGTCAGATATGTATGCGAGCACTGCAAATCAGAAACGTGTGAATGGTGTCCTCTGTAGATGCAAGCAAAAATGGCTCCAGGAGCACTGCAAGGCCACAAGGTGCTTCCATGATTTTTCTTTCACATGCATGTATACGATACGAGCATTTGATTATCCACAATATTTGCTTGTTGATTAAGATCAATCTCAAGCGCCATGACAAATTCATCAAAACTAAAAAAGATTGGCTACATATACAAGCTCCAAAAAATTCATCCCTAGAAGCACGATCATCCATCAGCTACAACCAAACCCAACACTACAGTTTTGTACATGCAGGATCATCTTTACCAAAAGACTCCCTCGCCAACAGGTTAAAACAACTCCCACCACCCGATGGTACCAAAAAAAGGGCAAAGCATCCAACTCCAGTGCTCAGCTCAGCTCAACAACACCGACAAAGGGCTTCGATATGTTTTCGACAGTTGGTGATGAGGCCTCAAAAGAGTCGCTTCGTTCGTCTTGGCCGAGGGCTCCATAGAATCCTTCATTGCTGCTGTACAAACATGACATGGTACAGGGGTCAGTATCATGCATAATGGGTTCGTTCCTGCTAGTCCACAATGCCCAAAATGACAAACCTCAAGAAAAACTAGGCATGCAAATTTGGAACTTTTTTTAGTGTACCCTCCAACCCTCTTTAGTTCAATCAAATGAACTAAAAATTCAGAAATAATGTAAATTCTGAGAAGTTAGTTCATTTAGTTGAACTAAGGATGGTCGGAGGGTAACCTCAAGGTTCCAAATCTGCATCCCTAAGAAAAACAGTGCAATCACATTTCGTCCAGCAGGGCAGCAAGCTAAGAAACACAAACCAAATCATACACTTTGCTCCATAATAGAGAAATGCAGCATTTTCATTAGTTGGGGGGCTTAGTTTTCGCATTTTGAATCCTATTTAAGCCTTTTGCTATACAATCAGTGGCACTTGGAAATAGTATAAACCAAGCCAGCTCATAGGCGAAAAATTGCATCTTCGAGGCCACCAGATCGGTGCTAGAATGAAGATTAAGCCATCTACATCAGCTAGTTCGTCGCTAATGTCAGAACCAACAAAACAAGAAATTTCTTGAGTTAAACCTAAGGTTTCATATAGGGACTCAGCACAGGATCGTCTCATAATTTTAAAGATCCGCACGCACAAGAGACATAGGAATCGAACAATCTTATCACTTCTGTAAAACGATGACACTAATTATTATACCAGAAGCCTGATAGGAACAAACGTTTGTACCAGTCGGAAAAAAGAGCACCGACACACTAGAACTTGCCATAACGCAATGGCCAGCATAAGACTCACCACGACGCGATGGCCATGGGCACACAAGCACACAAGAGAAATCAGAGCGGAGAGGAATGGAGGGGGCTTACCTACGTCAGAGAGGAATGGAGATTTGTGACAACTGGTTGATTTTTGCCTTGAGGCTCTCTGAAATTGTGCTCATTGCAAAGGGAATTTTTGCCTTGGAGTGAATCCATCCTTTGGCTTGAAACACCTACATGAGAAAACACATCCAGATTACAAAAAGTTGGCCGGTTGCAACCTACTACAAAGTGAAATCTGCTCACTCAACACAAGAAAAATTGACAAGGGCATAGTTGGAGGCTTGCTGCATCATGGAAAATGAAGGCAGTACAGGTGAACACACAACTCAAAAGAGAACATGGAATGATCACCAACTATTGCTATTAAGGATCACGAAGATCCCTAGCCAGGAAATTCAATCAAGAACAAAGCAACATGCTATCACATTTCTCTTTGATAACCCATATCATCATAACCTAAAGAACTCAAGCCTTCTTAATCAAAATGTCTACATAACTCATAGATGAATCTCAATATTTTTGTGTGTATGTTCTAATCCCAGATAACATGATTGGATTCATCCCAAATTGACGAGAAAATATATGGAATCTCAGATGGAGTGTCGACGTCAATTACATAAAAACAACAATTAAGGGGCACTCGATAATGAACTTTCCAAAGTTTCACCCAGTCGACTCATCATGATAAAAGTAATTCTGACATGATTAAGAGGACAAAATTATACCTTACATGCCAAGTTGTTGTCCATGATCTTCTTGCAATTGCTTTCTTGTATGAAAGGGAAGCATCAAAACTTTGTTCCAGCAGACAAAATAGTAGAGAGCTCTCAAATGTCCTTAAGATACGTCAAAGAATTAGCTACAATATCCAGTAAGAGATCCAGCAAGCTATATCATAGGCAGACAAAAGAATATACCACTCCTTGCATATTTGCAAGACAATTACCATGTGCTAAACGGTTTGTGACAGCCGGTTGATTTTGCCTTGATTTCCTCGGGGCTCTCTGAATTTGTATTGCTTGCAGAGTATACCCTCGGAGTGAAGTCCTTCGGCTTGAAAGCATGGAAAGTGTTGCAGGAGAAATACAGTCAGGTTAAAGTTGGCAGTCACACTCACTCGGTACTAGAAGGATTGAAAGAGCTTGTATACCCATTCGCAACACACACCAATGAGAATGCCTTGCTGTACTGTATGGCCATCATGGGCATGGTTGGGGCCTTGCTGCACACAAGAAGATCATAACTATTAGGTAAGGTGGAACGTGACTAGCTAAAAAAAATAAGCAAGCAAAAGAACCACTGTTGTGTGTTGGAAGGTAGAAACACTAACTTGTCCATCATGCTCACTTAACAAAGGATTGACTGAGTAGTAGCGTTGGCCCAATCTTGTGTCTGAAGGCCAAGAAATCAGTGCATCTGTTAGTTCAACCTTTAATTTACATACATACATACATATATATAATTAACGAAAGAAGAAAAACGGTAAGTCAACGTTCAAAACAGAGTAGCCCTAAAGAAATCACTTCTCGTAATTTCCATTGTCAGTTTCGTTTCAGTCTCATAAATGGTGATTGTTTTCATTTCCATGCTTCATGACAAAAAAACACTCGACGATTCGTCCCAACACAAGCAACAACATAGAGACTAGTAATGAAAAAAGGGCGGGGAGCTAGAACAACACAACACCTTAATCTTTGTCAATTAGCATCCTACTGGACAAAAGAAAAGCATGATATATTTCGATTCTGACACAAGCAGAATGAAAAAAAAAACTCGGCCATTCATGGTACCAACGGCTGGGCATTAACAAACTTACACAGTTTCTTGCTTTTTTTAAAGCTATGCATTATTTGGAGCTCATAGATGGAACCACAATTTGTAGTGTCCCAGAGAGAATTAATTTATCTGCTATGACAATTTATGCTTCGGGATTTCAACATGATTCAAGTGCTCAGTATTTACGTTTTGAACCATTTCTACACGAGAGGAACACAAATGAAGCTAATTTATAAGGCAGAGATCACAATCATGTCCACCTAAACAGACCACCAAATGGAATCAGATTAACATACATGTGCCCTTGCTGGACTGTTTGATTCATCTATCGTATGTTTATATACAGTACAGGGTCGGACCTGAACCCAAGCTATCATGGTCAACTATATATAGTAGATACGTATGTGCACGTGCTTGCCAAAAACTAACAACGCCTTACTATCTTGATCGGCCGGGCAAGAAGGCAGAAATTCCCATCAAGTTTATGCAAGCACAGTAATGTAATGGACGTCGTCGGCGAGGATGCCGCGACATTTGCCGGTGTGGAGCAGATGAAGAGGAGGATAGCCACGGCGGAGACAAGGGCGGCTGCGGAGCGCCCCCAATCTACGAGTGACACAGAGTTGTCGGTGATACGAAAAACTCTACCATCGTCTTTGGTCTGACAGGGTAATCAAAACAGTACAAACATTAGCAAAACTAGCTCTGGATGAATGCACAGGCAAGAACAATGTATTTTCTTATTAGAGAAGAACTAGACCACAATAATACACTCATTCAAGATCTTCAACTATGCAGAAGTAAACCCTGGAAAAACAATCTAAGATACAACATAAAATGGGGAGCATCCAACATCAAAGACCATATGAAATGAGCCATTTGACCGTCTTTGGCTTATTGTGATTGTGATTATATAGCTGATCATATTTAGTATCATAGCAACGTAAAGCCTACCTGTGGACCACACTAATAGCCAGGACAAGAATATGAGCTACAACAAATTAGATATTCGTAAGCCTTAACAAAACTTTAATGGTTGCAATGAACCATGCCAAGATATGCAAGCAAAAGGGAAAATTATTGGCAGATGACCACAGGCCCAGAACAATATGAAGCTTGGTTCCATGGCAGGCACTAAGGCCATGAACCAAAAGTGGGAGAACTGAGGGAAGGAGAAGAGTCTTCTTACCACCACGCGCCCATATCCGTCGGCGGCAACACCCGAGGACGGCGACGGCTTCCCAGACTGGTCTAAGGCATCATTCTCCTTGGCACCCACGAGATGTACCTGCACGTGCAACCTTGACTAAATTCCAACACTGTTTAGTCAGACGAGAAGTGCACACTAGGTGATTTCATGCTGGAGTCTTACCTTCTTTTAGCCATATATATTGTGGAGCAGAGGAGGAGGATGTGGCACTGCAGAGACGAAGGCGGCAGCTGAGCGTCCCCAATCAACTAGTGACACAGAGTTGTCGGTGACACAAAAAACTCTACCATGGCAATCAAACATTACACACATAAGCAAAACTAGCTTCAGTTGAATGCACAACCAAGAACAAGATAGTATGTTCTTATTAGAGAAGAACAAGACCACAATGAAACACTCATACATGATCTGCAACTATGCAAAAGGCAAGCACTTGGTGATTTCGGAAGGAAATAGTTACGCATAAGGACAACTCAAACTCTTGGGCCAGATTAGACATGTCAGCGTGCATGAATCAAAGAGGGATTCATTAACTGCACAGAGCAGTTACGCATAACTATTTGGAAATAATGGACTATGTTCTATTCATTTAAGTGATTGACGTTTCATTCATGATCAATTCTCCATCTTCCAACCACCCCCTCTCATAAGAAAAAAGTAATACATTAATAGTACTGGATCCATATCTATGGCCTCGTCGTCGACCTATAGGACACGTTCGTGCATGGATAGAGAGTAGCAGCAACAACAGCAGAAAGAGTAGCCTAGGTGGTTGAGCAGCGGATGAGTTGTCGAGTCTAACTCCTCTTATACAAATTAAGCTCAACTCGTGCTAATTGGAGGAAGTCCATTTGGTGGGAGACAGCAGCGGGAAGCCCTCTCACCGCTGCAATTAATGGAGCACGCCAACTGCTCTGAATTTACTGGAGACACGTCGTTTCTGTACCAAAGGAAAGGTACACAAGAAAACAAGCTGATGGAAGTGGGATTCAGTCTATAGAGCATCCATTCCATGCTAAACAGAAGACAAATAATTCAAATACAATAGCAATCACAGTATCCAATTAAGGCTGGAATTACAACTCTAAGCAAGCCTCAAGCTAGAAAAAATAAGCACAAGACAGTGACTAGAACAGCAACAGTAAAGCCTAGGAAAAAAAATGGGGATTTGAGGAAACAATGCAACTGGCTGCAGTTAGGGCATCCAGAGACCATGCAGAACGAGGCAATTGCGCGGAGTTGAGCCTAATTGGACATAGCCGTGGCACCAAGGCCGAGAAACTAGCTTTGGATGAATGCACAAGCAAGAACAAGATATGTTCTTATTTTAGAAGAACTAGACCACAATATATAGAATACTCATTCTTGATCTGCAAGTATGCAAAAGGCAAGCACTCACAAGTACTCGGTGATTTCTGAAGAAAATAGTTACACATAAGACACCATTGTTATCAGTTATTCTCAATAGCCGAATCATAGCTTTGGTACTTGAACCCTCAAGATAGAGTATTTGTGACTTGTTGGTTTCCCATAGAAAGTTCATGCATGTCCAGGTTATGATACTGAAAGAAACAACAGCCATGATAAGATTTTCTCTGCATGCTTACTCATAGAAGATTTCTCACAGGCGCCCCATCTGTTACATGGCGGATTACAAGCAACCCAAACTCTGCAAATGCATAATCCCAATCTCAGCTGAAACTCTACCCAACTAGAATTGCATTCCAAACATCAAATAGCAATATCACTGTTCATTGCATGAAAACTAATTTCCCTACTCTAGCGATGTCAGTCGATGCATCGGAACTGTTCCTATCAGTCTGCAGACGAAAAAAAATCTGACCTCTGAATTTTAGCTACTTAACTATAGGACACGTCCGTGCATGATAGAGAGTAGCAGCAGCAACCAAAAGAGTAGCTTAGATAGTTGAGGAGCGGATGAATCGTCGAGTCTAACTCCTCTTATACAAATTAAGCTCAACTCGTGCTAACTGGAAACAACAGGAAGTCCATTTCGTCAGAGACAAGAGCGGGAAGTCCTCTCGCCGTCAACTGCTCTGAATCTACTGGAGACATGTCGTCCTGTTGGTTTGTGTGTACACAAAAAAACAAGCTGACGGAAGTGGGAAACAGAGGCACAGCCGACGGTGCAGCTCACCACGTACTCCTATATATATATATATATATATATATATGTATATATATGTATATATATATATGTATATATATATATGTATATATATATATATGTATATATATATATATATATACATATATATATATATACATACATATATATATATATATATATATGCCTATACACGCAACAACGAATACAACATTTTTTTTCAGAACATCTGAACCCGGGTGTCAAAGCGCCCCTTCCCCAAAGATGCTAAACCCGGGTGAATAGAGCATCCGAGGTTGATGCTAAACAGCACTACAGCAGACCTTTCAAGAGTCAAATACTGGCAATCATATAATAGTATCCACTTAAGACATGAATGAATTTACAACTCTAAGCAAAAGCCTTAAGCTGTAAAAAATAAGCACGAGACAGTGACTAGAACAGCAACGGTGAACCCTAGAAAATAAATAAAATTGAGGATTTTACTTTAGGGAAACCAAGCCAGCAATTAGGGCAATTATAATTGAGCCTAAACAGCGCCCAATTGAGCCTAATTTGTCATGGCCGTGGCACCAAGCAGGCGACGAGGTGAGAGAAATTGGAGGCGAGGGGCAGAGAGAAGGAGAGGGAGAGGAGACCTTCCTTGAAGGGCTCCATTCCATGGCGTGGTCGTCGTCGAGAGCGGCCCAGCTCTGTCCTCGCGCGCGCGGAAGAGCGGGGTCGGAGGGCAGCGACAACACGGCCGCGTGTCCGACGGCAGGGCACGGCTGCGTGTGCCGCCCCCTCCTCCTCTCCAGACGCACTAGCGTGAAGAAGGCGGAGTCTTGGGCGGCCGGGCACACCGAGCACCCCGAGCGCGGATCCTGGAGCCTCACTTGGTCGCGGCCGGCAGGACGAGCAGATCGGGGAGCGGGAGCGCCGCCGACTCACCGGCTCCATCCGGAAGCGCGAGCGCCGAGGAAGAGAAGGGGATGGCGGGTTGGGTGAGAGGGAGGCGGAGGAAGGCGAGGGGCGGCGGCGGCGCATCGGAGTCGGAGATGGGGGCAGCGGCGGCGGCGGCGCGTCGGGAGAGGAGAGGAGAGGAGACATCTCGATGCGGGGTGCCTCCCTTTTTTTTCATTTTCATTCATTTTCACTTTTTTGAACCCTGAGTTGACAGCGCTAGTTTTGGCACCAAATTTTCAGACGAAATCTCGTTTCGGTGATTGACCGTCAAAATTCCCGATTTATTATAACAATGGGTTGACACGCCTCATCTTTATGTCCGCTGCATTGCTAGTAACACGGACAAACACGCCTATGATCGCTTGTGGCCGATTTGGTACGTGGCCGGCAAGCCCGGGCCTTCCTATATCCGCCCTAAATTTGGGTTGGGTATGAAGGATGCCGTTTAGCCACGACGTTTGAGGCCGTTATTTGTTCGGTAGGTGACCGGGCCGTCCGTCCAAACGTTTGAGGCGGGTATGAGGCGCCCGGATCGATAGATGCTCTAACAGAAATAAGCAATCAATCGATGGAAGAGTGAGATGCATTAATTAATTAATTATTAGTACAATTTTTTTTAAGTATCAATTACAAATTACAATCAGTGCAAGCACCACGCTCGACGCGTGCAGTTTTTCTTCTTCTTTTTTCTTTGCGGAGAGCCTTGATTACGGGTACTAGCGGGGGTAAAAAATAAAACAAGATTCGACGCGTGCTCGTATCGGTCCTCAACTCAAACGACCGGTAGGATCGGACAAACACGCCTGGGTGCCACAATCAATCGGCCGGATCGACCTCAACTCATTGTTACGTATGGGTTGTGAATCCTCGACTTGACATCAACCTAGCGATATAATTTAGCGCCGCCCTCCGTCGACACATGACGTGTGGGTCCTACATGTTTGTTTAACCGCCAGCACGTGCTGCCGCGCGCGTCAATCCCACATGTCACTACCAGAGCCCAGTATTGTGCGGCAGCGCGCGGGAGGCGGGACGAAGGAGGTCGCGGGTGGAGAGGTCGTTGGCTATCCAAATGCACCGGCAGAGGAGAAAGAGAGAGGGATGATGGCCTGTTTGCTTTGCGTGCACCAATATATACTAGTTGTTGGTGGAGCTCCTCGGGCCGCACGTGACCTCTCATGCCTGATGAATGACCCGCGGCAACAACGACGACGATATCCCGTGACCGACAGGAGGCGTCGGCGCACCCGCGCGCGAGTTGCGGATGGTGGGCGGATGAAGAGAACGGTTGGGAAAGAAAAAGGAAAATGATGTGTGGTCGAACTAACTGTGCAAACGTTGGATGGAGCACAGTCGAGTCCCGCCGAGACCGCTGGCGACGGCGCCAGTAATACGTACAGAGAGTTTACAGAGATTAGGTTTAGAATAGAGTTTAGTCCGGTTTGTATGGAAAATGTAATAAATTTCTTACGGTGGTTTATATGAAACGAAAACAAAAAAAACTGTAATGAATTTCGTCGGTTTATATATATATAGAAAACTCCACCGTGTTTGCGTGAATTTTGTCCGGTTAGTTGAAAGAGTGGATGAAATGTACGGGAGCAGCGTTGGATGGCCGGCTCCTGCAACAGCGGGCACGGACGGGTGCCGGAGCGAATTTGGTGCTTCAACTAAGCAATCTTTTTTTTTATGAAGTGTGCAACTAAGCAATCTTGGATGGGAAGATTGAGATGAGACGGAGTGATTTTGTTTATTACTGTTTTTTGAGAAAGTCGTGCATCATGCATATGCCTCGTGAATGTTAAAAAACAAATATACGTATGGTCAGTTATGGCCTTCCCTTGATTCGATCGACGCGTGACGTGGTTTTTTTTCCTTGTTTGCCGAGAGCGCGCGCCTTAATTATGTGCGCTGGCAAAAAAAAAGCGCGATTCCAGCCGCGCGAGCCGAAACACGCATACAGTGCACGGGCTTACATGGACTCGATCTCCCGGATCCGACAAACATGCCTGCCAAGATGGTCCTCGTCGCAGTCGAACAGGCCCGTGGACACGGACGAAATCACTGTTTTAACCTTGTCAGAAAACTATAGCACAAAATGAACTCTCCATGAAAGTTTTTCACAATCTGAGCATTTTAGCAACGCCACAAACCGTGGCGTTTCTGCTCCATATAAAAACGCCGAGCTAGCTGGCGTTGCTACTCCTCGTAGAAACGTCGAACTAGCTAGCGTTGCTGTCCATATTAAAACGCCAGGGGCGTTGGCGTTGCTGCCCATATGGAAACGCCAGGGGCCATGACAATAATATATATAGGACAATTCCATGACCGACTTCATTTTCTTATGGTGAATTGGAGCGGTGCCACATTCGGGACGATGAGTATTACGTCTGATGTGTGGACATGGCAGTGCGTCGTTATTTCATGCCTTCATATAGTGTGATCGTGCGCTGCTATTTTCGAATGCTGCGAAGGAATTCTTTCAAGTCAAGTTGCCTAAACTTCATCCAGCCACTTGGACTAGGGATTTGCTATAGCAGGCTATGCCAAATAGCGGCCGATCCCTCACACTTTGGCCTCGCTATCACGGGATCTGCCTCGTCTCTTGTGGCCTTAGGGCCATTGATGCGCGGTGGATCCTACCCTTTGTCGTTGAGAGGGCTCATGCTTCATTTTAGGTGTTTTTTTTTGGTCTGTTTGGTGTTTGTATCCTGCTCAGGAAGATAAGACAACGGCATCTAACAACTAACCATCAGGAATGCCAATAAAATTAATTGCCTCATTACATAGAGGTGATGTCAACACACTACTATACTTTGGGCAAATCCTTATGCCCACGCCCTAACAACCCTTCACGTGTTGGAGCTCTGCTGCCTTCTTTTCTTCTCTGCCCTAATTCTCTATCAGAGTTTCCGCTGGTAGCCTCCGCCTGCCAGGTAATATATAGAACATGCAACCAAATGATTCAAAAAAAATGTGTATTAATATGCCCGACCAACATATGAAGAATGCCGACAACAAGATATGTGTTTGAGACAAACACGATGCCACTTGTAGTTCAACAGGAAACAAAAAAACCCTCTTAATTAAGATATAAGCTACAAATAGGAGTGTTCTCATGAGAACTAAAAAAGGGATCCCCAACAATGCCTCTGTTAAGTTTTCTTTGAAATCGCCCTACCCCTTTGTTGTTGTTCATTTCTTTATTTGTCTTGGATACCATGGGAGAGATCCCGACGCGGAGTACCAAAGAGAAAAAGACATCGAATGCTTATAAGAGCTCAAGGAAGGACGAACGGGGACATCATAGAAGTATGTCTTCTCCAAGGTAGAGGATCTCAACATTGAGGAGGTAGGAGCATTTCCAATTTCTCCCGCGAGTACAGACAAAAATTTCACATCGGTTTCTATATGAGCATACTGTTGACATGGATTTTGACCGAGATAAATAAATGTATAAAATATAAATTCAAAACAGAAAAAATAAAACATTCGATAATGAAAAGAATTAATTTAAAGAAATCAATGAACAACTCAATCAACCAAGACATCGTCGACCGGCAGCTCCAACTTTGTTGATGTACATTGCAAGAGAAAGTTGCAAGCCTCACAACGACCTAGTCCATCACAATCTCCGGAGAGCACCGTCTGATGAAACCGCCCTCATGGAATCATCGTTATCACGGGGGCCCCGCCGCGCGCAGCTCCGACTTCTCTGTCGTAGCGAGAAACAAACATAGGCGCAGCCATTGACGCACTGGGCCGTCGGGACCAGGAGGATTACCTGCGACCAACTCTGCATGTCCACCCTAGGGAAAACGCGAAGGGGAACTAGTCTTCAAGATGACGACCATAAGGGAAAAGCGACCCGGGAACGACAACATCAGCCGACCCCGCTACAGCAGCGCAAAAGGCTTTCACCCAAAGACAAACCTCGAAGACGGACAAGGCCGGAGAGTACCATGACGACCCTGCGGGAAGGAGGAACAACACCCACGGGCGCCGCACCGTCGGCGTAAATATCACGGCATATTAACAAAATACATAGACAATATAATTGGTGACTAAAGAAAATTTAGCATCAATTAAATCTTTAGTTGGTACGAGCATGCGTTATGTGCCAATGCATGCATGCAGGCTTGGCAGTGTACATGCATGAACGTATGGGGTGTGGCCCTCACAGCCCATCATTAATTTGTTTGAGCTAATCAACACAGTCTCATGCATATGCAAAGGCTGCTCCGATTAAACAATCAAGTAAGAAGCCTATACGTGCCTTATAGCAGGCCCATCTTTAGATAGAGCTTGATCAAGGGAAGTCATTAAACTAATTGGGCCGGAGGGCCATGCGCGCTCCCGCCGAAGTCCCATCAATCAACTCAGGAGACCAAGTCTGCAACACTCCGTTTCCTACCCACGTTCAACCATCCATCCAAGCTCCCGCTCCCACGTCCTGCACGACAGCGACGTGCAGGTTGATTCCTTGGCGCGCGCGGCAGCCTCCAAAGGCCACTGCTGCACACCCAGCCCTATAAATACCAGGCGATCTGACTGCTCTAGGGGGGGCCTCCAGTTCATTTCTTTCCTCTGCTAAAAATCACACACACATACAAACTCACAACGAAAAGAGGAGAAGGAGGTAGGCGTGCTGCGTCCTGTTGGTTTGAAGGTGAGATTCAGTGGCTCTCTTCTAGCCCCTGGTTTGGCCATTGTGGTACAGGCCAGGGAGCTTTTTTTCTTCTTCTTCTTCTCCTAAATCTTTAGCCCTTGGTCCGGCCATCACGGTACAAATCAAGGGGCATGTTTCATCTTCCGAAAATTCTTGTTCTTGGTTCGGCCATCGCGGTACGAATCAAGGAGCATATTTCATCTACCCAAAATTCCTGCCCTTAGTCCGGCCATTGCGGTACAGACTAAGGTGTATGTTTCATCTCCCCAAAATTCTCGCCCTTAGTCCGGCCATTGCGGTACAGACTAAGGTGCATGGTTTAATTTATCTCAAAATTTTGTCTTTGGTTTGGCCATTTTGGTACAGTCTAAAGAGCATGTTGCATTCATCCCAAATTTTTGTCCTTGGTTCGGCCATCGCGGTACAAACCAAGGAGCATGTTATATCTACCCCAAACTTCCACCTTCGGCTCGGCCATCGCGGTACGAGTCCAGGAGCATGCATGGTTCTTGTAATCACGGTTCCTTTAAATGTCGTGTGCACTTCGTCCCATTGATCTCCGTCTTGGTTCGGTCCCTTTAGCGATATAAGCCAAGATGAACACCTCGTTCCTTGGTTTGGTCTCTATACATGGATACAAACCAAGAGAGTGTCATAGGTGCGAAAACCTCGTATAAAAAAAGCCCTAATTTGGTCATCATAAAAAAATGGATATGACTAAGTTGGAATGAAATTACGAGCGCGCTAAGCTGAACTCATGATAATCTTTTGTTTGGTTGCGCTACGGGCATTATGTGTCACGTAAGTTGTAATACAAACAAGAGCATAAAATACAAACCTTCACTTGGTTACGCTACACGAGGGCATTATCTTAATGCTACTCGGTGTTAGTAGTAATACAAGCAAGGAAAAACTTAATTAAAAATGCGTTCAAGCCACACACGCAAAGACGAAAATCATGCAATATGAATTATAAAACATGTTGCATCATAAAAAGCATGCTTACCTGGTTACGCTACATGCGGGCATTATGTTAATGCTACGCGGTGTTAGTAGTAATACAAGTGAGAGAAAATTAAACAAAACATTCGGGCCACATATTTTGGCCAAAGTCAAATAAAATATGTCATGAAATGCTCCAATGCTATAAGAGCCTAAACTATTAGCATCATCACAAATGGATATCACAAACTTACTTTTCGTGGGTTATGCTACACACAAGCGTCAATGAAATGACGCTATATGGAGTTAGTGCTAATACCATGTAAGGTACAAACATAAACAAAAAATTATATATGTCATATGATCATGCAACACCATAATTGCTCCACAAATCTTTGCTTGGTTACGCTGTACACTGGCATTATCTTAGTGCTATGCGGTGTTAGTAGTAATACAGGTAAATCAGAACTTAATAAAAAATAAGTTCACTCCACATCCACATATGCATGCAAAATTCATGCAAAATACATGATAAGGTATATTTCATATAGCCCACATAGGCTTTAAACAAACAAAAAATATCATCAGCAAATTCCACTCGGGTCAGGCTTGATACTATCTGGACTCAGAGTCAACAAAATATGGCACATATCACCTGGACCAAAAAAAAGCATCAAGATTGTGTCAGAAAGCTTCAATCCGTTACCCTACACGCGGGCACCACATCAGTGTCGCGCCGTGATAGTAGTAATGTGATGATGCAAAACTTATTAAAATTGGCATGTCACATATGTCCATGCCACCAAAACCAAAGATGTCATCTAAAATTCCCAAAGAAAATATGAACATATCCTATATGCCAAACGTAGGATAAAAACTATGTGTAGCCAAAATCAACCTGCATTCTGCATATACATGAGGTTGAACACACACAAATGGTTGCATGCTAGGAAGTATATCCCCAAACATCACACATGAAATCATAGAGGAGTACTTGCATGGAACCAAACTTCAAGATCACCAAGCAGGAGTTCGTCGTCGACCGCGAGGAGGATTTCTCTTGTAGAATATTGTAATAGGCATGTGATGTAATCCTATGTAATAGATATGTTGGAATTCTTAATCAGGGGTTTTCTCTTCGGATATGTAATTAACAGAATTTTTATATAAATGTAAGAGTTCTGGAAATAGTGTACCTGCAATGTTTGATTCTATTTTTATTTTATGTATTTAAATTTCACTCTGTATCAATGACGTGGACGCGTGTTCTCACACCCGCCATTTTTCCCGTCATCCATGTCAACTGGGCGTGCCAGAATCTGATGACGGGAAAATGGCGGGCGTGAGAACACGCGTCCACGTCATTGATATAGAGATAATAAATTAAATGCATAAATAAAATGGAGATCAAACATTGCAGGTACATTATTTCCAGAGCTCTTACATTTCCATAAAAGATCTGTTAATTACATCTCCGAAGAGAAAACCCCTGACTAAGAATTCCAATATATCTATTACAAAGGATTGCATCACATTCCTATTACAACATTCTACAAGAGAGATCCTCCTCGCGATCGACGGCGAACTCCTGCTTGGTGAGCTTGAAGTTTGGTTCCATGCAAGTACTCCTCTATGATTTTATGTGTGATGTTTGGGAATATATTTCCTAGCATGCAACCATTTGTGTGTTCAACCTCATTTATATGCGGAATGCAGGTTGATTTTGGCTAGGCATAGTTTTATCCTACATTTGGCACATAGGATATGGGTATGTATTTTCCTTTAGGATTTTTTATATGACTTCTTTGGTTTTGGTGGCATATATATATGACTTTTTGTGTGTGTGTGTGTGTGTGTGTGTGTATGTGTGTGTGTGTGTGTGTGTGTGTGACATGCCAATTTTAATAAGTTTTGCATCATCACATTACTACTATCACCGCGTGACACCGATGTGGAGCCCGCGTGTAGCGTAACGGATTGAAGCTTTCTGACACAATCTTGATGCTTTTTTATGGTGCATGTGATATGTGCCATATTTTGTTAACTCTGAGTCCGGACAGTATCAAGCCTGACCTGAGTGGAATTTGCTTATGATATTTTTGTCTGTTTGGAGCCTATGTGGGCTACATGGAATATGCCTGATCATGTATTTTGTATGAATTTTGTATGCATATGTAGATGTGGAGTGAACCTATTTTTTTTATTAAGTTCTGCTTTACCTGTATTACTACTAACACCGCGTGGCACTAATATAATGCCCGCGTGCAGCGTAACCAAGCAAAGGTTTGTGGAGCAATTATGGTGTTGCATGAGTCGTATGACATATATCATTTTTGTTTATGTTTGTACCTTACATGGTATTAGCAGTAACTCCATATAGCGTCATTTCATTGGCGCTTGTGTGTAGCATAACCCACGTAAAGTAAGTTTGTGATATCCATTTATGACGATGCTAATAGTTTAGGCTCTTATAGCATTGGAGCATTTCATGACATGTTTTATTTGACTTTGGACCAAATATGTGGCCTGAATACTTTGTTTAATTTTCTCTTACTTGTATTACTACTAACACAGTGTAGCATTATGATAATGCCCACGTGTAGCGTAACCAAGAAAGATTTGTTTTTTTATGATGCAACATGTTTTATCATTCATCTTCCATGATTTTGGTTTCTAGGTGTGTATCGTGAACACATTTTTTTAATTAAGTCTTGCCATGCTCGTATTACTACTAACACCTTGTGGCATTAAGATAATGGCTGCGTGCAGCGTAACCAAGTGAGGGAATATACTTTTATGTTCTTGTTTGTATTGCAACTAGCATGACACATAATGCCCGTAGCGCAACCAAACAAGAGATTATCATGAGTTTAGTTTAGTGCGTTCGTAATTTCATTCCAACTTAGTCATATCCATTTTTTTTATGATGACCAAACTAAGTCAAATTTTTATGAGGTTTTCGCACCTGTGACACTCTCTTGATTTGTATCCATGTATAGAGACCAAACCAAGGAACGAGGCGTTCATCTTGGCTTGTATCGCTAAAAGGATCGAACCAAGACGGAGATCAATAGGACAAAGCGCACACAACATTTAAAAGAACCGTGCATGCTCCTCGACTCGTACCGTGATGGCCGAGCCGAAGGCGAAAGTTTGAGATAGATATAACATGCTCCTTGGTTTGTACCGCCATGGATGAACCAAGGACAAAAATTTGGGACGGATGCAACATGCTCTTTGGACTGTACCAAAATGGCCAAACCAAAGACAAAATTTTGAGATGAATTAAACCATGCACCTTAGTCTGTACCGCAATGGCCGAACTAAGGGCAAGAATTTTTGGGAGATGAAACATGCTCCTTGTTTTGTACCATGATGGCCAAACCAAGAACAAGAATTTTGGGAAGATAAAACATGCCCGTTGATTTGTACCACGATGGCCAAACCAAGGGTTAGAGTTTTGGGAGAGGAGGAAAAAGAAAGCTCCCTGATCTGTACCACAATGGCCAAACCAGGGGCTAGAGGAGAGACATTGAGGCCCTGTTTGTTTCATAAGTCCTAGGACTTTTTCTAGTCTCAACTAAAAAGTCCCTAGTCCCTAAAAAGTCCCTCCCTGTTTGTTTCCAGAGACTAAAAAGTCCCTAGTCCCTTCCTAGAGGTTATTAAATGACCATGTTGCCCCTAGTATATAGAAAAATAACAATCAAACAACACCATGGGATGGCGGCCAATGAATGCATGGAGGGGCATTGTTGGAAAAGTCCCAAAAAGTCCCAAAAAAGACTCTCCTGGAGAGTCTTATTCATTTAGTCCCAAATGCCTAGTTTAGTCCCTAAAAAGTCCCTCCCGTTTGGTAAAAAAGTCTCTAAGAGGGACTTTTTCTAGTCCCTACACAAAAAAGTCCCTGGAAACAAACACCCCCTGAATCTCACCTTTCAAACCTCCAGCAAGCGCCACGCCTCTTTCTTTCTATCTCTTATGTGTTGTATGTGTGTATGTAATTCTAGTAGTGGGAGAAAACGATCTAAGGGTCAACCCTAGAACAGCCAAGCGATCTAGTATTTATAGGGGTGGGGTGAGAGTACAAGGAGGCTCTCACCAGCCAAGAGTGCCCACGTCCTGATCGTGGAATCGTGGGGATAGTGGGAGCGGGGCTGGTCTCTTTCCTTTTCTCCTATTTCTTTAATCACTAATTGACTCAACTGGCAACTTGTTTCTCGTTAGCTCATGTGGGCTTAGACTATTTTAAATCATTGTGTGGGCCTTTTAGTACTATTCGCATGCATGCACAGCAGCCTTGTAAGAAGCACGTCCATGCATACGTGGCCAGTTTTTTTGGACTAAGCATGATTAGCTATTAAATAGATCATTAAGGCCTGGAGTGAGGGTGTGCACGTCTATTTATTTTATTTTTTGCATGCAACTCAAGGTCTAGCGTCATATGGATTATCAGATGAGTATTTGATCAGATGAATATTTGACCAAGTACACTGTGCGTATATTTTATTAGCGCGATTTTTTTGGCATCGCTTCAATATTTTATTTCGTCGATGGAACAGAACCGAACATTTATCATATAGCCAACATTTTGGCGATCTTAGCGTTCCTCATGGAAATTTTATGTTTGTATTTTCGCCGTTAGTGGCGGCGGCATGTGTGCGCCAGGTGTCCTTTATATTCTTTCTCATGTCAAAATTTGACGAGTTTCATCGTATTTCCCAATCTACAGTTTAATATGTGCGTTACCGACATTCGTAAATATATCATATCCTATTTTGTCAGTTCTCATTTTGAACGGTCAATTATATATTTTAAAATTGATCTTTTCATTGCAAAACGGATTTTCCCGTTTTGCATCTATATTTTATGCAGTTTATAAATCTATTTTATCTTGGTCGAAATCCATGTCAACAGATGCCCCTCGAGATCTGGAAGCGAATATTTCTTTGATTCGTTTTCAGAGCTCGAAAATATATATACACCCATTCCATTTCAAACTTGTGTCCCAAATATTCGTGCTAGTGCTAGCGATGCGCTTATTTTGTTTAAAACGTCCAGCTAGATATTGCTTAGCCCTTCCCGCATTTCGTTGGATAAGGACTCAACTTTGAAAGTCTATTACAAATCACTGACCTTCCGCTATATAGTTAGGGTCCCGGAGCGCATACCTTTCCCTTTGCATATATCTTCTTCCTACCGTCTCACAAGGGAACTCTATTTACCTTGGGCAGGTTTTTTTCTGCCACTAAGTCTAGATCCTCCAGCTGACTTGCTATATTCCTTGGTTATAAGGTATGCATTGACGTGCATTTATTGATTGTGTTCACATCCTTATCATGGATGATCCTCATTCATGACATCCCTTTCTTTTGGTAGGGATAAAATCTGAAGCTCGAATCTGAGCTTTTAAACCCAGATGCTGGTAAGTTTGTTATTAGTTCATCTAGATATACAAGTACATACACGATTTATGTACTCTAATTGCCCCTTTATTTGTTGTTGCTTTAATATTGCAGGAAGGTTGGGGTACGATCGGGCAGAACAATCCTGTTTGATTTCGGGCGTATACCTACTCTTTGCTTAGGTACTACACCTCATGCCTTCTTCCTTATACATGTAGCGGCATCATAGATTTGATGAATAGTCTATAGATGGATCCATGCGCGTAGGCTACCTTTAGGCCATTAACAACCGTGCATCTTGTCCCATAAGTGTGCCGATTTTTTTTATCTCACAATGACGTGCCGGCAAGCTATATACGAACTTGATCAACGTACAGTTGTTAAGATCATCATTTTTTTAGATATAAGATACTCGCTTTTTAGATACAGACCTACATCTTTCTCATGGTTGGAGTGCCGGGAAGGTCGTACATGGGCTTGGTCCTTCGTTCATTCAGCCATGAGAATTTTTTTGTCATTGTATATATATGCATGAAATAATGAGTCGCTCACTAATGGCATTCCGGGAAGCGTATATATATGGGCTTGGTTCGTCTATCGATAGTGATGCTACTATTTTTATGCATGAAAAATATTTTCAATCATGTGCACATGTATATTTTTTTTACATACTACTATTTGTACCGCGGTTTTAAGCTCATGAGGATGTGGAAAATGTTTGATGTTTGTTTGTTGGTTTTTTATTTATGCATCACAGTGAACATGACCAAGGAATGGAAGTCTTCTCTCCACTCAAGTTTTGGGGAAGTATGAGGGTAGACGAAGTAGGAAAAGGGAAGACAATGGACAAACTCCACTATGGGCAACCTATGAATGGGGGCAATACTATGATCATATTTCCCTCCTCGTTGTCTCAGCATGGAAGGACGACAAAGGTTCAGAATAAAGTTCAAGTTGATGCTTTAGAGCCTATTCTTTCGCTGGTCAATAAATCCATTGGAGAATGCTCTGAAACGGTTCTTAGGTTCCCCCTTGAATGCAAGAAAAAGCATCCCAATTCCCATGGCTATGAAACATGTCATGTGAACCCAACATCAACATTGTCAAGTCCCTTATCATCATCAACACCCATCGCATATGATTCCTCTCTGACTTTGTTTGAGTCGATGTGCCATCAACCTCAGCGAAGAAATGTTCGCCATGTGAACCTTCACAATATTAAGTTTGGCAAAGTCCGTGTCCAATTCCCCAAGAGTGTGGACAGCAATCATCCAGACCGCCTTTTTCATATCAGCAAAGGCGGTATTAGAATTCATACTACAGTGACTACTAACCCTTAAACAGTTGTTGCCTTCATCAGGTTCATCTGGAAAAAGTATCTTAATCATGCCAAGTGCCGTGTTGCTGGTCTTGACTGTGAATACACTAGATATGTCCACAGCAAAGAGCATAAGAAGCTTCCACTTGAGCAACAAGTTGCTCTCTCTAATCAAGAGCCACAACGCGCCGCTGTCTTGCAGCTTTGTGTGGGAAAGGATTGCCTAATTTACCAGCTATACCAAGCTCAGGCCAGGAGTTTTATCCCTCCACTTCTCCGCAGCTTCCTTGACAATGACACAGTTGAATTTGTGGGTGCAGCCATTGGCAATGACATCCCAAAACTCAAGTTCTATAACTTGGGTATCAGAAAACCCGTCGATGTGCAGGGACTAGGTATCAAGGTTCATAATCAAAAATTTGGCAACTTGGCTTCATTGGAGAAGCTAGCAAAGAAGGTTGCAAACATAAGTCTTAACAAGGACGAAAGCATCACTGTCAGTCAGTGGGAGAAGCCCAACCTGGACCATGACCAAATCAAGTATGCATGTTTGGATGCCTATGCAAGCTTCGAGGTTTATAGGCGACATTCCAACATAACCGGATATCTCAGAACCCACTGAAATGTTTGTTTCTGGGTGAAATATGTAATTGGTTATCCTGGAGCATGTTGAAATGTTCCTTCCCAAGTGAAGTATGTAAGGAAAGGTTGTTGAGTCTTGATCAAGGAAAATATGTACATGACCATTGCTTCTTTATATTATGGTTATGCCTATTTTGCTAAGTGCATTTTTTATATGACGGTGCAGGGAAGCAAATGTTCTTGTATCATCATAATTTTGTTCTCATAATAGACAAGTGAATCTAAATAGAAATGACTTATATTTTGCATTAATGCTCGCAATACAAATTTTGCAATGTTATGTGCACTTAATTTAAATAAAATTGTGACACACAAAAAAATACTCCATACCCTCATGAGTATAAACTAGGGCTCACAAGAAAAATATACTCCCATATGGTGGTTTGACTCCTTTTCCAATCGAATGTTAACATACAGCTCATATAGTTGTCGCATACCAAGATTCGACATGTAGCAAAGCTATATTCTTTCGACAATTGTTCAAATTTCATCGGGACAAATTGTGTCCTTGGAACAAAAAAATAGTTACAACCATGTTCGATCAGGACTCGAAAAAAAATGCAAGATGTCCTTCTTTGATATTTTGTAACACAAAAAAAATCGCATGTTTCCCCAAATTGGCCTATACAAAGAAAAAGCTGAACAAATTGCCTTAGTGTGAACAACAATTCATTGAGGTTGCCACAATATGGATGTCGGTGGATAGTCTCCTACCAAGTGTGTTGGCACTTACAATGGGTGTGACCAATCACTTTTGAGGACTTGGCCCTGAAAGCCACCGACATAGGAAACCATGAAGAAAAAGTTGCTCATCGAAATCATTCCATTGAACGACCCATGACTACAAATAATCAGAGTTACAACAAAATGAACAAAAAAAATACTCCAACATAAATTATTGGCACCATGCAAACACATCGACAGAAAATACTTCGATGTTACCCAAAGCATGATTCGCTGGCAGCATGACTACAAAAGCATGACATGTGTATCCTTCATATGGAAAATATAATCTCCCAGGATATACGAGTATAAACTAGTAGCCTTATATGAAGAGAAAGAGATATAATGCTCCAATGCTATATGAGCCTAAACTACAAGCGTCGTGTGAAACTTTGAACACACATAAAAATGCTCAATGCTATATGAGCCTAACTCTAAGCACGTTTCAAAAATGTTAAATTTGATCCAATCTTCACGAGTTTAAACTCCCAATGTTAAGTCATGCGCTCCAAAAAGAAAGAGTTCCGAGCCTAAATTGAAATAAAAATGCACTGTGTAGATAAAAAAACTGCACATCCACGTATAGCTGGTATGCATCTGAATAGAAAATCAGATGCTGAAAAAGAATACTAAAACAAATCATGAGCCACGTACGGAAATACTGTAAGCACAAAATAGATTGTCAAGTTTCGAGCTTTGGGTCCGAGTCAAAAAAAAATCTCTCTTCGGACCCAGACCTCGAGGGGCATCTGTTGACATGGATTTTCACCAAGGCAAACAAAATGCGTAGACCACATAAAATATAAATACAAAACGGCAAAATCCGTTTTACAATGAAAAGGAATTAATTATAATCAACCGCTCGAATTGATGACCAAAGAAACAGGCATATGATTTATTTTCAAATGTCGATTATGCACGCATTAAACCGACAATTATAAAATATGATGAAAGAAATAAACAGCCAGCAAGTTTTTTCCTATAGAAAAATGGAGGACACATGGTTTATATGTACGCGCACCGACGCTGAAAAAACAGATATATATATGGAAAAATAGAGGACACATGGTTTATATGTGCGCCGCACCGCCGCTGACAAAAAAAATATGGGGACGCACGGTTCGTATGTACGCGCACTGTGGAGGACGAATAATGATCTAAAATTTCACCGTCAAAGACGACGTCAATATTGTCGAAGCATCGTGCAGTATGTTCCTCCATCAAATATCATTGCATATTAACCAAGGCTCAGCGATCGTACATGCATGGCATCTGTATGTATCATGGCCCATATGGCCCCCTAGCTTCTCCCTGCGTGCATGTATTTGGCCCTAAGTAAAGAATTAGAGCAAAAGCCCATACAATGACAGAACGTGGCCTAATTAAGCCTGTACTGATGGGACGTTGCCGGTTGATTAGCGATTAAACAAACAAAAAGAAAAAGGAGCAGCCCCGCTCCCATGCACGATCTCACACGATCTCACGATCCACGACGTGGATGGGCGTGCGTGCATGCGGCTGGACCCTGCGCTGCGCTCCTCGGCTCCATATAAATACATGGCCGCTCGGCTGCTCTGGGGTCGGCCATCTGATCGTTCTTTCTACTACTAAAATTACACACACACATACATCATACAAGAGCACAGAGAGAAAGAAGAGGCAGGCATGGTACTTGCAAGAGGTGAGAAGGTGAGACTCATGGCTCTCTTCTAGCCCCTGGTTTGGCCATTGTGGTATAGACCAGGGAGCTTTCTTCTTCCTCCTCTCCTAAATTCTTGCCCTTAGTCCAGCCATTGCGGTACAGACTAAGGAGTATGTTGCATCCATCCCAAATTTTTGTCCTTGGTTCGGCCATCGCGGTACAAACCAAGGAGCATGTCATATCTATCCCAAACTTTTGCCTTCGGCTCGGCCATCGCGGTGCGAATCAAGGAGCATGCATGATTCTTGTAAACACGGTTCCTTTAAATGTTCCGTGCACTTCGTCCTATTGATCTCCGTCTTGGTTCATCTGGAAAAAGTATCTTAATCAACAGTTGTTGCCTTCATCAGGTTCATCTGGAAAAAGTATCTTAATCATGCCAAGTGGCATGTTGTTGGCCTTGACTGTTAATACACTAGATATGTCCACACCAAAGAGCGTAAGAAGCTTCCACTTGAGCAACAAGTTGCTCTCTCTAATGAAGAGCCACAGTGCGCTGCTCTCTTGCAGCTTTGTGTGGGCAAGCATTGCCTAATTTACCAGCTATACCAGGCTCAGGCTAGGAGTTTTATTCCACCACTTCTCCGTGGCTTCCTTGACAATGACACAGTTGAATTTGCGGGTGCCTCCATTGGCAATGACATCGCAAAACTCAACTTCTATAACTTGGGTATCAGAAAACCCGTCGATGTGCAGGGACTAGGTATCAAGGTTCATAATCAAAAATTTGGCAACTTGGCTTCACTGGAGAAGCTAGCAAAGAAGGTTGCAAACATAAGTCTTAACTAGGAGGAAAGCATCACTGTCAGTCAGTGGGAGAAGTCCAACCTGGACCATGACCAAATCAAGTATGCATGCTTGGATGCCTATGCAAGCTTCGAGGTTTATAGGCGACATTCCAACGTAACTGGCTAGCTTAGGACCCGCTGAAATGTTTGTTCCTAAGTGAAATATATAACTAGTTATCTTTTGAAATGTTTGTTCCTAGGTGAAATATGTAAGAAAAGGATGTTCAGTCTTTATCAAAGAAAAGGATGTACATGACCATTGTTTCTTTATATTATGGTTATGACTATTTCACTTGGTGCATTTTTAATATGATGATGTAGGGAAGAAAATGTTCTTGTATCATCATAATTTGATTCTCATAGAAGACAAGTGAATCTTAATAGAAATGATATATATTTTGCATTAATGCCTGCAATACAAATGTTGCTACATTATGTGCACCTAATTAAAAAAATCATGACAAAAAAATCACTCCAGTAAACTTATGAGTATAAACTATGACGAAAAAGAAATATACTCCAATAACTTACGAGTATAAACCGCGACATAAAAATCTATTACTCCAACAACTTACGAGTCTAAACTGTGCCTTGTAATAAAACACTCCGATAAACTTACGAGTCTAAACTATGATAGAAAAAATATATCACTCCATACCCTCACGAGTCAAAACTAGGGCCCAAAAAAATACTCCAACGACTTACGAGTATAAACTGTGATGCAAAAAAAATCATCCAAATTACTCCAACAACTTATGAGTATAAACTGTGATGCAAAGAAAAGAAATCATCAAGCATACTCCATACCCTCAAGAGTATAAACTGTGGCACACCACAAAAAAAATTACTCCAACAACTTATGAGTATAAACTGCGACTCAAAGAAAAGAAATCATCAAGCATACTCCATACCCTCAAGAGTATAAACTGTGGCACACCACAAAAAAAAGAAAGACTCCCACGACTTACGAGTATAAACTATTATGCAAAGAAAAGAAGTCATCAAGCGTACTCCATACCCTTAAGAGTATAAACTGGGGCACATAAAGAAAAAAAAATACTCCACACCCTCATGAGTATAAACTGAGGCGCAATGGGACATACGTGGATAAAAGTGCAATGGGTGAAGACAAACCCATCATTGCTCGTAACACATAATGCCAACACTCAATATATGGAGACATAGCATGCCAACTGGCCAAGGTATGGCAAACCATACCCTCCATATGGTGGTTTGACTCTTCTTCCAATCGAATGTTAACATATAGCTGATATAGTTGTAGTGTACAAAGATTCGACACGTTGCAAAGCTATATTCTTTCGACAATCATTCAAATTTCATTAGAACTAATTGTGTCCTTGGTACAATAAAGTTACAACCATGTTTGATCAAGACTCAGCAAAAATTGCAAGATGTCCTTCTTGGATATTTTGCAACAAAAAAAATCGCATGTTTCCCCAAATCGGCATATGCAAAGGAAAAGTTGTACAAAATTGCTTTCCAAGTTATTATTAGGTGAAGAGCTTTAAGCCTCAGTGTGACAATTCATAGAGGTTGGCACAATATGGTTGTCTCTGGATAGTCTCCTACCAAGTGTGGCCTGGCACTTACAAGGGGTGTGACCAATCACTTTCAAGGGCTTGGCCCTGAAAGCCACCCACATAGGAAACCATGAAGAAAAAGTTGCTCATCGAAATCATTCTATTAAATGATCCATGCCTACAAACAGTCAGAATTACGACTAAATTGAGGGAAAAAAAGTGCTCCAACATAAATTATTGGCACGATGCAAATGCATCGACAGAAAATACTTTGATGTTATGCAAAGTATGATTCGCTAGCCGCATGACTACAAAAGCATGATATGTGTATCCTTCATATGGAAAATTAAAATCCCAGGTTATATGAGTGGAAACTAGTAGCCACATGTGATAAAAATGAACTATAAAAGTCCCATGGTATACGAGTATAAACTAGTAGCCATATATGAAGAAAAACAGGTATAATGCTCCAATGCTATATGAGCCTAAACTATAAGCGTGGTGTGAAACTTTGAACACACATAAAATGCTCAATGCTATATGAGCCTAACTATAAGCACGTTTCGAAAATGTTAAATTTGATCCAATCTTCACGAGTTTAAACTCCCAATGTTAAGTCATGCGCTCCAAAAAGAAAGAGTTCCGAGCCTAAATTGAAATAAAAATGCACTGTGTAGATAAAAAACTGCACTTCCACGTATAGCTGGTATGCATCTGAATAGAAAATCAGATGCTGAAAAAGAATACTAAAACAAATCATGAGCCACGTACGGAAATACTGTAAGCACAAAATAGATTGTCAAGTTTCGAGCTTTGGGTCCGAGTCAAAAAAAAAATCTCTCTTCGGACCTAGACCTCGAGGGGCATCTGTTGACATGGATTTTGACCGAGATAAATAAATGTATAAAATATAAATTCAAAACAGAAAAAATAAAACGTTCGATAGTGAAAAGAATTAATTTAAAGAAATCAATGAACAACTCAATCAACCAAGACATCGACGATCGGCAGCTCCAACTTTGTTGATGTGCATTGCAAGAGAAAGTTGCAAGCCTCACAACGACCTAGTCCATCACAATCTCCGGAGGGCACCGTCTGCTGAAACCGCCCTCATGGAATCATCGTTGTCGCGGGGGCCCCGCCGCGCGCAGCTCCGACTTCTCTGTCGTAGCGAGAAACAAACATAGGCGCACCCATTGACGCACTGGGCCGTCGGCACCAGGAGGATTACTTGCGACCAACTATGCATGTCCACCCTAGGGAAAACGCGAAGGGGAACTAGTCTTCAAGATGACGACCATAAGGGAAAGGCGACCCGGGAACGACAACATCAGCCGACCCCGCTACAGCAGCGCAAAAGGCTTTCACCCAAAGACAAACCTCGAAGACGGACAAGGCCGGAGAGTACCATGATGACCCTGCGGGAAGGAGGAACAACACCCACGGGCGCCGCGCCGTCGGCGTAAATATCAAGGCATATTAACAAAATACATAGACAATATAATTGGTGACTAAAGAAAATTTAGCATCAATTAAATCTTTAGTTGGTACCAGCATGCGTTATGTGCCAATGCATGCATGCAGGCTTGGCAGTGTACATGCATGAACGTATGGGGTGTGGCCCTCACAGCCCATCATTAATTTGTTTGAGCTAATCAACACAGTCTCATGCATATGCAAAGGCTGCTCCGATTAAACAATCAAGTAAGAAGCCTATACGTGCCTTGTAGCAGGCCCATCTTTAGATAGAGCTTGATCAAGGGAAGTCATTAAACTAATTGGGCCAGAGGGCCATGCGCGCTCCCGCCGATGTCCCATCAATCAACTCAGGAGACCAAGTCTGCAACACTCCGTTTCCTACCCACGTTCAACCATCCATCCACGCTCCCGCTCCCACGTCCTGCACGACAGCGACGTGCAGGTTGATTCCTTGGCGCGCGCGGCAGCCTCCAAAGGCCACTGCTGCACACCCAGCCCTATAAATACCAGGCGATCTGACTGCTCTTGGGGGGGCCTCCAGTTTCATTTCTTTCCTCTGCTAAAAATCACACACACATACAAACTCACAAAGAAAAGAGGAGAAGGAGGTAGGCGTGCTGCGCCCTGTTGGTTTGAAGGTGAGATTCAATGGCTCTCTTCTAGCCCCTGGTTTGGCCATTGTGGTACAGGCCAGGGAGCTTTTTTTTTCTTCTTCTTCTCCTAAATCTTTAGCCCTTGGTCCGGCCATAACGGTACAAATCAAGGGGCATGTTTCATCTTCCGAAAATTCTTGTTCTTGGTTCGTCCATCGCGGTACGAATCAAGGAGCATATTTCATCTACCCAAAATTCTTGCCCTTAGTCCGGCCATTGCGGTACAGACTAAGGTGTATGTTTCATCTCCCCAAAATTCTCGCCCTTAGTCCGGCCATTGCGGTACAGACTAAGGTGCATGGTTTCATTTATCTCAAAATTTTGTCTTTGGTTTGGCCATTTTGGTACAGTCTAAAGAGCATGTTGCATCCATCCCAAATTTTTGCATTTTGGTACAGAAGCAAGACAACCCAATGCATAAAGGAAACGTCTGACAACAGTACCATGCATCCATCTCTTACAATTGTTATCGCCAACCTGAGCTTAGAGACCAAGTCCAGGAACAGTCGCTTAAAAAACAAAGCAACCAACCGTCAAAATCAACCATTAAAAATATGGACTATACTAGAAGCATATGACTAGTCCATCATGCCTACTCGTTTCCTACCAACAATGTCTTGACTCTAATGAATCGGAAGGCAAAAGAACCATCTGAATCCCAATATTTAATTGGCACAAGAAAAGGATTTACAAAAGAACAAATAGATTTCATGGATGCTTATTTACAGAAGTTTTAGAACACTGGCATGACGATGGTATAAGATCAATATGACTAATTAGGAAAAGGACAAGACAACTATTGAGTGAGAAACATTAATAGAACACACAAAAATTCTTAGATTACAATCAAATGGTTGAAAAACAATTAGATGGATTTTACTGTCAAATTTTATTATAAATTGGTTAGGTAATAATAGGAAATAATGTCAACCACTGCAACTTAACACCAAGACTATTTTTGTTATAAATTTGCTCGTTATAATGGGAAATAATTTAGAAATAGACTGCTATTTTCAAGTCGTATTGGCTTGATCATACATATTTACTGAATAATGCTACCACTCTTACAACTTAATAAGATTGTGGGATGGCACGAATGGTGCGGATCATGCCAGCACACAGGTTGGGCCACGACCCAATGTTTGTTCCTTCTATAAACGACTAAAAGGGGAAGAGAGAAAACATAAAAGCTATAGAAGTTGGAGCAGCGCAAAATGAATAAAGAGAGCATGAATGTATTGTTGTGTGGTGGTCCGCGTAGGTCGCTACAAGGTGTGTACGTGTGAAGCATATGATGCTGGTGTAGTTTCAGCTATAAGCATGTGAATGACAATCAGCCAACATGCCATGTGAAATGGCAAGGCATGCGAGCCTATAAAGAAGGGCAATGGCTCATAAACTCTCATGTTCTGACAGAACAAGGCACTTGGTCATCAGATTACTGTTCTATCAAATAAAAAAGCAATAGTTCAGTGAAGTGAAAATCTAAAAAGTGAAATCACTTGGTGAAGTGAAAATCATGTTTGGACAGAACTAGACACTTGGTAATCAATTGGTGAAGTGAAAATCACATTACAGTTCTTTCAAATCACATTACATTTCTCTCATGTTCTACAAGGTTTGTACATGCGAGGCATGCTAGCAACAAAGACTAGGAGGTTTTTGGTGAAGTGAAATCCAAATAAAAAAGGCATGAAGGTCCTGGTTAATATCTAGGTAAAAGTGCAACAAAAAGAGCAATATTTTTTATCTTGGCCTCAATTATATCTCAAACTGTCATTGAGAAGTTTTGTATCAATTCAATCAGCTCAACAAATGTTCAAGCAGAGAGAATCAAATGATTAAGTTTTGCACATGGAACGTACTATGCATACAAGTGGCGACGTCTGACCCTTGTACGATCTTAATCCAGCGGTTGTGCTACACTTCCTCATATGCTTTCACAGTCCTATATGTGCGTCGTACCAAAATCATATGGAAGAAGCCGTATGCATAACAGTATTATTTGCACATGCATGACAAGCAAGGGCACTCGAATAAAAATATGGTAAAAAAATCCACCATTTTTTGGCTTTAAATATGAGCAAAGGCAGACCACCGAAAACAAAATAACCATTTGTTTTAACAAGGTTCAGAAACGAAGTATTACAAGGAACAAACAAGTATATATATGAGCAGATCATTGTTTTCTACTTAGAATGGCTGATAGAAGTTGAACATACAACATGAGAGTCATGCAAATTTCTGATTCTTACTGTATAGAAACAACACAATTTTAATCAAGTGGGAAGAAGTAATCCATGCTGGTTCCATACTAAATAGCAATTAAAAGAAACCGAACAAGTGTATGTTTTCTTATTAGACAATAATCTGGATTTCATGGTCTATTGGCTTGATTATACATGTTGTGAAAACTTTCACCTCACTATTAGTGCTTCAGAAACAAGACATGTGAATATAGTGAAATATCTTTGCCACTGAAAGAAAGTGGCGATTAAATGGAAATGCATATACAGTTCTTCCACCAACCTTTGCTTGAGTTGGCTCACGATCATCTAAAACAATTACTTGTCGGATGACCCATCACCCAAGGTGGGATACATCTCCATATTTTGGTAAGTGCCCGGGGTTTTTCAGTGATGTTTGACCAACAACTTCCTGAATGCGCCACCTGCATATTGTATTGACCCTGAAGATGAGAGGCATACAAAGTACTGCAAACCCTTTGAGGTAATTAAAAATTGTCTGACCAATAATCCTGAAAGTCTCAATTAAGAGAACATATCTCTCCCGTAGAGATCAGCAGTGGCAATCAGTAGCAGCAACACAACGATCTATTGGTCATGGAGTCGGCGGAGTTTTAGAAAAATCATAAAATTAAATACTTTCTTCAAAAACTTAGGCGTAGACGGGGGGGATTGAGTGGTTAGTGTCCCAATAACCATAACAATGTCGATAGCTACTCCAACCATTTCCATTATTCTAGTAGACCAATGGGTTCGAGTCCTTATGCCCCTGCATTCATGGAAAGTCAATGGAGTTTAAGCACGACACAGTCAGATGCATCCTCCCAATCATAGAAGGATAGCCCGACATTAGCCCAGCAGAAGACGCACTTAGATGCATAATCAATAAAAAATCATAATTTTTGGAGGTACAAAATGGGAGCGAAAATTGTGTAAAGTTTTCTCCATGATCCAGAGTTCAAGTAAATATTTCTCCAGGATTCAGAGTTCAGACCAACAGAACACCTCTTCTGTATCAAGGGACAAATAAATTTAAGTGTTTTCTTAATTCCTCCAATCAAATATTTCTGGAACCACAGGTTAATGGTGCTTCGGCAAAGGCAAAACAATTATTTCTAAAAATCTAAAAAATAGTAGCAAAACTAGTAGTTTCTGTAAATCCGAATAAATTTTCTCACTCAACAAAAGATTTTCATGCCCATATCCAGGCTGCAGTTTCATAGCTATTTTCCTAGACCAAGATTTAACATGCCAGCAGGGGTACATGATGGAGGGAAACATATAATGACATGACAAGGAAATGTGAACCACTCATACGGAAGGAGGAACAGAGGATGAACTGTACATCTCCAGAAGCTTGTAACTGTAATTGACCAATTCTATATAACATTCGACATTGATACACATCTTGTTTATTGGTTTTCCTTTTTTACTATACAAACAAAACAACAGAGATAAATAATAAGACTACTCTGATAAAGTGAGACTGCCTTTAATGTCTAAATTATAACTATAGTTTGTGTAGTTGATAGTAGGAAATAGGGTTAACATCGTTCAACACAAATTAACGGCATCTTGCTTATGATCTATACATGACGTAAGTAACGTGTATTGTACACCAAAAGTTCATATGCATATGATTTTACAGAAAATTATTGTAACACTACTCCCCAATCACCCAAGTCAGAAACATATTGATGAAGTAAATAAGAATGTCATGTGCTACCATGTGTTTAAGCAAATTTGAGCAGTGCAAAAAGAATAAAGAACATAGGTCAGTTGTTGATGCATACATGATTTCACCTCGTACAGCATCCTTGACAGGAGCATAGCCCAATTTTGGGCGTTTTTGCTATGGTCTAGCGGTTTCCTGCCTGCATCCCGCCCTCCATGTCTGGTAGAATCATACGCATCCCTACAACTCAAGAAAAATAGTCGTTAGTTTCAGTAGCGCCATGCCAAGATGCCCTTAAAAAGGTTACATGAGAAAAGGGTGATGTTACAGAGAAGAGATGTCATCCTAAGCTGGGTGTCCGAAATGAGAAAAGGGTGATGTTACAGAGAATAGAGATGAGAAAATGGTGATGTTACAAAGAACAGAGAACATAGATGAGAAAATGGTGCTGAGCGGGGCAAGACCAAGATCAAAGCATCTGTTAATACAGATTAATGCTATCTCTCAAGGGATCTATTTGTGACATACATAACCATATTATATACCATTAGTTCACACATATGTTTTGACCAAACAACAATTCTGAGAAAATGTCATGTCCTAACAGAAGTAGACAATTAGTAATCACATTTAGCACCCAAAATCTAAGCCAAGTACGAAAATTGCATAGCATGTGCAAGGAACTCAAAATATGTATATGTTAACTTATAAGACATTAATTGCAAGTAACAACCCTTCCAGCGTCAATGTTCTTTCTTCAGTTATTGTAGGTTACGTTTTATTTTCGACAGTTAGATAGTTGAGCAGAATGTCAGTTGTGTGTCTGCATCGACATTTGATTTAGCTCGCAGGTCTAACTACTAAGGGGGAGTCTCACGCCCCCTTAAAACACAAGCTAGTGATTTTCCTTCTGTAAGCAAATAAAAGGAGAATACATAAAGCATAAAAGTTGCAGAAGTTTCAGCAGCGCAAAACCCTCTTCTTCCACATTCTGTATGGGAGCTTTGAAACCACTTCATGAGGAGCATCTAAATAGTTGTTAATGAAGATTGATCCTTCATAGACCCTAGAATGATAACTCACTCAACATCAACTATCGACTGATTGTGTGAGGGAGAAATGTACTTTATGAAACCAAATAATAATGTTGGTCGCATGACAAGGATCCCGCCAGTCATCTGCACACACAAAAATAGAAGATGTGAAACAACAAACGAAGAAGCCATGTATGTGAGGACAGAAGTGCAAAGATGAAAGAATAAACATTGCACCATATAGATAAGTCAAATATGAGTTTATAATAACCTTTTGTGCCAAGCCTTCTTTCCTGAATATTTGAGGGAAGCTTTCCTGACCTATCTTAGTCAACCTGCAACATATTATGAAGGCTGGGAAGTACATGTATTTCTTAAAGGACAAGCTTGGCACTTGTGAGTAGTAAAGCTGAAACTAAGCTACCTCCATGAAGAGAACTTAGATTTTTTTGTAAATATACACAACTCTATAGTTTAAGCCCTTGTAGCATTCTGGTAAAGTTGCTAGCAGTTTGAGATTCAGACAAAACTGCAGAGTGTTTAAAAAATTTCAACCAATGTAATATAGACTAAATGTACAATAATCATGCAAGTGGATTTAATTTTAAATATTAGTTTGTCATAGTACTTGGGATTCACAACATGATGTCTAGGGACCGAACATGATTATGATAGTACTTGGGGCCAACATAATGTATATAGACCGAACATGATTAACAACAACATGCAATGTATTTTTATAACACAAAAGGAAATTTGGACTAACTAGCCTCAATGCAGCAATCTGCCCCAAAATAAACTCATAATGAAGTGCCAGAAAACAAACGATGTTTCATGTTCATGTAGTAAAATTTTCAGAAACAACCGAAGCCTGACATTGCATATACACCATAAAAATTTCATCTATGAAAAACCAGTATATTGCTGATCCCCAAGTGCCCGATGACCTCGGTGAGTTTCCCCAGGGGGGTAGCACTTCATCTTGACATCAGGTGATGTTGTGCAGAAGGGTATTTCTTGTCTACATATCTGCCTCAAGAACCATTAGAACCATCTGCATCCAAGCGTCACCATGTCCAAAAAAATACATCAATTTGAATGGCGCCATCCCCAGATTTCCAAAAAGAGAGTTAGATCGAGAAAAGGCATGATCTTACATAGAGAGGGTGGACCAAACCGTCAAGGCCGAAATCAGAATTAGGTTGCGGCCACAGGCATGGTCTGGGTGCCAAAGACAAGGGCCGCCGCGGATGTTCCGCCGGCAATAAAGATGACATGGCCGGTCGGCTGCTCGCTCGACGACGGACAATATCACCGTTCCATGCTAGCCGGCCACTACTTCATTGACACGGCGTGGCACAACCTTCGGTCGGCGGCTGCTCGATCTAGGCGTTCTAGATGGATGAAGGGAGGCGTTGGATTGATGATAAAGTATGGCAATGTGTGGGGCGGGTTCAGATCACAAGCGTAGGGGGCCGTCATTTATAGAGAGAAGATAGCGTCAAGCTTTCCATCGATGAGCGAGCGGGGATTGCGGAGAGACGTCAGATGGGAGCGCGATCCGCGTGAGGCACGCGAGAGGAGGCGGTAGCCGTTGGATCGCAGTGGGTTGGCGCGGCAAGAACGGAAGGGCGGGAGTAGCGGAGGAGGAGGCTGCCTGTGCATGCATGGTGATTAAATGATGATGAAAGCGTTGGACTGGGAGAGAATTCAAGGAGCCCATAATTTAAGGAGTTACGACATCAATTTGTCCAGCTTCCAAAGGGTCAGACTTGTGATTGATTCGCACACGAATTGATGCCTTTGCATGTGCATTGGGAATTGATTTCCCTTCATATACGGTTAATTAAGTTTCCTTCCCTCCATGTACGATTAATTCAGTTTCCTTCTTTTATTTGATAAGTTTCCCAACAATTAGTACTATTCTCTCCAATCACTCCAGGCAGTTCCATAGGACGTGGGATTTTTTGCACTAATTACATTATAGTTTATTTCCTAATTATACTACTGTGAATCACATCATATCTTTCACTGAGATACTGAATCGTGGGAGCCGTTGGATCGGCATATTAGACAAGAGAAAAAAGATAGCTCATGTATTGGATAGTTGTATGTGACAGATTTGTATGCGAGCACTGCAAATCAGAAACGTGTGAATGGTGTCCTCTGTAGATGCAAGCAAAAATGGCTCCAGGAGCACTGCAAGGCCACAAGGTGCTTCCATGATTTTTCTTTCACATGCATGTATACGATACGAGCATTTGATTATCCACAATATTTGCTTGTTGATTAAGATCAATCTCAAGCGCCATGACAAATTCATCAAAACTAAAAAAGATTGGCTACATATACAAGCTCCAAAAAATTCATCCCTAGAAGCACGATCATCCATCAGCTACAACCAAACCCAACACTACAGTTTTGTACATGCAGGATCATCTTTACCAAAAGACTCCCTCGCCAACAGGTTAAAACAACTCCCACCACCCGATGGTACCAAAAAAAGGGCAAAGCATCCAACTCCAGTGCTCAGCTCAGCTCAACAACACCGACAAAGGGCTTCGATATGTTTTCGACAGTTGGTGATGAGGCCTCAAAAGAGTCGCTTCGTTCGTCTTGGCCGAGGGCCCCATAGAATCCTTCATTGCTGCTGTACAAACATGACATGGTACAGGGGTCAGTATCATGCATAATGGGTTCGTTCCTGCTAGTCCACAATGCCCAAAATGACAAACCTCAAGAAAAACTAGGCATGCAAATTTGGAACTTTTTTTAGTGTACCCTCCAACCCTCTTTAGTTCAATCAAATGAACTAAAAATTCAGAAATAATGTAAATTCTGAGAAGTTAGTTCATTTAGTTGAACTAAGGATGGTCGGAGGGTAACCTCAAGGTTCCAAATCTGCATCCCTAAGAAAAACAGTGCAATCACATTTCGTCCAGCAGGGCAGCAAGCTAAGAAACACAAACCAAATCATACACTTTGCTCCATAATAGAGAAATGCAGCATTTTCATTAGTTGGGGGGCTTAGTTTTCGCATTTTGAATCCTATTTAAGCCTTTTGCTATACAATCAGTGGCACTTGGAAATAGTATAAACCAAGCCAGCTCATAGGCGAAAAATTGCATCTTCGAGGCCACCAGATCGGTGCTAGAATGAAGATTAAGCCATCTACATCAGCTAGTTCGTCGCTAATGTCAGAACCAACAAAACAAGAAATTTCTTGAGTTAAACCTAAGGTTTCATATAGGGACTCAGCACAGGATCGTCTCATAATTTTAAAGATCCGCACGCACAAGAGACATAGGAATCGAACAATCATATCACTTCTGTAAAACGATGACACTAATTATTATACCAGAAGCCTGATAGGAACAAACGTTTGTACCAGTCGGAAAAAAGAGCACCAACACACTAGAACTTGCCATAACGCAATGGCCAGCATAAGACTCACCACGACGCGATGGCCATGGGCACACAAGCGCACAAGAGAAATCAGAGCGGAGAGGAATGGAGGGGGCTTACCTACGTCAGAGAGGAATGGAGATTTGTGACAGCTGGTTGATTTTTGCCTTGAGGCTCTCTGAAATTGTGCTCATTGCAAAGGGAATTTTTGCCTTGGAGTGAATCCATCCTTTGGCTTGAAACACCTACATGAGAAAACACATCCAGATTACAAAAAGTTGGCCGGTTGCAACCTACTACAAAGTGAAATCTGCTCACTCAACACAAGAAAAATTGACAAGGGCATAGTTGGAGGCTTGCTGCATCATGGAAAATGAAGGCAGTACAGGTGAACACACAACTCAAAAGAGAACATGGAATGATCACCAACTATTGCTATTAAGGATCACGAAGATCCCTAGCCAGGAAATTCAATCAAGAACAAAGCAACATGCTATCACATTTCTCTTTGATAACCCATATCATCATAACCTAAAGAACTCAAGCCTTCTTAATCAAAATGTCTACATAACTCATAGATGAATCTCAATATTTTTGTGTGTATGTTCTAATCCCAGATAACATGATTGGATTCATCCCAAATTGACGAGAAAATATATGGAATCTCAGATGGAGTGTCGACGTCAATTACATAAAAACAACAATTAAGGGGCACTCGATAATGAACTTTCCAAAGTTTCACCCAGTCGACTCATCATGATAAAAGTAATTCTGACATGATTAAGATGACAAAATTATACCTTACATGCCAAGTTGTTGTCCATGATCTTCTTGCAATTGCTTTCTTGTATGAAAGGGAAGCATCAAAACTTTGTTCCAGCAGACAAAATAGTAGAGAGCTCTCAAATGTCCTTAAGATACGTCAAAGAATTAGCTACAATATCCAGTAAGAGATCCAGCAAGCTATATCATAGGCAGACAAAAGAATATACCACTCCTTGCATATTTGCAAGACAATTACCATGTGCTAAACAGTTTGTGACAGCCGGTTGATTTTGCCTTGATTTCCTCGGGGCTCTCTGAATTTGTATTGCTTGCAGAGTATACCCTCGGAGTGAAGTCCTTCGGCTTGAAAGCATGGAAAGTGTTGCAGGAGAAATACAGTCAGGTTAAAGTTGGCAGTCACACTCACTCGGTACTAGAAGGATTGAAAGTGCTTGTATACCCATTCGCAACACACACCAATGAGACTGCCTTGCTGTACTGTATGGCCATCATGGGCATGGTTGGGGCCTTGCTGCACACAAGAAGATCATAACTATTAGGTAAGGTTTGGAACGTGACTAGCTAAAAAAAATAAGCAAGCAAAAGAACCACTGTTGTGTGTTGGAAGGTAGAAACACTAACTTGTCCATCATGCTCACTTAACAAAAGATTGACTGAGTAGTAGCGTTGGCCCAATCTTGTGTCTGAAGGCCAAGAAAACAGTGCATCTGTTAGTTCAACCTTTAATTTACATACATACATACATATATATAATTAACGAAAGAAGAAAAACGGTAAGTCAACGTTCAAAACAGAGTAGCCCTAAAGAAATCACTTCTCATAATTTCCATTGTCAGTTTCGTTTCAGTCTCATAAATGGTGATTATTTTCATTTCCATGCTTCATGACAAAAAAACACTCGACGATTCGTCCCAACACAAGCAACAACATAGAGACTAGTACTGAAAAAAGGGCGGGGAGCTAGAACAACACAACACCTTAATCTTTGTCAATTAGCATCCTACTGGACAAAAGAAAAGCATGATATATTTCGATTCTGACACAAGCAGAATGAAAAAAAAACTCGGCCATTCATGGTACCAACGGCTGGCCATTAACAAACTTACACAGTTTCTTGCTTTTTTTAAAGCTATGCATTATTTGGAGCTCATAGATGGAACCACAATTTGTAGTGTCCCAGAGAGAATTAATTTATCTGCTATGACAATTTATGCTTCGGGATTTCAACATGATTCAAGTGCTCAGTATTTACGTTTTGAACCATTTCTACACGAGAGGAACACAAATGAAGCTAATTTATAAGGCAGAGATCACAATCATGTCCACCTAAACAGACCACCAAATGGAATCAGATTAACATACATGTGCCCTTGCTGGACTGTTTGATTCATCTATCGTATGTTTATATACAGTACAGGGTCGGACCTGAACCCAAGCTATCATGGTCAACTATATATAGTAGATACGTATGTGCACGTGCTTGCCAAAAACTAACAACGCCTAACTATCTTGATCGGCCGGGCAAGAAGGCAGAAATTCCCATCAAGTTTATGCAAGCACAGTAATGTAATGGACGTTGTCGGCGAGGATGCCGCGACATTTGCCGGTGTGGAGCAGATGAAGAGGAGGATAGCCACGGCGGAGACAAGGGCGGCTGCGGAGCGCCCCCAATCTACGAGTGACACAGAGTTGTCGGTGATACGAAAAACTCTACCATCATCTTTGGTCTGACAGGGTAATCAAAACAGTACAAACATAAGCAAAACTAGCTCTGGATGAATGCACAGGCAAGAACAATGTATTTTCTTATTAGAGAAGAACTAGACCACAATAATACACTCATTCAAGATCTTCAACTATGCAGAAGTAAACCCTGGAAAAACAATCTAAGATACAACATAAAATGGGGAGCATCCAACATCAAAGACCATATGAAATGAGCCATTTGACCATCTTTGGCTTATTGTGATTGTGATTATATAGCTGATCATATTTAGTATCATAGCAACGTAAAGCCTACCTATGGACCACACTAATAGCCAGGACAAGAATATGAGCTACAACAAATTAGATATTCGTAAGCCTTAACAAAACTTTAATGGTTGCAATGAACCATGCCAAGATATGCAAGCAAAAGGGAAAATTATTGGCAGATGACCACAGGCCCAGAACAATATGAAGCTTGGTTCCATGGCTGGCACTAAGGCCATGAACCAAAAGTGGGAGAACTGAAGCAAGGAGAAGAGTCTTCTTACCACCACGCGCCCATATCCGTCGGCGGCAGCACCCGAGGACGGCGACGGCTTCCCAGACTGGTCTAAGGCATCATTCTCCTTGGCACCCACGAGATGTACCTGCACGTGCAACCTTGACTAAATTCCAACACTGTTTAGTCAGACGATAAGTGCACACTAGGTGATTACATGCTGGAGTCTTACCTTCTTTTAGCCACATATATTGTGGAGCAGAGGAGGAGGATGTGGCACTGCAGAGACGAAGGCGGCAGCTGAGCGTCCCCAATCAACTAGTGACACAGAGTTGTCGGTGACACAAAAAACTCTACCATGGCAATCAAACATTACACACATAAGCAAAACTAGCTTCAGTTGAATGCACAACCAAGAACAAGATAGTATGTTCTTATTAGAGAAGAACAAGACCACAATGAAATACTCATACATGATCTGCAACTATGCAAAAGGCAAGCACTTGGTGATTTGGGAAGGAAATAGTTACGCATAAGGACAACTCAAACTCTTGGGCCAGATTAGACATGTCAGCGTGCATGAATCAAAGAGGGATTCATTAACTGCACAGAGCAGTGACGCATAACTATTTGGAAATAATGGACTATGTTCTATTCATTTAAGTGATTGACGTTTCATTCATGATCAATTCTCCATCTTCCAACCACCCCCTCTCATAAGAAAAAAGTAATACATTAATAGTACTGGATCCATATCTATGGCCTCGTCGTCGACCTATAGGACACGTTCGTGCATGGATAGAGAGTTGCAGCAACAACAGCAGAAAGAGTCGCCTAGGTGGTTGAGCAGCGGATGAGTTGTCGAGTCTAACTCCTCTTATACAAATTAAGCTCAACTCGTGCTAATTGGAGGAAGTCCATTTGGTGGGAGACAGCAGCAGGAAGCCCTCTCACCGCTGCAATTAATGGAGCACGCCAACTGCTCTGAATTTACTGGAGACACGTCGTTTCTGTACCAAAGGAAAGGTACACAAGAAAACAAGCTGATGGAAGTGGGATTCGGTCTATAGAGCATCCATTCCATGCTAAACAGAAGACAAATAATTCAAATGCAATAGCAATCACAGTATCCAATTAAGGCTGGAATTACAACTCTAAGCAAGCCTCAAGCTAGAAAAAATAAGCACAAGACAGTGACTAGAACAGCAACAGTAAAGCCTAGGAAAAAAATGGGGATTTGAGGAAACAATGCAACTGGCTGCAGTTAGGGCATCCAGAGACCATGCAGAACGAGGCAATTGCGCGGAGTTGAGCCTAATTGGACATAGCCGTGGCACCAAGGCCGAGAAACTAGCTTTGGATGAATGCACAAGCAAGAACAAGATATGTTCTTATTGTAGAAGAACTAGACCACAATATATAGAATACTCATTCTTGATCTGCAAGTATGCAAAAGGCAAGCACTCACAAGTACTCGGTGATTTCTGAAGAAAATAGTTACACATAAGACACCATTGTTATCAGTTATTCTCAACAGCCGAATCATAGCTTTGGTACTTGAACCCTCAAGATAGAGTATTTGTGACTTGTTGGTTTCCCATAGAAAGTTCATGCATGTCCAAGTTATGATACTGAAAGAAACAACAGCCATGATAAGATTTTCTCTGCATGCTTACTCATAGAAGATTTCTCACAGGCGCCCCATCTGTTACATGGCGGATTACAAGCAACCCAAACTCTGCAAATGCATAATCCCAATCTCAGCTGAAACTCTACCCAACTAGAATTGCATTACAAACATCAAATAGCAATATCACTGTTCATTGCACGAAAACTAATTTCCCTACTCTAGCGATGTCAGTCGATGCATCGGAACTGTTCCTATCAGTCTGCAGACGAAAAAAAATCTGACCTCTGAATTTTAGCTACTTAACTATAGGACACGTCCGTGCATGATAGAGAGTAGCAGCAGCAACCAAAAGAGTAGCTTAGATAGTTGAGGAGCGGATGAATCGTCGAGTCTAACTCCTCTTATTCAAATTAAGCTCAACTCGTGCTAACTGGAAACAACAGGAAGTCCATTTCGTCAGAGACAAGAGCGGGAAGTCCTCTCGCCGCCAACTGCTCTGAATCTACTGGAGACATGTCGTCCTGTTGGTTTGTGTGTACACAAAAAAACAAGCTGACGGAAGTGGGAAACAGAGGCACAGCCGACGGTGCAGCTCACCACGTACTCCTATATATATATATATATATATATATATATATATATATATATATATATATATATATATATATATATATATATATATATATATATATATGCGTCTGCCTATACACGCAACAACAAATACAACATTTTTTTTCAGAACATCTGAACCCGGGTGTCAAAGCGCCCCTTCCCCAAAGATGCTAAACCCGGGTGAATAGAGCATCCGAGGTTGATGCTAAACAGCACTACAGCAGACCTTTCAAGAGTCAAATACTGGCAATCATATAATAGTATCCACTTAAGACATGAATGAATTTACAACTCTAAGCAAAAGCCTTAAGCTGTAAAAAATAAGCACGAGACAGTGACTAGAACAGCAACGGTGAACCCTAGAAAATAAATAAAATTGAGGATTTTACTTTAGGGAAACCAAGCAAGCAATTAGGGAAATTATAATTGAGCCTAAACAGCGCCCAATTGAGCCTAATTTGTCATGGCCGTGGCACCAAGCAGGCGACGAGGTGAGAGAAATTGGAGGCGAGGGGCAGAGAGAAGGAGAGGGAGAGGAGACCTTCCTTGAAGGGCTCCATTCCATGGCGTGGTCGTCGTCGAGAGCGGCCCAGCTCTGTCCTCGCGCGCGCGGAAGAGCGGCGTCGGAGGGCAGCGACAACACGGCCGCGTGTCCGACGGCAGGGCACGGCTGCGTGTGCCGCCCCCTCCTCCTCTCCAGACGCACTAGCGTGAAGAAGGCGGAGTCTTGGGCGGCCGGGCACACCGAGCACCCCGAGCGCGGATCCTGGAGCCTCACTTGGTCGCGGCCGGCAGGACGAGCAGATCGGGGAGCGGGAGCGCCGCCGACTCACCGGCTCCATCCGGAAGCGCGAGCGCCGAGGAAGAGAAGGGGATGGCGGGTTGGGTGAGAGGGAGGCGGAGGAAGGCGAGGGGCGGCGGCGGCGCATCGGAGTCGGAGATGGGGGCAGCGGCGGCGGCGGCGCGTCGGGAGAGGAGAGGAGAGGAGACATCTCGATGCGGGGTGCCTCCCTTTTTTTTCATTTTCATTCATTTTCACTTTTTTGATCCCTGAGTTGACAGCGCTAGTTTTGGCACCAAATTTTCAGACGAAATCTCGTTTCAGTGATTGACCGTCAAAATTCCCGATTTATTATAACAATGGGTTGACACGCCTCATCTTTATGTCCGCTGCATTGCTAGTAACACGAACAAACACGCCTATGATCGCTTGTGGCCGATTTGGTACGTGGCCGGCAAGCCCGGGCCTTCCTATATCCGCCCTAAATTTGGGTTGGGTATGAAGGATGCCGTTTAGCCACGACGTTTGAGGCCGTTATTTGTTCGGTAGGTGACCGGGCCGTCCGTCCAAACGTTTGAGGCGGGTATGAGGCGCCCGGATCGATAGATGCTCTAACAGAAATAAGCAATCAATCGATGGAAGAGTGAGATGCATTAATTAATTAATTATTAGTACAATTTTTTTAAGTATCAATTACAAATTACAATCAGTGCAAGCACCACGCTCGACGCGTGCAGTTTTTCTTCTTCTTTTTTCTTTGCGGAGAGCCTTGATTACGGGTACTAGCGGGGGTAAAAAATAAAACAAGATTCGACGCGTGCTCGTATCGGTCCTCAACTCAAACGACCGGTAGGATCGGACAAACACGCCTGGGTGCCACAAGCAATCGGCCGGATCGACCTCAACTCATTGTTACGTATGGGTTGTGAATCCTCGACTTGACATCAACCTAGCGATATAATTTAGCGCCGCCCTCCGTCGACACATGACGTGTGGGTCCTACATGTTTGTTTAACCGCCAGCACGTGCTGCCGCGCGCGTCAATCCCACATGTCACTACCAGAGCCCAGTATTGTGCGGCAGCGCGCGGGAGGTCGTTGGCTATCCAAATGCACCGGCAGAGGAGAAAGAGAGAGGGATGATGGCCTGTTTGCTTTGCGTGCACCAATATATACTAGTTGTTGGTGGAGCTCCTCGGGCCGCACGTGACCTCTCATGCCTGATGAATGACCCGCGGCAACAACGACGACGATATCCCGTGACCGACAGGAGGCGTCGGCGCACACGCGCGCGAGTTGCGGATGGTGGGCGGATGAAGAGAACGGTTGGGAAAGAAAAAGGAAAATGATTTGTGGTCGAACTAACTGTGCAAACGTTGGATGGAGCACAGTCGAGTCCCGCCGAGACCGCTGGCGACGGCGCCAGTAATACGTACAGAGAGTTTACAGAGATTAGGTTTAGAATAGAGTTTAGTCCGGTTTGTATGGAAAATGTAATAAATTTCTTACGGTGGTTTATATGAAACGAAAACAAAAAAAACTGTAATGAATTTCGTCGGTTTATATATATATAGAAAACTCCACCGTGTTTGCGTGAATTTTGTCCGGTTAGTTGAAAGAGTGGATGAAATGTACGGGAGCAGCGTTGGATGGCCGGCTCCTGCAACAGCGGGCACGGACGGGTGTTGGAGCGAATTTGGTGCTTCAACTAAGCAATCTTTTTTTTTATGAAGTGTGCAACTAAGCAATCTTGGATGGGAAGATTGAGATGAGACGGAGTGATTTTGTTTATTACTGTTTTTTGAGAAAGTCGTGCATCATGCATATGCCTCGTGAATGTTAAAAAACAAATATACGTATGGTCAGTTATGGCCTTCCCTTGATTCGATCGACGCGTGACGTGGTTTTTTTTCCTTGTTTGCCGAGAGTGCGCGCCTTAATTATGTGCGCTGGCAAAAAAAAAAAGCGCGATTCCAGCCGCGCGAGCCGAAACACGCATACAGTGCACGGGCTTACATGGACTCGATTTCCCGGATCCGACAAACATGCCTGCCAAGATGGTCCTCGTCGCAGTCGAACAGGCCCGTGGACACGGACGAAATCACTGTTTTAACCTTGTCAGAAAACTATAGCACAAAATGAACTCTCCATGAAAGTTTTTCACAATCTGAGCATTTTAGCAACGCCACAAACCGTGGCGTTTCTACTCCATATAAAAACGCCGAGCTAGCTGGCGTTGCTACTCCTCGTAGAAACGTCGAACTAGCTAGCGTTGCTGTCCATATTAAAACGCCAGGGGCGTTGGCGTTGCTGCCCATATGGAAACGCCAGGGGCCATGACAATAATATATATAGGACAATTCCATGACCGACTTCATTTTCTTATGGTGAATTGGAGCGGTGCCACATTCGGGACGATGAGTAGTACGTCTGATGTGTGGACATGGCAGTGCGTCGTTATTTCATGCCTTCATATAGTGTGATCGTGCGCTGCTATTTTCGAATGCTGCGAAGGAATTCTTTCAAGTCAAGTTGCCTAAACTTCATCCAGCCACTTGGACTAGGGATTTGCTATAGCAGGCTATGCCAAATAGCGGCCGATCCCTCACACTTTGGCCTCGCTATCACGGGATCTGCCTCGTCTCTTGTGGCCTTAGGGCCATTGATGCGCGGTGGATCCTACCCTTTGTCGTTGAGAGGGCTCATGCTTCATTTTAGGTGTTTTTTTTGGTCTGTTTGGTGTTTGTATCCTGCTCAGGAAGATAAGACAACGGCATCTAACAACTAACCATCAGGAATGCCAATAAAATTAATTGCCTCATTACATAGAGGTGATGTCAACACACTACTATACTTTGGGCAAATCCTTATGCCCACGCCCTAACAACCCTTCACGTGTTGGAGCTCTGCTGCCTTCTTTTCTTCTCTGCCCTAATTCTCTATCAGAGTTTCCGCTGGTAGCCTCCGTCTGCCAGGTAATATATAGAACATGCAACCAAATGATTCAAAAAAAATGTGTATTAATATGCCCGACCAACATATGAAGAATCCCGACAACAAGATATGTGTTTGAGACAAACACGATGCCACTTGTAGTTCAACAGGAAACAAAAAAACCCTCTTAATTAAGATATAAGCTACAAATAGGAGTGTTCTCATGAGAACTAAAAAAGGGATCCCCAACAATGCCTCTGTTAAGTTTTCTTTGAAATCGCCCTACCCCTTTGTTGTTGTTCATTTCTTTATTTGTCTTGGATACCATGGGAGAGATCCCGACGCGGAGTACCAAAGAGAAAAAGACATCGAATGCTTATAAGAGCTCAAGGAAGGACGAACGGGGACATCATCGAAGTATGACTTCTCCAAGGTAGAGGATCTCAACATTGAGGAGGTAGGAGCATTTCCAATTTCTCCCGCGAGTACAGACAAAAATTTCACATCGGTTTCTATATGAGCATACTGTTGACATGGATTTTGACCGAGATAAATAAATGTATAAAATATAAATTCAAAACAGAAAAAATAAAACATTCGATAATGAAAAGAATTAATTTAAAGAAATCAATGAACAACTCAATCAACCAAGACATCGACGACCGGCAGCTCCAACTTTGTTGATGTACATTGCAAGAGAAAGTTGCAAGCCTCACAACGACCTAGTCCATCACAATCTCCGGAGAGCACCGTCTGATGAAACCGCCCTCATGGAATCATCGTTATCACGGGGGCCCCGCCGCGCGCAGCTCCGACTTCTCTGTCGTAGCGAGAAACAAACATAGGCGCACCCATTGACGCACTGGGCCGTCGGGACCAGGAGGATTACCTGCGACCAACTCTGCATGTCCACCCTAGGGAAAACGCGAAGGGGAACTAGTCTTCAAGATGACGACCATAAGGGAAAAGCGACCCGGGAACGACAACATCAGCCGACCCCGCTACAGCAGCGCAAAAGGCTTTCACCCAAAGACAAACCTCGAAGACGGACAAGGCCGGAGAGTACCATGACGACCCTGCGGGAAGGAGGAACAACACCCACGGGCGCCGCACCGTCGGCGTAAATATCACGGCATATTAACAAAATACATAGACAATATAATTGGTGACTAAAGAAAATTTAGCATCAATTAAATCTTTAGTTGGTACGAGCATGCGTTATGTGCCAATGCATGCATGCAGGCTTGGCAGTGTACATGCATGAACGTATGGGGTGTGGCCCTCACAGCCCATCATTAATTTGTTTGAGCTAATCAACACAGTCTCATGCGTATGCAAAGGCTGCTCCGATTAAACAATCAAGTAAGAAGCCTATACGTGCCTTGTAGCAGGCCCATCTTATAGAGCTTGATCAAGGGAAGTCATTAAACTAATTGGGCCAGAGGGCCATGCGCGCTCCCGCCGATGTCCCATCAATCAACTCAGGAGACCAAGTCTGCAACACTCCGTTTCCTACCCACGTTCAACCATCCATCCACGCTCCCGCTCCCACGTCCTGCACGACAGCGACGTGCAGGTTGATTCCTTGGCGCGCGCGGTAGCCTCCAAAGGCCACTGCTGCACACCCAGCCCTATAAATACCAGGCGATCTGACTGCTCTAGGGGGGGCCTCCAGTTCATTTCTTTCCTCTGCTAAAAATCACACACACATACAAACTCACAAAGAAAAGAGGAGAAGGAGGTAGGCGTGTTGCGTCCTGTTGGTTTGAAGGTGAGATTCAATGGCTCTCTTCTAGCCCCTGGTTTGGCCATTGTGGTACAGGCCAGGGAGCTTTTTTTTTCTTCTTCTTCTCCTAAATCTTTAGCCCTTGGTCCGGCCATCACGGTACAAATCAAGGGGCATGTTTCATCTTCCGAAAATTCTTGTTCTTGGTTCAGCCATCGCGGTACGAATCAAGGAGCATATTTCATCTACCCAAAATTCCTGCCCTTAGTCCGGCCATTGCGGTACAGACTAAGGTGTATGTTTCATCTCCCCAAAATTCTCGCCCTTAGTCCGGCCATTGCGGTACAGACTAAGGTGCATGGTTTAATTTATCTCAAAATTTTGTCTTTGGTTTGGCCATTTTGGTACAGTCTAAAGAGCATGTTGCATCCATCCCAAATTTTTGTCCTTGGTTCGGCCATCGCGGTACAAACCAAGGAGCATGTTATATCTACCCCAAACTTCCACCTTCGGCTCGGCCATCATGGTACGAGTCCAGGAGCATGCATGGTTCTTGTAATCACGGTTCCTTTAAATGTTGTGTGCACTTCGTCCCATTGATCTCCGTCTTGGTTCGGTCCCTTTAGCGATATAAGCCAAGATGAACACCTCGTTCCTTGGTTTGGTCTCTATACATGGATACAAACCAAGAGAGTGTCATAGGTGCGAAAACCTCGTATAAAAAAAGCCCTAATTTGGTCATCATAAAAAAATGGATATGACTAAGTTGGAATGAAATTACGAGCGCACTAAGCTGAACTCATGATAATCTTTTGTTTGGTTGCGCTACGGGCATTATGTGTCACGTAAGTTGTAATACAAACAAGAGCATAAAATATAAACCTTCACTTGGTTACGCTACACGAGGGCATTATCTTAATGCTACTCGGTGTTAGTAGTAATACAAGCAAGGAAAAACTTAATTAAAAATGCGTTCAAGCCACACACGCAAAGACGAAAATCATGCAATATGAATTATAAAACATGTTGCATCATAAAAACCAAGCTTACCTGGTTACGCTACATGCGGGCATTATGTTAATGCTACGCGGTGTTAGTAGTAATACAAGTGAGAGAAAATTAAACAAAACATTCGGGCCACATATTTTGGCCAAAGTCAAATAAAATATGTCATGAAATGCTCCAATGCTATAAGAGCCTAAACTATTAGCATCATCACAAATGGATATCACAAACTTACTTTTCGTGGGTTATGCTACACACAAGCGCCAATGAAATGACGCTATATGGAGTTAGTGCTAATACCATGTAAGGTACAAACATAAACAAAAAATTATATATGTCATATGATCATGCAACACCATAATTGCTCCACAAATCTTTGCTTGGTTACGCTGTACACTGGCATTATCTTAGTGCTATGCGGTGTTAGTAGTAATACAGGTAAATCAGAACTTAATAAAAAATAAGTTCACTCCACTTCCACATATGCATGCAAAATTCATGCAAAATACATGATAAGGTATATTTCATATAGCCCACATAGGCTTTAAACAAACAAAAAATATCATAAGCAAATGCCACTCGGGTCAGGCTTGATACTATCTGGACTCAGAGTCAACAAAATATGGCACATATCACCTGCACCAAAAAAAAGCATCAAGATTGTGTCAGAAAGCTTCAATCCGTTACCCTACACGCGGGCACCACATTAGTGTCGCGCGGTGATAGTAGTAATGTGATGATGCAAAACTTATTAAAATTGGCATGTCACATATGTCCATGCCACCAAAACCAAAGATGTCATCTAAAATTCCCAAAGAAAATATGAACATATCCTATATGCCAAACGTAGGATAAAAACTATGTGTAGCCAAAATCAACCTGCATTCTGCATATACATGAGGTTGAACACACACAAATGGTTGCATGCTAGGAAGTATATCCCCAAACATCACACATGAAATCATAGAGGAGTACTTGCATGGAACCAAACTTCAAGATCACCAAGCAGGAGTTCGTCGTCGACCGCGAGGAGGATTTCTCTTGTAGAATATTGTAATAGGCATGTGATGTAATCCTATGTAATAGATATGTTGGAATTCTTAATCAGGGGTTTTCTCTTCGGAGATGTAATTAACAGAATTTTTATATAAATGTAAGAGTTCTGGAAATAGTGTACCTGGAATGTTTGATTCTATTTTTATTTTATGTTTTTAAATTTCACTCTGTATCAATGACGTGGACGCGTGTTCTCACACCCGCCATTTTTCCCGTCATCCATGTCAACTGGGCGTGCCAGAATCTGATGACGGGAAAATGGCGGGCGTGAGAACACGTGTCCACGTCATTGATATAGAGTTAATAAATTAAATGCATAAATAAAATGGAGATCAAACATTGCAGGTACATTATTTCCAGAGCTCTTACATTTCCATAAAAGATCTGTTAATTACATCTCCGAAGAGAAAACCCCTGATTAAGAATTCCAATATATCTATTACATAGGATTGCATCACATTCCTATTACAACATTCTACAAGAGAGATCCTCCTCGCGATCGACGGCGAACTCCTGCTTGGTGAGCTTGAAGTTTGGTTCCATGCACGTACTCCTCTATGATTTTATGTGTGATGTTTGGGAATATATTTCCTAGCATGCAACCATTTGTGTGTTCAACCTCATTTATATGCGGAATGCAGGTTGATTTTGGCTAGGCATAGTTTTATCCTACATTTGGCACATAGGATATGGGTATGTATTTTCCTTTAGGATTTTTTATATGACTTCTTTGGTTTTGGTGGCATATATATATGAATTATTTTTTGTGTGTGTGTGTGTGTGTGTGTGTGTGTGTGTGTGTGTGTGTGTGTGTGTGTGTGACATGCCAATTTTAATAAGTTTTGCATCATCACATTACTACTATCACCGCGTGACACCGATGTGGAGCCCGCGTGTAGCGTAACAGATTGAAGCTTTCTGACACAATCTTGATGCTTTTTTATGGTGCATGTGATATGTGCCATATTTGGTTAACTCTGAGTCCGGACAGTATCAAGCCTGACCTGAGTGGAATTTGCTTATGATAATTTTGTTTGTTTAGAGCCTATGTGGGCTACATGGAATATGCCTGATCATGTATTTTGTATGAATTTTGTATGCATATGTAGATGTGGAGTGAACCTATTGTTTTTATTAAGTTCTGCTTTACCTGTATTACTACTAACACCGCGTAGCACTAACATAATGCCCGCGTGCAGCGTAACCAAGCAAAGGTTTGTGGAGCAATTATGGTGTTGCATGAGTCGTATGACATATATCATTTTTGTTTATGTTTGTACCTTACATGGTATTAGCAGTTACTCCATATAGCGTCATTTCATTGGCGCTTGTGTGTAGCATAACCCACGTAAAGTAAGTTTGTGATATCCATTTATGACGATGCTAATAGTTTAGGCTCTTATAGCATTGGAGCATTTCATGACATGTTTTATTTGACTTTGGACCAAATATGTGGCCTGAATACTTTGTTTAATTTTCTCTTACTTGTATTACTACTAACACAGTGTAGCATTATGATAATGCCCACGCGTAGCGTAACCAAGCAAGATTTGTTTTTTTATGATGCAACATGTTTTATCATTCATCTTCCATGATTTTGGTTTCTAGGTGTGTATCGTGAACACATTTTTTTAATTAAGTCTTGTCATGCTCGTATTACTACTAACACCGTGTGACATTAAGATAATGCCTGCGTGCAGCGTAACCAAGTGAGGGAATATACTTTTATGTTCTTGTTTGTATTGCAACTAGCGTGACACATAATGCCCGTAGCGCAACCAAACAAGAGATTATCATGAGTTTAGTTTAGTGCGTTCGTAATTTCATTCCAACTTAGTCATATCCATTTTTTTGATGATGACCAAACTAAGTCAAATTTTTATGAGGTTTTCGCACCTGTGACACTCTCTTGATTTGTATCCATGTATAGAGACAAAACCAAGGAACGAGGCGATCATCTTGGCTTGTATCGCTAAAAGGATCGAACCAAGACGGAGATCAATAGGACAAAGCGCACACAACATTTAAAAGAACCGTGCTTACAAGAACCATGCATGCTCCTCGACTCGTACCGTGATGGCCGAGCCGAAGGCGAAAGTTTGAGATAGATATAACATGCTCCTTGGTTTGTACCGCGATGGATGAACCAAGGACAAAAATTTGGGACGGATGCAACAAGCTCTTTGGACTGTACCAAAATGGCCAAACCAAAGACAAATTTTTTAGATGAATTAAACCATGCACCTTAGTCTGTACCGCAATGGCCGAACTAAGGGCAAGAATTTTTGGGAGATGAAACATGCTCCTTGTTTTGTACCATGATGGCCAAACCAAGAACAAGAATTTTGGGAAGATAAAACATGCCCGTTGATTTGTACCACGATGGCCAAACCAAGGGTTAGAGTTTTGGGAGAGGAGGAAAAAGAAAGCTCCCTGATCTGTACCACAATGGCCAAACCAGGGGCTAGAGGAGAGACATTGAGGCCCTGTTTGTTTCATAAGTCCTAGGACTTTTTCTAGTCCCAACTAAAAAGTCCCTAGTCCCTAAAAAGTCCCTCCCTGTTTGTTTCCAGAGACTAAAAAGTCCCTAGTCCCTTCCTAGAGGTTATTAAATGACCATGTTGCCCCTAGTATATAGAAAAATAACAATCAAACAACACCATGGGATGGCGGCCAATGAATGCATGGAGGGGCATTGTTGGAAAAGTCCCAAAAAGTCCCAAAAAAGACTCTCCTTGAGAGTCTTCTTCATTTAGTCCCAAATGCCTAGTTTAGTCCCTAAAAAGTCCCTCCCGTTTGGTAAAAAAGTCTCTAAGAGGGACTTTTTCTAGTCCCTACACAAAAAAGTCCCTGGAAACAAACACCCCCTGAATCTCACCTTTCAAACCTCCAGCAAGCGCCACGCCTCTTTCTTTCTATCTCTTATGTGTTGTATGTGTGTATGTAATTCTAGTAGTGGGAGAAAACGATCTAAGGGTCAACCCTAGAACAGCCAAGCGATCTAGTATTTATAGGGGTGGGGTGAGAGTACAAGGAGGCTCTCATCAGCCAAGAGTGCCCACGTCCTGATCGTGGAATCGTGGGGATAGTGGGAGCGGGGCTGGTCTCTTTCCTTTTCTCCTATTTATTTAATCACTAATTGACTCAACTGGCAACTTGTTTCTCGTTAGCTCATGTGGGCTTAGACTATTTTAAATCATTGTGTGGGCCTTTTAGTACTATTCGCATGCATGCACAGCAGCCTTGTAAGAAGCACGTCCATGCATACGTGGCCAATTTTTTTGGACTAAGCATGATTAGCTATTAAATAGATCATTAAGGCCTGGAGTGAGGGTGTGCACGTCAATTTATTTTATTTTTTGCATGCAACTCAAGGTCTAGCGTCATATGGATTATCAGATGAGTATTTGATCAGATGAATATTTGACCAAGTACACTGTGCGTATATTTTATTAGCGCGATTTTTTGGCATCGCTTCAATATTTTATTTCGTCGATGGAACAGAACCGAACATTTATCATATAGCCAACATTTTGGCGATCTTAGCGTTCCTCATGGAAATTTTATGTTTGTATTTTCGCCGTTAGTGGCGGCGGCATGTGTGCGCCAGGTGTCCTTTATATTCTTTCTCATGTCAAAATTTGACGAGTTTCATCGTATTTCCCAATCTACAGTTTAATATGTGCGTTACCGACATTCGTAAATATATCATATCCTATTTTGTCAGTTCTCATTTTGAACGGTCAATTATATATTTTAAAATTGATCTTTTCATTGCAAAACGGATTTTCCCGTTTTGCATCTATATTTTATGCAGTTTATAAATCTATTTTATCTTGGTCGAAATCCATGTCAACAGATGCCCCTCGAGATCTGGAAGCGAATATTTCTTTGATTCGTTTTCAGAGCTCGAAAATATATATACACCCATTCCATTTCATACTTGTGTCCCAAATATTCGTGCTAGTGCTAGCGATGCGCTTATTTTGTTTAAAACGTCCAGCTAGATATTGCTTAGCCCTTCCCGCATTTCGTTGGATAAGGACTCAACTTTGAAAGTCTATTACAAGTCACTGACCTTCCGCTATATAGTTAGGGTCCCGGAGCGCATACCTTTCCCTTTGCATATATATTCTTCCTACCGTCTCACAAGGGAACTCTATTTACCTTGGGCAGGTTTTTTTCTGCCACTAAGTCTAGATCCTCCAGCTGACTTGCTATATTCCTTGGTTATAAGGTATGCATTGATGTGCATTTATTGATTGTGTTCACATCCTTATCATGGATGATCCTCATTCATGACATCCCTTTCTTTTGGTAGGGATAAAATCTGAAGCTCGAATCTGAGCTTTTAAACCCAGATGCTGGTAAGTTTGTTATTAGTTCATCTAGATATACAAGTACATACACGATTTATGTACTCTAATTGCCCCTTTATTTGTTGTTGCTTTAATATTGCAGGAAGGTTGGGGTACGATCGGGCAGAACAATCCTGTTTGATTTCGGGCGTATACCTACTCTTTGCTTAGGTACTACACCTCATGCCTTCTTCCTTATACATGTAGCGGCATCATAGATTTGATGAATAGTCTATAGATGGATCCATGCGCGTAGGCTACCTTTAGGCCATTAACAACCGTGCATCTTGTCCCATAAGTGTGCCGATTTTTTTTTATCTCACAATGACGTGCCGGCAAGCTATATACGAACTTGATCAACGTACAGTTGTTAAGATCATCATTTTTTTAGATATAAGATGCTCGCTTTTTAGATACAGACCTACATCTTTCTCATGGTTGGAGTGCCGGGAAGGTCGTACATGGGCTTGGTCCTTCGTTCATTCAGCCATGAGAATTTTTTTGTCATTGTATATATATGCATGAAATAATGAGTCGCTCACTAATGGCGTTCCGGGAAGCGTATATATATGGGCTTGGTTCGTCTATCGATAGTGATGCTACTGTTTTTATGCATGAAAAATATTTTCAATCATGTGCACATGTATATTTTTTTTACATACTACTATTTGTACCGCGGTTTTAAGCTCATGAGGATGTGGAAAATGTTTGATGTTTGTTTGTTGGTTTTTTATTTATGCATCACAGTGAACATGACCAAGGAATGGAAGTCTTCTCTCCACTCAAGTTTTGGGGAAGTATGAGGGTAGACGAAGTAGGAAAAGGGAAGACAATGGACAAACTCCACTATGGGCAACCTATGAATGGGGGCAATACTATGATCATATTTCCCTCCTCATTGTCTCAGCATGGAAGGACGACAAAGGTTCAGAATAAAGTTCAAGTTGATGCTTTAGAGCCTATTCTTTCGCTGGTCAATAAATCCATTGGAGAATGCTCTGAAACGGTTCCTAGGTTCCCCCTTGAATGCAAGAAAAAGCATCCCAATTCCCATGGCTATGAAACATGTCATGTGAATCCAACATCAACATTGTCAAGTCCCTTGTCATCATCAACACCCATCGCATATGATTCCTCTCTGACTTTGTTTGAGTCGATGTGCCATCAACCTCAGCGAAGAAATGTTCGCCATGTGAACCTTCACAATATTAAGTTCGGCAAAGTCCGTGTCCAATTCCCCAAGAGTGTGGACAACAATCATCCAGACCGCCTTTTTCATATCAGCAAAGGCGGTATTAGAATTCATACTACAGTGACTACTAACCCTTCAACAGTTGTTGCCTTCATCAGGTTCATCTGGAAAAAGTATCTTAATCATGCCAAGTGGCGTGTTGCTGGTCTTGACTGTGAATACACTAGATATGTCCACAGCAAAGAGCATAAGAAGCTTCCACTTGAGCAACAAGTTGCTCTCTCTAATCAAGAGCCACAACGCGCCGCTGTCTTGCAGCTTTGTGTGGGAAAGCATTGCCTAATTTACCAGCTATACCAAGCTCAGGCCAGGAGTTTTATCCCTCCACTTTTCCGCAGCTTCCTTGACAATGACACAGTTGAATTTGTGGGTGCAGCCATTGGCAATGACATCCCAAAACTCAAGTTCTATAACTTGGGTATCAGAAAACCCGTCGATGTGCAGGGACTAGGTATCAAGGTTCATAATCAAAAATTTGGCAACTTGGCTTCATTGGAGAAGCTAGCAAAGAAGGTTGCAAACATAAGTCTTAACAAGGACGAAAGCATCACTGTCAGTCAGTGGGAGAAGCCCAACCTGGACCATGACCAAATCAAGTATGCATGTTTGGATGCCTATGCAAGCTTCGAGGTTTATAGGCGACATTCCAACATAACCGGATATCTCAGAACCCACTGAAATGTTTGTTTCTGGGTGAAATATGTAATTGGTTATCCTGGAGCATGTTGAAATGTTCCTTCCCAAGTGAAGTATGTAAGGAAAGGTTGTTGAGTCTTGATCAAGGAAAATATGTACACGACCATTGCTTCTTTATATTATGGTTATGCCTATTTTGCTAAGTGCATTTTTTATATGACGGTGCAGGGAAGCAAATGTTCTTGTATCATCATAATTTTGTTCTCATAGTAGACAAGTGAATCTAAATAGAAATGACTTATATTTTGCATTAATGCTCGCAATACAAATTTTGCAATGTTATGTGCACTTAATTTAAATAAAATTGTGACACACAAAAAAATACTCCATACCCTCATGAGTATAAACTGGGGCTCACAAGAAAAATATACTCCCATATGGTGGTTTGACTCCTTTTCCAATCGAATGTTAACATATAGCTCATATAGTTGTCGCATACCAAGATTCGACATGTAGCAAAGCTATATTCTTTCGACAATTGTTCAAATTTCATCGGGACAAATTGTGTCCTTGGAACAAAAAAATAGTTACAACCATGTTCGATCAGGACTCGAAAAAAAATGCAAGATGTCCTTCTTTGATATTTTGTAACACAAAAAAAATTCGCATGTTTCCCCAAATTGGCCTATACAAAGAAAAAGCTGAACAAATTGCCTTAGTGTGAACAACAATTCATTGAGGTTGCCACAATATGGATGTCGGTGGATAGTCTCCTACCAAGTGTGTTGGCACTTACAATGGGTGTGACCAATCGCTTTTGAGGACTTGGCCCTGAAAGCCACCGACATAGGAAACCATGAAGAAAAAGTTGCTCATCGAAATCATTCCATTGAACGACCCATGACTACAAATAATCAGAGTTACAACAAAATGAACAAAAAAAATACTCCAACATAAATTATTGGCACCATGCAAACACATCGACAGAAAATACTTCGATGTTACCCAAAGCATGATTCGCTGGCAGCATGACTACAAAAGCATGACATGTGTATCCTTCATATGGAAAATATAATCTCCCAGGATATACGAGTATAAACTAGTAGCCTTATATGAAGAGAAAGAGATATAATGCTCCAATGCTATATGAGCCTAAACTACAAGCGTCGTGTGAAACTTTGAACACACATAAAAATGCTCAATGCTATATGAGCCTAACTCTAAGCACGTTTCAAAGATGTTAAATTTGATCCAATCTTCACGAGTTTAAACTCCCAATGTTAAGTCATGCGCTCCAAAAAGAAAGAGTTCCGAGCCTAAATTGAAATAAAAATGCACTGCGTAGATAAAAAAACTGCACATCCACGTATAGCTGGTATGCATCTGAATAGAAAATCAGATGCTGAAAAAGAATACTAAAACAAATCATGAGCCACGTACGGAAATACTGTAAGCACAAAATAGATTGTCAAGTTTCGAGCTTTGGGTCCGAGTCAAAAAAAAATCTCTCTTCGGACCCAGACCTCGAGGGGCATCTGTTGACATGGATTTTCACCAAGGCAAACAAAATGCATAGACCACATAAAATATAAATACAAAATGGCAAAATCCGTTTTACAATGAAAAGGAATTAATTATAATCAACCGCTCGAATTGATGACCAAAGAAACAGGCATATGATTTATTTTCAAATGTCGATTATGCACGCATTAAACCGACAATTATAAAATATGATGAAAGAAATAAACAGCCAGCAAGTTTTTTCCTATAGAAAAATGGAGGACACATGGTTTATATGTACGCGCACCGACGCTGAAAAAACAGATATATATATGGAAAAATAGAGGACACATGGTTTATATGTGCGCCGCACCGCCGCTGACAAAAAAAATATGGGGACGCACGGTTCGTATGTACGCGCACTGTGGAGGACGAATAATGATCTAAAATTTCACCGTCAAAGACGACGTCAATATTGTCGAAGCATCGTGCAGTATGTTCCTCCATCAAATATCATTGCATATTAACCAAGGCTCAGCGATCGTACATGCATGGCATCTGTATGTATCATGGCCCATATGGCCCCCTAGCTTCTCCCTGCGTGCATGTATTTGGCCCTAAGTAAAGAATTAGAGCAAAAGCCCATACAATGACAGAACGTGGCCTAATTAAGCCTGTACTGATGGGACGTTGCCGGTTGATTAGCGATTAAACAAACAAAAAGAAAAAGGAGCAGCCCCGCTCCCATGCACGATCTCACACGATCTCACGATCCACGACGTGGATGGGCGTGCGTGCATGCGGCTGGACCCTGCGCTGCGCTCCTCGGCTCCATATAAATACATGGCCGCTCGGCTGCTCTGGGGTCGGCCATCTGATCGTTCTTTCTACTGCTAAAATTACACACACACATACATCATACAAGAGCACAGAGAGAAAGAAGAGGCAGGCATGGTACTTGCAAGAGGTGAGAAGGTGACTCATGGCTCTCTTCTAGCCCCTGGTTTGGCCATTGTGGTACAGACCAGGGAGCTTTCTTCTTCCTCCTCTCCTAAATTCTTGCCCTTAGTCCGGCCATTGCGGTACAGACTAAGGAGTATGTTGCATCCATCCCAAATTTTTGTCCTTGGTTCGGCCATCGCGGTACAAACCAAGGAGCATGTCATATCTATCCCAAACTTTTGCCTTCGGCTCGGCCATCGCGGTGCGAATCAAGGAGCATGCATGATTCTTGTAAACACGGTTCCTTTAAATGTTCCGTGCACTTCGTCCTATTGATCTCCGTCTTGGTTCGGTCCCCTTAGCGATACAAACCAAGATGAACGCCTCGTTCCTTGGTTTGGTCTCTATACGTGGATACAAACCAAGAGAGTGCCATAAGTTCGAAATCCTCATAAAAAATTGCACTAATTTGGTCATCATAAAAAAATGGATATGACTAAGTTGGAATGAAATTACGAACGCGCTAAACCGAACTCATGATAAACTCTTGTTTGGTTGCGCTACGGGCATTATGTGTCACGCTAGTTGCAATACAAACAAGAGCATAAAAATATATTCCCTCAATTGGTTACGCTGCACGCGGGCATTATCTTAACGCCACGCAGTGTTAGTAGTAATACGAGCAGGGCAAGACTTAATTAAAAAAAATGTGTGCACGATACACACCTAGAAACCAAAATCATGCAAGATGAATGATAGAACATGTTGCATCATAAAAAAACAATCTTACTTGGTTGCGCTACACGTGGGCATTATCATAATTCTACACGGTGTTAGTAGTAATACAAGTAAGAGAAAATTAAACAAAGTATTCAGGCCACATATTTGGTCCAAAGTCAAATAAAATATGTCATGAAATGCTCCAATGCTATAAGAGCCTAAACTATTAGCATCATCACAAATGGATATCACAAACTTACTTTTCGTGGGTTATGCTACACACAAGCGCCAATGAAATGACGCTATATGGAGTTAGTGCTAATACCATGTAAGGTACAAACATAAACAAAAAATTATATATGTCATATGATCATGCAACACCATAATTGCTCCACAAATCTTTGCTTGGTTACGCTGTACACTGGCATTATCTTAGTGCTATGCGGTGTTAGTAGTAATACAGGTAAATCAGAACTTAATAAAAAATAAGTTCACTCCACATCCACATATGCATGCAAAATTCATGCAAAATACATGATAAGGTATATTTCATATAGCCCACATAGGCTTTAAACAAACAAAAAATATCATAAGCAAATTCCACTCGGGTCAGGCTTGATACTGTCTGGACTCAGAGTCAACAAAATATGGCACATATCACCTGCACCAAAAAAAAGCATCAAGATTGTGTCAGAAAGCTTCAATCCGTTACCCTACACGCGGGCAGCACATCAGTGTAGCGCGGTGATAGTAGTAATGTGATGATGCAAAACTTATTAAAATTGGCATGTCACATATGTCCATGCCACCAAAACCAAAGATGTCATATAAAATTCCCAAAGAAAATATGAACATATCCTATATGCCAAACGTAGGATAAAAACTATGTGTAGCCAAAATCAACCTGCATTCTGCATATACATGAGGTTGAACACACACAAATGGTTGCATGCTAGGAAGTATATCCCCAAACATCACACATGAAATCATAGAGGAGTACTTGCATGGAACCAAACTTCAAGATCACCAAGCAGGAGTTCGTCGTCGACCGCGAGGAGGATTTCTCTTGTAGAATATTGTAATAGGCATCATTATACTACTGTGAATCACATCATATCTTTCACTGAGATACTGAATCGTGGGAGCCGTTGGATCGGCATATTAGACAAGAGAAAAAAGATAGCTCATGTATTGGATAGTTGTATGTGACAGATTTGTATGCGAGCACTGCAAATCAGAAACGTGTGAATGGTGTCCTCTGTAGATGCAAGCAAAAATGGCTCCAGGAGCACTGCAAGGCCACAAGGTGCTTCCATGATTTTTCTTTCACATGCATGTATACGATACGAGCATTTGATTATCCACAATATTTGCTTGTTGATTAAGATCAATCTCAAGCGCCATGACAAATTCATCAAAACTAAAAAAGATTGGCTACATATACAAGCTCCAAAAAATTCATCCCTAGAAGCACGATCATCCATCAGCTACAACCAAACCCAACACTACAGTTTTGTACATGCAGGATCATCTTTACCAAAAGACTCCCTCGCCAACAGGTTAAAACAACTCCCACCACCCGATGGTACCAAAAAAAGGGCAAAGCATCCAACTCCAGTGCTCAGCTCAGCTCAACAACACCGACAAAGGGCTTCGATATGTTTTCGACAGTTGGTGATGAGGCCTCAAAAGAGTCGCTTCGTTCGTCTTGGCCGAGGGCCCCATAGAATCCTTCATTGCTGCTGTACAAACATGACATGGTACAGGGGTCAGTATCATGCATAATGGGTTCGTTCCTGCTAGTCCACAATGCCCAAAATGACAAACCTCAAGAAAAACTAGGCATGCAAATTTGGAACTTTTTTTAGTGTACCCTCCAACCCTCTTTAGTTCAATCAAATGAATTAAAAATTCAGAAATAATGTAAATTCTGAGAAGTTAGTTCATTTAGTTGAACTAAGGATGGTCGGAGGGTAACCTCAAGGTTCCAAATCTGCATCCCTAAGAAAAACAGTGCAATCACATTTCGTCCAGCAGGGCAGCAAGCTAAGAAACACAAACCAAATCATACACTTTGCTCCATAATAGAGAAATGCAGCATTTTCATTAGTTGGGGGGCTTAGTTTTCGCATTTTGAATCCTATTTAAGCCTTTTGCTATACAATCAGTGGCACTTGGAAATAGTATAAACCAAGCCAGCTCATAGGCGAAAAATTGCATCTTCGAGGCCACCAGATCGGTGCTAGAATGAAGATTAAGCCATCTACATCAGCTAGTTCGTCGCTAATGTCAGAACCAACAAAACAAGAAATTTCTTGAGTTAAACCTAAGGTTTCATATAGGGACTCAGCACAGGATCGTCTCATAATTTTAAAGATCCGCACGCACAAGAGACATAGGAATCGAACAATCATATCACTTCTGTAAAACGATGACACTAATTATTATACCAGAAGCCTGATAGGAACAAACGTTTGTACCAGTCGGAAAAAAGAGCACCGACACACTAGAACTTGCCATAACGCAATGGCCAGCATAAGACTCACCACGACGCGATGGCCATGGGCACACAAGCGCACAAGAGAAATCAGAGCGGAGAGGAATGGAGGGGGCTTACCTACGTCAGAGAGGAATGGAGATTTGTGACAGCTGGTTGATTTTTGCCTTGAGGCTCTCTGAAATTGTGCTCATTGCAAAGGGAATTTTTGCCTTGGAGTGAATCCATCCTTTGGCTTGAAACACCTACATGAGAAAACACATCCAGATTACAAAAAGTTGGCCGGTTGCAACCTACTACAAAGTGAAATCTGCTCACTCAACACAAGAAAAATTGACAAGGGCATAGTTGGAGGCTTGCTGCATCATGGAAAATGAAGGCAGTACAGGTGAACACACAACTCAAAAGAGAACATGGAATGATCACCAACTATTGCTATTAAGGATCACGAAGATCCCTAGCCAGGAAATTCAATCAAGAACAAAGCAACATGCTATCACATTTCTCTTTGATAACCCATATCATCATAACCTAAAGAACTCAAGCCTTCTTAATCAAAATGTCTACATAACTCATAGATGAATCTCAATATTTTTGTGTGTATGTTCTAATCCCAGATAACATGATTGGATTCATCCCAAATTGACAAGAAAATATATGGAATCTCAGATGGAGTGTCGACGTCAATTACATAAAAACAACAATTAAGGGGCACTCGATAATGAACTTTCCAAAGTTTCACCCAGTCGACTCATCATGATAAAAGTAATTCTGACATGATTAAGATGACAAAATTATACCTTACATGCCAAGTTGTTGTCCATGATCTTCTTGCAATTGCTTTCTTGTATGAAAGGGAAGCATCAAAACTTTGTTCCAGCAGACAAAATAGTAGAGAGCTCTCAAATGTCCTTAAGATACGTCAAAGAATTAGCTACAATATCCAGTAAGAGATCCAGCAAGCTATATCATAGGCAGACAAAAGAATATACCACTCCTTGCATATTTGCAAGACAATTACCATGTGCTAAACAGTTTGTGACAGCCGGTTGATTTTGCCTTGATTTCCTCGGGGCTCTCTGAATTTGTATTGCTTGCAGAGTATACCCTCGGAGTGAAGTCCTTCGGCTTGAAAGCATGGAAAGTGTTGCAGGAGAAATACAGTCAGGTTAAAGTTGGCAGTCACACTCACTCGGTACTAGAAGGATTGAAAGTGCTTGTATACCCATTCGCAACACACACCAATGAGACTGCCTTGCTGTACTGTATGGCCATCATGGGCATGGTTGGGGCCTTGCTGCACACAAGAAGATCATAACTATTAGGTAAGGTTTGGAACGTGACTAGCTAAAAAAAATAAGCAAGCAAAAGAACCACTGTTGTGTGTTGGAAGGTAGAAACACTAACTTGTCCATCATGCTCACTTAACAAAAGATTGACTGAGTAGTAGCGTTGGCCCAATCTTGTGTCTGAAGGCCAAGAAATCAGTGCATCTGTTAGTTCAACCTTTAATTTACATACATACATACATATATATAATTAACGAAAGAAGAAAAACGGTAAGTCAACGTTCAAAACAGAGTAGCCCTAAAGAAATCACTTCTCGTAATTTCCATTGTCAGTTTCGTTTCAGTCTCATAAATGGTGATTATTTTCATTTCCATGCTTCATGACAAAAAAACACTCGACGATTCGTCCCAACACAAGCAACAACATAGAGACTAGTACTGAAAAAAGGGCGGCGAGCTAGAACAACACAACACCTTAATCTTTGTCAATTAGCATCCTACTGGACAAAAGAAAAGCATGATATATTTCGATTCTGACACAAGCAGAATGAAAAAAAAACTCGGCCATTCATGGTACCAACGGCTGGGCATTAACAAACTTACACAGTTTCTTGCTTTTTTTAAAGCTATGCATTATTTGGAGCTCATAGATGGAACCACAATTTGTAGTGTCCCAGAGAGAATTAATTTATCTGCTATGACAATTTATGCTTCGGGATTTCAACATGATTCAAGTGCTCAGTATTTACGTTTTGAACCATTTCTACACGAGAGGAACACAAATGAAGCTAATTTATAAGGCAGAGATCACAATCATGTCCACCTAAACAGACCACCAAATGGAATCAGATTAACATACATGTGCCCTTGCTGGACTGTTTGATTCATCTATCGTATGTTTATATACAGTACAGGGTCGGACCTGAACCCAAGCTATCATGGTCAACTATATATAGTAGATACGTATGTGCAAGTGCTTGCCAAAAACTATCAACGCCTTACTATCTTGATCGGCCGGGCAAGAAGGCAGAAATTCCCGTCAAGTTTATGCAAGCACAGTAATGTAATGGACGTCGTCGGCGAGGATGCCGCGACATTTGCCGGTGTGGAGCAGATGAAGAGGAGGATAGCCACGGCGGAGACAAGGGCAGCTGCGGAGCGCCCCCAATCTACGAGTGACACAGAGTTGTCGGTGATACGAAAAACTCTACCATCATCTTTGGTCTGACAGGGTAATCAAAACAGTACAAACATAAGCAAAACTAGCTCTGGATGAATGCACAGGCAAGAACAATGTATTTTCTTATTAGAGAAGAACTAGACCACAATAATACACTCATTCAAGATCTTCAACTATGCAGAAGTAAACCCTGGAAAAACAATCTAAGATACAACATAAAATGGGGAGCATCCAACATCAAAGACCATATGAAATGAGCCATTTGACCATCTTTGGCTTATTGTGATTGTGATTATATAGCTGATCATATTTAGTATCATAGCAACGTAAAGCCTACCTATGGACCACACTAATAGCCAGGACAAGAATATGAGCTACAACAAATTAGATATTCGTAAGCCTTAACAAAACTTTAATGGTTGCAATGAACCATGCCAAGATATGCAAGCAAAAGGGAAAATTATTGGCAGATGACCACAGGCCCAGAACAATATGAAGCTTGGTTCCATGGCTGGCACTAAGGCCATGAACCAAAAGTGGGAGAACTGAGGGAAGGAGAAGAGTCTTCTTACCACCACGCGCCCATATCCGTCGGCGGCAGCACCCGAGGACGGCGACGGCTTCCCAGACTGGTCTAAGGCATCATTCTCCTTGGCACCCACGAGATGTACCTGCACGTGCAACCTTGACTAAATTCCAACACTGTTTAGTCAGACGAGAAGTGCACACTAGGTGATTACATGCTGGAGTCTTACCTTCTTTTAGCCACATATATTGTGGAGCAGAGGAGGAGGATGTGGCACTGCAGAGACGAAGGCGGCAGCTGAGCGTCCCCAATCAACTAGTGACACAGAGTTGTCGGTGACACAAAAAACTCTACCATGGCAATCAAACATTACAAACATAAGCAAAACTAGCTTCAGTTGAATGCACAACCAAGAACAAGATAGTATGTTCTTATTAGAGAAGAACAAGACCACAGTGAAATACTCATACATGATCTGCAACTATGCAAAAGGCAAGCACTTGGTGATTTCGGAAGGAAATAGTTACGCATAAGGACAACTCAAACTCTTGGGCCAGATTAGACATGTCAGCGTGCATGAATCAAAGAGGGATTCATTAACTGCACAGAGCAGTCACGCATAACTATTTGGAAATAGTGGACTATGTTCTATTCATTTAAGTGATTGACGTTTCATTCATGATCAATTCTCCATCTTCCAACCACCCCCTCTCATAAGAAAAAAGTAATACATTAATAGTACTGGATCCATATCTATGGCCTCGTCGTCGACCTATAGGACACGTTCATGCATGGATAGAGAGTAGCAGCAACAACAGCAGAAAGAGTAGCCTAGGTGGTTGAGCAGCGGATGAGTTGTCGAGTCTAACTCCTCTTATACAAATTAAGCTCAACTCGTGCTAATTGGAGGAAGTCCATTTGGTGGGAGACAGCAGCGGGAAGCCCTCTCACCGCTGCAATTAATGGAGCACGCCAACTGCTCTGAATTTACTGGAGACACGTCGTTTCTGTACCAAAGGAAAGGTACACAAGAAAACAAGCTGATGGAAGTGGGATTCGGTCTATAGAGCATCCATTCCATGCTAAACAGAAGACAAATAATTCAAATACAATAGCAATCACAGTATCCAATTAAGGCTGGAATTACAACTCTAAGCAAGCCTCAAGCTAGAAAAAATAAGCACAAGACAGTGACTAGAACAGCAACAGTAAAGCCTAGGAAAAAAATGGGGATTTGAGGAAACAATGCAACTGGCTGCAGTTAGGGCATCCAGAGACCATGCAGAACGAGGCAATTGCGCGGAGTTGAGCCTAATTGGACATAGCCGTGGCACCAAGGCCGAGAAACTAGCTTTGGATGAATGCACAAGCAAGAACAAGATATGTTCTTATTGTAGAAGAACTAGACCACAATATATAGAATACTCATTCTTGATCTGCAAGTATGCAAAAGGCAAGCACTCACAAGTACTCGGTGATTTCTGAAGAAAATAGTTACACATAAGACACCATTGTTATCAGTTATTCTCAACAGCCGAATCATAGCTTTGGTACTTGAACCCTCAAGATAGAGTATTTGTGACTTGTTGGTTTCCCATAGAAAGTTCATGCATGTCCAAGTTATGATACTGAAAGAAACAACAGCCATGATAAGATTTTCTCTGCATGCTTACTCATAGAAGATTTCTCACAGGCGCCCCATCTGTTACATGGCGGATTACAAGCAACCCAAACTCTGCAAATGCATAATCCCAATCTCAGCTGAAACTCTACCCAACTAGAATTGCATTACAAACATCAAATAGCAATATCACTGTTCATTGCACGAAAACTAATTTCCCTACTCTAGCGATGTCAGTCGATGCATCGGAACTGTTCCTATCAGTCTGCAGACGAAAAAAAATCTGACCTCTGAATTTTAGCTACTTAACTATAGGACACGTCCGTGCATGATAGAGAGTAGCAGCAGCAACCAAAAGAGTAGCTTAGATAGTTGAGGAGCGGATGAATCGTCGAGTCTAACTCCTCTTATTCAAATTAAGCTCAACTCGTGCTAACTGGAAACAACAGGAAGTCCATTTCGTCAGAGACAAGAGCGGGAAGTCCTCTCGCCGCCAACTGCTCTGAATCTACTGGAGACATGTCGTCCTGTTGGTTTGTGTGTACACAAAAAAACAAGCTGACGGAAGTGGGAAACAGAGGCACAGCCGACGGTGCAGCTCACCACGTACTCCTATATATATGCGTCTGCCTATACACGCAACAACGAATACAACATTTTTTTTCAGAACATCTGAACCCCGGTGTCAAAGCGCCCCTTCCCCAAAGATGCTAAACCCGGGTGAATAGAGCATCCGAGGTTGATGCTAAACAGCACTACAGCAGACCTTTCAAGAGTCAAATACTGGCAATCATATAATAGTATCCACTTAAGACATGAATGAATTTACAACTCTAAGCAAAAGCCTTAAGCTGTAAAAAATAAGCACGAGACAGTGACTAGAACAGCAACGGTGAACCCTAGAAAATAAATAAAATTGAGGATTTTACTTTAGGGAAACCAAGCAAGCAATTAGGGAAATTATAATTGAGCCTAAACAGCGCCCAATTGAGCCTAATTTGTCATGGCCGTGGCACCAAGCAGGCGACGAGGTGAGAGAAATTGGAGGCGAGGGGCAGAGAGAAGGAGAGGGAGAGGAGACCTTCCTTGAAGGGCTCCATTCCATGGCGTGGTCGTCGTCGAGAGCGGCCCAGCTCTGTCCTCGCGCGCGCGGAAGAGCGGCGTCGGAGGGCAGCGACAACACGGCCGCGTGTCCGACGGCAGGGCACGGCTGCGTGTGCCGCCCCCTCCTCCTCTCCAGACGCACTAGCGTGAAGAAGGCGGAGTCTTGGGCGGCCGGGCACACCGAGCACCCCGAGCGCGGATCCTGGAGCCTCACTTGGTCGCGGCCGGCAGGACGAGCAGATCGGGGAGCGGGAGCGCCGCCGACTCACCGGCTCCATCCGGAAGCGCGAGCGCCGAGGAAGAGAAGGGGATGGCGGGTTGGGTGAGAGGGAGGCGGAGGAAGGCGAGGGGCGGCGGCGGCGCATCGGAGTCGGAGATGGGGGCAGCGGCGGCGGCGGCGCGTCGGGAGAGGAGAGGAGAGGAGACATCTCGATGCGGGGTGCCTCCCTTTTTTTTCATTTTCATTCATTTTCACTTTTTTGAACCCTGAGTTGACAGCGCTAGTTTTGGCACCAAATTTTCAGACGAAATCTCGTTTCAGTGATTGACCGTCAAAATTCCCGATTTATTATAACAATGGGTTGACACGCCTCATCTTTATGTCCGCTGCATTGCTAGTAACACGAACAAACACGCCTATGATCGCTTGTGGCCGATTTGGTACGTGGCCGGCAAGCCCGGGCCTTCCTATATCCGCCCTAAATTTGGGTTGGGTATGAAGGATGCCGTTTAGCCACGACGTTTGAGGCCGTTATTTGTTCGGTAGGTGATCGGGCCGTCCGTCCAAACGTTTGAGGCGGGTATGAGGCGCCCGGATCGATAGATGCTCTAACAGAAATAAGCAATCAATCGATGGAAGAGTGAGATGCATTAATTAATTAATTATTAGTGCAATTTTTTTAAGTATCAATTACAAATTACAATCAGTGCAAGCACCACGCTCGACGCGTGCAGTTTTTCTTCTTCTTTTTTCTTTGCGGAGAGCCTTGATTACGGGTACTAGCGGGGGTAAAAAATAAAACAAGATTCGACGCGTGCTCGTATCGGTCCTCAACTCAAACGACCGGTAGGATCGGACAAACACGCCTGGGTGCCACAATCAATCGGTCGGATCGACCTCAACTCATTGTTACGTATGGGTTGTGAATCCTCGACTTGACATCAACCTAGCGATATAATTTAGCGCCGCCCTCCGTCGACACATGACGTGTGGGTCCTACATGTTTGTTTAACCGCCAGCACGTGCTGCCGCGCGCGTCAATCCCACATGTCACTACCAGAGCCCAGTATTGTGCGGCAGCGCGCGGGAGGCGGGATGAAGGAGGTCGCGGGTGGAGAGGTCGTTGGCTATCCAAATGCACCGGCAGAGGAGAAAGAGAGAGGGATGATGGCCTGTTTGCTTTGCGTGCACCAATATATACTAGTTGTTGGTGGAGCTCCTCGGGCCGCACGTGACCTCTCATGCCTGATGAATGACCCGCGGCAACAACGACGACGATATCCCGTGACCGACAGGAGGCGTCGGCGCACACGCGCGCGAGTTGCGGATGGTGGGCGGATGAAGAGAACGGTTGGGAAAGAAAAAGGAAAATGATTTGTGGTCGAACTAACTGTGCAAACGTTGGATGGAGCACAGTCGAGTCCCGCCGAGACCGCTGGCGACGGCGCCAGTAATACGTACAGAGAGTTTACAGAGATTAGGTTTAGAATAGAGTTTAGTCCGGTTTGTATGGAAAATGTAATAAATTTCTTACGGTGGTTTATATGAAACGAAAACAAAAAAAAAACTGTAATGAATTTCGTCGGTTTATATATATATAGAAAACTCCACCGTGTTTGCGTGAATTTTGTCCGGTTAGTTGAAAGAGTGGATGAAATGTACGGGAGCAGCGTTGGATGGCCGGCTCCTGCAACAGCGGGCACGGACGGGTGCCGGAGCGAATTTGGTGCTTCAACTAAGCAATCCTTTTTTTTATGAAGTGTGCAACTAAGCAATCTTGGATGGGAAGATTGAGATGAGACGGAGTGATTTTGTTTATTACTGTTTTTTGAGAAAGTCGTGCATCATGCATATGCCTCGTGAATGTTAAAAAACAAATATACGTATGGTCAGTTATGGCCTTCCCTTGATTCGATCGACGCGTGACGTGGTTTTTTTTCCTTGTTTGCCGAGAGCGCGCGCCTTAATTATGTGCGCTGGCAAAAAAAAAAGCGCAATTCCAGCCGCGCGAGCCGAAACACGCATACAGTGCACGGGCTTACATGGACTCGATCTTCCGGATCCGACAAACATGCCTGCCAAGATGGTCCTCGTCGCAGTCGAACAGGCCCGTGGACACGGACGAAATCACTGTTTTAACCTTGTCAGAAAACTATAGCACAAAATGAACTCTCCATGAAAGTTTTTCACAATCTGAGCATTTTAGCAACGCCACAAACCGTGGCGTTTCTGCTCCATATAAAAACGCCGAGCTAGCTGGCGTTGCTACTCCTCGTAGAAACGTCGAACTAGCTAGCGTTGCTGTCCATATTAAAACGCCAGGGGCGTTGTCGTTGCTGCCCATATGGAAACGCCAGGGGCCATGACAATAATATATATAGGACAATTCCATGACCGACTTCATTTTCTTATGGTGAATTGGAGCGGTGCCACATTCGGGACGATGAGTAGTACGTCTGATGTGTGGACATGGCAGTGCGTCGTTATTTCATGCCTTCATATAGTGTGATCGTGCGCTGCTATTTTCAAATGCTGCGAAGGAATTCTTTCAAGTCAAGTTGCCTAAACTTCATCCAGCCACTTGGACTAGGGATTTGCTATAGCAGGCTATGCCAAATAGCGGCCGATCCCTCACACTTTGGCCTCGCTATCACGGGATCTGCCTCGTCTCTTGTGGCCTTAGGGCCATTGATGCGCGGTGGATCCTACCCTTTGTCGTTGAGAGGGCTCATGCTTCATTTTAGGTGTTTTTTTTGGTCTGTTTGGTGTTTGTATCCTGCTCAGGAAGATAAGACAACGGCATCTAACAACTAACCATCAGGAATGCCAATAAAATTAATTGCCTCATTACATAGAGGTGATGTCAACACACTACTATACTTTGGGCAAATCCTTATGCCCACGCCCTAACAACCCTTCACGTGTTGGAGCTCTGCTGCCTTCTTTTCTTCTCTGCCCTAATTCTCTATCAGAGTTTCCGCTGGTAGCCTCCGCCTGCCAGGTAATATATAGAACATGCAACCAAATGATTCAAAAAAAATGTGTATTAATATGCCCGACCAACATATGAAGAATCCCGACAACAAGATATGTGTTTGAGACAAACACGATGCCACTTGTAGTTCAACAGGAAACAAAAAAACCCTCTTAATTAAGATATAAGCTACAAATAGGAGTGTTCTCATGAGAACTAAAAAAGGGATCCCCAACAATGCCTATATTAAGTTTTCTTTGAAATCGCCCTACCCCTTTGTTGTTGTTCATTTCTTTATTTGTCTTGGATACCATGGGAGAGATCCCGACGCGGAGTACCAAAGAGAAAAAGACATCAAATGCTTATAAGAGCTCAAGGAAGGACGAACGGGGACATCATCGAAGTATGTCTTCTCCAAGGTAGAGGATCTCAACATTGAGGAGGTAGGAGCATTTCCAATTTCTCCCGCGAGTACAGACAAAAATTTCACATCGGTTTCTATATGAGCATACTGTTGACATGGATTTTGACCGAGATAAATAAATGTATAAAATATAAATTCAAAATAGAAAAAATAAAACATTCGATAATGAAAAGAATTAATTTAAAGAAATCAATGAACAACTCAATCAACCAAGACATCGACGACCGGCAGCTCCAACTTTGTTGATGTACATTGCAAGAGAAAGTTGCAAGCCTCACAACGACCTAGTCCATCACAATCTCCGGAGAGCACCGTCTGATGAAACCGCCCTCATGGAATCATCGTTATCACGGGGGCCCCGCCGCGTGCAGCTCCGACTTCTCTGTCGTAGCGAGAAACAAACATAGGCGCACCCATTGACGCACTGGGCCGTCGGGACCAGGAGGATTACCTGCGACCAACTCTGCATGTCCACCCTAGGGAAAACGCGAAGGGGAACTAGTCTTCAAGATGACGACCATAAGGGAAAAGCGACCCGGGAACGACAACATCAGCCGACCCCGCTACAGCAGCGCAAAAGGCTTTCACCCAAAGACAAACCTCGAAGACGGACAAGGCCGGAGAGTACCATGACGACCCTGCGGGAAGGAGGAACAACACCCACGGGCGCCGCACCGTCGGCGTAAATATCACGGCATATTAACAAAATACATAGACAATATAATTGGTGACTAAAGAAAATTTAGCATCAATTAAATCTTTAGTTGGTACGAGCATGCGTTATGTGCCAATGCATGCATGCAGGCTTGGCAGTGTACATGCATGAACGTATGGGGTGTGGCCCTCACAGCCCATCATTAATTTGTTTGAGCTAATCAACACAGTCTCATGCATATGCAAAGGCTGCTCCGATTAAACAATCAAGTAAGAAGCCTATACGTGCCTTGTAGCAGGCCCATCTTTAGATAGAGCTTGATCAAGGGAAGTCATTAAACTAATTGGGCCAGAGGGCCATGCGCGCTCCCGCCGAAGTCCCATCAATCAACTCAAGAGACCAAGTCTGCAACACTCCGTTTCCTACCCACGTTCAACCATCCATCCACGATCCCACTCCCACGTCCTGCACGACAGCGACGTGCAGGTTGATTCCTTGGCGCGCGCGGTAGCCTCCAAAGGCCACTGCTGCACACCCAGCCCTATAAATACCAGGCGATCTGACTGCTCTAGGGGGGGCCTCTAGTTCATTTCTTTCCTCTGCTAAAAATCACACACACATACAAACTCACAAAGAAAAGAGGAGAAGGAGGTAGGCGTGCTGCGTCCTGTTGGTTTGAAGGTGAGATTCAATGGCTCTCTTCTAGCCCCTGGTTTGGCCATTGTGGTACAGGCCAGGGAGCTTTTTTTTTCTTCTTCTTCTCCTAAATCTTTAGCCCTTGGTCCGGCCATCACGGTACAAATCAAGGGGCATGTTTCATCTTCCGAAAATTCTTGTTCTTGGTTCGGCCATCGCGGTACGAATCAAGGAGCATATTTCATCTACCCAAAATTCCTGCCCTTAGTCCGGCCATTGCGGTACAGACTAAGGTGTATGTTTCATCTCCCCAAAATTCTCGCCCTTAGTCCGGCCATTGCGGTACAGACTAAGGTGCATGGTTTAATTTATCTCAAAATTTTGTCTTTGGTTTGGCCATTTTGGTACAGTCTAAAGAGCATGTTGCATCCATCCCAAATTTTTGCCCTTGGTTCGGCCATCGCGGTACAAACCAAGGAGCATGTTATATCTACCCCAAACTTCCACCTTCGGCTCGGCCATCATGGTACGAGTCCAGGAGCATGCATGGTTCTTGTAATCACGGTTCCTTTAAATGTTGTGTGCACTTCGTCCCATTGATCTCCGTCTTGGTTCGGTCCCTTTAGCGATATAAGCCAAGATGAACACCTCGTTCCTTGGTTTGGTCTCTATACATGGATACAAACCAAGAGAGTGTCATAGGTGCGAAAACCTCGTATAAAAAAAGCCCTAATTTGGTCATCATAAAAAAATGGATATGACTAAGTTGGAATGAAATTACGAGCGCACTAAGCTGAACTCATGATAATCTTTTGTTTGGTTGCGCTACGGGCATTATGTGTCACGTAAGTTGTAATACAAACAAGAGCATAAAATACAAACCTTCACTTGGTTACGCTACACGAGGGCATTATCTTAATGCTACTCGGTGTTAGTAGTAATACAAGCAAGGAAAAACTTAATTAAAAATGCGTTCAAGCCACACACGCAAAGACGAAAATCATGCAATATGAATTATAAAACATGTTGCATCATAAAAACCAAGCTTACCTGGTTACGCTACATGCGGGCATTATGTTAATGCTACGCGGTGTTAGTAGTAATACAAGTGAGAGAAAATTAAACAAAACATTCGGGCCACATGTTTTGGCCAAAGTCAAATAAAATATGTCATGAAATGCTCCAATGCTATAAGAGCCTAAACTATTAGCATCATCACAAATGGATATCACAAACTTACTTTTCATGGGTTATGCTACACACAAGCGCCAATGAAATGACGCTATATGGAGTTAGTGCTAATACCATGTAAGGTACAAACATAAACAAAAAATTATATATGTCATATGATCATGCAACACCATAATTGCTCCACAAATCTTTGCTTGGTTACGCTGTACACTGGCATTATCTTAGTGCTATGCGGTGTTAGTAGTAATACAGGTAAATCAGAACTTAATAAAAAATAAGTTCACTCCACATCCACATATGCATGCAAAATTCATGCAAAATACATGATAAGGTATATTTCATATAGCCCACATAGGCTTTAAACAAACGAAAAATATCATAAGCAAATTCCACTCGGGTCAGGCTTGATACTATCTGGACTCAGAGTCAACAAAATATGGCACATATCACCTGCACCAAAAAAAAGCATCAAGATTGTGTCAGAAAGCTTCAATCCGTTACCCTACACGCGGGCACCACATTAGTGTCGCGCGGTGATAGTAGTAATGTGATGATGCAAAACTTATTAAAATTGGCATGTCACATATGTCCATGCCACCAAAACCAAAGATGTCATCTAAAATTCCCAAAGAAAATATGAACATATTCTATATGCCAAACGTAGGATAAAAACTATGTGTAGCCAAAATCAACCTGCATTCTGCATATACATGAGGTTGAACACACACAAATGGTTGCATGCTAGGAAGTATATCCCCAAACATCACACATGAAATCATAGAGGAGTACTTGCATGGAACCAAACTTCAAGATCACCAAGCAGGAGTTCGTCGTCGACCGCGAGGAGGATTTCTCTTGTAGAATATTGTAATAGGCATGTGATGTAATCCTATGTAATAGATATGTTGGAATTCTTAATCAGGGGTTTTCTCTTCGGAGATGTAATTAACAGAATTTTTATATAAATGTAAGAGTTCTGGAAATAGTGTACCTGGAATGTTTGATTCTATTTTTATTTTATGTATTTAAATTTCACTCTGTATCACTGACGTGGACGCGTGTTCTCACACCCGCCATTTTTCCCGTCATCCATGTCAACTGGGCGTGCCAGAATCTGATGACGGGAAAATGGCGGGCGTGAGAACACGTGTCCACGTCATTGATATAGAGTTAATAAATTAAATGCATAAATAAAATGGAGATCAAACATTGCAGGTACATTATTTCCAGAGCTCTTGCATTTCCATAAAAGATCTGTTAATTACATCTCCGAAGAGAAAACCCCTGATTAAGAATTCCAATATATCTATTACATAGGATTGCATCACATTCCTATTACAACATTCTACAAGAGAAATCCTCCTCGCGATCGACGGCGAACTCCTGCTTGGTGAGCTTGAAGTTTGGTTCCATGCAAGTACTCCTCTATGATTTTATGTGTGATGTTTGGGAATATATTTCCTAGCATGCAACCATTTGTTTGTTCAACCTCATTTATATGCGGAATGCAGGTTGATTTTGGCTAGGCATAGTTTTATCCTACATTTGGCACATAGGATATGGGTATGTATTTTCCTTTAGGATTTTTTATATGACTTCTTTGGTTTTGGTGGCATATATATATGACTTTGTGTGTGTGTGTGTGTGTGTGTGTGTGTGTGTGTGTGTGTGTGTGTGTGTGTGACATGCCAATTTTAATAAGTTTTGCATCATCACATTACTACTATCACCGCGTGACACCGATGTGGAGCCCGCGTGTAGCGTAACGGATTGAAGCTTTCTGACACAATCTTGATGCTTTTTTATGGTGCATGTGATATGTGCCATATTTTGTTAACTCTGAATCCGGACAGTATCGAGCCTGACCTGAGTGGAATTTGCTTATGATATTTTTGTTTGTTTAGAGCCTATGTGGGCTACATGGAATATGCCTGATCATGTATTTTGTATGAATTTTGTATGCATATGTAGATGTGGAGTGAACCTATTTTTTTTATTAAGTTCTGCTTTACCTGTATTACTACTAACACCGCGTAGCACTAATATAATGCCCGCGTGCAGCGTAACCAAGCAAAGGTTTGTGGAGCAATTATGGTGTTGCATGAGTCGTATGACATATATCATTTTTGTTTATGTTTGTACCTTACATGGTATTAGCACTAACTCCATATAGCGTCATTTCATTGGCGCTTGTGTGTAGCATAACCCACGTAAAGTAAGTTTGTGATATCCATTTATGATGATGCTAATAGTTTAGGCTCTTATAGCATTGGAGCATTTCATGACATGTTTTATTTGACTTTGGACCAAATATGTGGCCTGAATACTTTGTTTAATTTTCTCTTACTTGTATTACTACTAACACAGTGTAGCATTATGATAATGCCCACGCGTAGCGTAACCAAGCAAGATTTGTTTTTTTATGATGCAACATGTTTTATCATTCATCTTCCATGATTTTGGTTTCTAGGTGTGTATCGTGAACACATTTTTTTAATTAAGTCTTGTCATGCTCGTATTACTACTAACACCGTGTGACATTAAGATAATGCCTGCGTGCAGCGTAACCAAGTGAGGGAATATACTTTTATGTTCTTGTTTGTATTGCAACTAGCGTGACACATAATGCCCGTAGCGCAACCAAACAAGAGATTATCATGAGTTTAGTTTAGTGCGTTCGTAATTTCATTCCAACTTAGTCATATCCATTTTTTTTATGATGACCAAACTAAGTCAAATTTTTATGAGGTTTTCGCACCTGTGACACTCTCTTGATTTGTATCCATGTATAGAGACCAAACCAAGGAACGAGGCGATCATCTTGGCTTTTATCGCTAAAAGGATCGAACCAAGACGGAGATCAATAGGACAAAGCGCACACAACATTTAAAAGAACCGTGCTTACAAGAACCATGCATGCTCCTCGACTCGTACCGTGATGGCCGAGCCGAAGGCGAAAGTTTGAGATAGATATAACATGCTCCTTGGTTTGTACCGCGATGGATGAACCAAGGACAAAAATTTGGGACGGATGCAACATGCTCTTTGGACTGTACCAAAATGGCCAAACCAAAGAAAAAATTTTGAGATGAATTAAACCATGCACCTTAGTCTGTACCGCAATGGCCGAACTAAGGGCAAGAATTTTTGGGAGATGAAACATGCTCCTTGTTTTGTACCATGATGGCCAAACCAAGAACAAGAATTTTGGGAAGATAAAACATGCCCGTTGATTTGTACCACGATGGCCAAACCAAGGGTTAGAGTTTTGGGAGAGGAGGAAAAAGAAAGCTCCCTGATCTGTACCACAATGGCCAAACCAGGGGCTAGAGGAGAGACATTGAGGCCCTGTTTGTTTCATAAGTCCTAGGACTTTTTCTAGTCCCAACTAAAAAGTCCCTAGTCCCTAAAAAGTCCCTCCCTGTTTGTTTCCAGAGACTAAAAAGTCCCTAGTCCCTTCCTAGAGGTTATTAAATGACCATGTTGCCCCTAGTATATAGAAAAATAACAATCAAACAACACCATGGGATGGCGGCCAATGAATGCATGGAGGGGCATTGTTGGAAAAGTCCCAAAAAGTCCCAAAAAAGACTCTCCTTGAGAGTCTTCTTCATTTAGTCCCAAATGCCTAGTTTAGTCCCTAAAAAGTCCCTCCCGTTTGGTAAAAAAGTCTCTAAGAGGGACTTTTTCTAGTCCCTACACAAAAAAGTCCCTGGAAACAAACACCCCCTGAATCTCACCTTTCAAACCTCCAGCAAGCGCCACGCCTCTTTCTTTCTATCTCTTATGTGTTGTATGTGTGTATGTAATTCTAGTAGTGGGAAAAAACGATCTAAGGGTCAACCCTAGAACAGCCAAGCGATCTAGTATTTATAGGGGTGGGGTGAGAGTACAAGGAGGCTCTCACCAGCCAAGAGTGCCCACGTCCTGATCGTGGAATCGTGGGGATAGTGGGAGCGGGGCTGGTCTCTTTCCTTTTCTCCTATTTATTTAATCACTAATTGACTCAACTGGCAACTTGTTTCTCGTTAGCTCATGTGGGCTTAGACTATTTTAAATCATTGTGTGGGCCTTTTAGTACTATTCGCATGCATGCACAGCAGCCTTGTAAGAAGCACGTCCATGCATACGTGGCCAATTTTTTTGGACTAAGCATGATTAGCTATTAAATAGATCATTAAGGCCTGGAGTGAGGGTGTGCACGTCAATTTATTTTATTTTTTGCATGCAACTCAAGGTCTAGCGTCATATGGATTATCAGATGAGTATTTGATCAGATGAATATTTGACCAAGTACACTGTGCGTATATTTTATTAGCGCGATTTTTTTGGCATCGCTTCAATATTTTATTTCGTCGATGGAACAGAACCAAACATTTATCATATAGCCAACATTTTGGCGATCTTAGCGTTCCTCATGGAAATTTTATGTTTGTATTTTCGCCGTTAGTGGCGGCGGCATGTGTGCGCCAGGTGTCCTTTATATTCTTTCTCATGTCAAAATTTGACGAGTTTCATCGTATTTCCCAATCTACAGTTTAATATGTGCGTTACCGACATTCGTAAATATATCATATCCTATTTTGTCAGTTCTCATTTTGAACGGTCAATTATATATTTTAAAATTGATCTTTTCATTGCAAAACGGATTTTCCCGTTTTGCATCTATATTTTATGCAGTTTATAAATCTATTTTATCTTGGTCGAAATCCATGTCAACAGATGCCCCTCGAGATCTGGAAGCGAATATTTCTTTGATTCTTTTTCAGAGCTCGAAAATATATATACACCCATTCCATTTCATACTTGTGTCCCAAATATTCATGCTAGTGCTAGCGATGCGCTTATTTTGTTTAAAACGTCCAGCTAGATATTGCTTAGCCCTTCCCGCATTTCGTTGGATAAGGACTCAACTTTGAAAGTCTATTACAAGTCACTGACCTTCCGCTATATAGTTAGGGTCCCGGAGTGCATACCTTTCCCTTTGCATATATCTTCTTCCTACCGTCTCACAAGGGAACTCTATTTACCTTGGGCAGGTTTTTTTCTGCCACTAAGTCTAGATCCTCCAGCTGACTTGCTATATTCCTTGGTTATAAGGTATGCATTGATGTGCATTTATTGATTGTGTTCACATCCTTATCATGGATGATCCTCATTCATGACATCCCTTTCTTTTGGTAGGGATAAAATCTGAAGCTCGAATCTGAGCTTTTAAACCCAGATGCTGGTAAGTTTGTTATTAGTTCATCTAGATATACAAGTACATACACGATTTATGTACTCTAATTGCCCCTTTATTTGTTGTTGCTTTAATATTGCAGGAAGGTTGGGGTACGATCGGGCAAAACAATCCTGTTTGATTTCGGGCGTATACCTACTCTTTGCTTAGGTACTACACCTCATGCCTTCTTCCTTATACATGTAGCGGCATCATAGATTTGATGAATAGTCTATAGATGGATCCATGCGCGTAGACTACCTTTAGGCCATTAACAACCGTGCATCTTGTCCCATAAGTGTGCCGATTTTTTTTGATCTCACAATGACGTGCCGGCAAGCTATATACGAACTTGATCAACGTACAGTTGTTAAGATCATCATTTTTTTAGATATAAGATGCTCGCTTTTTAGATACAGACCTACATCTTTCTCATGGTTGGAGTGCCGGGAAGGTCGTACATGGGCTTGGTCCTTCGTTCATTCAGCCATGAGAATTTTTTTGTCATTGTATATATATGCATGAAATAATGAGTCGCTCACTAATGGCGTTCCGGGAAGCGTATATATATGGGCTTGGTTCATCTATCGATAGTGATGCTACTGTTTTTATGCATGAAAAATATTTTCAATCATGTGCACATGTATATTTTTTTTACATACTACTATTTGTACCGCGGTTTTAAGCTCATGAGGATGTGGAAAATGTTTGATGTTTGTTTGTTGGTTTTTTATTTATGCATCACAGTGAACATGACCAAGGAATGGAAGTCTTCTCTCCACTCAAGTTTTGGGGAAGTATGAGGGTAGACAAAGTAGGAAAAGGGAAGACAATGGACAAACTCCACTATGGGCAACCTATGAATGGGGGCAATACTATGATCATATTTCCCTCCTCGTTGTCTCAGCATGGAAGGACGACAAAGGTTCAGAATAAAGTTCAAGTTGATGCTTTAGAGCCTATTCTTTCGCTGGTCAATAAATCCATTGGAGAATGCTCTGAAACGGTTCCTAGGTTCCCCCTTGAATGCAAGAAAAAGCATCCCAATTCCCATGGCTATGAAACATGTCATGTGAACCCAACATCAACATTGTCAAGTCCCTTGTCATCATCAACACCCATCGCATATGATTCCTCTCTGACTTTGTTTGAGTCGATGTGCCATCAACCTCAGCGAAGAAATGTTCGCCATGTGAACCTTCACAATATTAAGTTCGGCAAAGTCCGTGTCCAATTCCCCAAGAGTGTGGACAACAATCATCCAGACCGCCTTTTTCATATCAGCAAAGGCGGTATTAGAATTCATACTACAGTGACTACTAACCCTTCAACAGTTGTTGCCTTCATCAGGTTCATCTGGAAAAAGTATCTTAATCATGCCAAGTGGCGTGTTGCTGGTCTTGACTGTGAATACACTAGATATGTCCACAGCAAAGAGCATAAGAAGCTTCCACTTGAGCAACAAGTTGCTCTCTCTAATCAAGAGCCACAACGCGCCGCTGTCTTGCAGCTTTGTGTGGGAAAGGATTGCCTAATTTACCAGCTATACCAAGCTCAGGCCAGGAGTTTTATCCCTCCACTTCTCCGCAGCTTCCTTGACAATGACACAGTTGAATTTGTGGGTGCAGCCATTGGCAATGACATCCCAAAACTCAAGTTCTATAACTTGGGTATCAGAAAACCCGTCGATGTGCAGGGACTAGGTATCAAGGTTCATAATCAAAAATTTGGCAACTTGGCTTCATTGGAGAAGCTAGCAAAGAAGGTTGCAAACATAAGTCTTAACAAGGACGAAAGCATCACTGTCAGTCAGTGGGAGAAGCCCAACCTGGACCATGACCAAATCAAGTATGCATGTTTGGATGCCTATGCAAGCTTCGAGGTTTATAGGCGACATTCCAACATAACCGGATATCTCAGAACCCACTGAAATGTTTGTTTCTGGGTGAAATATGTAATTGGTTATCCTGGAGCATGTTGAAATGTTCCTTCCCAAGTGAAGTATGTAAGGAAAGGTTGTTGAGTCTTGATCAAGGAAAATATGTACACGACCATTGCTTCTTTATATTATGGTTATGCCTATTTTGCTAAGTGCATTTTTTATATGACGGTGCAGGGAAGCAAATGTTCTTGTATCATCATAATTTTGTTCTCATAGTAGACAAGTGAATCTAAATAGAAATGACTTATATTTTGCATTAATGCTCGCGATACAAATTTTGCAATGTTATGTGCACTTAATTTAAATAAAATTGTGACACACAAAAAAATACTCCATACCCTCATGAGTATAAACTTGGGCTCACAAGAAAAATATACTCCCATATGGTGGTTTGACTCCTTTTCCAATCGAATGTTAACATATAGCTCATATAGTTGTCGCATACCAAGATTCGACATGTAGCAAAGCTATATTCTTTCGACAATTGTTCAAATTTCATCGGGACAAATTGTGTCCTTGGAACAAAAAAATAGTTACAACCATGTTCGATCAGGACTCGAAAAAAAATGCAAGATGTCCTTCTTTGATATTTTGTAACACAAAAAAAAATCGCATGTTTCCCCAAATTGGCCTATACAAAGAAAAAGCTGAACAAATTGCCTTAGTGTGAACAACAATTCATTGAGGTTGCCACAATATGGATGTCGGTGGATAGTCTCCTACCAAGTGTGTTGGCACTTACAATGGGTGTGACCAATCGCTTTTGAGGACATGGCCCTGAAAGCCACCGACATAGGAAACCATGAAGAAAAAGTTGCTCATCGAAATCATTCCATTGAACGACCCATGACTACAAATAATCAGAGTTACAACAAAATGAACAAAAAAAAAATACTCCAACATAAATTATTGGCACCATGCAAACACATCGACAGAAAATACTTCGATGTTACCCAAAGCATGATTCGCTGGCAGCATGACTACAAAAGCATGACATGTGTATCCTTCATATGGAAAATATAATCTCCCAGGATATACAAGTATAAACTAGTAGCCTTATATGAAGAGAAAGAGATATAATGCTCCAATGCTATATGAGCCTAAACTACAAGCGTCGTGTGAAACTTTGAACACACATAAAAATGCTCAATGCTATATGAGCCTAACTCTAAGCACGTTTCAAAAATGTTAAATTTGATCCAATCTTCACGAGTTTAAACTCCCAATGTTAAGTCATGCGCTCCAAAAAGAAAGAGTTCCGAGCCTAAATTGAAATAAAAATGCACTGCGTAGATAAAAAAACTGCACATCCACGTATAGCTGGTATGCATCTGAATAGAAAATCAGATGCTGAAAAAGAATACTAAAACAAATCATGAGCCACGTACGGAAATACTGTAAGCACAAAATAGATTGTCAAGTTTCGAGCTTTGGGTCCGAGTCAAAAAAAATCTCTCTTCGGACCCAGACCTCGAGGGGCATCTGTTGACATGGATTTTCACCAAGGCAAACAAAATGCATAGACCACATTAAATATAAATACAAAACGGCAAAATCCGTTTTACAATGAAAAGGAATTAATTATAATCAACCGCTCGAATTGATGACCAAAGAAACAGGCATATGATTTATTTTCAAATGTCGATTATGCACGCATTAAACCGACAATTATAAAATATGATGAAAGAAATAAACAGCCAGCAAGTTTTTTCCTATAGAAAAATGGAGGACACATGGTTTATATGTACGCGCACCGACGCTGAAAAAACAGATATATATATGGAAAAATAGAGGACACATGGTTTATATGTGCGCCGCACCGCCGCTGACAAAAAAAATATGGGGACGCACGGTTCGTATGTACGCGCACTGTGGAGGACGAATAATGATCTAAAATTTCACCGTCAAAGACGACGTCAATATTGTCGAAGCATCGTGCAGTATGTTCCTCCATCAAATATCATTGCATATTAACCAAGGCTCAGCGATCGTACATGCATGGCATCTGTATGTATCATGGCCCATATGGCCCCCTAGCTTCTCCCTGCGTGCATGTATTTGGCCCTAAGTAAAGAATTAGAGCAAAAGCCCATACAATGACAGAACGTGGCCTAATTAAGCCTGTACTGATGGGACGTTGCCGGTTGATTAGCGATTAAACAAACAAAAAGAAAAAGGAGCAGCCCCGCTCCCATGCACGATCTCACACGATCTCACGATCCACGACGTGGATGGGCGTGCGTGCATGCGGCTGGACCCTGCGCTGCGCTCCTCGGCTCCATATAAATACATGGCCGCTCGGCTGCTCTGGGGTCGGCCATCTGATCGTTCTTTCTACTGCTAAAATTACACACACACATACATCATACAAGAGCACAGAGAGAAAGAAGAGGCAGGCATGGTACTTGCAAGAGGTGAGAAGGTGAGACTCATGGCTCTCTTCTAGCCCCTGGTTTGGCCATTGTGGTACAGACAAGGGAGCTTTCTTCTTCCTCCTCTCCTAAATTCTTGCCCTTAGTCCGGCCATTGCGGTACAGACTAAGGAGTATGTTGCATCCATCCCAAATTTTTGTCCTTGGTTCGGCCATCGCGGTACAAACCAAGGAGCATGTCATATCTATCCCAAACTTTTGCCTTCGGCTCGGCCATCGCGGTGCGAATCAAGGAGCATGCATGATTCTTGTAAACACGGTTCCTTTAAATGTTCCGTGCACTTCGTCCTATTGATCTCCGTCTTGGTTCGGTCCCCTTAGCGATACAAACCAAGATGAACGCCTCGTTCCTTGGTTTGGTCTCTATACGTGGATACAAACCAAGAGAGTGCCATAAGTTCGAAAACCTCATAAAAAATTGCACTAATTTGGTAATCATAAAAAAATGGATATGACTAAGTTGGAATGAAATTACGAACGCGCTAAACCGAACTCATGATAAACTCTTGTTTGGTTGTGCTACGGGCATTATGTGTCACGCTAGTTGCAATACAAACAAGAGCATAAAAATATATTCCCTCAATTGGTTACGCTGCACGCGGGCATTATCTTAACGCCATGCAGTGTTAGTAGTAATACGAGCAGGGCAAGACTTAATTAAAAAAAATGTGTTCACGATAAACACCTAGAAACCAAAATCATGCAAGATGAATGATAGAACATGTTGCATCATAAAAAAACAATCTTACTTGGTTGCGCTACACGTGGGCATTATCATAATGCTACACGGTGTTAGTAGTAATACAAGTAAGAGAAAATTAAACAAAGTATTCAGGCCACATATTTGGTCCAAGGTCAAATAAAATATGTCATGAAATGCTCCAATGCTATAAGAGCCTAAACTATTAGCATCATCACAAATGGATATCACAAACTTACTTTTCGTGGGTTATGCTACACACAAGCGCCAATGAAATGACGCTATATGGAGTTAGTGCTAATACCATGTAAGGTACAAACATAAACAAAAAATTATATATGTCATATGATCATGCAACACCATAATTGCTCCACAAATCTTTGCTTGGTTACGCTGTACACTGGCATTATCTTAGTGCTATGCGGTGTTAGTAGTAATACAGGTAAATCAGAACTTAATAAAAAATAAGTTCACTCCACATCCACATATGCATGCAAAATTCATGCAAAATACATGATAAGGTATATTTCATATAGCCCACATAGGCTTTAAACAAACAAAAAATATCATAAGCAAATTCCACTCGGGTCAGGCTTGATACTGTCTGGACTCAGAGTCAACAAAATATGGCACATATCACCTGCACCAAAAAAAAGCATCAAGATTGTGTCAGAAAGCTTCAATCCGTTACCCTACACGCGGGCAGCACATCAGTGTCGCGTGGTGATAGTAGTAATGTGATGATGCAAAACTTATTAAAATTGGCATGTCACATATGTCCATGCCACCAAAACCAAAGATGTCATATAAAATTCCCAAAGAAAATATGAACATATCCTATATGCCAAACGTAGGATAAAAACTATGTGTAGCCAAAATCAACCTGCATTCTGCATATACATGAGGTTGAACACACACAAACGGTTGCATGCTAGGAAGTATATCCCCAAACATCACACATGAAATCATAGAGGAGTACTTGCATGGAACCAAACTTCAAGATCACCAAGCAGGAGTTCGTCGTCGACCGCGAGGAGGATTTCTCTTGTAGAATATTGTAATAGGCATGTGATGTAATCCTATGTAATAGATATGTTGGAATTCTTAATCAGGGGTTTTCTCTTCGGAGATGTAATTAACAGAATTTTTATATAAATGTAAGAGTTCTGGAAATAGTGTACCTGCAATGTTTGATTCTATTTTTATTTTATGTATTTAAATTTCACTCTGTATCAATGACGTGGACGCGTGTTCTCACACCCGCCATTTTTTCCGTCATCAGATTCTAGCACGCCCAGTGGGACATATTTCTCCCCTCATCTTCGAATTCCAACATAGGATTGCAACACATGAATTTCCATAGTACATGAAACATAAAGTATTATGTACGTATACACGAAAAAAGGATGAAGTAAACTAATATATGGTTTTCTTTAGTTTGAAGGTATGGAAGGTCGGGTGCCACAGTCAATGAGACTCCGCATTGGAGACATTTGGCTTGATGTGCCAGTTGGTCCATGTGCGACTTCAACAAATCAGCGTATGGATAATATGACTGCATTACCGACTGAACATGACCAAGGAATGGAAGTCTTTTCTCCACTCAAGTTTGGGGGAAGTATGAGGGTAGACAAACAAGGAAAGGGAAGACAATGGACAAACTCCACTATGAGCAACCTATGAATGGGGGCAATACCATGACTATATTTCACTCCTCATCGTTTCTTCATGGAAGGACTTCAAAGGTTCAGAATAAAGGTCAAGTTGATGCTTCAGAGCCTATTCTTTTGCTGGTCGATAAATCCATTGGAGAATGCTCTGAGACGGTTCTCAGGTTCCCCCTTGAATGCAAGAAAAAGCATCCCAATTCCCATGGCTATGAAACATGTCATGTGAACCCAACATCAACATTGTCAAGTCCCTTGTCATCATCAATACCCGTCGCATATGATTCCTCTCTGACTTTGTTTGAGTCGATGTGCCGTCAACCTCAGCGAAGAAATGTTCGCCATGTGAACCTTCACAATATTAAGGTCGGCAAAGTCCGTGTCCAATTCCCCAAGAGTGTGGACAAAAATCATCCAGACCGCCTTTTTCATATCAGCAAAGGCGGTATTAGAATTCATACTACAGTGACTAGTAACCCTTCAACAGTTGTTGCCTTCATCAGGTTCATCTGGAAAAAGTATCTTAATCATGCCAAGTGGCATGTTGTTGGCCTTGACTGTTAATACACTAGATATGTCCACACCAAAGAGCGTAAGAAGCTTCCACTTGAGCAACAAGTTGCTCTCTCTAATGAAGAGCCACAGTGCGCTGCTGTCTTGCAGCTTTGTGTGGGCAAGCATTGCCTAATTTACCAGCTATACCAGGCTCAGGCTAGGAGTTTTATTCCACCACTTCTCCGTGGCTTCCTTGACAATGACACAGTTGAATTTGCGGGTGCCTCCATTGGCAATGACATCGCAAAACTCAACTTCTATAACTTGGGTATCAGAAAACTCGTCGATGTGCAGGGACTAGGTATCAAGGTTCATAATCAAAAATTTGGCAACTTGGCTTCACTGGAGAAGCTAGCAAAGAAGGTTGCAAACATAAGTCTTAACAAGGACGAAAGCATCACTGTCAGTCAGTGGGAGAAGTCCAACCTGGACCATGACCAAATCAAGTATGCATGCTTGGATGCCTATGCAAGCTTCGAGGTTTATAGGCGACATTCCAACGTAACTGTCTAGCTTAGGACCCGCTGAAATGTTTGTTCCTAAGTGAAATATATAACTAATTATCTTTTGAAATGTTTGTTCCTAGGTGAAATATGTAAGAAAAGGATGTTCAGTCTTTATCAAAGAAAAGGATGTACATGACCATTGTTTCTTTATATTATGGTTATGACTATTTCACTTGGTGCATTTTTAATATGATGATGTAGGGAAGAAAATGTTCTTGTATCATCATAATTTGATTCTCATAGAAGACAAGTGAATCTTAATAGAAATGATATATATTTTGCATTAATGCCTGCAATACAAATGTTGCTACATTATGTGCACCTAATTAAAAAAATCATGACAAAAAATCACTCCAGTAAACTTATGAGTATAAACTATGACGAAAAAGAAATATACTCCAATAACTTACGAGTATAAACCGCGACATAAAAATCTATTACTCCAACAACTTACGAGTCTAAACTGTGCCTTGTAATAAAACACTCCAATAAACTTACGAGTCTAAACTATGACAGAAAAAATATATCACTCCATACCCTCACGAGTCTAAACTAGGGCCCAAAAAAATACTCCAACGACTTACGAGTATAAACTGTGATGCAAAAAAAATCATCCAAATTACTCCAACAACTTATGAGTATAAACTGTGATGCAAAGAAAAGAAATCATCAAGCATACTCCATACCCTCAAGAGTATAAACTGTGGCACACCACAAAAAAAAATTACTCCAACAACTTACGAGTATAAACTGCGACTCAAAGAAAAGAAATCATCAAGCATACTCCATACCCTCAAGAGTACAAACTGTGGCACACCACAAAAAAAATAAAGACTCCCACGACTTACGAGTATAAACTATTATGCAAAGAAAAGAAGTCATCAAGCGTACTCCATACCCTTAAGAGTATAAACCGGGGCACATAAAGAAAAAAAAATACTCCACACCCTCATGAGTATAAACTGAGGCGCAATGGGACATACGTGGATAAAAGTGCAATGGGTGAAGACAAACCCATCAATGCTCGTAACACATAATGCCAAGACTCAATATATGGAGACATAGCATGCCAACTGGCCAAGGTATGGCAAACCATACCCTCCATATGGTGGTTTGACTCTTCTTCCAATCGAATGTTAACATATAGCTCATATAGTTGTCGTGTACAAAGATTCGACACGTTGCAAAGCTATATTCTTTCGACAATCATTCAAATTTCATTAGAACTAATTGTGTCCTTGGTACAATAAAGTTACAACCATGTTTGATCAAGACTCAGCAAAAATTGCAAGATGTCCTTCTAGGATATTTTGCAACAAAAAAAATCGCATGTTTCCCCAAATCGGCATATGCAAAGGAAAAGTTGTACAAAATTGCTTTCCAAGTTATTATTAGGTGAAGAGCTTTAAGCCTCAGTGTGACAATTCATAGAGGTTGGCACAATATGGTTGTCTCTGGATAGTCTCCTACCAAGTGTGGCCTGACACATACAAGGGGTGTGACCAATCACTTTCAAGGGCTTGGCCCTGAAAGCCACCCACATAGGAAACCATGAAGAAAAAGTTGCTCATCGAAATCATTCTATTAAATGACCCATGCCTACAAACAGTCAGAATTACGACTAAATTGAGGGAAAAAAAGTGCTCCAACATAAATTATTGGCACGATGCAAACGCATCGACAGAAAATACTTTGATGTTATGCAAAGTATGATTCGCTAGCCGCATGACTACAAAAGCATGATATGTGTATCCTTCATATGGAAAATTAAAATCCCAGGTTATATGAGTGGAAACTAGTAGCCACATGTGATAAAAATGAACTATAACACTCCCATGGTATACGAGTATAAACTAGTAGCCATATATGAAGAAAAACAGGTATAATGCTCCAATGCTATATGAGCCTAAACTACAAGCGTGGTGTGAAACTTTGAACACACATAAAATGCTCAATGCTATATGAGCCTAACTATAAGCACGTTTCGAAAATGTTAAATTTGATCCAATCTTCACGAGTTTAAACTCCCAATGTTAAGTCATGCGCTCCAAAGAGAAAGAGTTCCGAGCCTAAATTGAAATAAAAATGCACTGTGTAGATAAAAAACTGCACTTCCACGTATAGCTGGTATGCATCTGAATAGAAAATCAGATGCTGAAAAAGAATACTAAAACAAATCATGAGCCACGTACGGAAATACTGTAAGCACAAAATAGATTGTCAAGTTTCGAGCTTTGGGTCCGAGTCAAAAAAAAATCTCTCTTCGGACCTAGACCTCGAGGGGCATCTATTGACATGGATTTTGACCGAGATAAATAAATGTATAAAATATAAATTCAAAACAGAAAAAATAAAACGTTCGATAATGAAAAGAATTAATTTAAAGAAATCAATGAACAACTCAATCAACCAAGACATCGACGACCGGCAGCTCCAACTTTGTTGATGTACATTGCAAGAGAAAGTTGCAAGCCTCACAACGACCTAGTCCATCACAATCTCCGGAGAGCACCGTCTGCTGAAACCGCCCTCATGGAATCATCGTTGTCGCGGGGGCCCCGCCGCGCGCAGCTCCGATTTCTCTGTCGTAGCGAGAAACAAACATAGGCGCACCCATTGACGCACTGGGCCGTCGGGACCAGGAGGATTACTTGCGACCAACTCTGCATGTCCACCCTAGGGAAAACGCGAAGGGGCACTAGTCTTCAAGATGACGACCATAAGGGAAAGGCGACCCGGGAACGACAACATCAGCCGACCCCGCTACAGCAGCGCAAAAGGCTTTCACCCAAAGACAAACCTCAAAGACGGACAAGGCCGGAGAGTACCATGACGACCCTGCGGGAAGGAGGAACAACACCCACGGGCGCCGCGCCGTCGGCGTAAATATCAAGGCATATTAACAAAATACATAGACAATATAGTTGGTGACTAAAGAAAATTTAGCATCAATTAAATCTTTAGTTGGTACGAGCATGCGTTATGTGCCAATGCATGCATGCAGGCTTGGCAGTGTACATGCATGAACGTATGGGGTGTGGCCCTCACAGCCCATCATTAATTTGTTTGAGCTAATCAACACAGTCTCATGCATATGCAAAGGCTGGTCCGATTAAACAATCAAGTAAGAAGCCTATACGTGCCTTGTAGCAGGCCCATCTTTAGATAGAGCTTGATCAAGGGAAGTCATTAAACTAATTGGGCCAGAGGGCCATGCGCGCTCCCACCGAAGTCCCATCAATCAACTCAGGAGACCAAGTCTGCAACACTCCGTTTCCTACCCACGTTCAACCATCCATCCACGCTCCCGCTCCCACGTCCTGCACGACAGCGACGTGCAGGTTGATTCCTTGGCGCGCGCGGCAGCCTCCAAAGGCCACTGCTGCACACCCAGCCCTATAAATACCAGGCGATCTGACTGCTCTAGGGGGGGCCTCCAGTTCATTTCTTTCCTCTGCTAAAAATCACACACACATACAAACTCACAAAGAAAAGAGGAGAAGGAGGTAGGCGTGCTGCGTCCTGTTGGTTTGAAGGTGAGATTCAATGGCTCTCTTCTAGCCCCTGGTTTGGCCATTGTGGTACAGGCCAGGGAGCTTTTCTTTTTTCATCTTCTTCTCCTAAATCTTTAGCCCTTGGTCCGGCCATCACGGTACAAATCAAGGGGCATGTTTCATCTTCCGAAAATTCTTGTTCTTGGTTCGGCCATCGCGGTACGAATCAAGGAGCATATTTCATCTACCCAAAATTCTTGCCCTTAGTCCGGCCATTGCGGTACAGACTAAGGTGTATGTTTCATCTCCCCAAAATTCTCGCCCTTAGTCCGGCCATTGCGGTACAGACTAAGGTGCATGGTTTCATTTATCTCAAAATTTTGTCTTTGGTTTGGCCATTTTGGTACAGTCTAAAGAGCATGTTCCATCCATCCCAAATTTTTGTCCTTCGTTCGGCCATCGCGGTACAAACCAAGGAGCATGTTACATCTACCCCAAACTTCCACCTTCAGCTCGGCCATCACGGTACGAGTCAAGGAGCATGCATGGTTCTTGTAAGCATGGTTCCTTTAAATGTTGTGTGCACTTCGTCCCATTGATCTCCGTCTTGGTTCGGTCCCTTTAGCGATACAAGCCAAGATGAACACCTCGTTGCTTGGTTTGGTCTCTATACATGGATACAAACCAAGAGAGTGTCATAGGTGCGAAAACCTCATATAAAAAATGCCTTAATTTGGTCATCATAAAAAAATGGATATGACTAAGTTGGAATGAAATTACGAGCGCGCTAAGCTGAACTCATGATAATCTTTTGTTTGGTTGCGCTACGGAAATTATGTGTCACATAAGTTGTAATACAAACAAGAGCATAAAATACAAACCTTCACTTGGTTACGCTACACGAGGGCATTATCTTAATGCTACTCGGTGTTAGTAGTAATACAAGCAAGGAAAAACTTAATTAAAAATGCGTTCAAGCCACACACGCAAAGACCAAAATCATGCAATATGAATTATAAAACATGTTGCATCATAAAAACCAAGCTTACCTGGTTACGCTACACGCGGGCATTATCTTAATGCTACGCGGTGTTAGTAGTAATACAGGTGAGAGAAAATTAAAAAAAACATTCGGGCCACATATTTTGGCCAAAGTCAAATAAAATATGTCATGAAATGCTCCAATGCTATAAGAGCCTAAACTATTAGCATCATCACAAATGGATGTCACAAACTTACTTTTCGTGGGTTATGCTACACACAAGCGCCAATGAAATGACGCTATATGGAGTTAGTGCTAATACCATGTAAGGTACAAACATAAACAAAAAATTATATATGTCATATGATCATGCAACACCATAATTGCTCCACAAATCTTTGCTTGGTTACCCTGTACACTGGCATTATCTTAGTGCTATGCGGTGTTAGTAGTAATACAGGTAAATTAGAACTTAATAAAAAATAAGTTCACTCCACATCCACATATGCATGCAAAATTCATGCAAAATACATGATAAGGTATATTTCATATAGCCCACATAGGCTTTAAACAAACAAAAAATATCATAAGCAAATTCCACTCGGGTCAGGCTTGATACTGTCTGGACTCAGAGTCAACAAAATATGGCACATATCACCTGCACCAAAAAAAAGCATCAAGATTGTGTCAGAAAGCTTCAATCCGTTACCCTACACGCGGGCACCACATCAGTGTCGCGCGGTGATAGTAGTAATGTGATGATGCAAAACTTATTAAAATTGGCATGTCACATATGTCCATGCCACCAAAACCAAAGATGTCATCTAAAATTCCCAAAGAAAATATGAACATATCCTATATGCCAAACGTAGGATAAAAACTATGTGTAGCCAAAATCAACCTGCATTCTGCATATACATGAGGTTGAACACACACAAATGGTTGCATGCTAGGAAGTATATCCCCAAACATCGCACATGAAATCATAGAGGAGTACTTGCATGGAACCAAACTTCAAGATCACCAAGCAGGAGTTCGTCGTCGACCGCGAGGAGGATTTCTCTTGTAGAATATTGTAATAGGCATGTGATGTAATCCTATGTAATAGATATGTTGGAATTCTTAATCAGGGGTTTTCTCTTCGGAGATGTAATTAACAGAATTTTTATATAAATGTAAGAGTTCTGGAAATAGTGTACCTGCAATGTTTGATTCTATTTTTATTTTATGTATTTAAATTTCACTCTGTATCACTGACGTGGACGCGTGTTCTCACACCCGCCATTTTTCCCGTCATTAGATTCTGGCACGCCCGGTGGAATCAGTTTTAAAATATAGCAATTTCCAGAACTCTTACATTTATATAAAAATTCTGTGTGTTCAAAGTTTTACACGACGCTTGTAGTTTAGGCTCATATAGCATTGGAGCACTTTTAGACATACGGTTATTTAATATGATGTTAGGAGTATTTACCACACATTTGAACTTCAATTTTTTGATGAATATTTGATTTCCATCGATTTGTTGCAGCACAATCTATACTCTTAAGATGTTGGAGTATATATAAATTTATAATATTTTTTTGTACATTGGGCTAACAACCCATTCTCATGTTGCCTTGAATATCTTACTATACTCATGTGATGCAGAGTATTTTGTTTTATGTAGCTCATCTTGTAGGGTTTGATGTACCCTGGCCTCATGATGTAGTATGCATGTTTATATGCACAACATGCCTCGAGATGGATGGTCGCCTCGACTCTATGATGTATTTCATTTTGTTATATATGTTAGTGGCCAAATGATTTCAAGATTCAGCAATCCCTTCCCACTTTTGCTGAAGGGCGAGATTAACTTTACCCATGTATTCCTCAATAGCGGTGATATGTATCTGACGTTTGTAGATGCCTTCAACCTTAAATGATATTGCGTTTTTCTAGCCTTGGACATCTTTGGATGAGTTTGTCCTTAGCATATTGGATAAGGTAAGGTTGATTTTCCCCCAACCTCCTGGGGTAGAATCTTCATTCGCTTGCATAAAGTTATATATGGGAGTGTTGTACATGAACTTCCCTCCTGCGCGCCATGGGGTACCCAGAACAAATTTCATTTCCACGTCTCACAAGTCCTACATATTAGGAGGCGTTTGGAACGAATATTATCCCAACATCTATGGAGAATATTTTTCTGATGTCATGCTTAGAACTATAGGAGTCTCAGGGTAAAACTTGCTCCCTGCACTCTTTTGAATCTTCTCCCACAAACTTGCATATTTATTTACTTTCAGTGGAGTTGCATCCGCCTAGGGTTGTTGAAAACCTTTTGAGCATGGTGGTGCTCTTTTATGACACCACCTTCTCTTTCTCTCTCTCTCTCTCTCTCTCACACACACACACACACACAGTAACCATACTACCATAGGGTGCAAGTATTTGATCGTCCTGTTAAATACATAACGCTGTCCAGATATTAAGTAAATACTAGTAGCAAAATAAACAAAAAATTTTAGATCTTGCAAAGAATATCACAGCAAGATAAAATAATCTCATAACGAACAACTGCAAATCGCATGCCAAATTCAGACAAACCTACTCCCACATCTGGATAAAGGCAACCTTACAAAAGCAAGACAACCCAATGCATAAAGGAAACCTCTGACAACAGTACCATGCATCCATCTCTTGCAATTGTTATCGCCAACCTGAGCTTAGAGACCAAGTCCAAGAACAGTCGCTTACAAAAACAAAGCAACCAACCGTCAAAATCAACCATTAAAAATATGGACTATACTAGAAGCATATGACTAGTCCATCATGCCTACTCGTTTCCTACCAACAATGTCTTGACTCTAATGAATCAGAAGGCAAAAGAACCATCTGAATCCCAATATTTAATTGGCACAAGAAAAGGATTTACAAAAGAACAAATAGATTTCATGGATGCTTATTTACAGAAGTTTTAGAACACTGGCATGACGATGGTATAAGATCAATATGACTAATTAGGAAAAGGACAAGACAACTATTGAGTGAGAAACATTAATACAACACACAAAAATTCTTAGATTACAATCAAATGGTTGAAAAACAATTAGATGGATTTTACTGTCAAATTTTATTATAATTTGGTTAGGTAATAATAGGAAATAATGTCAACCACTGCAACTTAACACCAAGACTATTTTGGTCATAAATTTGCTCGTTGATAATGGGAAATAATTTAGAAATAGACTGCTATTTTCAAGTCGTATTGGCTTGATCATACATATTTACTGAATAATGCTACCACTCTTACAACTTAATAAGATTGTGGGATGGCACGAACGGTGCAGATCATGCCAGCACACAGGTTGGGCCACGACCCAATGTTTGTTCCTTCTATAAACGACTAAAAGGAGAAGAGAGAAAACATAAAAGCCATAGAAGTTGGAGCAGCGCAAAATGAATAAAGAGAGCATGAATGTATTGTTGTGTGGTGGTCCGCGTAGGTCGCTGCAAGGTGTGTACGTGTGAAGCATATGATGCTGGTGTAGTTTCAGCTATAAGCATGTGAATGACAATCAGCCAACATGCCATGTGAAATGGCAAGGCATGCGAGCCTATAAAGAAGGGCAATGGCTCATAAACTCTCATGTTCTGACAGAACAAGGCACTTGGTCATCAGATTACTATTCTATCAAATAAAAAAGCAATAGTTCAGTGAAGTGAAAATCTAAAAAGTGAAATCACTTGGTGAAGTGAAAATCATGTTTGGACAGAACTAGACACTTGGTAATCAATTGGTGAAGTGAAAATCACATTACAGTTCTTTCAAATCACATTACATTTCTCTCATGTTCTACAAGGTTTGTACATGCGAGGCATGCTAGCAACAAAGACTAGGAGGTTTGTGGTGAAGTGAAATCCAAATAAAAAAGGCATGAAGGTCCTGGTTAATACCTAGGTAAAAGTGCAACAAAAAGAGCAATATTTTTTTATCTTGGCCTCAATTATATCTCAAACTGTCATTGAGAAGTTTTGTATCAATTCAATCAGCTCAACAAATGTTCAAGCAGAGAGAATCAAATGATTAAGTTTTGCACATGGAACGTACTATGCATACAAGTGGCGACGTCCGACCCTTGTACGATCTTAATCCAGCGGTTGTGCTACACTTCCTCATATGCTTTCACAGTCCTATATGTGCGTCGTACAAAAATCATATGGAAGCAGTCGTATGCATAACAGTATTATTTGCACATGCATGACAAGCAAGGACACTCGAATAAAAATATGGTAAAAAAATCCACCATTTTTTGGCTTTAAATATGAGCAAAGGCAGACCACCGAAAACAAAATAACCATTTGTTTTAACAAGGTTCAGAAACAAAGTATTACAAGGAACAAACAAGTATATATATGAGCAGATCATTGTTTTCTACTTAGAATGGCTGATAGAAGTTGAACATACAACATGAGAGTCATGCAAATTTCTGATTCTCACTGTATAGAAACAACACAATTTTTATCAAGTGGGAAGAAGTAATCCATGCTGGTTCCATACTAAATAGCAATTAAAAGAAACCGAACAAGTGTATGTTTTCTTATTAGACAATAATCTGGATTTCATGGTCTATTGGCTTGATTATCCATGTTGTGAAAACTTTCACCTCACTATTAGTGCTTCAGAAACAAGACATGTGAATATAGTGAAACATCTTTGCCACTGAAAGAAAGTGGCGATTAAATGGAAATGCATATACAGTTCTTCCACCAACCTTTCCTTGAGTTGGCTCACGATCATCTAAAACAATTACTTGTCGGATGACCCATCACCCAAGGTGGGACACATCTCCATATTTTGGTAAGTGCCCGGGGTTTTTCAGTGATGTTTGACCAACAACTTCCTGAATGCACCACCTGCATATTGTATTGACCCTGAAGATGAGAGGCATACAAAGTACAGCAAACCCTTTGAGGTAATGAAAAATTGTCTGACCAACAATCCTGAAAGTCTCAATTAAGAGAACATATCTCTCCCGTAGAGATCAGCAGTGGCAATCAGTAGCAGCAACACAACGATCTATTGGTCATGGAGTCGGCGGAGTTTTAGAAAAATCATAAAATTAAATACTTTCTTCAAAAACTTAGGCGTAGACGGGGGGAATTGAGTGGTTAGTGTCCCAATAACCATAACAATGTCGATAGCTACTCCAACCATTTCCATTATTCTAGTAGACCAATGGGTTCGAGTCCTTATGCCCCTGCATTCAAGGAAAGTCAATGGAGTGTAAGCACGACACAGTCAGATGCATCCTCCCAATCATAGAAGGATAGCCCGACATTAGCCCAGCAGAAGACGCACTTAGATGCATAATCAATAAAAAAATCATAATTTTTGGATGTACAAAATGGGAGCGAAAATTGTGTAAAGTTTTCTCCATGATCCAGAGTGCAAGTAAATATTTCTCCAGGATTCAGAGTTCAGACCAACAGAACACCTCTTCTGTATCAAGGGACAAATAAATTTAAGTGTTTTCTTAATTCCTCCAATCAAATATTTCTGGAACCACACGTTAATGGTGCTTCGGCAAAGGCAAAACAATTATTTCTAAAAATCTAAAAAATAGTAGCAAAACTAGTAGTTTCTGTAAATCCGAATAAATTTTCTCGCTCAACAAAAGATTTTCATGCCCATATCCAGGCTGAAGTTTCATAGCTATTTTCCTAGACCAAGATTTAACATGCCAGCAGGGGTACATGATGGAGGGAAACATATAATGACATGACAAGGAAATGTGAACCACTCATACGGAAGGAGGAACAGAGGATGAACTGTACATCTCTAGAAGCTTGTAACTGTAATTGACCAATTCTATATAACATTCGACATTGATACACATCTTATTTATAGGTTTTCCTTTTTTACTATACAAACAAAACAACAGAGATAAATAATAAGACTACTCTGATAAAGTGAGACTGCCTTTAATGTCTAAATTATAACTATAGTTTGTGTAGTTGATAGTAGGAAATAGGGTTAACATCCTTCAACACAAATTAAGGGCATCTTGCTTATGATCTATACATGACGTAAGTGACGTGTATTGTACACCAAAAGTTCATATGCATATGATTTTACAGAAAATTATTGTAACACTACTCCCCAATCACCCAAGTCACAAACATATTGATGAAGTAAAGAAGAATGTCATGTGCTACCATGTGTTTAAGCAAGTTTGAGCAATGCAAAAAGAATAAAGAACATAGGTCAGTTGTTGATGCATACATGATTTCACCTCGTACAGCATCCTTGACAGGAGCATAGCCCAATTTTGGGCGTTTTTGCTATGGTCCAGCGGTTTCCTGCCTGCATCCCGCCCTCCATGTCTGGTAGAATCATATGCATCCCCACAACTCAAGAAAAATAGTCATTAGTTTCAGTAGCACCATGCCAAGATGCCCTTAAAAAGGTTACATGAGAAAAGGGTGATGTTACAGAGAAGAGATGTCATCCTAAGCTGGGTGTCCGAAATGAGAAAAGGGTGATGTTACAGAGAATAGAGATGAGAAAAGGGTGATGTTACAAAGAACAGAGAACATAGATGAGAAAATGGTGCTGAGCGGGGCAAGATCAAGATCAAAGCATTTGTTAATACAGATTAATGCTATCTCTCAAGGGATCTATGTGTGACATACATAACCATATTATATACCATTAGTTCACACATATGTTTTGACCAAACAACAATTCTGAGAAAATGTCATGTCCTAACAGAAGTAGACAATTAGTAATCACATTTAGCACCCAAAATCTAAGCCAAGTAGGAAAATTGCATAGCATGTGCAAGGAACTCAAAATATGTATATGTTAACCTATAAGACATTAATTGCTAGTAACAACCCTTCCAGCGTCAATGTTCTTTCTTCAGTTATTGTAGGTTACGTTTTATTTTCGACAGTTAGATAGTTGAGCAGAATGTCAGTTGTGTGTTTGCATCGACATTTGATTTAGCTCGCAGGTCTAACTACTAAGGGGGAGTATCACGCCTCCTTAGAACACAAGCTAGTGATTTTCCTTCTGTAAGCAAATAAAAGGAGAATACATAAAGCATAAAAGTTGCGGAAGTTTCAGCAGCACAAAACCCTCTTCTTCCACATTCTGTATGGGAGCTTTGAAACCACTTCATGAGGAGCATCTAAATAGTTGTTAATGAAGATTGAACCTTCATAGACCCTAGAATGATAATTCACTCAACATCAACTATCGACTGATTGTATGAGGGAGAAATGTACTTTATGAAACCAAATAATAATGTTGGTCGCATGACAAGGATCCCGCCAGTCATCTGCACACACAAAAATAGAAGATGTGAAACAACAAACGAAGAAGCCATGTATGTGAGGACAGAAGTGCAAAGATGAAAGAATAAACATTGCACCATATAGATAAGTCAAATATGAGTTTATAATAACCTTTTGTGCCAAGCCTTCTTTCCTGAATATTTGAGGGAAGATTTCCTGACCTATCTTAGTCAACCTGCAGCATATTATGAAGGCTGGGAAGTACATGTATTTTTATAACACAAAAGGAAATTTGGACTAACTAGCCTCAGTGCAGCAATCTGCCCAAAATAAACTCATAATGAAGTGCCAGAAAACAAACGATGTTTCATGTTCATGTAGTAAAATTTTCAGAAACAACCGAAGCCTGACATTGCATATACACCATAAAAATTTCATCTACGAAAAACCAGTATATTGCTGATCCCCAAGTGCGCGATGACCTCGGTGAGTTTCCCCAGGGGGGTAGCACTTCATCTTGACATCAGGTGATGTTGTGCAGAAGGGTATTTCTTGTCTGCATATCTGCCTCAAGAACCATTAGAACCATCTGCATCCAAGCGTCACCATGTCCAAAAAAATACATCAATTTGAATGGCTCCATCCCCAGATTTCCAAAAGGAGAGTTAGATCGAGAAAAGGCATGATCTTACATAGAGAGGGTGGACCAAACCGTCAAGGCCGAAATCAGAATTAGGTTGCGGCCACAGGCATGGTCCGGCAATAAAGATGACATGGCCGGTCGACTGCTCGCTCGACGACGGACAATATCACCGTTCCATGGTAGCCGGCCACTACTTCATTGACACGGCGTGGCACAACCTTCGGTCGGCGACTGCTCGATCTAGGCGTTCTAGATGGATGAAGGGAGGCGTTGGATTGAGGATAACGTATGGCAATGTGTGGGGCGGGTTCAGATCACAAGCGTAGGGGGCCGTCATTTATAGAGAGAAGATAGCGTCAAGCTTTCCAGCGATGAGCGAGCGGGGATTGCGGAGAGACGTCAGATGGGAGCGCGATCCGCGTGAGGCACGCGAGAGGAGGCGGTAGCCGTTGGATCGCAGCGGGTTGGCGCGGCAAAAACGGAAGGGCGGGAGTAGCGGAGGAGGAGGCTGCCCGTGCATGCATGGTGATTAAATGATGATGAAAGCGTTGGACTGGGAGAGAATTCAAGGAGCCCATAATTTGAGGAGTTACGACATCAATTTGTCCAGCTTCCAAAGGGTCAGACTTGTGATTGATTCCCACACGAATTGATGCCTTTGCATGTGCATTGGGAATTGATTTCCCTTCATATACGGTTAATTAAGTTTCCTTCCCTCCATGTACGATTAATTCAGTTTCCTTCTTTTATTTGATAAGTTTCCCAACAATTAGTACTATTCTCTCCAATCACTCCAGGCAGTTCCATAGGACATGGGATTTTTTGCACTGATTACATTATAGTTTATTTCCTAATTATACTACTGTGAATCACATCATATCTTTCACTGAGATACTGAATCGTGGGAGCCGTTGGATCGGCATATTAGACAAGAGAAAAAAGATAGCTCATGTATTGGATAGTTGTATGTGACAGATATGTATGCGAGCACTGCAAATCAGAAACGTGTGAATGGTGTCCTCTGTAGATGCAAGCAAAAATGGCTCCAGGAGCACTGCAAGGCCACAAGGTGCTTCCATGATTTTGCTTTCACATGCATGTATACGATACGAGCATTTGATTATCCACAATATTTGCTTATTGATTAAGATCAATCTCAAGCGCCATGACAAATTCATCAAAACTAAAAAAGATTGGCTACATATACAAGCTCCAAAAAAATCATCCCTAGAAGCACGATCATCCATCAGCGACAACCAAACCCAACACTACAGTTTTGTACATGCAGGATCATCTTTACCAAAAGACTCCCTTGCCAACAGGTTAAAACAACTCCCACCACCCGATGGTACCAATAACAGGGCAAAGCATCCAACTCCAGTGCTCAGCTCAGCTCAACAACATCGACAAAGGGCTTCGATATATTTTCGACAGTTGGTGATGAGGCCACAAAAGAGTCGCTTCGTTCGTCTTGGCCGAGGGCTCCATAGAATCCTTCATTGCTGCTGTACAAACATGACATGGTACAGGGGTCAGTATCATGCATAATGGGTTCGTTCCTGCTAGTCCACAATGCCCAAAATGACAAACCTCAAGAAAAACTAGGCATGGAAATTTGGAACTTTTTTTAGTGTACCCTCCAACCCTCTTTAGTTCAATCAAATGAACTAAAAATTCAGAAATAATGTAAATTCTGAGAAGTTAGTTCATTTAGTTGAACTAAGGATGGTCGGAGGGTAACCTCAAGGTTCCAAATCTGTATCCCCAAGAAAAACAGTGCAATCACATTTCGTCCAGCAGGGCAGCAAGCTAAGAAACACAAACCAAATCATACACTTTGCTCCATAATAGAGAAATGCAGCATTTTCATTAGTTGGGGGGCTTAGTTTTTGCATTTTGAATCCGATTTAAGCCTTTTGCTATACAATCAGTGGCACTTGGAAATAGTATAAACCAAGCCAGCTCATAGGCGAAAAATTGCATCTTCGAGGCCACCAGATCGGTGCTAGAATGAAGATTAAGCCATCTACATCAGCTAGTTCGCCGCTAATGTCAGAACCAACAAAACAAGAAATTTCTAGAGTTAAACCTAAGGTTTCATATAGGGACTCAGCACAGGATCGTCTCATAATTTTAAAGATCCACACGCACAAGAGACATAGGAATCGAACAATCTTATCACTTCTGTAAAACGATGACACTAATTATTATACCAGAAGCCTGATAGGAACAAACGTTTGTACCAGTCAGAAAAAAGAGCACCGACACACTAGAACTTGCCATAACGCAATGGCCAGCATAAGACTCACCACGACGCGATGGCCATGGGCACACAAGCGCACAAGAGAAATCAGAGCGGAGAGGAACAGAGGGGGCTTACCTACGTCAGAGAGGAATGGAGATTTGTGACAGCTGGTTGATTTTTGCCTTGAGGCTCTCTGAAATTGTGCTCATTGCAAAGGGAATTTTTGCCTTGGAGTGAATCCATCCTTTGGCTTGAAACACCTACATGAGAAAACACATCCAGATTACAAAAAGTTGGCCGGTTGCAACCTACTACAAAGTGAAATCTGCTCACTCAACACAAGAAAAATTGACAAGGGCATAGTTGGAGGCTTGCTGCACACAAACCAACATAACTATTTGATAACCCATGGATAATGAAGGCAGTACAGGTGAACACACAACTCAAAAGAGAACATGGAATGATCACCAACTATTGCTATTAAGGATCACGAAGATCCCTAGCCAGGAAATTCAATCAAGAACAAAGCAACATGCTATCACATTTCTCTTTGATAACCCATATCATCATAACCTAAAGAACTCAAGCCTTCTTAATCAAAATGTCTACATAACTCATAGATGAATCTCAATATTTTTGTGTGTATGTTCTAAAACCAGATAACATGATTGGATTCATCCCAAATTGACGAGAAAATATATGGAATCTCAGATGGAGTGTCGACGTCAATTACATAAAAACAACAATTAAGGGGCACTCGGTAATGAACTTTCCAAAGTTTCACCCAGTCGACTCATCATGATAAAAGTAATTCTGACATGATTAAGAGGACAAAATTATACCTTACATGCCAAGTTGTTGTCCATGATCTTCTTGCAATTGCTTTCTTGTATGAAAGGGAAGCATCAAAACTTTGTTCCAGCAGACAAAATAGTAGAGAGCTCTCAAATGTCCTTAAGATACGTCAAAGAATTAGCTACAATATCCAGTAAGAGATCCAGCAAGCTATATCATAGGCAGACAAAAGAATATACCACTCCTTGCATATTTGCAAGACAATTACCATGTGCTAAAGGGTTTGTGACAGCCGGTTGATTTTGCCTTGATTTCCTCGGGGCTCTCTGAATTTGTATTGCTTGCAGAGTATACCCTCGGAGTGAAGTCATTCGGCTTGAAAGCATGGAAAGTGTTGCAGGAGAAATACAGTCAGGTTAAAGTTGGCAGTCACACTCACTCGGTACTAGAAGGATTGAAAGAGCTTGTATACCCATTCGCAACACACACCAATGAGAATGCCTTGCTGTACTGTATGGCCATCATGGGCATGGTTGGGGCCTTGCTGCACACAAGAAGATCATAACTATTAGGTAAGGTTTGGAACGTGACTAGCTAAAAAAAATAAGCAAGCAAAAGAACCACTGTTGTGTGTTGGAAGGTACAAACACTAACTTGTCCATCATGCTCACTTAACAAAGGATTGACTGAGTAGTAGCGTTGGCCCAATCTTGTGTCTGAAGGCCAAGAAATCAGTGCATCTGTTAGTTCAACCTTTAATTTACATACATACATACATATATATAATTAACGAAAGAAGAAAAATGGTAAGTCAACGTTCAAAACAGAGTAGCCCTAAAGAAATCACTTCTCGTAATTTCCATTGTCAGTTTCGTTTCAGTCTCATAAATGGTGATTGTTTTCATTTCCATGCTTCATGACAAAAAAACACTCGCGATTCGTCCCAACACAAGCAACAACATAGAGACTAGTACTGAAAAAAGGGCGGGGAGCTAGAACAACACAACACCTTAATCTTTGTCAATTAGCATCCTACTGGACAAAAGAAAAGCATGATATATTTCGATTCTGACACAAGCAGAATGAAAAAAAAACTCGGCCATTCATGGTACCAACGGCTGGGCATTAACAAACTTACACAGTTTCTTGCTTTTTCTAAAGCTATGCATTATTTGGAGCTCATAGATGGAACCACAATTTGTAGTGTCCCAGAGAGAATTAATTTATCTGCTATGAAAATTTATGCTTCGGGATTTCAACATGATTCAAGTGCTCAGTATTTACGTTTTGAACCATTTCTACACGAGAGGAACACAAATGAAGCTAATTTATAAGGTAGAGATCACAATCATGTCCACCTAAACAGACCACCAAATGGAATCAGATTAACATACATGTGCCCTTGCTGGACTGTTTGATTCATCTATCGTATGTTTATATACAGTACAGGGTCGGACCTGAACCCAAGCTATCATGGTCAACTATATATAGTAGATACGTATGTGCACGTGCTGGCCAAAAACTAACAACGCCTTACTATCTTGATCGGCCGGGCAAGAAGGCAGAAATTCCCATCAAGTTTATGCAAGCACAGTAATGTAATGGACGTCGTCGGCGAGGATGCCGCGACATTTGCCGGTGTGGAGCAGATGAAGAGGAGGATAGCCACGGCGGAGACAAGGGCGGCCACGGAGCGCCCCCAATCTACGAGTGACACAGAGTTGTCGGTGATACGAAAAACTCTACCATCATCTTTGGTCTGACAGGGTAATCAAAACAGTACAAACATAAGCAAAACTAGCTCTGGATGAATGCACAGGCAAGAACAATGTATTTTCTTATTAGAGAAGAACTAGACCACAATAATACACTCATTCAAGATCTTCAACTATGCAGAAGTAAACCCTGGAAAAACAATCTAAGATACTACATAAAATGGGGAGCATCCAACATCAAAGACCATATGAAATGAGCCATTTGACCGTCTTTGGCTTATTGTGATTGTGATTAACTAGCTGATCATATTTAGTATCATAGCAACGTAAAGCCTACCTATGGACCACACTAATAGCCAGGAGAAGAATATGAGCTACAACAAATTAGATATTCGTAAGCCTTAACAAAACATTAATGGTTGCAATGAACCATGCCAAGATATGCAAGCAAAAGGGAAAATTATTGGCAGATGACCACAGGCCCAGAACAATATGAAGCTTGGTTCCATGGCTGGCACTAAGGCCATGAACCAAAAGTGGGAGAACTGAGGGAAGGAGAAGAGTCTTCTTACCACCACGCGCCCATATCCGTCGGCGGCAGCACCCGAGGATGGCGACGGCTTCCCAGACTGGTCTAAGGCATCATTCTCCTTGGCACCCACGAGATGTACCTGCACGTGCAACCTTGACTAAATTCCAACACTGTTTAGTCAGACGAGAAGTGCACACTAGGTGATTACATGCTGGAGTCTTACCTTCTTTTAGCCATATATATTGTGGAGCAGAGGAGGAGGATGTGGCACTGCAGAGACGAAGGCGGCAGCTGAGCGTCCCCAATCAACTAGTGACACAGAGTTGTCGGTGACACAAAAAACTCTACCATGGCAATCAAACATTACACACATAAGCAAAACTAGCTTCAGTTGAATGCACAACCAAGAACAAGATAGTATGTTCTTATTAGAGAAGAGCAAGACCACAATGAAACACTCATTCATGATCTGCAACTATGCAAAAGGCAAGCACTTGGCGATTTTGGAAGGAAATAGTTACGCATAAGGACAACTCAAACTCTTGGGCCAGATTAGACATGTCAGCGTGCAGGAATCAAAGAGGGATTCATTAACTGCACAGAGCAGTTACGCATAACTATTTGGAAATAATGGACTATGTTCTATTCATTTAAGTGATTGACGTTTCATTCATGATCAATTCTCCATCTTCCAACCACCCCCTCTCATAAGAAAAAAGTAATACATTAATAGTACTGGATCCATATCTATGGCCTCGTCGTCGACCTATAGGACACGTTCGTGCATGGATAGAGAGTAGCAGCAACAACAACAGAAAGAGTAGCCTAGGTGGTTGAGCAGCGGATGAGTTGTCGAGTCTAACTCCTCTTATACAAATTAAGCTCAACTCGTGCTAATTGGAGGAAGTCCATTTGGTGGGAGACAGCAGCGGGAATTTACTGGAGACACGTCGTTTCTGTACCAAAGGAAAGGTACACAAGAAAACAAGCTGATGGAAGTGGGATTCGGTCTATAGAGCATCCATTCCATGCTAAACAGAAGACAAATAATTCAAATACAATAGCAATCACAGTATCCAATTAAGGCTGGAATTGCAACTCTAAGCAAGCGTCAAGCTAGAAAAAATAAGCACAAGACAGTGACTAGAACAGCAACAGTAAAGCCTAGGAAAAAAATGGGGATTTCAGGAAACAATGCAACTGGCTGCAGTTAGGGCATCCAGAGACCATGCAGAACGAGGCAATTGCGCGGAGTTGAGCCTAATTGGACATAGCCGTGGCACCAAGGCCGAGAAACTAGCTTTGGATGAATGCACAAGCAAGAACAAGATATGTTCTTATTGTAGAAGAACTAGACCACAATATATAGAATACTCATTCTTGATCTGCAAGTATGCAAAAGGCAAGCACTCACAAGTACTCGGTGATTTCTGAAGAAAATAGTTACACATAAGACACCATTGTTATCAGTTATTCTCAACAGCCGAATCATAGCTTTGGTACTTGAACCCTCAAGATAGAGTATTTGTGACTTGTTGGTTTCCCATAGAAAGTTCATGCATGTCCAAGTTATGATACTGAAAGAAACAGCAGCCATGATAAGATTTTCTCTGCATGCTTACTCATAGAAGATTTCTCACAGGCGCCCCATCTGTTACATGGCGGATTACAAGCAACCCAAACTCTGCAAATGCATAATCCCAATCTCAGCTGAAACTCTACCCAACTAGAATTGCATTACAAACATCAAATAGCAATATCACTGGTCATTGCACGAAAACTAATTTCCCTACTCTAGCGATGTCAGTCGATGCATCGGAACTGTTCCTATCAGTCTGCAGACGAAAAAAAATCTGACCTCTGAATTTTAGCTACTTAACTATAGGACACGTCCGTGCATGATAGAGAGTAGCAGCAGCAACCAAAAGAGTAGCTTAGATAGTTGAGGAGCGGATGAATCGTCGAGTCTAACTCCTCTTATACAAATTAAGCTCAACTCGTGCTAATTGGAAACAACAGGAAGTCCATTTCGTCAGAGACAAGAGCGGGAAGTCCTCTCGCCGCCAACTGCTCTGAATCTACTGGAGACATGTCGTCCTGTTGGTTTGTGTGTACACAAAAAAACAAGCTGACGGAAGTGGGAAACAGATATATATATATATATATATATATATATATATATATATATATATATATATATATATATATATATATATATGCGTCTGCCTATACACGCAACAACGAATACAACATTTTTTTTCAGAACATCTGAACCCGGGTGTCAAAGCGCCCCTCCCCCAAAGATGCTAAACCCGGGTGAATAGAGCATCCGAGGTTGATGCTAAACAGCACTACAGCAGACCTTTCAAGAGTCAAATACTGGCAATCATATAATAGTATCCACTTAAGACATGAATGAATTTACAACTCTAAGCAAAAGCCTTAAGCTGTAAAAAATAAGCACGAGACAGTGACTAGAACAGCAACGGTGAACCCTAGAAAATAAATAAAATTGAGGATTTTACTTTAGGGAAACCAAGCAAGCAATTAAGGCAATTATAATTGAGCCTAAACAGCGCCCAATTGAGCCTAATTGGTCATGGCCGTGGCACCAAGCAGGCGACGAGGTGAGAGAAATTGGAGGCGAGGGGCAGAGAGAAGGAGAGGGAGAGGAGACCTTCCTTGAAGGGCTCCATTCCATGGCGTGGTCGTCGTCGAGAGCGGCCCAGCTCTGTCCTCGCGCGCGCGGAAGAGCGGCGTCGGAGGGCAGCGACAACACGGCCGCGTGTCCGACGGCAGCGCACGGCTGCGTGTGCCTACCCCTCCTCCTCTCCAGACGCACTAGCGTGAAGAAGGCGGAGTCTTGGGCGGGCGGGCACACCGAGCACCCCGAGCGCGGATCCTGGAGCCTCACTTGGTCGCGGCCGGCAGGGCGAGCAGATCGGGGAGCGGGAGCGCCGCCGACTCACCGGCTCCATCCGGAAGCGCGAGCGCCGAGGAAGAGAAGGGGATGGCGGGTTGGGTGAGAGGGAGGCGGAGGAAGGCGAGGGGCGGCGGCGGCGCATCGGAGTCGGAGATGGGGGCAGCGGCGGCGGCTGCGCGTCGGGAGAGGAGAGCAGAGGAGACATCTCGATGCGGGGTGCCTCCCTTTTTTTCATTTTCATTCATTTTCACTTTTTTGAACCCTGAGTTGACAGCGCTAGTTTTGGCACCAAATTTTCAGACGAAATCTCGTTTCGGTGATTGACCGTCAAAATTCCCGATTTATTATAACAATGGGTTGACACGCTTCATCTTTATGTCCGCTGCATTGCTAGTAACACGGACAAACACGCCTATGATCGCTTGTGGCCGATTTGGTACGTGGCCGGCAAGCCCGGGCCTTCCTATATCCGCCCTAAATTTGGGTTGGGTATGAAGGATGCCGTTTAGCCACGACGTTTGAGGCCGTTATTTGTTCGGTCGGTGACCGGGCCGTCCGTCCAAACGTTTGAGGCGGGTATGAGGCGCCCGGATCGATAGATGCTCTAACAGAAATAAGCAATCGATCGATGGAAGAGTGAGATGCATTAATTAATTAATTATTAGTACAATTTTTTTTAAGTATCAATTACAAATTACAATCAGTGCAAGCACCACGCTCGACACGTGCAGTTTTTCTTCTTATTTTTTCTTTGCGGAGAGCCTTGATTACGGGTACTAGCGGGGGTAAAAAATAAAACAAGATTCGACGCGTGCTCGTATCGGTCCTCAGCTCAAACGACCGGTAAGATCGGACAAACACGCCTGGGTGCCACAATCAATCGGCCGGATCGACCTCAACTCATTGTTATGTATGGGTTGTGAATCCTCGACTTGACATCAACCTAGCGATATAATTTAGCGCCGCCCTCCGTCGACACATGACGTGTGGGTCCTACATGTTTGTTTAACCGCCAGCACGTGCTGCCGCGCGCATCAATTCCACATGTCACTACCAGAGCCCAGTATTGTGCGGCAGCGCGCGGGAGGCGGGACGAAGGAGGTCGCGGGTGGAGAGGTCGTTGGCTATCCAAATGCACCGGCGGAGGAGAAAGAGAGAGGGATGATGGCCTGTTTGCTTTGCGTGCACCAATATATACTAGTTGTTGGTGGAGCTCCTCGGGCCGCACGTGACCTCTCATGCCCGATGAATGACCCGCGGCAACAACGATGACGATATCCCGTGACCGACAGGAGGCGTCGGCGCACACGCGCGCGAGTTGCGGATGGTGGGCGGATGAAGAGAACGGTTGGGAAAGAAAAAGGAAAATGATTTGTGGTCGAACTAACTGTGCAAACGTTGGATGGAGCACAGTCGAGTCCCTGCCGAGACCGCTGGCGACGGCGCAAGTAACAGGTGGTCGCCTACGTACAGGGAGTTTACAGAGATTAGGTTTAGAATAGAGTTTAGTCCGGTTTGTATGAAAAATGTAGTAAATTTCTTACGGTGGTTTATATGAAACGAAAACAAAAAGACAGTAATGAATTACGTCGGTTTATATATATGTAGAAAACTCCACCGTGTTTGCCTAAATTTCATCCAGCCACTTGGACTAGGGATTTGCTATAGCAGGCTATGCCAAATAGCGGCGGATCCCTCGCACTTTGGCCTCACTATCACGGGATCTGCCTCGTCTCTTGTGGCCTTAGGGCCATTGATGCGCGGTGGATCCTACCCTTTGTCGTTGAGAGGGCTCATGCTTCATTTTAGGTGTTTTTTTGGTCTATTTGGTGTTTGTATCCTGCTCAGGAAGACAAGACAACGGCATCTAACAACTCCCTATCAGGAATGCCAATAAAATTAATTGCCTCATTACATAGAGGTGATGTCAACACACTACGTTGGGCAAATCCTTATGCCCACGCCCTAACAACCCTACACGTGTTAGAGCTCTGCAGCCTTCTTTTCTTCTCTGCCCTAATTCTCTATCAGAGTTTCCGGTGGTAGCCTCCGCCTGCCAGGTAATGAACATGCAACCAAATGATTCAAAAGAAATTTTTATTACAATATATATGCCCGACCAACATATGAAGAATCCCGACAACAAGATATGTGTCTGAGACAAACACGATGCCACTTGTAGTTCAACAGGAAACAAAAAAACCCTCTTAATTAAGATATAAGCTACAAATAGGAGTGTTCTCATGAGAACTAAAAAGGGATCCCCAACAATGCCTCTGTTAAGTTTTCTTTGAAATCGCCCTACCCCTTTGTTGTTGTTCATTTCTTTATTTGTCTTGGATACCATGGGAGAGATCCCGACGCGGAGTACCAAAGAGAAAAAGACATCGAATGCTTATAAGAGCTCAAGGAAGGACGAACGGGGACATCATCGAAGTATGTCTTCTCCAAGGTAGAGGATCTCAACATTGAGGAGGTAGCAGCATTTCCAATTTCTCCCGCGAGTACAGACAAAAATTTCACATAGGTTTTTATATGAGCATACCGGCACATGTGGGCCACCACTATCTCAATAAATATACTTCTCATCCCAAATCAATCTAGATCATGTTCACTTTGATTGTGCCAACGACAATGAGGAGATCGTCTGTGAGTAGGGTCAACGATTAGGCGAAGATGGAAAGGATTGTGTTGCTCAAAAGTAGAGGTGGCCCATTTAGGGACCACTTAGTAGTAGTTGTGCAGGTCTTACACCCCTGCGCTACTGCCACCCCTGCGCTACTACTACTGCATAACCCGGGGGCACGACGGGGACCACTTAGTACTTACGCAGATTGTACACCCCTGCGCTACTGCCACCCCTGCACTACGACTACGCCTCCACCTGTAGGGCACAGTTTGCACCCGCGCTACTACTAAGTAGCAGTAGCGTGGGTCAAATAAGTGGCGCCACTACTAAGTGGTTACCTAAAGGGTTTTCCCTAATAGTGGATCTTCTTGATGATCATCTGGATGTTCATTGGAAGAAATGCTTGTTAAAAATTCACAATATTCATTGTTGTGGTGGAAGACTTAATAAATTCACCTCACTCTCTAAGCAAGTTGTTGGGTCTGAGTGCCCCTTCTCTAGACAGCCAATTATCCTTGGGTCTGTCCCTCGATACGTTTGATAATGCCTTGTGTCAAAGTATCCCATCCGTCCAACATGGCCCTCTGAATTTGTGTAGGATTATTACCCAAACTAGTTGAAAGGAAAATTTTCCTTGCCAAATATTCTGCTAGCTTAATGTTTGTGTAGATTGAACATCCAAACTAATTTTCGAGAACAGAACATTTTGTATATAATGCATAATTTCTATTTGATCTTCTGAATCTTCTTATGTACACTACCTTTATTAAGTCTTAATTACCTTATGTATTCCCTAACATATAACATGAGCGATAGGGGTAAATGGGACATGAATGGGTCTATATCATTTATAATTAACCGCCAGATCAATATATTTGTATCCCCGCTTTATGTTATAAAGCAAACATCTTCACGTACATTCGGACAAACCGATACAACACACACCACCACCACACACAACACACACCCAAGACATGATACAAAAGGTGTCGGGCACCGTCCCCCAATGCCACCGCCTACCAAGCTAACCAAAGATGACGAAGGATAACCGCTTGGAGAGGATGGAGAACTCCATAAAGAAACGAGGAGGGGTGAGACGGACATGACTGAGCAGTGACACCAAGATAGTGCCTCCTAGAAGGGTACGCCCATGGATATCCACCACCGCCCGATCCGTATGTCAAGTTTTCACGTGGAGTCACATGCGAGGGGCCGAGAGCACCACCACGGCGCCTTCATGAAGGATACGACGTCCACGTCCTCCACCGCCGTCGACCAGTACAAGAACTGGGCAAGTGATGAACTCCGGCACTCGTACCCCTTCGACATACCCTAGCTCTGCCAACAAGTCGCAACCAAGCCCCCCACAAGGCCATGGTTGCCCGCCCACACCCGAGACGTAGGTTCTGCCCACGTACGCCACGTCTCCCGTCGCCTGGGCTGCCGCCCAACATCCAGACACCCTCAAGATCATCCAAAAGAATCAGCTTTGGACCAAGGGGACACCCTAGACCGACAAACTGCAGAATGTTTCCCGCCTTGAAGATCGCCGATGCTACAACCACCCGCATGCATCCAGGGAAAGGCGGAGGTGGGGGAGCAGACGCATCCAGACCGGCACACCCATGTGCTAGTGACGGGGGGCCGAGCACGTCGGCGCCGCCCATCCCTCCAGCCCAATCTCTCCCCCCAGACACACCCCCCTGCTGCCCCGCCTTGGCGTCTAGTGCAGAGCCATGCAAGGCCACCGCACAGCCCCATCAACCGACAAGGAGGGCCCGCCAGGACCGCCACCAACCCCCGAGGAAGCTTACCGGGGAGTCCAACCGCGCTGTCATCGCCATCCGGCCGACAAGACGCCTGGAAACCGTGCAACCCGCCCACCTGCCACCGCCGCCGCGCCTCCTCCCCCACCAGCCATGGCCACGGCAGAGGCGGACGCCCGCAGCTCGCGTCACTCCCGGCCCACACCACGGCCCAGATCTGGCCGCACACCGACAGGGCCAGCATCGCTGGAGCCCACTGCGCCCCACCACGCCTCAGCTCTTCATGCAGCCCCCCGCCCTGCTGTCGCCGCCGCGCTGCCGCTCGATCTTGGAACCCGCATCCGTCGGCCCTTGCGGGGGAAGGAGGAACACCCCGCCGCCGCCCGCACTGGCAGGGCTTATCCCACCAGCACGTCGGGCGGCGGAGAGGGGAGGGAAGCATGAGGAGGAGGGAGCACTATGTATATTTGTATACATGCAAGTAGGGTACACATACTATCTTATATCTTATTTCTTACACCCCATCCAGTAGGCACTATTAATTCTTTTTTTTACGATAGTAGGCTCTATTAACTCAATGTATCAATTCAGTACAATGTACAGATTTATGTTCCACGTACTCCCTCCATTCTATAGTTCTCTCTCTCTCTCTCTCTCTCTCTCTCTCTCTCTCTCTCTCTCGCCTAACAGAGAGTGAGAGTGAGTTGGGCCGATGCAATGCGGCGATGATTAGTTAAAACTTAACATAGCCCTTCCAGATATGCATGCTACAACATCAAAATAACGTGCTGTTTTTTCATTGATCGCAATTGTCTTCGTTGAAGCTCCCGCTGATGGACTCATCCTCTCTCTCTCTCTCTCTCGAGCTGCAGAGTATGACACTGCTACTTAGTGTAACTGCAGAGCAACTGATCGAGTAGTAGTAGTACACTGTCAAGTCAACATACATGTGATTCTGATTTTCATATTGCAGGAGCTAGCTGCTAACAAGGACCGCCACCCAGCTGTCTACTTGCAAAGTAGCCAAAGCCAAGAAATTAAGAACACTTATAATGGCGAGGAATCAAATTTGAAGGCACCCGCTGGATGCATCCATCAAACCAACTCATCGTTTGTAAGCTTGTCATACAAAATTAGGAAGGGGAAGGCGAATTAGATGGATAAATACCAGGCATGTGCCTACTTGCAAATTCTCATGAGAGTTTTTTTATTGTTGAGACCATGCAGCGTACAAGCTACATTCAATCAACCAACAATATTGTACTCCCATAAGCATGTTATGGCAACCAAGAGGTAGTTAACAGCCATATAAGGTTGATTCCAGGCGCGTGAGGGTGAATGAGGGTGAATCCCCATATATGAGCTGGAGCAGGAGCGTGGCTGCAGTTGGAAATTAGGGGTTGATTCCAGGCGACAGGCGCTGAACACTGGGTCCTGTGAAGAAGATCAGTACAAACTAGTTGGCTTACCGCAATGTTTTTACTACTAACGATAAAGCATATGCTCCTTATAAAGGCCAAAATAAGTGGTATAGATACCATCAACTATTGAAGTGCATATATAGAGTGTAATGAAATGTGACAGTGACAATACCTGTAACGACAGCACTATTGCTAGCGGTACTGAAGTCCAAGCATGAAGTAGCAGCAGAGAGAGATGGCCGCGATTAGAACAGCCCCTGGCTGGTACTTAAATACCAGAATTCCAAATTGGAATAGTATGCACCCTTTTTCCTATATTACCCAAAAAAACCGATCCGCATGGATGCCTCCAACTGTGCTTAATTATAAATAATGTCACAGTGGCTTAATTAATTGAGACATGCACCAGTCTCTCTCTCTCTCCCTCTCTCTCACTCTCACAAATTTATCTGTTTTCGCTGTGTTATTGTCATAGCGAATATGAACGGGTTTTTCATACATTCATACAACACTTCTGAAACTATTATAAATCTCTAGAGATATGAATGGGTTCTTGGTCCGCCCTCTCTCTCACGCGCGTGCAGCTTGGCGATCATGAGAGAGTGTGGGGTGCAAAGAGACATCAGATGGGAGACCGAAGAGGCGAGAGTTGATGCATAGCTAAAGGAGTAATGCAGGAGGAGGAGGCGCGTGCATGGGGATTAAATAGTGAAAGCGTTGGTCTAGGAGAGTACTAAAGGATTCCCTTAAAAAAGCTAGATGAAGAAAAGTCATGGTCATGAAGATCACACGATGGACCGGTCTTGCTGCACATCTGGCCGTCGATAACAGACCATCTCCCGATGTGATTACATGAAGCGACACGTTGGATAGAGGAGAAGGGAATGTGAACTGCCTGGGTCGCATCTGATCGAGAGCACGAGGGGGGGAAGATGAGAGTTAAAGACATAAAAAGACTCGGTATATATAGCATTTCTCGTAGTATAGACATGGCATATTACAAGTACACAGTAAGTTATGTTCGTCTAATACAGTCAGTGTACATAGCAACCATCAATTTAAAAGGCCTCGAAAATTAGTTCAGAACTATACTGAGTTGTCATCTCCTGTTCATGCCTACACAATGACGAGTTTACAAATGAAATTGGTGTTTAATTGCCGTCTCTTGTTTATGCCGACAATTTCTTGCATGGCAAAAGTAGGCAAAAAAAGGAAAATACGAGAATGCGTACCTCCATTGTGTTGTCGCCGGGCCCGCTCATGTTGTGCCCTTGCAGGATGAGCTGCTGAGGCTTCGATTTGATTGATCCCCTTCAGTATTCTAAATTTCTGATCTGCGGACTTCTAATATCTACACGCACTAACAACTGATCACGTTTGATTGGGAAATCATGTTAATTAGGCCGGCTAATCATTCTCTTTGGTCAAAATCCGCACTCATGTGCTTCATTTCTCCAATCTGTTTGGCCATCGTTTCATCAACAGAACAAACCATCCGTCCCATAATATAAGAGTGTTGTGTAGTGTCAACTCTCTCTCTCTCTCTCTCTCTCTCTCTCACACACACACACACACAACAAAGGCCATGAACCCAACGTGGGAGAACTGGGGGAGGAGAAGAGCTTTCTTACCACCACGCGCCCGTCTCCGTCGACGGCATCATCCCATGACGCTAATGGCTTCTCAGACTGGTCTAAGACATCATTCTCCCTGGCCTCCATGAGTTGTACCTGCATGTGCAACCTTGGTTGAATTCCACCACTGTTAAGTCAGACGAGAAGTGCACAACAGCTGAATACACACAGTAGTCTTGCCTTGTTTTAGCCATTTACGTTGTGGAGCAGAGGAGGAGGATGTGGCACTGTGGAGATGGCAGTGGCGGCCGAGCGTCCGCAATCTACTGGTGACGCAGGGTTGGTGACGTGAAAAACTCAACCATCATCTTCAGTCTGACAGGGCAATCAAAACAGTACACATATAAGAAAAACTTTTAATTGGGCTTTAGCAGCCAGCTGAAATGTGAACAAGCAATAGTCAGAAAACCACAAGGTGCAATGTAATAACATGAATCATGATATCAAGCCCTACAACATCTTTGATGATTTCCCATGGGCAACAGTGTGCGTTATTTTCCAAACAGAAGAAAAATGTGTATCATTCATAAACCAGTGCCCAAAATCCCTTTTTAGTGCATACAACAATGGGCAAGCACATCCAAATAAAGATATGATAAAGTATCCTCTATTTTATTTTATGCTTTTGAAGAAATAAACAAAAGTGAAATCAAAAGAACCATGTGTCCTAAACAGATTCAGAAGCCGCAACATGAAACGCACAAGAATATATGAGCAAAGAAATGCGTCATTATCTTCTGCATACAATGGCTGATACAAACTAAACTTACGAAAGCAGTATTAGATAGTGGAGCAACATGTCTGGTCTCTGTGTGCATCATTAGCTAGTTTAGCCTGCAGGTCTAACAACCAAGAGGGAGTCTCGCGCCTCGACACACGAGCCATCGTTCTCCTTCTGTGAGTGAATAAAAGGGGAAGAACGAAAGCAGTAAAGTCACGTAAAGTTTGAGAAACACGAAACCCTCTTCTTCACCTCGTGTTTGTTAGATTTGAAACCTTAGCTTATGAGGAGCATTTGAAGAATTGTTAATGAAGTTTAATCATTTGTTGACCATACAACGGTAATAACTCAACGTCAACCTTCCACTGGTTCACTGTGAGAAAAATATACCTCTTTGTGAAATCAGTTAGTGATGTTCATAGAATGTGTGAAACAACAACTGAAGTCATGTATGTGAGAACACAGGTGGAAAACTGAAAGATTAAGCCTTGCATAACATAAATAAGAAGAAGGTGAGTTATAACAACATTTTCGGCCAAGCCTTCTTGACAAAAAAATTCAGGTAAGTTCTTTGACCTGTCTCAATCATCCTGCTATATATCATGAAGGTTGATCACTATAGGTATTTCTTAAATGATAAGCTTGGCACTTGTGAGTATTAAGCTGAAAATAAGCTACCTATGTGAAGAGAACTTGGACTAGGTGTCACTAAAGACAACTCTACAATTTAAGCCCCCATAGCATTCTGTTAAAGTTACTAATAGTGCGAGTTCAGACAAAACTGCAGTGTTTAAAACTTTCAGAAAAATTATACAGACTAAATGTACAGCAAAACAATAAAAATACTCTAGAGAAAGTAAGTGGATTTAATTTGACATATCAGTTTAGAATAGTACTTGGCATTCACTCCAGAGATCAAGTGACCCACATAATGTCTCAGGACCGAACATGACTAACAAAAGCATGCATGAATAATGTATTTTATTAACACAAATGGAAATTTCGACTAACTAGCTTCATTGCAGTAATCAGCCCACAACAAACTCGTAATACAGTGCCAGAAAACAAAATTAGACAAGGTTCACTTCTCCTACATCTTTGTTGCATGCTCATGTAGTTAAATTTTCAGAAACACGCAAAGCCTAACATTGCATATACACCATAAAAAGTTGATACAATACAAGCACCTACAACTTGCCGATCCCAAAGGGCCCGATGACCTCGGTGAGCTTGTCCATGGGGGTACTGTTGGGGAACGTAGTAATTTCAAAAAATTTCCTACGCACACGCAAGATCATGGTGATGGCATAGCAACGAGAGGGAAGAGTGTTCGTCCACGTACCCTCGTAGACCGTAAGCGGAAACGTTATCACAACGCGGTTGATGTAGTCGTGTCTTCACGATCCGACCGATCCAAGCACCGAACGTAAGGAGCCTCCGAGTTCAGCACACGTTCAGCTCGATGACGATCTCCGGCCCTCCGATCCAGCAAAGGCTCCGGAGATGAGTTCCGTCAGCATGACAGCGTGGTGACGATGATGATGTTCTACCGGCGCAGGGCTTCGCCTAAACTCCGCGACGATATGACCGAGGTGGAATATGGTGGAAGGGGGCACCGCACACGGCTAAGGAACGATCCGTAGATCAACTTGTGTGTCCATGGGGTGCCCCCTACCCCCGTATATAAAGGAGTGGAGGAGGGGAGGGCCGGCCCTCTTCTATGGCGTGCCCTGGGGAGTCCTACTCCCACCGGGAGTAGGATTCCCCCTTTCCTAGTCCAACTAGGAGTCCTTCCATGTATTAGGAGTAGGAGACAAGGAAGGGGAAGAGAGAAGGGAAGGAAGGAGGGGGTGCAGTCCCTCCCCCTAGTCCAATTCGGACTAGGCCATGGGGGGGCGCGCGGCCTGCCCTAGGCAGCCCCTCTCTGTTTCCCGCAGGGCCCAATAAGGCCCAATACTTCTCCCCGGCGAATTCCCGTAACTCTCCGGTACTCCGAAAAATACCCGAATCACTCGGAACCTTTCCGAACTCCGAATATAGTCGTCCAATATATCGATCTTTTCGTCTCGACCATTTCGAGACTCCTCGTCATGTCCCCGATCTCATCCGGGACTCCGAACTCCTTCGGTACATCAAAACTCATAAACTCATAATATAACTGTCATGGAAACCTTAAGCGTGCGGACCCTACGGGTTCGAGAACTATGTAGACATGACCTAGAACTATTCTCGGTCAATAACCAATAGCGGGACCTGGATGCCCATATTGGCTCCTACATATTCTACGAATATCTTTATCGGTCAAACCGCATAACAACATACGTTGTTCCCTTTGTCATCGGTATGTTACTTGCTCGAGATTCGATCGTCGGTATCCAATACCTAGTTCAATATCGTCACCGGCAAGTCTCTTTACTCGTTCTGTAATGCATCATCCCGTAACCAACTCATTGGACACATTGCTTGCAAGGCTTATAATGATGTGCATTACCGAGAGGGCCCAGAGATACCTCTCCGACAATCGGAGTGACAAAACCTAATCCCGAAATACGCCAACTCAATATGTACCTTCGGAGACAGCTGTAGTACTCCTTTATAATCACCCAGTTACGTTGTGACGTTTGGTAGTACCCAAAATGTTCCTCCGGTAAACGGGAGTTGCATAATCTCATAGTTACAGGAACATGTATAAGTCATGAAGAAAGCAATAGCAACATACTAAACGATCAAGTGCTATGCTAACGGAATGGGTCAAGTCAATCACATCATTCTCCTAATGATGTGATCCCGTTAATCAAATGACAACTCTTTTGTCCATGGCTAGGAAACATAATCATCTCTGATAAACGAGCTAGTCAAGTAGAGCCATACTAGTGACACTATGTTTGTCTATGTATTCACACATGTATTATGTTTCCGGTTAATACAATTCTAGCATGAATAATAAACATTTATCATGAAATAAGGAAATAAATAATAACATTATTATTGCCTCTAGGGCATATTTCCTTCAGTCTCCCACTTGCACTAGAGTCAATAATCTAGTTCACATCGCCATGTGATTTAACACCAATATTCATATCTGTATATGATTAAGACCCATAGTTCACATCATCATGTGACCAACATCCAAAGGGTTTACTAGAGTCAATAATCTAGTTCACATCGCTATGTGATTAACGCCCAAAGAGTACTAAGGTGTGATCATGTTTTGCTCGTGAGAGAAGCTTAGTCAACGGGTCTATCACATTCAGAGCCGTATGTATTTTGCAAATATTTTATGTCCACAATGCTCTGCACGGATCTACTCTAGCTAATTGCTCCCACTTTCAATATGTATCCAGGTTGAGACTTAGAGTCATCTGGATCAGTGTAAAAGTTTGCACTGATGTAACTTTTACAACAAACTCTTTTATCACCTCCATAATCGAGAAACATCTCCTTAGTTCTTACTAAGGATATTCTTGACCAATGTCCAGTGATCTACTCCTAGATCACTATTGTACTCCCTTGCCAAATTCATAGCAAGGTACACAATAGGTCTGGTACATAGCATAGCATACTTTATAGAACCTATGACTGAGGCATAGGGAATGACTTTTCATTCTCTTTCTATTTTCTGCTGTGGTCGGGATTTGAGTCTTACTCAATTTCATACCTTTGCAACACAGGCAAGAACTCTTTCTTTGACTGTTCCATTTTGAACTATTTCAAAATCTTGCCAAGGTATGTACTCATTGAAAATCTTATCAAGCGTCTTGATCTATCTCAATAGATCTTGATGCTCAATATGTAAGTAGCTTTTACTGAGGTCTTTTCTTTTTAAAGAACTCCTTTAAAACACTCCTTTATGCTTTGCAGAAAAATTCTACATCATTTCTGATCAACAATATGTCACTCACATATACTAATCAGAAAGGTTGTAGTGCTCCCACTCACTTTATTGTAAATACAGGCTTCATCGTAAGTCCATATAAAACTATATGCTTTGATCAACTTATCAAAGCGTATATTCCAACTCCGAGATGCTTGCACCAGTCCATAGATGGATCGCTGGAGCTTGCACATTTTGTTAGCACCTTTAGGATTGACAAAACCTTCTGGTTGCATCATATACAACTCTTCTTTAATAAATCCATTAAGGAATGCAGTTTTGACATCCATTTGCCAGATTTCATAAAATGTGGCAATTGCTAACATGATTCAGACAGACTTAAGCATTGATACGAGTGAGAAAATCTCATCGTATTCAACACCTTGAACTTGTTGAAAACCTTTCGCAACAAGTCGAGCTTGGTAGATAGTAACACTACTATCAGTGTCCGTCTTCCTCTTGAAGATCCATTCATTTAACATGGCTTGCTGATCATCGAGCAACTCAATCAAAGTCCATACTTTGTTCTCATACATGGATCATATCTCAGATTTTATGGCCTCAAGCCATTTCGCGGAATATGGGCTCATCATCGCTTCCTCATAGTTCGTAGGTTCATCATGGTCTATTAACATGACTTTCAGAACATGATTACTACACCATTCTGGTGCGGATCTCTGAAAGACCTACGAGGTTCTGTAGTAACTTGATCTGAAGTTTCATGATCATCATCATTAGCTTCCTCACTAATTGGTTTAGCAATCACTGGAACTGATTTCTGTGATGAACTACTTTCCAAATTCGGGAGAAGGTACAATTACCTTATCAAGCTCTACTTTCCTCCCACTCACTTCTTTCGAGAGAAACTTCTTCTCTAGAAAGGATCCATCTTAGCTACGAATAACTTGCCTTCGGATCTGTGATAGAAGGTGTACCCAATAGTTACCTTTGGGTATTCTATGAAGACGCACTTCTCCGATTTGGGTTCGAGCTTATCAGGTTGAAACTTTTTCACATAAGCATCGCAGCCCCAAACTTCAAGAAACGACAACTTTTGGTTTCTCGCCAAACCACAGTTCATAAGGCGTCGTCTCAAGGGATTTCGATGGTGCCCTATTTAAAGTGAATGCAGCTGTCTCTAATGCATAACCCCAAAATAATAGTGGTAAATTGGTAAGAGACATCATAGATCGCACCATATCAAATAAAGTGCGGTTACGACGTTCGGACACACCATAACGTTGTGGTGTTCCAGGTGGCGTGAGCTGTGAAACTATTCCACATTATTTTAATTGAAGACCAAACTCGTAACTCAAATATTCATCTCCATGATCAAATCGCAGAAACTTTATTTTCTTGTTACGATGATTTTCCACTTCACTCTGAAATTCTTTGAACCTTTCAACTATTTCAGACTTATGTTTCATCAAGTAGATATACCAATATCTGCTCAAATCATCTGTGAAGGTCAGAAAATAACGATACTCGCCACGAGCCTCAACACTCATCGGATCGCATACATCAGTATGTATTATTTCCAATAAGTCAGTTGCTCGCTCCATTGTTCCGGAGAACGGAGTTTTAGTCATCTTGCCCATGAGGCATGGTTCGCAAGCATCAAGTGATTCGTAATCAAGTGATTCCAAAATCCCATCAGCATGGAGTTTCTTCGTGCACTTTACACCAATATGACCTAAACGGCAGTGCCACAAATAAGTTGCACTATCATTATTAACTCTGCATCTTTTGGTCTCAATATTATGAATATGTGTATTACTACGATCGAGATCCAACAAACCATTTTCGTTGGTGTGTATGACCATAGAAGGTTTTATTCATGTAAACAGAACAACAATTGTTCTCTAACTTAAATGAACAACCTTACTGCAATAAACATGATCAAATCATATTCATGCTCAACGCAAACACCAAATAACACTTATTTAGGTTCAACACAAATCCCGAAAGTATAGGTGCGATGATGATCATATCAATCTTGGAACCACTTCCAACAAACATCGTCACTTCACCCTTAACTAGTCTCTGTTTATTCTGCAACCCCCGTTTCGAATTACTAATCTTAGCAACCGAACAAGTATCAAATACTCAGGGGTTACTATAAACACTAGTAAGGCACACATCAATAACCTGTATATCAAATATACACTTGTTCACTTTGTCATCCTTCTTACCCACCAAATATTCAGGGCATTTCCGCTTCCAGTGACCATTTCCTTTGCAGTGTAAGCACTCAGTTTCAGGCTTTGGTCCAGCTTTGGTCTTCTTCATGGGAGTGACAACTTGCTTGTCATTCTACTTGAAGTTCCCTTTCTTTCCCTTTGCCCTTTTCTTGAAACTAGTGATCTTGTTAACCATCAACACTTGATGCTCTTTCTTGATTTCTACCTTCATTGATTTCAGCATCACGAAGGGCTTGGGAATCGTTTTCGTCATCCCTTGCATACTATAGTTCATCACGAAGTTCTAGTAACTTAGTGATGGTGACTAGAGAATTCTGTCAATCACTATCTTATCTGGAAGATTAACTCCCACTTGATTCAAGCGATTGAAGTACCCAGACAATCAGAGCACATGCTCACTAGTTGAGCGATTCTCCTCCATCTTTTAGCTACAGAACTTGTTGGAGACTTCATATCTCTCAACTCGGGTATTTTCTTGAAATATTAACTTCAATTCCTGGAACATCTCATATGGTCCATGACGTTCAAAACGTCTTTGTGGTCCTGATTCTAAGCCGTTAAGCATGGTGCACTAAACTATCAAGTAGTCATCATATTGAGCTAGCCAAACGTTCATAACGTCTACATCTGTTCTTGCAATAGGTCTGTCACCTAGCGGTGCAACAAGGACATAATTCTTCTGTGCAGCAATGAGGATTAACCTCAAATCACGGATCAAATCCGCAACATTGCTACTAACATTTTTCAACACAGTTTTCTCTAGGAACATATCAAAATAAACATATGAAAGCAACAACGCGAGCTATTGATCTACAACATAATTTGCAAAATACTACTAGGACTAAGTTCATGATAAATTAAAGTTCAATTAATCATATTACTTAAGAACTCCCACTTAGACAGACATCTCTCTAGTCAACTAAGTGATCACGTGATCCAAATCAACTAAACCATGACCGATCATCACGTGAGATGGAGTAGTTTTCAATGGTGAACATCACTATGTTGATCATATCTACTATATGATTCACGATCGACCTTTCGGTCTCCGTGCTCCGAGGCCATATTTGCATATGCTAGGCTCGTCAAGTTTAACCTGAGTATTCCGCGTGTGCAAAACTGGCTTGCACCCGTTGTAGATGGACGTAGAGCTTATCACACCCGATCATCACGTGGTGTCTGGGCACGACGAACTTTGGCAACGGTGCATACTCAGGGAGAACACTTCTTGATAATTAGTGAGAGATCATCTTAAAATGCTACCTTCAATCAAAGCAAGAATAAGATGTATAACAGATAAACATCATATGCAATCAAAATATGTGACATGATATGGCCATGATCATCTTGCGCCTTTGATCTCCATCTCCAAAGTACTGTCATGATCTTTATCGTCACCGGCACGACACCATGATCTTCATCATCTTGATCTATATCAATGTGTCGTCACATGGTCGTCTCACCAACTATTTCTCTTGCAACTATTGCTATCGCATAGCGATAAAGTAAAGCAATTATTTGGCACTTGCATCTTATGCAACAAAGAGACAACCATAGGGCTTCTGCCAGTTGCTGATAACTTCAACAAAACATGATCATCTCATACAAAAACATATATCTCATCACGTGTTGACCATATCACATCACAACATGCCCTGCAAAAACAAGTTAGACGTCCTCTACTTTGTTGTTGCAAGTTTTACGTGGCTGCTACGGGCTTAAGCAAGAACCAATCTCACCTACGCATCAAAACCACAACGATAGTTTGTCAAATAGACTCCGTTTTAACCTTCGCAAGGACCGGGCGTAGCCATACTTAGTTCAACTAAAGTTGGAGAAACTGACACCCGCCAGCCACCTGTGTGCAAAGCACGGCGGTAGAACCAGTCTCGCGTAAGCGTACGCGTAATATCGGTCCGGGCCGCTTCATCCAACAATACCGCCGAACCAAAGTATGACATGCTGGTAGGCAGTATGACTTATATCGTCCACAACTCACTTGTGTTCTACTCGTGCATATAACATCAAACCATAAAACCTAGGCTCGGATGCAACTGTTGGGGAACGTAGTAATTTCAAAAAATTTCCTACGCACACGCAAGATCATGGTGATGGCATAGCAACGAGAGGGAATAGTGTTCGTCCACGTACCCTCGTAGACCGTAAGCGGAAACGTTATCACAACGCGGTTGATGTAGTCGTACGTCTTCACGATCCGACCGATCCAAGCACCGAACGTACGGAGCCTCCGAGTTCAGCACACGTTCAGCTCGATGACGATCTCCGGCCCTCCGATCAAGCAAAGGCTCCGGAGATGAGTTCCGTCAGCATGACGGCGTGGTGACGATGATGATGTTCTACCGGCGCAGGGCTTCGCCTAAACTCCGCGACGATATGACCGAGGTGGAATATGGTGGAAGGGGGCACCGCACACGGCTAAGGAACGATCCGTAGATCAACTTGTGTGTCCATGGGGTGCCCCCTACCCCCGTATATAAAGGAGTGGAGGAGCGGAGGGCCGGCCCTCTTCTATGACGCGCCCTGGGGAGTCCTACTCCCACCGGGAGTAGGATTCCCCCTTTCCTAGTCCAACTAGGAGTCCTTCCATGTATTAGGAGTAGGAGACAAGGAAGGGGAATAGAGAAGGGAAGGAAGGAGGGAGTGCGGCCCCTCCCCCTAGTCCAATTCGGACTAGGCCATGGGGGGGCGCGCGGCCTGCCGTAGGCAGCCCCTCTCTCTTTCCCGCAGGGCCCAATAAGGCCCAATACTTCTCCCCGGCGAATTCCCGTAACTCTCCGGTACTCCGAAAAATACCCGAATCACTCGGAACCTTTCCGAACTCCGAATATAGTCGTCCAATATATCGATCTTTACGTCTCGACCATTTCGAGACTCCTCGTCATGTCCCCGATCTCATCCGGGACTCCGAACTCCTTCGGTACATCAAAACTCATAAACTCATAATATAACAGTCATCAAAACCTTAAGCGTGCGGACCCTACGGGTTCGAGAACTATGTAGACATGACTTGAACTATTCTCGGTCAATAACCAATAGCGGGACCTGGATGCCCATATTGGCTCCTACATATTCTACGAAGATCTTTATCGGTCAAACCGCATGACAACATACGTTGTTCCCTTTGTCATCGGTATGTTACTTGCTCGAGATTTGATCGTCTGTATCCAATACCTAGTTTAATATCGTCACCGGCAAGTCTCTTTACTCGTTCTGTAATGTATCATCCCGTAACCAACTCATTGGTCACATTGCTTGCAAGGCTTATAATGACGTGCATTACCGAGAGGGCCCAGAGATACCTCTCCGACAATCGGAGTGATAAAACCTAATCTCGAAATACGCCAACTCAACATGTACCTTCGGAGACACCTGTAGTACTCCTTTATAATCACCCAGTTACGTTGTGACGTTTGGTAGTACCCAAAGTGTTCCTCCGGTAAACGGGAGTTGCATAATCTCATAGTTACAGGAACATGTATAAGTGATGAAGAAAGCAATAGCAACATACTAAACGATCAAGTGCTATGCTAACTGAATGGGTCAAGTCAATCACATCATTCTCCTAATGATGTGATCCCGTTAATCAAATGACAACTCTTTTGTCCATGGCTAGGAAACATGACCATCTCTGATAAACGAGCTAGTCAAGTAGAGGCATACTAGTGACACTATGTTTGTCTATGTATTCACACATGTATTATGTTTCCGGTTAATACAATTCTAGCATGAATAATAAACATTTATCATGAAATAAGGAAATAAATAATAACTTTATTATTGCCTCTTGGGCATATTTCCTTCAGGTACATCATTCTCTGCATCACACGGACAACATAGTTCTAACGGCCGGGGAGTTGACTGAGACCTGGCTATATTTATAAAGCCTGTGAACTAAATGCTTTATACTGCTACTAAGAACATGAAAAAAACACACACACAAGGTAGTTCAGCCTCTTGCTTGTTTCCCTTTTGTTAGAAAAAAACCCCGACCCAAACCTTCCTAGAACAACAACCCGCAAAATAAATCCCAACTGACAAAGGAAAAGACTACTACCCTGCCCAGCCCACTACCCAAAGCCTGCCCGAATAAACAAAACATGACAGAAAACAGCCCTACCCTGTTTGTTACCTATATGGACCAATTTACAAGGGACTACAGAAATGCACGCATCTAGAAGCAACACAAGTATCAAAGGATATAGCAATCATGGAGTCGATTGAGACTTCGCTAAAACTCAGTCGATTGAGTTTTAGTAGAACCATAAGATTAAATCCTTTCTTCAGAAATTGAGGAGTGGCGAGGGGAATTTTGTGGTCAGTGTCCCAATAACCATAGCCGTGTTGACAACTACTCCAACCATTTAAATTATTCCAGTAGACCAATGGGGTCAGTACTTTTGCCCCTGCTTTCACGGAAAGCCAATGGAGTGAAAGCATGTCACAGTCGGATGCATCCTAACCATTATAGAAGGACAGGCATGCATTAGCCCACTGTTTCAGATCCTCATAAAATGCTTGACCGGTGCTACACCAAGTCAACTCAAGTCAATGGAAACTTTTTGGGTTGTCGGATGAACTTAGATGTTTAATCAATAAAACAACATAATTTTCGGATGTACAAAATAGGAACCAGACTTGTGTAAAGTTTTCTCCGTGATCCAGAGTTCGGGTAAACTTTTCACCAGGATTCATAGTTCAAACAAACAGAGGATGTCTTTTCTATTAAGGGATAAATAAATTTTGCTATTTTCTTAATTCCTCCAGTCAAATATTTCTAGAACCACGTTAATGGTGCTTCGGCAAAGGCAAGACAATTATTCTAAAAATCTCAAAACATCAGCAAAACTAGCAGTTTCTCTAAATCTGAATAAATTTTCTCGCTCACCACAAGATTTTCATGCCCATATCCAGGCTGCAGTTTCATAGCTATTTTGTTGGACCAAGATTTAATATGACAGCATGGTAGAGGATGGGATACATTTTTTTGTTTTTTCTTGCTTCAAGTTTAACATTCAGTAGGAAAACATATATGTACATGACAAGGAAATGTGAAGCACTCATACGAACAGAGGAGCAGAGGATGAACAGAACATCTCCATAAGCTTGCAATGGCAATTCAAAAATTCAATCCTTCTACACATCTTGCTTACCGGTTTTCTTTTGTTACTATAGAAAAAGACAGATAACCAGAATAATCCGGTACACTGAGACTGCCTTTAATGTCTAAATTTTTAGTATGGTTTTTTAGTTGATAGTAGGAAATAGGGTCACCATCCTTCAACACAAATTAAGGGCATCTTGCTAATGATCTATCCATGACATAAATGACAATATAGTAAACTAAGATAACTCTATGAAAGAACTTGGATTCAATTGTCGATATTTACAACTTTCAGTTTAAGCCCCCTAACATTCTAGTGAACTTGCTAACAGTGTGTGGTTCAAACAAAAATTGTAGGCTGTTTAAACCTTTCAACAAATGTAATACAGACTAACTGTAGAAAAAAAATCAATAAAATTACTAGGAAGAAAGTAAGGGCTTTAACGTGACATGTCAATTGAGCATAGTACTTAGGATTCACTCAAGAGGGAATACTATCAACTGACCCACATAATGTCTCAAGACCAAACACGATTAACAAAAGCATGACACATGATTGTGCAAAAATGATTATTGATTCAGTTCCACACTTCAAGAAAGGGGATATCAACCGCCATTAGAATATGCAGACTGACAGAAATTATGCACCTGATATGACTTACTACTTCTCTCATCTAGTTGTCGCTGGTCTAGCAAAGAGAACCCAAAACCCAGAATCACGAAATGGATGTTCTCTTGGTTAGTATACAGAACTACTAATTATCTTTGTTGCCTCACCACAGAGCAACCTATAAAAGTGGCATGGACCACCTCACAACAAAAACAACATGCTACCTACAAATAGAGGAATGCTTTTTGTTGTAGCATGGACCATCAGACTAACTACTTCACTTGGTTGCACACTATGCGATTCTCACCAAAGGACGGCTACCCTACTACTTTACTATCTCCACAAACTACAGAAAAAAGTGAGAAATTCAACCTAAACTACAGATTGTAGCAACGATACAGACAAAATAACAACAGAATCTCAAAATTTTCGTTCTTTTTGAATTGAATAACTCCCTCCATACTAAATGGTCAAGTTGGTCACAAAAAGTAGCACACAAAAAACCAAAGGATAGTGCACATGAGGCGACCCATCTGCCATTGACCATCAACAAAGTTGTGAATGTACAACAGGAATTGATGTTTGGGGTAGTGCCAGCAATTAAAATCATACCATAGTAAAATCATTGGACACCCCGTAATCGCTCGGGCGCGCAGCTGCCTCACGAGGCCTGGTAGCATAGTGGGTTTTATAGGAGAAATTATCCACATCTTGAGTATTGAGACCCGACCAAGTAACAATCATCTAAAAAAAACAGAGAACGGAAATGTTGAATCAGCCATTTAAACAAAAACAAAAAAGATGGACTGCATAGGAAGCATATTAGTAGTGCATAATGCCTACAAGTTCCCTCCCAACAATGTCTTACTCAAATTAAGCAGAAAGAGAATGATATGATTGCACCAACAAACTTTCTTTTAGGATATCATCAGAGAGACAAGAAAACAATCTAAATCCAAAATCAAAGCATCCAAAAAGATATGATTTATAAAAGAGCAAATAGAACTTCTTGGATGCCTATCTAGAGGGAATTTTATAGCAGTGACATGATGATGGTATAAGATCAATATGGCTAATTACGAAAAGGACAAGACAATCCTTGACCGAGAAACATTAATCGAACACACACAAAATCAAGGCAGGTCACAATAGGGTAGCATTTGTACCAATGAAAGGAAGCAACGATAGCGCATACATAATTTTTCACTAACCTTTGCTCGCATTGGCTTGTCTGAATCTTGTGAAACAAACACATTTTGACTCGACTGGGCCATCATCCTCAGCAAGAACATACATCCAGCCATATCTTCTAATGCCCGGGATTTCACTGCTGCAGGAGACTTCCTGCCCGAATCTCTGCCTCAACGTCTATTATTAGAACCATCTGCCTCGTCGGATCAAACAACATCAGTTTGAGTGGTGCCATGCCAAGATTCCCTTAAAGAAAGTTAGATCAAGAAAAGGGTGTGCTCTAACATACATAGTGAGGGTGGACCAGACTGACAAGGCTAGAATTATGGACAAGTGCTAGGTGGCCGCCAAAGGCATGGCCGGGGTGCCGAAGATAGGGCCACAACACATGTTCCGCCGGGCATGAATAACACAGCGGACCGGTCTTGCCGCGCACCGGGCCGCTCGCTTGACGACGGACCATCTCCCAGTGAGATGCTAGTCGGGCACTACTTTATCGGCTTGGCACAACCTTGGGGTGACGCCGCTTGATGTGCGCGTTGTAGACGAAGCAAGACACTGGATGGAGGAGAAGGGATGCGCGCTGTGTGGGATGGGTCAGATCGAGAGCGCAAGGGGCGATCTTTTATAGAGAGATCGTGCGCGGCTAGGCAATCAATGAGCGAGCGGAGAATGCGGAGAGACCTTGGATGGGGGAGCGATCCGCGTGAGGCACACGAGAGGAGTCGACGGCCGATGGATCGCGGCGGGTTGGCGCGAATTTTGCGGCAAGAAGGGGAGAAACAAAGGAGGAGGCAGCGCAGCGCATGCATGTGGGCGGGGATTAAATGAGGAAAGCGTTGGTTTGGGATGGAATTGAAGGAGCGCCTGGTTTCTAGGTGGAAAGCGGCGTAATTAACGGAGCCTCTGCGACGAGAACGATTCATCTATTAGCTAGCTAGCTTGGAAAGCGCAACGGACGGGTCAGACTAGAGATTGATTCCCACGCGATTGATTAATGCCTTTGCATGCGCATGGGGAGTTGGTTTCTCTCTCTCTCTCTCCCTCTGATTTGTTAACTTCCTTTTTTTTACCGTGTTTGTTAGGTTTCCTAGTAAGTGGTTGCAAGGCCGTAGTTTCATACGTGGGATTTTTACACTGATTATAAGTTATTTCCTGATTTCTAGCTAGCACTGTGAATCACAACATATCTGTTGCTAAGATACTGAAAAAATGGAACAGGCATGCACTAAATAGATAGGTACTGTATATTACAAAACAGCGTAAAGGCAAGAAAAAATTGAGCGCTTGTATATATATAGTCATGTAACATTAAGGTAGAAAACAGATTCAACGGTCTACTCCATATCAGATGCCTATGAGTGATGATGGAACAACCTAGCCTAGAGTTATGAGATGTGTTTGACAGGATCACCAGGCCTGTATACATTAGAGAGCAAAAAGTTGGAAGCAAAGATGGCTCCAGGAGCACTTCAAGGCCACAAGGCTTGTATTCGATTATTTTACTTTCACGCACGAGCACATACATATACATGAGCATTTGATTTGTACTTCCACAACCTCTGCATCTGGATCAATACTATACTCTGAGAGGAACCTCCCGGGTCGCTCTCCTCGGGCGACTCCGAAGGCCGCCGCCGCCGCCCCTCCGCCCTTCTCCGCCACTCCCTCTCCTCGCCGTCGCCGGAGGAGGCCGCCGGGCGAAGCCTAGCGGCGGACGGCGGCGGCGAGGTTCCTCCCGTCCAGACCACCCCCACCCACTCCTTCAAATCCAAATCGAAGCTCGTCGACATGGCCATGGCGGGCGCCCAAAGCCGGTCTCTCCCACCCTCTCCCGTGCCGGATCTGGCATGCCAGCCTCCGGATCCGCCCGTCCTCCTGCTCGGGGGCGCTGTCCGTGGCCGGATTCGGACCCGAAGCCATCCCGCTTGGCTGCCTCGGCTCCGGCATGCTCCCCCGGCTGGATCTCGTCCCTCTCCACCGTCAGCATCGACCACCTCCCATGCTGCACTGCGAGCTGGCTCCGGCGGCGCCCAAGACCGGTGGTTCCCCCTCCGATTCGTGCCTCTGCCGTGCTGCTCGCACCGGCTCTCCTCTCGTGGCGGCTGGCCGGGCATGTCCACGTCGGGCCTTGCCGTTGATGGGTGTCTCCGTCCCCGACCTTCCCCGTGTTGGACCTGCCATGGCAGTGTCCGATCTGGAGGCCTTGCCCCTGTGCCCCATCCCGTGCTCCGCCACGCGCCTCCTCCTTCCTCCTCCGCCACCGCCCGTTCTATTTCCGTCGTGCTCCTCTGCGGGCTCACCAAATGAAGGTGGCGTCATGGCTCTCTGCCTTGGGAGCCCTCCACCTCCCAGATCCCCCGGTGGGTTGTCACTGTCTCGTGGCTTCACCTGCAGGGGGCGCCGCACCAGTGGTCCTCACTGGTGGCTCTCGGCGTCAAGGGTGCCTGCCGGCGTCGCTGCCGGTTGGATTCGCCCGGATCTGGGGCCGTCCATCCCAGCGCTGCTTGGCGCTATTGGCGGTTGCTCTGCGTCTCCTCGGAGGAGGATGTGACCGGGGTTTGGGAGAAATCCATGGTCGGCCAGCTGCTGCTGGCCGAGACAGCGGTGACGCTTCCCGTCGTTTCCATCTTGATGGCGCTGTCTTCATCCCCCGGTCTTGTGATGTCTTGGGTGTGCCCTGTGGAGTTCTATGCTTGGTGATGCCCTTCGACTACGCCGGTGGCACACAGGTGCCGTGGCGTCGTCTCGGCCCAGCGTGACCGTTCGAATGTACCCCATGACACAGGTGGTGTCGCGGCGTTGTGCAGTCTTGGTTGCCCGGTGCTTTTCGATTGCGTCGACGGTGCAGTGTCGTGGTTTAGTCTTGGCTCGCCGCTGCAGTTCAAGCGCCCGTGGTGCCCCTTGTTGTGATGTTTTGGGTGTGCTCTGTGGAGTTCTATGCTTGGTGATGCCCTTTGACTACACCGGTGGCACACAGGTACCGTGGCGTCGTCTTGGCCTGGCATGGCCGTTCGAATGTACCCCATGACACAGGTGGTGTCACGGCGTTGTGCAGTCTTGGTTGACTGGTGTTTTTCGATTGCGTCGACGATGCAGTGTCATGGTTTAGTCTTGGCTCCCCGCTGCAGTTCGAGCACCCGTGGTGCCCCCTGTTGTGTTGTGTCCCCACTCACCTGTTTGCTTTATTTCTCCTTCCTGTGCCCCCCTGTACTTCTGGTTCACTTGAACCCTATCTTGTATTAGGCTGCAAAGTGTATAGGCAACAAAAGAATACAATTCAGGCGGGGAGGATTACTTCTCCCCCCCCCCCCCCCCCCCCCCGGTGAAAATTCAAAAAAAAAAACAACCTCTGCATCTTGATGAACATCAATCTACATACATATATATGTCTCAGGCGCCATGACAAATTCATCAAAACAAAAAAAGACTGGCCTCACATAGAAGCACCAACAAATTCATCAGCTGTCCGTGTCGAATCAAAAGGATAAGAAAAAGCAACAAATCCATATACAACAATACCCAACACTACAGGTTTGGACATACACGATCATCTTTACCAACAAGACTCCCTCACTAACAGCTTACCTAGCAGTACCAAAAACTGAGAGTTCAAAACGCCCAACTCAAATGCTCGACAACATCAACGGAGGGCTTTGATAATGTCTTCGATGGTTGGTAATTAGGGCCTCAAAAACTTGCATCGTCTCGGCAAAGGGCTTTGATATGTCTTCGACGCTTCAACATGAGGGACTCAAAAGGCTGCTTCCTCTCGGCCGACGGCCGACAGCTCCATACAATAATCCTTCATTGCTGCACTAGAAACATGACACGGTCAGTTTCATGCTTGATGGGTTCATTCCTGCTAGTCCACAATGCCAAAAAAAATTAAAAACAACAAATGCTCCCTAACACCATATTTCAGCTAAGAAAGTACTCCCTCCGTTCGGAATTACTTGTCGCAGAAATGGATGTATCTAGACGTATTTTAGTTCTTGATACATCCATTTTTGAGACAAGTAATTCCGAATGGAGGGAGTAGGTCTTAACACAGAACTAGGTGTCCAGTTCCAAGACTAACCAAAAAACAAACTAATAATGGATAACAGGAGCAGGTCATCATGTGCTCTAGAAAAGCACATGTAGTTTAAGCCATTTGCCGTCCACAATCAGTGGCACTTAGAAAATAATGCACCCAGCCGGCTCATAGGGGAAGAAAATGCATCTTTTAAGGCACCAGATCAGTGCTAGAAGAGAGATTAAGCCATGTACATCAGCAAGTTCGTTGCTATATCAGAACCAACAAAACAAGAAATTGCCAAGGTTAAACCTATGGTTCATATAGGGACTCCAGCACAGGATCATGGCATAATTTTACGGATCTGCACGCATAAGAGAACCTAGGGATCGAACTATCATATCACTGCTGTAAAACGATGGCACAAATTATTATACCAGAAGCCCGAGAAGCACAAACATTGGCATCGCAGCCCATCACGAGAGCCCCAAACAATAAAATTGTGATGGCGCGATGGCGAGCATAAGATTCACCATGGCTCGATGGCCATGGGCACACAAGCGCATGAGAGAAAGCTGAGAGGAGAGCAATGGGAGCGGAAAGCAGAGCTCTCTCTCTCTCTCTCTCTCTCTCTCTCTCTCTCACACACACACACACACACACACACACACAGTAACCATACTACCATAGGGTGCAAGTATTTGATCGTCCTGTTAAATACATAACGTTGTCCAGATATTAAGTAAATACTAGTAGCAAAATAAACAAAAAAGTTTAGATCTTGCAAAGAATATCACAGCAAGATAAAATAATCTCATAACGAACAACTGCAAATCGCATGCCAAATTCAGACAAACCTACTCCCACATCTGGATAAAGGCAACCTTACAGAAGCAAGACAACCCAATGCATAAAGGAAACCTCTGACAACAGTACCATGCATCCATCTCTTGCAATTGTTATCGCCAACCTGAGCTTAGAGACCAAGTCCAGGAACAGTCGCTTACAAAAACAAAGCAACCAACCGTCCAAATCAACCATTAAAAATATGGACTATACTAGAAGCATATGACTAGTCCACCATGCCTACTCGTTTCCTACCAACAATGTCTTGACTCTAATGAATCAAAAGGCAAAAGAACCATCTGAATCCCAATATTTAATTGGCACAAGAAAAGGATTTACAAAAGAACAAATAGATTTCATGGATGCTTATTTACAGAAGTTTTAGAACACTGGCATGACGATGGTATAAGATCAATATGACTAATTAGGAAAAGGACAAGACAGCTATTGAGTGAGAAACATTAATAGAACACACAAAAATTCTTAGATTACAATCAAATGGTTGAAAAACAATTAGATGGATTTTACTGTCAAATTTTATTGTAAATTGGTTAGGTAATCATAGGAAATGATGTTAACCACTGCAACTTAACACCAAGACTATTTTTGTTATAAGTTTGCTCGTTGATAATGGGAAATAATTTAGAAATAGACTGCTATTTTCAAGTCGTATTGGCTTGATCATACATATTTAATGAATAATGCTACCACTCTTACAACTTAATAAGATTGTGGGATGGCACGAACGGTGCGGATCATGCCAGCACACAGGTTGGGCCACGGCCCAATGTTTGTTCCTTCTATAAACGACTAAAAGGAGAAGAGAGAAAACATAAAAGCCATAGAAGTTGGAGCAGCGCAAAATGAATAAAGAGAGCATGAATGTATTGTTGTGTGGTGGTCCGCGTGCGTCGCTACAAGGTGTGTACGTGTGAAGAATATGATGCTGGTGTAGTTTCAGCTATAAGCATGTGAATGACAATCAGCCAACATGCCATGTGAAATGGCAAGGCATGCGAGCCTATAAAGAAGGGCAATGGCTCATAAACTCTCATGTTCTGACAGAACAAGGCACTTGGTCATCAGATTACTATTCTATCAAATAAAAAAGCAATAGTTCAGTGAAGTGAAAATCTAAAAAGTGAAATCACTTGGTGAAGTGAAAATCATGTTTGGACAGAACTAGACACTTGGTAATCAATTGGTGAAGTGAAAATCACATTACAGTTCTTTCAAATCACATTACATTTCTCTCATGTTCTACAAGGTTTGTACATGCGAGGCATGCTAGCAACAAAGACTAGGAGGTTTTTGGTGAAGTGAAATCCAAATAAAAAAGGCATGAAGGTCCTGGTTACTATCTAGGTAAAAGTGCAACAAAAAGAGCAATATTTTTTTATCTTGGCCTCAATTATATCTCAAACTGTCATTGAGAAGTTTTGTATCAATTCAATCAGCTCAACAAATGTTCAAGCAGAGAGAATCAAATGATTAAGTTTTGCACATGGAACGTACTATGCATACAAGTGGCGACGTCCGACCCTTGTACGATCTTAATCCAGCGGTTGTGCTACACTTCCTCATATGCTTTCACAGTCCTATATGTGCGTCGTACCAAAATCATATGGAAGCAGCCGTATGCATAACAGTATTATTTGCACATGCATGACAAGCAAGGACACTCGAATAAAAATATGGTAAAAAAATCCACCATTTTTTGGCTTTAAATATGAGCAAAGGCAGACCACCGAAAACAAAATAACCATTTGTTTTAACAAGGTTCAGAAACGAAGTATTACAAGGAACAAACAAGTATATATATGAGCAGATCATTGTTTTCTACTTAGAATGGCTGATAGAAGTTGAACATACAACATGAGAGTCATGCAAATTTCTGATTCTCACTGTATAGAAACAACACAATTTTAATCAAGTGGGAAGAAGTAATCCATGCTGGTTCCATACTAAATAGCAATTAAAAGAAACCGAACAAGTGTATGTTTTCTTATTAGACAATAATCTGGATTTCATGGTCTATTGGCTTGATTATACATGTTGTGAAAACTTTCACCTCACTATTAGTGCTTCAGAAACAAGACATGTGAATATAGTGAAACATCTTTGCCACTGAAAGAAAGTGGCGATTAAATGGAAATGCATATACAGTTCTTCCACCAACCTTTCCTTGAGTTGGCTCATGATCATCTAAAACAATTACTTGTCGGATGACCCATCACCCAAGGTGGGACACATCTCCATATTTTGGTAAGTGCCCGGGGTTTTTCAGTGATGTTTGACCAACAACTTCCTGAATGCACCACCTGCATATTGTATTGGCCCTGAAGATGAGAGGCATACAAAGTACTGCAAACCCTTTGAGGTAATTAAAAATTGTCTGACCAACAATCCTGAAAGTCTCAATTAAGAGAACATATCTCTCCCGTAGAGATCAGCAGTGGCAATCAGTAGCAGCAACACAACGATCTATTGGTCATGGAGTCGGCGGAGTTTTAGAAAAATCATAAAATTAAATACTTTCTTCAAAAACTTAGGCGTAGACAGGGGGAATTGAGTGGTTAGTGCCCCAATAACCATAACAATGTCGATAGCTACTCCAACCATTTCCATTATTCTAGTAGACCAATGGGTTCGAGTCCTTATGCCCCTGCATTCAAGGAAAGTCAATGGAGTGTAAGCACGACACAGTCAGATGCATCCTCCCAATCGTAGAAGGATAGCCCGACATTAGCCCAGCAGAAGACGCACTTAGATGCATAATCAATAAAAAAATCATAATTTTTGGATGTACAAAATGGGAGCGAAAATTGTGTAAAGTTTTCTCCATGATCCAGAGTTCAAGTAAATATTTCTCCAGGATTCAGAGTTCAGACCAACAGAACACCTCTTCTGTATCAAGGGACAAATAAATTTAAGTGTTTTCTTAATTCCTCCAATCAAATATTTCTGGAACCACACGTTAATGGTGCTTCGGCAAAGGCAAAACAATTATTTCTAAAAATCTAAAAAATAGTAGCAAAACTAGTAGTTTCTGTAAATCCGAATAAATTTTCTCGCTCAACAAAAGATTTTCATGCCCATATCCAGGCTGCAGTTTCATAGCTATTTTCCTAGACCAAGATTTAACATGCCAGCAGGGGTACATGATGGAGGGAAACATATAATGACATGACAAGGAAATGTGAACCACTCATACGGAAGGAGGAACAGAGGATGAACTGTACATCTCTAGAAGCTTGTAACTGTAATTGACCAATTCTATATAACATTCGACATTGATACACATCTTGTTTATAGGTTTTCCTTTTTTACTATACAAAGAAAACAACAGAGATAAATAATAAGACTACTCTGATAAAGTGAGACTGCCTTTAATGTCTAAATTATAACTATAGTTTGTGTAGTTGATAGTAGGAAATAGGGTTAACATCCTTCAACACAAATTAAGGGCATCTTGCTTATGATCTATACATGACGTAAGTGACGTGTATTGTACACCAAAAGTTCATATGCATATGATTTTACAGAAAATTATTGTAACACTACTCCCCAATCACCCAAGTCACAAACATATTGATGAAGTAAAGAAGAATGTCATGTGCTACCATGTGTTTAAGCAAGTTTGAGCAGTGCAAAAAGAATAAAGAACATAGGTCAGTTGTTGATGCATACATGATTTCACCTCGTACAGCATCCTTGACAGGAGCATAGCCCAATTTTGGGCGTTTTTGCTATGGTCCAGCGGTTTCCTGCCTGCATCCCGCCCTCCATGTCTGGTAGAATCATGTGCATCCCTACAACTCAAGAAAAATAGTCATTAGTTTCAGTAGCGCCATGCCAAGATGCCCTTAAAAAGGTTACATGAGAAAAGGGTGATGTTACAGAGAAGAGATGTCATCCTAAGCTGGGTGTCCGAAATGAGAAAAGGGTGATGTTACGGAGAATAGAGATGAGAAAAGGGTGATGTTACAAAGAACAGAGAACATAGATGAGAAAATGGTGCTGAGCGGGGCAAGATCAAGATCAAAGCATCTGTTAATACAGATTAATGCTATCTCTCAAGGGATCTATGTGTGACATACATAACCATATTATATACCATTAGTTCACACATATGTTTTGACCAAACAACAATTCTGAGAAAATGTCATGTCCTAACAGAAGTAGACAATTAGTAATCACATTTAGCACCCAAAATCTAAGCCAAGTAGGAAAATTGCATAGCATGTGCAAGGAACTCAAAATATGTATATGTTAACTTATAAGACAATAATTGCTAGTAACAACCCTTCCAGCGTCAATGTTCTTTCTTCAGTTATTGTAGGTTACGTTTTATTTTCGACAGTTAGATAGTTGAGCAGAATGTCAGTTGTGTGTCTGCATCGACATTTGATTTAGCTCGCAGGTCTAACTACTAAGGGGGAGTCTCACACCTCCTTAAAACACAAGCTAGTGATTTTCCTTCTGTAAGCAAATAAAAGGAGAATACATAAAGCATAAAAGTTGCGGAAGTTTCAGCAGCGCAAAACCCTCTTCTTCCACATTCTGTATGGGAGCTTTGAAACCACTTCATGAGGAGCATCTAAATAGTTGTTAATGAAGATTAAACCTTCATAGACCCTAGAATGATAATTCACTCAACATCAACTATCGACTGATTGTGTGAGGGAGAAATGTACTTTATGAAACCAAATAATAATGTTGGTCGCATGACAAGGATCCCGCCAGTCATCTGCACACACAAAAATAGAAGATGTGAAACAAAAAACGAAGAAGCCATGTATGTGAGGACAGAAGTGCAAAGATGAAAGAATAAACATTGCACCATATAGATAAGTCAAATATGAGTTTATAATAACCTTTTGTGCCAAGCCTTCTTTCCTGAATATTTGAGGGAAGCTTTCCTGACCTATCTTAGTCAACCTGCAGCATATTATGAAGGCTGGGAAGTATATGTATTTTTATAACACAAAAGGAAATTTGGACTAACTAGCCTCAATGCAGCAATCTGCCCAAAATAAACTCATAATGAAGTGCCAGAAAACAAATGATGTTTCATGTTCATGTAGTAGAATTTTCAGAAACAACCGAAGCCTGACATTGCATATACACCATAAAAATTTCATCTACGAAAAACCAGTATATTGCTGATCCCCAAGTGCCCGATGACCTCGGTGAGTTTCCCCAGGGGGGTAGCACTTCATCTTGACATCAGGTGATGTTGTGCAGAAGGGTATTTATTGTCTGCATATCTGCCTCAAGAACCATTAGAACCATCTGCATCCAAGCGTCACCATGTCCAAAAAAATACATCAATTTGAATGGCTCCATCCCCAGATTTCCAAAAGGAGAGTTAGATCGAGAAAAGGCATGATCTTACATAGAGAGGGTGGACCAAACTGTCAAGGCCGAAATCAGAATTAGGTTGCGGCCACAGGCATGGTCCAGCAATAAAGATGACATGGCCGGTCGGCTGCTCGCTCGACGACGGACAATATCACCGTTCCATGCTAGCCGGCCACTACTTCATTGACACGGCGTGGCACAACCTTCGTTCGGCGACTGCTCGATCTAGGCGTTCTATATGGATGAAGGGAGGCGTTGGATTGAGGATAACGTATGGCAATGTGTGGGGCGGGTTCAGATCACAAGCGTAGGGGGCCGTCATTTATAGAGAGAAGATAGCGTCAAGCTTTCCAGCGATGAGCGAGCGGGGATTGCGGAGAGATGTCAGATGGGAGCGCGATCCGCGTGAGGCACGCGAGAGGAGGCGGTAGCCATTGGATCGCAGCGGGTTGGCGCGGCAAGAACGGAAGGGCGGGAGTAGCGGAGGAGGAGGCTGCCCGTGCATGCATGGTGATTAAATGATGATGAAAGCGTTGGACTGGGAGAGAATTCAAGGAGCCCATAATTTAAGGAGTTACGACATCAATTTGTCCAGCTTCCAAAGGGTCAGACTTGTGATTGATTCCCACACGAATTGATGCCTTTGCATGTGCATTGGGAATTGATTTCCCTTCATATACGGTTAATTAAGTTTCCTTCCATCCATGTACGATTAATTCAGTTTCCTTCTTTTATTTGATAAGTTTCCCAACAATTAGTACTATCCTCTCCAATCACTCCAGGCAGTTCCATAGGACGTGGGATTTTTTGCACTGATTACATTATAGTTTATTTCCTAATTATACTACTGTGAATCACATCATATCTTTCACTGAGATACTGAATCGTGGGAGCCGTTGGATCGGCATATTAGACAAGAGAAAAAAGATAGCTCATGTATTGGATAGTTGTATGTGACAGATATGTATGCGAGCACTGCAAATCAGAAACGTGTGAATGGTGTCCTCTGTAGATGCAAGCAAAAATGGCTCCAGGAGCACTGCAAGGCCACAAGGTGCTTCCATGATTTTGCTTTCACATGCATGTATACGATACGAGCATTTGATTATCCACAATATTTGCTTGTTGATTAAGATCAATCTCAAGCGCCATGACAAATTCATCAAAACTAAAAAAGATTGGCTACATATACAAGCTCCAAAAAATTCATCCCTAGAAGCACGATCATCCATCAGCTACAACCAAACCCAACACTACAGTTTTGTACATGCAGGATCATCTTTACCAAAAGACTCCCTCGCCAACAGGTTAAAACAACTCCCACCACCCGATGGTACCAAAAAAAGGGCAAAGCATCCAACTCCAGTGCTCAGCTCAGCTCAACAACACCGACAAAGGGCTTCGATATGTTTTCGACAGTTGGTGATGAGGCCACAAAAGAGTCGCTTCGTTCGTCTTGGCCGAGGGCTCCATAGAATCCTTCATTGCTGCTGTACAAACATGACATGGTACAGGGGTCAGTATCATGCATAATGGGTTCGTTCCTGCTAGTCCACAATGCCCAAAATGACAAACCTCAAGAAAAACTAGGCATGCAAATTTGGAACTTTTTTTAGTGTACCCTCCAACCCTCTTTAGTTCAATCAAATGAACTAAAAATTCAGAAATAATGTAAATTCTGAGAAGTTAGTTCATTTAGTTGAACTAAGGATGGTCGGAGGGTAACCTCAAGGTTCCAAATCTGTATCCCTAAGAAAAACAGTGCAATCACATTTCGTCCAGCAGGGCAGCAAGCTAAGAAACACAAACCAAATCATACACTTTGCTCCATAATAGAGAAATGCAGCATTTTCATTAGTTGGGGGGCTTAGTTTTCGCATTTTGAATCCGATTTAAGCCTTTTGCTATACAATCAGTGGCACTTGGAAATAGTATAAACCAAGCCAGCTCATAGGCGAAAAATTGCATCTTCGAGGCCACCAGATCGGTGCTAGAATGAAGATTAAGCCATCTACATCAGCTAGTTCGTCGCTAATGTCAGAACCAACAAAACAAGAAATTTCTAGAGTTAAACCTAAGGTTTCATATAGGGACTCAGCACAGGATCGTCTCATAATTTTAAAGATCCGCACGCACAAGAGACATAGGAATCGAACAATCTTATCACTTCTGTAAAACGATGACACTAATTATTATACCAGAAGCCTGATAGGAACAAACGTTTGTACCAGTCGGAAAAAAGAGCACCGACACACTAGAACTTGCCATAACGCAATGGCCAGCATAAGACTCACCACGACGCGATGGCCATGGGCACACAAGCGCACAAGAGAAATCAGAGCGGAGAGGAACAGAGGGGGCTTACCTACGTCAGAGAGGAATGGAGATTTGTGACAGCTGGTTGATTTTTGCCTTGAGGCTCTCTGAAATTGTGCTCATTGCAAAGGGAATTTTTGCCTTGGAGTGAATCCATCCTTTGGCTTGAAACACCTACATGAGAAAACACATCCAGATTACAAAAAGTTGGCCGGTTGCAACCTACTACAAAGTGAAATCTGCTCACTCAACACAAGAAAAATTGACAAGGGCATAGTTGGAGGCTTGCTGCACACCAACCAACATAACTATTTGATAACCCATGGAAAATGAAGGCAGTACAGGTGAACACACAACTCAAAAGAGAACATGGAATGATCACCAACTATTGCTATTAAGGAACACGAAGATCCCTAGCCAGGAAATTCAATCAAGAACAAAGCAACATGCTATCACATTTCTCTTTGATAACCCATATCATCATAACCTAAAGAACTCAAGCCTTCTTAATCAAAATGTGTACATAACTCATAGATGAATCTCAATATTTTTGTGTGTATGTTCTAATCCCAGATAACATGATTGGATTCATCCCAAATTGACGAGAAAATATATGGAATCTCAGATGGAGTGTCGACGTCAATTACATAAAAACAACAATTAAGGGGCACTCGATAATGAACTTTCCAAAGTTTCACCCAGTCGACTCATCATGATAAAAGTAATTCTGACATGATTAAGAGGACAAAATTATACCTTACATGCCAAGTTGTTGTCCATGATCTTCTTGCAATTGCTTTCTTGTATGAAAGGGAAGCATCAAAACTTTGTTCCAGCAGACAAAATAGTAGAGAGCTCTCAAATGTCCTTAAGATACGTCAAAGAATTAGCTACAATATCCAGTAAGAGATCCAGCAAGCTATATCATAGGCAGACAAAAGAATATACCACTCCTTGCATATTTGCAAGACAATTACCATGTGCTAAACGGTTTGTGACAGCCGGTTGATTTTGCCTTGATTTCCTCGGGTCTCTCTGAATTTGTATTGCTTGCAGAGTATACCCTCGGAGTGAAGTCCTTCGGCTTGAAAGCATGGAAAGTGTTGCAGGAGAAATACAGTCAGGTTAAAGTTGGCAGTCACACTCACTCGGTACTAGAAGGATTGAAAGAGCTTGTATACCCATTCGCAACACACACCAATGAGAATGCCTTGCTGTACTGTATGGCCATCATGGGCATGGTTGGGGCCTTGCTGCACACAAGAAGATCATAACTATTAGGTAAGGTTTGGAACGTGACTAGCTAAAAAAATAAGCAACCAAAAGAACCACTGTTGTGTGTTGGAAGGTAGAAACACTAACTTGTCCATCATGCTCACTTAACAAAGGATTGACTGAGTAGTAGCGTTGGCCCAATCTTGTGTATGAAGGCCAAGAAATCAGTGCATCTGTTAGTTCAACCTTTAATTTACATACATACATACATATATATAATTAACGAAAGAAGAAAAGCGGTAAGTCAACGTTCAAAACAGAGTAGCCCTAAAGAAATCACTTCTCGTAATTTCCATTGTCAGTTTCGTTTCAGTCTCATAAATGGTGATTGTTTTCATTTCCATGCTTCATGACAAAAAAACACTCGACGATTCGTCCCAACACAAGCAACAACATAGAGACTAGTACTGAAAAAAGGGCGGGGAGCTAGAACAACACAGCACCTTAATCTTTGTCAATTAGCATCCTACTGGACAAAAGAAAAGCATGATATATTTCGATTCTGACACAAGCAGAATGAAAAAAAACTCGGCCATTCATGGTACCAACGGCTGGGCATTAACAAACTTACACAGTTTCTTGCTTTTTCTAAAGCTATGCATTATTTGGAGCTCATAGATGGAACCACAATTTGTAGTGTCCCAGAGAGAATTAATTTATCTGCTATGACAATTTATGCTTCGGGATTTCAACATGATTCAAGTGATCAGTATTTACGTTTTGAACCATTTCTACACGAGAGGAACACAAATGAAGCTAATTTATAAGGTAGAGATCACAATCATGTCCACCTAAACGGACCACCAAATGGAATCAGATTAACATACATGTGCCCTTGCTGGACTGTTTGATTCATCTATCGTATGTTTATATACAGTACAGGGTCGGACCTGAACCCAAGCTATCATGGTCAACTATATATAGTAGATACGTATGTGCACGTGCTTGCCAAAAACTAACAACGCCTTACTATCTTGATCGGCCGGGCAAGAAGGCAGAAATTCCCATCAAGTTTATGCAAGCACAGTAATGTAATGGACGTCGTCGGCGAGGATGCCGCGACATTTGCCGGTGTGGAGCAGATGAAGAGGAGGATAGCCACGACGGAGACAAGGGCAGCCGCGGAGCGCCCCCAATCTACGAGTGACACAGAGTTGTCGGTGATACGAAAAACTCTACCATCATCTTTGGTCTCACAGGGTAATCAAAACAGTACAAACATAAGCAAAACTAGCTCTGGATGAATGCACAGGCAAGAACAATGTATTTTCTTATTAGAGAAGAACTAGACCACAATAATACACTCATTCAAGATCTTCAACTATGCAGAAGTAAACCCTGGAAAAACAATCTAAGATACAACATAAAATGGGGAGCATCCAACATCAAAGACCATATGAAATGAGCCATTTGACCGTCTTTGGCTTATTGTGATTGTGATTAACTAGCTGATCATATTTAGTATCATAGCAACGTAAAGCCTACCTATGGACCACACTAATAGCCAAGACAAGAATATGAGCTACAACAAATTAGATATTCGTAAGCCTTAACAAAACATTAATGGTTGCAATGAACCATGCCAAGATATGCAAGCAAAAGGGAAAATTATTGGCAGATGACCACAGGCCCAGAACAATATGAAGCTTGGTTCCATGGCTGGCACTAAGGCCATGAACCAAAAGTGGGAGAACTGAGGGAAGGAGAAGAGTCTTCTTACCACCACGCGCCCATATCCGTCGGCGGCAGCACCCGAGGACGGCGACGGCTTCCCAGACTGGTCTAAGGCATCATTCTCCTTGGCACCCACGAGATGTACCTGCACGTGCAACCTTGACTAAATTCCAACACTGTTTAGTCAGACGAGAAGTGCACACTAGGTGATTACATGCTGGAGTCTTACCTTCTTTTAGCCATATATATTGTGGAGCAGAGGAGGAGGATGTGGCACTGCAGAGACGAAGGCGGCAGCTGAGCGTCCCCAATCAACTAGTGACACAGAGTTGTCGGTGACACAAAAAACTCTACCATGGCAATCAAACATTACACACATAAGCAAAACTAGCTTCAGTTGAATGCACAACCAAGAACAAGATAGTATGTTCTTATTAGAGAAGAACAAGACCACAATGAAACACTCATTCATGATCTGCAACTATGCAAAAGGCAAGCAGTTGGTGATTTTGGAAGGAAATAGTTACTCATAAGGACAACTCAAACTCTTGGGCCAGATTAGACATGTAAGTGTGCATGAATCAAAGAGGGATTCATTAACTGCACAGAGCAGTTACGCATAACTATTTGGAAATAATGGACTATGTTCTATTCATTTAAGTGATTGACGTTTCATTCATGATCAATTCTCCATCTTCCAACCACCCCCTCTCATAAGAAAAAAGTAATACATTAATAGTACTGGATCCATATCTATGGCCTCGTCGTCGACCTATAGAACACGTTCGTGCATGGATACAGAGTAGCAGCAACAACAGCAGAAAGAGTAGCCTAGGTGGTTGAGCAGCGGATGAGTTGTTGAGTCTAACTCCTCTTATACAAATTAAGCTCAACTCGTGCTAATTGGAGGAAGTCCATTTGGTGGGAGACAGCAGCGGGAAGCCCTCTCACCGTTGCAATTAATGGAGCACGCCAACTGCTCTGAATTTACTGGAGACACGTCGTTTCTGTACCAAAGGAAAGGTACACAAGAAAACAAGCTGATGGAAGTGGGATTCGGTCTATAGAGCATCCGTTCCATGCTAAACAGAAGACAAATAATTCAAATACAATAGCAATCACAGTATCCAATTAAGGCTGGAATTACAACTCTAAGCAATCCTCAAGCTAGAAAAAATAAGCACAAGACAGTGACTAGAACAGCAACAGTAAAGCCTAGGAAAAAAATGGGGATTTCAGGAAACAATGCAACTGGCTGCAGTTAGGGCATCCAGAGACCATGCAGAACGAGGCAATTGCGCGGAGTTGAGCCTAATTGGACATAGCCGTGGCACCAAGGCCGAGAAACTAGCTTTGGATGAATGCACAAGCAAGAACAAGATATGTTCTTATTGTAGAAGAACTAGACCACAATATATAGAATACTCATTCTTGATCTGCAAGTATGCAAAAGGCAAGCACTCACAAGTACTCGGTGATTTCTGAAGAAAATAGTTACACATAAGACACCATTGTTATCAGTTATTCTCAACAGCCGAATCATAGCTTTGGTACTTGAACCCTCAAGATAGAGTATTTGTGACTTGTTGGTTTCCCATAGAAAGTTCATGCATGTCCAAGTTATGATACTGAAAGAAACAGCAGCCATGATAAGATTTTCTCTGCATGCTTACTCATAGAAGATTTCTCACAGGCGCCCCATCTGTTACATGGCGGATTACAAGCAACCCAAACTCTGCAAATGCATAATCCCAATCTCAGCTGAAACTCTACCCAACTAGAATTGCATTACAAACATCAAATAGCAATATCACTGTTCATTGCACGAAAACTAATTTCCCTACTCTAGCGATGTCAGTCGATGCATCGGAACTGTTCCTATCAGTCTGCAGACGAAAAAAAATCTGACCTCTGAATTTTAGCTACTTAACTATAGGACACGTCCGTGGATGATAGAGAGTAGCAGCAGCAACCAAAAGAGTAGCTTAGATAGTTGAGGAGCGGATGAATCGTCGAGTCTAACTCCTCTTATACAAATTAAGCTCAACTCGTGCTAATTGGAAACAACAGGAAGTCCATTTCGTCAGAGACAAGAGCGGGAAGTCCTCTCGCCGCCAACTGCTCTGAATCTACTGGAGACATGTCGTCCTGTTGGTTTGTGTGTACACAAAAAAACAAGCTGACGGAAGTGGGAAACAGTATATATATATATATATATATATATATATATATATATATATATATATATATATATATATATATATATATATGTGTGTGTGTGTGTCTGCCTATACACGCAACAACGAATACAACATTTTTTTTCAGAACATCTGAACCCGGGTGTCAAAGCGCCCCTCCCCCAAAGATGCTAAACCCGGGTGAATAGAGCATCCGAGGTTGATGCTAAACAGCACTACAGCAGACCTTTCAAGAGTCAAATACTGGCAATCATATAATAGTATCCACTTAAGACATGAATGAATTTACAACTCTAAGCAAAAGCCTTAAGCTGTAAAAAATAAGCACGAGACAGTGACTAGAACAGCAACGGTGAACCCTAGAAAATAAATAAAATTGAGGATTTTACTTTAGGGAAACCAAGCAAGCAATTAGGGCAATTATAATTGAGCCTAAACAGCGCCCAATTGAGCCTAATTGGTCATGGCCGTGGCACCAAGCAGGCGACGAGGTGAGAGAAATTGGAGGCGAGGGGCAGAGAGAAGGAGAGGGAGAGGAGACCTTCCTTGAAGGGCTCCATTCCATGGCGTGGTCGTCGTCGAGAGCGGCCCAGCTCTGTCCTCGCGCACGTGGAAGAGCGGCGTCGGAGGGCAGCGACAACACGACCGCGTGTCCGACGGCAGGGCACGGCTGCGTGTGCCGCCCCCTCCTCCTCTCCAGACGCACTAGCGTGAAGAAGGCGGAGTCTTGGGCGGCCGGGCACACCGAGCACCCCGAGCGCGGATCCTGGAGCCTCACTTGGTCGCGGCCGGCAGGACGAGCAGATCGGGGAGCGGGAGCGCCGCCGACTCACCGGCTCCATCCGGAAGCGCGAGCGCCGAGGAAGCGAAGGGGATGGCGGGTTGGGTGAGAGGGAGGCGGAGGAAGGCGAGGGGCGGCGGCGGCGCATCGGAGTCGGAGATGGGGGCAGCGGTGGCGGCGACGCGTCGGGAGAGGAGAGGAGAGGAGACATCTCGATGCGGGGTGCCTCCCTTTTTTTTCATTTTCATTCATTTTCACTTTTTTGAACCCTGAGTTGACAGCGCTAGTTTTGGCACCAAATTTTCAGACGAAATCTCGTTTCGGTGATTGACGGTCAAAATTCCCGATTTATTATAACAATGGGTTGACACGCCTCATCTTTATGTCCGCTGCATTGCTAGTAACACGGACAAACACGCCTATGATCGCTTGTGGCCGATTTGGTACGTGGCCGGCAAGCCCGGGCCTTCCTATATCCGCCCTAAATTTGGGTTGGGTATGAAGGATGCCGTTTAGCCACGACGTTTGAGGCCGTTATTTGTTCGGTCGGTGACCGGGCCGTCCGTCCAAACGTTTAAGGCGGGTATGAGGCGCCCGGATCGATAGATGCTTTAACAGAAATAAGCAATCAATCGATGGAAGAGTGAGATGCATTAATTAATTAATTATTAGTACAATTTTTTTAAGTATCAATTACAAATTACAATCAGTGCAAGCACCACGCTCAACACGTGCAGTTTTTCTTCTTCTTTTTTCTTTGCGGAGAGCCTTGATTACGGGTACTAGCGGGGGTAAAAAATAAAACAAGATTCGACGCGTTCTCGTATCGGTCCTCAACTCAAACGACCGGTAGGATCGGACAAACACGCCTGGGTGCCACAATCAATCGGCCGGATCGACCTCAACTCATTGTTACGTATGGGTTGTGAATCCTCGACTTGACATCAACCTAGCGATATAATTTAGCGCCACCCTCCGTCGACACATGACGTGTGGGTCCTACATGTTTGTTTAACCGCCAGCACGTGCTGCCGCGCGCGTCAATCCCACATGTCACTACCAGAGCCCAGTATTGTGCGGCAGCGCGCGGGAGGCGGGACGAAGGAGGTCGCGGGTGGAGAGGTCGTTGGCTATCCAAATGCACCGGCGGAGGAGAAAGAGAGAGGGATGATGGCCTGTTTGCTTTGCGTGCACCAATATATACTAGTTGTTGGTGGAGCTCCTCGGGCCACACGTGACCTCTCATGCCCGATGAATGACCCGCGGCAACAACGACGACGATATCCCGTGACCGACAGGAGGCGTCGGCGCACACGCGCGCGAGTTGCGGATGGTGGGCGGATGAAGAGAACGGTTGGGAAAGAAAAAGGAAAATGATTTGTGGTCGAACTAACTGTGCAAACGTTGGATGGAGCACAATCGAGTCCCAGGTGGTCGCCTACGTACAGGGAGTTTACAGAGATTAGGTTTAGAATAGAGTTTAGTCCGGTTTGTATGAAAAATGTAGTAAATTTCTTACGGTGGTTTATATGAAACGAAAACAAAAAGACTGTAATGAATTTCGTCGGTTTATATATATGTAGAAAACTCCACCGTGTTTGCATGAATTTTGTCCGGTTAGTTGAAAGAGTGGATGAAATATATGGGGGCAGCGTTGGATGGCCGGCTCCTGCAACAGCGTGCGCGGACGGGTGCCCGAGCGAATTTGGTGCTGCAACTAAGCAATCTTTTTTTATGAAGTGTGCAACTAAGCAATAAGCTTGGATGGGAAGATTGAGATGAGGCGGAGTGATTTTGTTTATTACTGTTTTTTGAGAAAGTCGTGCATCATGCATATGCCTCGTGAATGTTAAAAAACAAATATACGTACGGTCAGTTCTGGCCTTCCCTTGATTCGATCGACGCGTGACGTGGTTTTTTTTTCCTTGTTTGCGGAGAGCGCGCGCCTTAATTACGACAATAATATATATATATATATATATATATATATATATATATATATATATATATATATATATATATATATATATATATATATAGGACAATTCCATGACGGACTTCATTTTCTTATGGTGAATTGGAGCGGTGCCACATTCGGGATGATGAGTAGTACGTCTGATGTGTGGACATGGCAGTGAGTCGTTATTTCATGCCTTCATACAGTGTGATCGTGCGCTGCTATTTTCGAATGCTGCGAATTTGCTATTTTCATAAGTCAAGTTGCCTAAATTTCATCCAGCCACTTGGACTAGGGATTTGCTATAGCAGGCTATGCCAAATAGCGGCGGATCCCTCGCACTTTGGCCTCACTATCACGGGATCTGCCGCGTCTCTTGTGGCCTTAGGGCCATTGATGCGCGGTGGATCCTACCCTTTGTCGTTGAGAGGGCTCATGCTTCATTTTAGGTGTTTTTTTGGTCTGTTTGGTGTTTGTATCCTGCTCAGGAAGACAAGACAACGGCATCTAACAACTCCCTATCAGGAATGCCAATAAAATTAATTGCCTCATTACATAGAGGTGATGTCAACACACTACGTTGGGCAAATCCTTATGCCCACGCCCTAACAACCCTACACGTGTTAGAGCTCTGCTGCCTTCTTTTCTTCTCTGCCCTAATTCTCTATCAGAGTTTCCGGTGGTAGCCTCCGCCTGCCAGGTAATGAACATGCAACCAAATGATTCAAAAGAAATTTTTATTACAATATATATGCCCGACCAACATATGAAGAATCCCGACAACAAGATATGTGTCTGAGACAAACACGATGCCACTTGTAGTTCAACAGGAAACAAAAAAACCCTCTTAATTAAGATATAAGCTACAAATAGGAGTGTTCTCATGAGAACTAAAAAGGGATCCCGAATAATGCCTCTGTTAAGTTTTCTTTGAAATCGCCCTACCCCTTTGTTGTTGTTCATTTCTTTATTTGTCTTGGATACCATGGGAGAGATCCCGACGCGGAGTACCAAAGAGAAAAAGACATCGAATGCTTATAAGAGCTCAAGGAAGGACGAACGGGGACATCATCGAAGTATGTCTTCTCCAAGGTAGAGGATCTCAACATTGAGGAGGTAGGAGCATTTCCAATTTCTCCCGCGAGTACAGACAAAAATTTCACATAGGTTTTTATATGAGCATACCGGCACATGTGTGCCACCACCATGATATCCATTACGGCATTATCACTATCTCAATAAATATACTTCTCATCCCAAATCAATCTAGATCATGTCCACTTTGATTCTGCCAACGACAATGAGGAGATCGTCTGTGAGTAGGGTCAACGATTAGGCGAAGATGGAAAGGATTGTGTTGCTCAAAAGTAGAGGTGGCCCATTTAGGGACCACTTAGTAGTAGTAGTGCAGGTCTTACACCCCTGCGCTACTGCCACCCCTGCGCTACGACGGGGACCACTTAGTACTTACGCAGATTGTACACCCCTGCGCTACTGCCACCCCTGCACTACGACTACGCCTCCACCTGTAGCGCACAGTTTGCACCCGCGCTACTACTAAGTAGCAGTAGCGTGGGTCAAATAAGTGGCGCCACTACTAAGTGGTTACCTAAAGGGTTTTCCCTAATAGTGGATCTTCTTGATGATCATCTGGATGTTCATTGGAAGAAAGGCTTGTTAAAAATTCACAATATTCATTGTTGTGGTGGAAGACTTAATAAATTCACCTCACTCTCTAAGCAAGTTGTTGGGTCTGAGTGCCCCTTCTCTAGACAGCCAATTATCCTTGGGTCTGTCCCTCGATACGTTTGATAATGCCTTGTGTCAAAGTATCCCATCCGTCCAACATGGCCCTCTGAATTTGTGTAGGATTATTACCCAAACTAGTTGAAAGGAAAATTTTCCTTGCCAAATATTCTGCTAGCTTATTGTTTGTGTAGATTGAATATCCAAACTAATTTTCGAGAACAGAACATTTTGTATATAATGCATAATTTCTATTTGATCTTCTGAATCTTCTTATGTACACTACCTTTATTAAGTCTTAATTACCTTATGTATTCCGTAACATATAACATGAGCGATAGGGGTAAATGGCACATGAATGGGTCTATATCATTTATAATTAACCGCCAGATCAATATATTTGTATCCCCGCTTTATGTTATAAAGCAAACATCTTCACATACATTCGGACAAACCGATACAACACACACCCAAGACATGATACAAAAGGTGTCGGGCACCGTCCCCCAATGCCACCGCCTACCAAGCTAACCAAAGATGACGAAGGATAACCGCTTGGAGAGGACGGAGAACTCCGTAAAGAAACGAGGAGGGGTGAGACGGACATGACTGAGCAGTGACACCAAGATAGTGCCTCCTAGAAGGGTACGCCCATGGATATCCGCCACCGCCCGATCCGTATGTCAAGTTTTCACGTGGAGTCACATGCGAGGGGCCGAGAGCACCACCACGGCGCCTTCAGGAAGGATACGACGTCCACGGCCTCCACCGCCGTCGACCAGTACAAGAACTGGGCAAGTGATGAACTCCGGCACTCGCACCCCTTCGACATACCCTAGCTCTGCCAACAAGCCGCAACCAAGCCCCCCACAAGGCCATGGTTGCCCGCCCACACCCGAGACGTAGGTTCTGCCCACGTACGCCACGTCTCCCGTCGCCTGGGCTGCCGCCCAACATCCAGACACCCTCAAGATCATCCAAAAGAATCAGCTTTGGACCAAGGGGACACCCTAGACCGACAAACTGCAGAATGTTTCCCGCCTTGAAGATCGCCGATGCTACAACCACCCGCATGCATCCAGGGAAAGGCGGAGGTGGGGGAGCAGACGCATCCAGACCGGCACACCCATGTGCTAGTGACGGGGGGCCGAGCACGTCGGCGCCGCCCATCCCTCCAGCCCAATCTCTCCCCCCAGACACACCCCCCTGCTGCCCCGCCTTGGCGTCTAGTGCAGAGCCATGCAAGGCCACCGCACAGCTCCATCAACCGACAAGGAGGGCCCGCCAGGACCGCCACCAACCCCCGAGGAAGCTTACCGGGGAGTCCAACCACGCGGTCGTTGCCATACGGCCGACAAGACGCCTGGAAACCGTGCAACCCGCCCACCTGCCACCGCCGCCGCGCCTCCTCCCCCACCAGCCATGGCCGCGGCAGAGGCGGACGCCCGCAGCTCGCATCACTCCCGGCCCACACCACGGCCCAGATCTGGCCGCACACCGACAGGGCCAGCACCGCTGGAGCCCACCGCGCCCCACCACGCCTCAGCTCTTCACGCAGCCCCCCGCCCTGTTGTCGCCGCCGCGCTGCCGCTCGATCTTGGAACCCGCATCCGTCGGCCCTTGCGGGGGAAGGAGGAACACCCCGCCGCCGCCCGCACTGGCAGGGCTTATCCCACCAGCACGTCGGGCAGCGGAGAGGGGAGGGAAGCATGAGGAGGAGGGCCCCGGGCCGGAGCTAGGAGGGAGCACTATGTATATTTGTATACATGCAAGTAGGGTACACATACTATCTTATATCTTATTTCTTACACCCCATCCAGTAGGCACTATTAATTCTTATTTTTACAGATAGTAGGCTCTATTAACTCAATGTATCAATTCAGTACAATGTACAGATTTATGTTCCACGTACTCCCTCCATTCTATAGTTCTCTCTCTCTCTCTCTCTCTCTCTCTCTCTCTCTCTCACACACACACACACACACACAACAAAGGCCATGAACCCAACGTGGGAGAACTGGGGGAGGAGAAGGGCTTTCTTACCACCACGCGCCCGTCTCCATCGACGGCATCATCCCACGACGCTAATGGCTTCTCAGACTAGTCTAAGACATCATTCTCCCTGGCCTCCATGAGTTGTACCTGCATGTGCAACCTTGGTTGAATTCCACCACTGTTAAGTCAGACGAGAAGTGCACAACAGCTGAATACACACAGTAGTCTTGCCTTGTTTTAGCCATTTACGTTGTGGAGCAGAGGAGGAGGATGTGGCACTGTGGAGATGGCAGTGGCGGCCGAGCGTCCGCAATCTACTGGTGACGCAGGGTTGGTGACGTGAAAAACTCAACCATCATCTTCAGTCTGACAGGGCAATCAAAACAGTACACATATAAGAAAAACTTTTAATTGGGCTTTAGCAGCCAGCTGAAATGTGAATAAGCAATAGTCAGAAAGCCACAAGGTGCAATGTAATAACATGAATCATGATATCAAGCCCTACAACATCTTTGGTGATTTCCCATGGGCAACAGTGTGCGTTATTTTCCAAACAGAAGAAAAATGTGTATCATTCATAAACCAGTCCCCAAAATCCCTTTTTAGTGCATACAACAATGGGCAAGCACATCCAAACAAAGATATGATAAAGTATCCTCTATTTTATTTTATGCTTTTGAAGAAATAAACAAAAGTGAAATCGAAAGAACTATGTGCCCTAAACAGATTCAGAAGCCGCAACATGAAACCCACAAGAATATATGAGCAAAGAAATGCGTCATTATCTTCTGCATACAATGGCTGATACAAACTAAACTTACGAAAGCAGTATTAGATAGTGGAGCAACATGTCTGGTCTCTGTGTGCATCATTAGCTAGTTTAGCCTGCAGGTCTAACAACCAAGAGGGAGTCTCGCGCCTCGACACACGAGCCATCATTCTCCTTCTGTGAGTGAATAAAAGGGGAAGAACGAAAGCAGTAAAGTCACGTAAAGTTTGAGAAACACGAAACCCTCTTCTTCACCTCGTGTTTGTTAGATTTGAAACCTTAGCTTATGAGGAGCATTTGAAGAATTGTTAATGAAGTTTAATCATTTGTTGACCATACAACGGTAATAACTCAACGTCAACCTTCCACTGGTTCACTATGAGAAAAATATACCTCTTTGTGAAATCAGTTAGTGATGTTCATAGAATGTGTGAAACAACAACTGAAGTCATGTCTGTGAGAACACAGGTGGAAAACTGAAAGATTAAGCCTTGCATAACATAAATAAGCAGAAGGTGAGTTATAACAACATTTTCGGCCAAGCCTTCTTGACAAAAAAATTTAGGTAAGTTCTTTGACCTGTCTCAATCATCCTGCTATATATCATGAAGGTTGATCACTATAGGTATTTCTTAAATGATAAGCTTGGCACTTGTGAGTATTAAGCTGAAAATAAGCTACCTATGTGAAGAGAACTTGGACTAGGTGTCACTAAAGACAACTCTACAATTTAAGCCCCCATAGCATTCTGTTAAAGTTACTAATAGTGCGAGTTCAGACAAAACTGCAGTGTTTAAAACTTTCAGAAAAATTATACAGACTAAATGTACAGCAAAACAATAAAAATACTCTAGAGAAAGTAAGTGGATTTAATTTGACATATCAGTTTAGAATAGTACTTGGCATTCACTCCAGAGATCAAGTGACCCACATAATGTCTCAGGACCGAACATGACTAACAAAAGCATGCATGAATAATGTATTTTATTAACACAAATGGAAATTTCGACTAACTAGCATCATTGCAGTAATCAGCCCACAACAAACTCGTAATACAGTGCCAGAAAACAAAATTAGACAAGGTTCACTTCTCCTACATCTTTGTTGCATGCTCATGTAGTTAAATTTTCAGAAACACGCAAAGCCTAACATTGCATATACACCATAAAAAGTTGATACAATACAAGCACCTACAACTTGCCGATCCCAAAGGGCCCGATGACCTCGGTGAGCTTGTCCATGGGGGTACTGTTGGGGAACGTAGTAATTTCAAAAAATTTCCTACGCACACGCAAGATCATGGTGATGGCATAGCAACGAGAGGGAATAGTGTTCGTCCACGTACCCTCGTAGATCGTAAGCGGAAATGTTATCACAACGCGGTTGATGTAGTCGTACGTCTTCACGATCCGACCGATCCAAGCACCGAACGTACGGAGCCTCCGAGTTCAGCACACGTTCAGCTCGATGACGATCTCTGGCCCTCCGATCAAGAAAAGGCTCCGGAGATGAGTTCCGTCAGCATGACGGCGTGGTGACGATGATGATGTTCTACCGGCGCAGGGCTTCGCCTAAACTCCGCGACGATATGACCGAGGTAGAATATGGTAGAAGGGGGCACCGCGCACGGCTAAGGAACGATCCGTATATCAACTTGTGTGTCCATGGGGTGCCCCCTACCCCCGTATATAAAGGAGTGGAGGAGGGGAGGGCCGGCCCTCTTCTATGGCGCGCCCTGGGGAGTCCTACTCCCACCGGGAGTAGGATTCCCCCTTTCCTAGTCCAACTAGGAGTCCTTCCATGTATTAGGAGTAGGAGACAAGGAAGGGGAATAGAGAAGGGAAGGAAGGAGGGAGTGCGGCCCCTCCCCCTAGTCCAATTCGGACTAGGCCATGGGGGGGCGCGCGGCCTGCCGTAGGCAGCCCCTCTCTCTTTCCCGCAGGGCCCAATAAGGCCCAATACTTCTCCCCGGCGAATTCCCGTAACTCTCCGGTACTCCGAAAAATACCCGAATCACTCGGAACCTTTCCGAACTCCGAATATAGTCGTCCAATATATCGATCTTTACGTCTCGACCATTTCGAGACTCCTCGTCATGTCCCCGATCTCATCCGGGACTCCGAACTCCTTCGGTACATCAAAACTCATAAACTCATAATATAACTGTCATGGAAACCTTAAGCGTGCGGACCCTACGGGTTCGAGAACTATGTAGACATGACCTAGAACTATTCTCTGTCAATAACCAATAGCGGGACCTGGATGCCCATATTGGCTCCTACATATTCTACGAAGATCTTTATCGGTCAAACCGCATAACAACATACGTTGTTCCCTTTGTCATCGGTATGTTACTTGCTCGAGATTCGATCGTCGATATCCAATACCTAGTTCAATATCGTCACCGGCAAGTCTCTTTACTCGTTCTGTAATGCATCATCCCGTAACCAACTCATTGGTCACATTGCTTGCAAGGCTTATAATGATGTGTATTACCGAGAGGGCCCAGAGATACCTCTCCGATAATCGGAGTGACAAAACCTAATCTCGAAATACGCCAACTCAACATGTACCTTCGGAGACACCTGTAGTACTCCTTTATAATCACCCAGTTACGTTGTGACGTTTGGTAGTACCCAAAGTGTTCCTCCGGTAAACGGGAGTTGCATAATCTCATAGTTACAGGAACATGTATAAGTCATGAAGAAAGCAATAGCAACATACTAAACGATCAAGTGCTATGCTAACGGAATGGGTCAAGTCAATCACATCATTCTCCTAATGATGTGATCCCGTTAATCAAATAACAACTCTTTTGTCCATGGCTAGGAAACATAACCATCTCTGATAAACGAGCTAGTCAAGTAGAGGCATACTAGTGACACTATGTTTGTCTATGTATTCACACATGTATTATGTTTCCGGTTAATACAATTCTAGCATGAATAATAAACATTTATCATGAAATAAGGAAATAAATAATAACTTTATTATTGCCTCTAGGGAATATTTCCTTCAGTCTCCCACTTGCACTAGAGTCAATAATCTAGTTCACATCGCCATGTGATTTAACACCAATATTCATATCTGTATATGATTAACACACATAGTTCACATCATCATGTGACCAACATCCAAAGGGTTTACTAGAGTCAATAATCTAGTTCACATCGCTATGTGATTAACGCCCAAAGAGTACTAAGGTGTGATCATGTTTTGCTCGTGAGAGAAGCTTAGTCAACGGGTCTATCACATTCAGAGCCGTATATATTTTGCAAATATTTTATGTCCACAATGCTCTGCACGGAGCTACTCTAGCTAATTGCTCCCACTTTCAATATGTATCCAGGTTGAGACTTAGAGTCATCTGGATCAGTGTAAAAGTTTGCACTGATGTAACTTTTACAACAAACTCTTTTATCACCTCAATAATCGAGAAACATCTCCTTAGTTTTTACTAAGGATATTCTTGACCAATGTCCAGTGATCTACTCCTAGATCACTATTGTACTCCCCTGCCAAATTCAGAGCAAGGTATACAATAGGTCTGGTACATAGCATAGCATAGTTTATAGAACCTATGACTGAGGCATAAGGAATGACTTTTCATTCTCTTTCTATTTGCTGCTGTGGTCGGGATTTGAGTCTTACTCAATTTCATATCTTTGCAACACAGGCAAGAACTCTTTCTTTGACTATTCCATTTTGAACTATTTCAAAATCTTGCCAAGGTATGTACTCATTGAAAGTCTTATCAAGCGTCTTGATCTATCTCAATAGATCTTGATGCTCAATATGTAAGTAGCTTTTACTGAGGTCTTTTCTTTTTAAAGAACTCCTTTAAAACACTCCTTTATGCTTTGCAGAAAAATTCTACATCATTTCTGATCAACAATATGTCACTCACATATTCTAATCAGAAAGGTTGTAGTGCTCCCACTCACTTTATTGTAAATACAGGCTTCATCGTAAGTCCATATAAAACTATATGCTTTGATCAACTTATCAAAGCGTATATTCCAACTCCGAGATGCTTGCACCAGTCCATAGATGGATCGCTGGAGCTTGCACATTTTGTTAGCACCTTTAGGATTGACAAAACCTTCTAGTTGCATCATATACAACTCTTCTTTAATAAATCCATTAAGGAATGTAGTTTTGACATTCATTTGCCAGATTTCATAAAATTTGGCAATTGCTAACATGATTCAGACAGACTTAAGCATTGATACGAGTGAGAAAATCTCATCGTATTCAACACCTTGAACTTGTTGAAAACCTTTCGCAACAAGTCGAGCTTGGTAGATAGTAACACTACTATCAGTGTCCGTCTTCCTCTTGAAGATCCATTCATTTAACATGGCTTGCTGATCATCGAGCAACTCAATCAAAGTCCATACTTTGTTCTCATACATGGATCATATCTCAGATTTTATGGCCTCAAGCCATTTCGCGGAATATGGGCTCATTATCGCTTCCTCATAGTTCATAGGTTCATCATGGTCTAGTAACATGACTTTCAGAACATGATTACTACACCATTCTGGTGCGGATCTCTGGAAGACCTACGAGGTTCTGTAGTAACTTGATCTGAAGTTTCATGATCATCATCATTAGCTTCCTCACTAATTGGTGTAGCAATCACTGGAACTGATTTCTGTGATGAACTACTTTCCAAATTCGGGAGAAGGTACAATTACCTTATCAAGCTCTACTTTCCTCCCACTCACTTCTTTCGAGAGAAACTTCTTCTCTAGAAAGGATCCATCTTAGCTACGAATAACTTGCCTTCTGATCTGTGATAGAAGGTGTACCCAATAGTTACCTTTGGGTATTCTATGAAGACGCACTTCTCCGATTTGGGTTCAAGCTTATCAGGTTGAAACTTTTTCACATAAGCATCGCAGCCCCAAACTTTAAGAAACGACAACTTTTGGTTTCTCGCCAAACCACAGTTCATAAGGCGTCGTCTCAACGGATTTCGATGGTGCCCTATTTAAAGTGAATACAGCTGTCTCTAATGCATAACCCCAAAATGATAGTGGTAAATCGGTAAGAGACATCATAGATCGCACCATATCAAATAAAGTGCGGTTACGACGTTCGGACACACCATAACGTTGTGGTGTTCCAGGTGGCGTGAGCTGTGAAACTATTCCACATTATTTTAATTGAAGACCAAACTCGTAACTCAAATATTCATCTCCATGATCAGATCGCAGAAACTTTATTTTCTTGTTACGATGATTTTCCACTTCACTCTGAAATTCTTTGAACCTTTCAACTATTTCAGACTTATGTTTCATCAAGTAGATATACCAATATCTGCTCAAATCATCTGTGAAGGTCAGAAAATAACGATACCCGCCACGAGCCTCAACACTCATCGGATCGCATACATCAGTATGTATTATTTCCAATAAGTCAGTTGCTCGCTCCATTGTTCCGGAGAACGGAGTTTTAGTGATCTTGCCCATGAGGCATGGTTCGCAAGCATCAAGTGATTCATAATCAAGTGATTCCAAAATCCCATCAGCATGGAGTTTCTTCGTGCGCTTTACACCAATATGACCTAAACGGCAGTGCCACAAATAAGTTGCACTATCATTATTAACTCTGCATCTTTTGGCCTCGATATTATCAATATGTGTATTACTACGATCGAGATCCAACAAACCATTTTCATTGGTGTGTATGACCATAGAAGGTTTTATTCATTTAAACAGAACAACAATTGTTCTCTAACTTAAATGAACAACCGTATTGCAATAAACATGATCAAATCATATTCATACTCAACGCAAACACCAAATAACACTTATTTAGGTTCAACACAAATCCCGAAAGTATAGGTGCGATGATGATCATATCAATCTTGGAACCACTTCCAACAAACATCGTCACTTCACCCTTAACTAGTCTCTGTTTATTCTGCAACTCCCGTTTCGAATTACTAATCTTAGCAACCGAACAAGTATCAAATACTCAGGGGTTACTATAAACACTAGTAAGGCACACATCAATAACCTGTATATCAAATATACACTTGTTCACTTTGCCATCCTTCTTACCCACCAAATATTCAGGGCATTTCCGCTTCCAGTGACCATTTCCTTTGCAGTGTAAGCACTCAGTTTCAGGCTTTGGTCCAGCTTTGGTCTTCTTCACGGGAGTGACAACTTGCTTGTCATTCTACTTGAAGTTCCCTTTCTTTCCCTTTGCCCTTTTCTTGAAACTAGTGATCTTGTTAACCATCAACACTTGATGCTCTTTCTTGATTTCTACCTTCATTGATTTCAGCATCACGAAGAGCTTAGGAATCGTTTTCGTCATCCCTTGCATACTATAGTTCATCATGAAGTTCTAGTAACTTAGTGATGGTGACTAGAGAATTCTGTCAATCACTATCTTATCTGGAAGATTAACTCCCACTTGATTCAAGCGATTGAAGTACCCAGACAATCAGAGCACATGCTCACTAGTTGAGCGATTCTCCTCCATCTTTTAGCTATAGAACTTGTTGGAGACTTCATATCTCTCAACTCGGGTATTTGCTTGAAATATTAACTTCAATTCCTGGAACATCTCATATGGTCCATGACGTTCAAAACGTCTTTGAGGTCCCGATTCTAAGCCGTTAAGCATGGTGCACTAAACTATCAAGTAGTCATCATATTGAGCTAGCCAAATGTTCATAACGTCTACATCTACTCTTGCAATAGGTCTGTCACCTAGCGGTGCAACAAGGACATAATTCTTCTGTGCAGCAATGAGGATTAACCTCAGATCACGGATCAAATCCGCAACATTGCTACTAACATTTTTCAACACTGTTTTCTCTAGGAACATATCAAAATAAACATATGAAAGCAACAACGCGAGCTATTGATCTACAACATAATTTGCAAAATACTACTAGGACTAAGTTCATGATAAATTAAAGTTCAATTAATCATATTACTTAAGAACTCCCACTTAGACAGACATCTCTCTAGTCAACTAAGTGATCACGTGATCCAAATCAACTAAACCATGACCGATCATCACGTGAGATGGAGTAGTTTTCAATGGTGAACATCACTATGTTGATCATATCTACTATATGATTCACGATCGACCTTTCGGTCTCCGTGCTCCGAGGCCATATCTGCATATGCTAGGCTCGTCAAGTTTAACATGAGTATTCCGCGTGTGCAAAACTGGCTTGCACCCGTTGTAGATGGACGTAGAGCTTATCACACCCGATCATCACGTGGTGTCTGGGCACGACAAACTTTGGCAACGGTGCATACTCAGGGAGAACACTTCTTGATAATTAGTGAGAGATCATCTTAAAATGCTACCGTCAATCAAAGCAAGAATAAGATGTATAACAGATAAACATCATATGCAATCAAAATATGTGACATGATATGGCCATGATCATCTTGCGCCTTTGATCTCCATCTCCAAAGTACTGTCATGATCTTTATCGTCACCGGCACGACACCATGATCTTCATCATCTTGATCTATATCAATGTGTCGTCACATGGTCGTGTCACCAACTATTGCTCTTGCAACTATTGCTATCGCATAGCGATAAAGTAAAGCAATTATTTGGCACTTGCATCTTATGCAACAAAGAGACAACCATAGGGCTTCTGCCAGTTGCCGATAACTTCAACAAAACATGATCATCTCATACAAAAACATATATCTCATCACGTGTTGACCATATCACATCACAACATGCCCTGCAAAAACAAGTTAGACGTCCTCTACTTTGTTGTTGCAAGTTTTACGTGGCTGCTACGGGCTTAAGCAAGAACCAATCTCACCTACGCATCAAAACCACAACGATAGTTTGTCAAATAGACTCCGTTTTAACCTTCGCAAGGACCGGGCGTAGCCATACTTAGTTCAACTAAAGTTGGAGAAACTGACACCCGCCAGCCACCTGTGTGCAAAGCACGGCGGTAGAACCAGTATCGCGTAAGCGTACGCGTAATGTCGGTCCGGGCCGCTTCATCCAACAATACCGCCGAACCAAAGTATGACATGCTGGTAGGAAGTATGACTTATATCGTCCACAACTCACTTGTGTTCTACTCGTGCATATAACATCAAACCATAAAACCTAGGCTCGGATGCCACTGTTGGGGAACGTAGTAATTTCAAAAAATTTCCTACGCACACGCAAGATCATGGTGATGGCATAGCAACGAGAGGGAATAGTGTTCGTCCACGTACCCTCGTAGATCGTAAGCGGAAATGTTATCACAACGCGGTTGATGTAGTCGTACGTCTTCACGATCCGACCGATCCAAGCACCGAACGTACGGAGCCTCCGAGTTCAGCACACGTTCAGCTCGATGACGATCTCTGGCCCTCCGATCAAGAAAAGGCTCCGGAGATGAGTTCCGTCAGCATGACGGCGTGGTGACGATGATGATGTTCTACCGGCGCAGGGCTTCGCCTAAACTCCGCGACGATATGACCGAGGTAGAATATGGTAGAAGGGGGCACCGCGCACGGCTAAGGAACGATCCGTAGATCAACTTGTGTGTCCATGGGGTGCCCCCTACCCCCGTATATAAAGGAGTGGAGGAGGGGAGGGCCGGCCCTCTTCTATGGCGCGCCCTGGGGAGTCCTACTCCCACCGGGAGTAGGATTCCCCCTTTCCTAGTCCAACTAGGAGTCCTTCCATGTATTAGGAGTAGGAGACAAGGAAGGGGAATAGAGAAGGGAAGGAAGGAGGGAGTGCGGCCCCTCCCCCTAGTCCAATTCGGACTAGGCCATGGGGGGGCGCGCGGCCTGCCGTAGGCAGCCCCTCTCTCTTTCCCGCAGGGCCCAATAAGGCCCAATACTTCTCCCCGGCGAATTCCCGTAACTCTCCGGTACTCCGAAAAATACCCGAATCACTCGGAACCTTTCCGAACTCCGAATATAGTCGTCCAATATATCGATCTTTACGTCTCGACCATTTCGAGACTCCTCGTCATGTCCCCGATCTCATCCGGGACTCCGAACTCCTTCGGTACATCAAAACTCATAAACTCATAATATAACAGTCATCAAAACCTTAAGCGTGCGGACCCTACGGGTTCGAGAACTATGTAGACATGACTTGAACTATTCTCGGTCAATAACCAATAGCGGGACCTGGATGCCCATATTGGCTCCTACATATTCTACGAAGATCTTTATCGGTCAAACCGCATAACAACATACGTTGTTCCCTTTGTCATCGGTATGTTACTTGCTCGAGATTCGATCGTCGGTATCCAATACCTAGTTCAATATCGTCACCGGCAAGTCTCTTTACTCGTTCTGTAATGCATCATCCCGTAACCAACTCATTGGTCACATTGCTTGCAAGGCTTATAATGATGTGCATTACCGAGAGGGCCCAGAGATACCTCTCCGACAATCGGAGTGATAAAACCTAATCTCGAAATACGCCAACTCAACATGTACCTTCGGAGACACCTGTAGTACTCCTTTATAATCACCCAGTTACGTTGTGACGTTTGGTAGTACCCAAAGTGTTCCTCCGGTAAACGGGAGTTGCATAATCTCATAGTTACAGGAACATGTATAAGTCATGAAGAAAGCAATAGCAACATACTAAACGATCTAAGTGCTATGCTAACGGAATGGGTCAAGTCAATCACATCATTCTCCTAATGATGTGATCCCGTTAATCAAATGACAACTCTTTTGTCCATGGCTAGGAAACATAACCATCTCTGATAAACGAGCTAGTCAAGTAGAGGCATACTAGTGACACTATGTTTGTGTATGTATTCACACATGTATTATGTTTCCGGTTAATACAATTTTAGCATGAATAATAAACATTTGTCATGAAATAAGGAAATAAATAATAACTTTATTATTGCCTCTAGGGCATATTTCCTTCAGGTACATCATTCTCTGCATCACACGGACAACATAGTTCTAACGGCCGGGGAGTTGACTGAGACCTGGCTATATTTATAAAGCCTGTGAACTAAATGCTTTATACTGCTACTAACAAAGAACAGGAAAAAAAACACACACACAAGGTAGTTCAGCCTCTTGCTTGTTTCCCTTTTGTTAGAAAAAAACCCCGACCCAAACCTTCCTAGAACAACAACCCGCAAAATAAATCCCAACTGACAAAGGAAAAGACTACTACCCTGCCCAGCCCACTACCCAAAGCCTGCCCGAATAAACAAAACATGACAGAAAACAGCCCTACCCTGTTTGTTACCTATATGGACCAATTTACAAGGGACTACAGAAATGCACGCATCTAGAAGCAACACAAGTATCAGAGGATATAGCAATCATGGAGTCGATTGAGACTTCGCTAAAACTCAGTCGATTGAGTTTTAGTAGAACCATAAGATTAAATCCTTTCTTCAGAAATTGAGGAGTGGCGAGGGGAATTTTGTGGTCAGTGTCCCAATAACCATAGCCTTGTTGACAACTACTCCAACCATTTAAATTATTCCAGTAGACCAATGGGGTCAGTACTTTTGCCCCTGCTTTCACGGAAAGCCAATGGAGTGAAAGCATGTCACAGTCGGATGCATCCTAACCATCATAGAAGGACAGGCATGCATTAGCCCACTGTTTCAGATCCTCATAAAATGCTTGACCGGTGCTTCACCAAGTCAACTCAAGTCAATGGAAACTTTTTGGGTTGTCGGATGAACTTAGATGTTTAATCGATAAAACAACATAATTTTCGGATGTACAAAATAGGAACCAGACTTGTGTAAAGTTTTCTCCATGATCCAGAGTTCGGGTAAACTTTTCACCAGGATTCAGAGTTCAAACAAACAGAAGATGTCTTTTCTATTAAGGGATAAATAAATTTTGCTATTTTCTTAATTCCTCCAGTCAAATATTTCTAGAACCACGTTAATGGTGCTTCGGCAAAGGCAAGACAATTATTCTAAAAATCTCAAAACATCAACAAAACTAGCAGTTTCTCTAAATCTGAATAAATTTTCTCGCTCACCACAAGATTTTCATGCCCATATCCAGGCTGCAGTTTCATAGCTATTTTGTTGGACCAAGATTTAATATGACAGCATGGTAGAGGATGGGATACATTTTTTTGTTTTTTCTTGCTTCAAGTTTAACATTCAGTAGGAAAACATATATGTACATGACAAGGAAATGTGAAGCACTCATACGAACAGAGGAGCAGAGGATGAACAGAACATCTCCATAAGCTTGCAATTGCAATTCAAAAATTCAATCCTTCTACACATCTTGCTTACCGGTTTTCTTTTGTTACTATAGAAAAAGACAGATAACCAGAATAATCCGGTACAGTGAGACTGCCTTTAATGTCTAAATTTTTAGTATGGTTTTTTAGTTGATAGTAGGAAATAGGGTCACCATCCTTCAACACAAATTAAGGGCATCTTGCTAATGATCTATCCATGACATAAATGACAATATAGTATACCAAAAAATTCATATGCAAAAGTGGATTCAGTGTCAATATACACAACTGTCCCATTAAACTAAGATAACTCTATGAAAGAACTTGGATTCAATTGTCGATATTTACAACTTTCAGTTTAAGCCCCCTAACATTCTGGTGAACTTGCTAACAGTGTGTGGTTCAAACAAAAATTGTAGGCTGTTTAAATCTTTCAACAAATATAATACAGACTAACTGTAGAAAAAAAATCAATAAAATTACTAGGAAGAAAGTAAGGGCTTTAACGTGACATGTCAACTGAGCATAGTACTTAGGATTCACTCAAGAGGGAATACTATCAACTGACCCACATAATGTCTCAAGACCAAACACGATTAACAAAAGCATGACACATGATTGTGCAAAAATGGCTATTGATTCAGTTCCACACTTCAAGAAAGGGGATATCAACCGCCATTAGAATATGCAGACTGACAGAAATTATGCACCTGATATGACTTACTACTTCTCTCATCTAGTTGTAGCTGGTCTAGCAAAGAGAACCCAAAACCCAGAATCACGAAATGGATGTTCTCTTGGTTAGTATACAGAACTACTAATTATCTTTGTTGCCTCACCACAGAGCAACCTATAAAAGTGGCATGGACCACCTCACAACAAAAACAACATGCTACCTACAAATAGAGGAATGCTTTTTGTTGTAGCATGGACCATCAGACTAACTACTTCACTTGGTTGCACACTATGCGATTCTCACCAAAGGACGGCTACCCTACTACTTTACTATCTCCACAAACTACAGAAAAAAGTGAGAAAATCAACCTAAACTACAGATTGTAGCAACGATACAGACAAAATAACAACAGAATCTCAAAATTTTCATTCTTTTTGAATTGAATAACTCCCTCCATACTAAATGGTCAAGTTGGTCACAAAAAGTAGCACACAAAAAACCAAAGGATAGTGCACATGAGGCGACCCATCTGCCATTGACCATCAACGAAGTTGTGAATGTACAACAGGAATTGATGTTTGGGGTAGTGCCAGCAATTAAAATCATACCATAGTAAAATCATTGGACACCCCGTAATCGCTCGGGCGCGCAGCTGCCTCACGAGGCCTGGTAGCATAGTGGGTTTTATAGGAGAAATTATCCACATCTTGAGTATTGAGACCCGACCAAGTAACAATCATCTAAAAAAACAGAGAACGGAAATGTTGAATCAGCCATTTAAACAAAAACAAAAAAGATGGACTGCATAGGAAGCATATTAGTAGTCCATAATGCCTACAAGTTCCCTCCCAACAATGTCTTACTCAAATTAAGCAGAAAGAGAATGATATGATTGCACCAACAAACTTTCTTTTAGGATATCATCAAAGAGACAAGAAAACAATCTAAATCCAAAATCAAAGCATCCAAAAAGATAGGATTTATAAAAGAGCAAATAGAACTTCTTGGATGCCTATCTAGAGGGAATTTTATAGCAGTGACATGATGATGGTATAAGATCAATATGGCTAATTACGAAAAGGACAAGACAATCCTTGACCGAGAAACATTAATCGAACACACACAAAATCAAGGCAGGTCACAATAGGGTAGCATTTGTACCAATGAAAGGAAGCAACGATAGCGCATACATAATTTTTCACTAACCTTTGCTCGCATTGGCTTGTCTGAATCTTGTGAAACAAACACATTTTGACTCGACTGGGCCATCATCCTCAGCAAGAACATACATCCAGCCATATCTTCTAATGCCCGGGATTTCACTGCTGCAGGAGACTTCCTGCCCGAATCTCTGCCTCAACGTCTATTATTAGAACCATCTGCCTCGTCGGATCAAACAACATCAGTTTGAGTGGTGCCATGCCAAGATTCCCTTAAAGAAAGTTAGATCAAGAAAAGGGTGTGCTCTAACATACATAGTGAGGGTGGACCAGACTGACAAGGCTAGAATTATGGACAAGTGCTAGGTGGCCGCCAAAGGCATGGCCGGGGTGCCGAAGATAGGGCCACAACACATGTTCCGCCGGGCATGAATAACACAGCGGACCGGTCTTGCCGCGCACCCGGCCGCTCGCTTGACGACGGACCATCTCCCAGTGAGATGCTAGTCGGGCACTACTTTATCGGCTTGGCACAACCTTGGGGTGACGCCGCTTGATGTGCGCGTTGTAGACGAAGCAAGACACTGGATGGAGGAGAAGGGATGCGCGCTGTGTGGGATGGGTCAGATCGAGAGCGCAAGGGGCGATCTTTTATAGAGAGATCGTGCGCGGCTAGGCAATCAATGAGCGAGCGGAGAATGCAGAGAGACCTTGGATGGGGGAGCAATCCGCGTGAGGCACACGAGAGGAGTCGACGGCCGATGGATCGTGGCGGGTTGGCGCGAATTTTGCGGCAAGAAGGGGAGAAACGAAGGAGGAGGCAGCGCAGCGCATGCATGTGGGCGGGGATTAAATGAGGAAAGCGTTGGTTTGGGATGGAATTGAAGGAGCGCCTGGTTTCTAGGTGGAAAGCGGCGTAATTAACGGAGCCTCTGCGACGAGAACGATTCATCTATTAGCTAGCTAGCTTGGAAAGCGCAACGGACGGGTCAGACTAGAGATTGATTCCCACGCGATTGATTAATGCCTTTGCATGCGCATGGGGAGTTGGTTTCTCTCTCTCTCTCTCCCTCTATGATTTGTTAACTTCCTTTTTTTTACCGTGTTTGTTAGGTTTCCTAGTAAGTGGTTGCAAGGCCGTAGTTTCATACGTGGGATTTTTACACTGATTATATGGTATTTCCTGATTTCTAGCTAGCACTGTGAATCACAACATATCTGTTGCTAAGATACTGAAAAAATGGAACAGGCATGCACTAAATAGATAGGTACTGTATATTACAAAACAGCGTAAAGGCAAGAAAAAATTGAGCGCTTGTATATATATAGTCATGTAACATTAAGGTAGAAAACAGATTCAACGGTCTACTCCATATCAGATGCCTGTGAGTGATGATGGAACAACCTAGCCTAGAGTTATGAGATGTGTTTGACAGGAAGCAAAGATGGAAGGCTTGTATACATTAGAGAGCAAAAAGTTGGAAGCAAAGATGGCTCCAGGAGCACTTCAAGGCCACAAGGCTTGTATTCGATTATTTTACTTTCACGCACGAGCACATACATATACATGAGCATTTGATTTGTACTTCCACAACCTCTGCATCTGGATCAATACTATACTCTGAGAGGAACCTCCCGGGTCGCTCTCCTCGGGCGACTCCGGAGGCCGCCGCCGCCACCCCTCCGCCCTTCTCCGCCACTCCCTCTCCTCGCCGTCGCCGGAGGAGGCCGCCGGGCGAAGCCTAGCGGCGGACGGCGGCGGCGAGGTTTCTCCCGTCCAGACCACCCCCACCCACTCCTTCAAATCCAAATCGAAGCTCGTCGACATGGCCATGGCGGGCGCCCAAAGCCGGTCTCTCCCACCCTCTCCCGTGCCGGATCTGGCATGCCAGCCTCCGGATCCGCCCGTCCTCCTGCTCGGGGGCGCTGTCAGTGGCCGGATTCGGACCCGAAGCCATCCCGCTTGGCTGCCTCGGCTCCGGCATGCTCCCCCGGCTGGATCTCGTCCCTCTCCACCGTCAGCATCGACCACCTCCCATGCTGCACTGCGAGCTGGCTCCGGCGGCGCCCAAGACCGGTGGTTCCCCCTTCGATTCGTGCCTCTGCCGTGCTGCTCGCGCCGGCTCTCCTCTCGTGGCGGCTGGCCGGGCATGTCCACGCCGGGCCTTGCCGTTGATGGGTGTCTCCGTCCCCGACCTTCCCCGTGTTGGACCTGCCATGGCAGTGTCCGATCTGGAGGCCTTGCCCCTGTGCCCCGTCCCGTGCTCCGCCACGCGCCTCCTCCTTCCTCCTCCGCCACCGCCCGTTCTATTTCCGTCGTGCTCCTCTGCGGGCTCGCCAAATGAAGGTGGCGTCGTGGCTCTCTGCCTTGGGAGCCCTCCACCTCCCAGATCCCCCGGTGGGTTGTCACTGTCTCGTGGCTTCACCTGCAGGGGGCGCCGCACCAGTGGTCCTCACTGGTGGCTCTCGGTGTCAAGGGTGCCTGCCGGCGTCGCTGCAGGTTGGATTCACCCGGATTTGGGGCCGTCCATCCCAGCGCTGCTTGGCGCTATTGGCGGTTGCTCTGCGTCTCCTCAGAGGAGGATGTGACCGGGGTTTGGGAGAAATCCATGGTCGGCCAGCTGCTGCTGGCCGAGACAGCGGTGACGCTTCCCGTCGTTTCCATCTTGATGGCGCTGTCTTCATCCCCCGGTCTTGTGATGTCTTGGGTGTGCCCTGTGGAGTTCTATGCTTGGTGATGCCCTTCGACTACGCCGGTGGCACACAGGTGCCGTGGCGTCGTCTCAGCCCAGCGTGACCGTTCGAATGTACCCCATGACACAGGTGGTGTCGCGGCGTTGTGCAGTCTTGGTTGCCCGGTGCTTTTCGATTGCGTCGATGGTGCAGTGTCGTGGTTTAGTCTTGGCTCGCCGCTGCAGTTCAAGCGCCCGTGGTGCCCCTTGTTGTGATGTTTTGGGTGTGCTCTGTGGAGTTCTATGCTTGGTGATGCCCTTTGACTACACCGGTGGCACACAGGTACCGTGGCGTCGTCTTGGCCTGGCATGGCCGTTCGAATGTACCCCATGACACAGGTGGTGTCACGGCGTTGTGCAGTCTTGGTTGACTGGTGTTTTTCGATTGCGTCGACGATGCAGTGTCATGGTTTAGTCTTGGCTCGCCGCTGCAGTTCGAGCGCCCGTGGTGCCCCCTGTTGTGTTGTGTCCCCACTCACCATGTGTTGTTTTTGCTTTATTTCTCCTTCCTGTGCCCCCCTGTACTTCTGGTTCACTTGAACCGCATCTTGTATTAGGCTGCAAAGTGTATAGGCAACAAAAGAATACAATTCAGGCGGGGAGGATTACTTCTCCCCCCCGGTGAAAATTTAAAAAAAAAACAACCTCTGCATCTTGATGAACATCAATCTACATACATATATATGTCTCAGGCGCCATGACAAATTCATCAAAACAAAAAAAGACTGGTCTCACATAGAAGCACCAACAAATTCATCAGCTGTCCGTGTCGAATCAAAAGGATAAGAAAAAGCAACAAATCCATATACAACAATACCCAACACTACAGGTTTGGACATACATGATCATCTTTACCAACAAGACTCCCTCACTAACAGCTTACCTAGCAGTACCAAAAACTGAGAGTTCAAAACGCCCAACTCAAATGCTCGACAACATCAACGGAGGGCTTTGATAATGTCTTCGATGGTTGGTAATTAGGGCCTCAAAAACTTGCATCGTCTCGGCAAAGGGCTTTGATATGTCTTCGACGCTTCAACATGAGGGACTCAAAAGGCTGCTTCCTCTCGGCCGACGGCCGACAGCTCCATACAATAATCCTTCATTGCTGCACTAGAAACATGACACGGTCAGTTTCATGCTTGATGGGTTCATTCCTGCTAGTCCACAATGCTAAAAAAAAAATTAAAAACAACAAATGCTCCCTAGCACCATATTTCAGCTAAGAAAGTACTCCCTCCGTTCGGAATTACTTGTCGCAGAAATGGATGTATCTAGACGTATTTTAGTTCTTGATACATCCATTTTCGAGACAAGTAATTCCGAACGGAGGGAGTAGGTCTTAACACAGAACTAGGTGTCCAGTTCCAAGACTAACCAAAAAACAAACTAATAATGGATAACAGGAGCAGGTCATCATGTGCTCTAGAAAAGCACATGTAGTTTAAGCCATTTGCCGTCCACAATCAGTGGCACTTAGAAAATAATGCACCCAGCCGGCTCATAGGGGAAGAAAATGCATCTTTTAAGGCACCAGATCAGTGCTAGAAGAGAGATTAAGCCATGTACATCAGCAAGTTCGTTGCTATATCAGAACCAACAAAACAAGAAATTGCCAAGGTTAAACCTATGGTTCATATAGGGACTCCAGCACAGGATCATGGCATAATTTTACGGATCTGCACGCATAAGAGAACCTAGGGATCGAACTATCATATCACTGCTGTAAAACGATGGCACAAATTATTATACCAGAAGCCCGAGAAGCACAAACATTGGCATCGCAGCCCATCACGAGAGCCCCAAACAATAAAATTGTGATGGCGCGATGGCGAGCATAAGATTCACCATGGCTCGATGGCCATGGGCACACAAGCGCATGAGAGAAAGCAGAGAGGAGAGCAATGGGAGCGGAAAGCAGAGCTCTCTCTCTCTCTCTCTCTCTCTCTCTCTCACAGTAACCATACTACCATAGGGTGCAAGTATTTGATCGTCCTGTTAAATACATAACGCTGTCCAGATATTAAGTAAATACTAGTAGCAAAATAAACAAAAAAGTTTAGATCTTGCAAAGAATATCACAGCAAGATAAAATAATCTCATAACAAACAACTGCAAATCGCATGCCAAATTCAGACAAACCTACTCCCACATCTGGATAAAGGCAACCTTACAGAAGCAAGACAACCCGATGCATAAAGGAAACCTCTGACAACAGTACCATGCATCCATCTCTTGCAATTGTTATCGCCAACCTGAGCTTAGAGACCAAGTCCAGGAACAGTCGCTTACAAAAACAAAGCAACCAACCGTCAAAATCAACCATTAAAAATATGGACTATACTAGAAGCACATGACTAGTCCATCATGCCTACTCGTTTCCTACCAACAATGTCTTGACTCTAATGAATCAAAAGGCAAAAGAACCATCTGAATCCCAATATTTAATTGGCACAAGAAAAGGATTTACAAAAGAACAAATAGATTTCATGGATGCTTATTTACAGAAGTTTTAGAACACTGGCATGACGATGGTATAAGATCAATATGACTAATTAGGAAAAGGACAAGACAACTATTGAGTGAGAAACATTAATAGAACACACAAAAATTCTTAGATTACAATCAAATGGTTGAAAAACAATTAGATGGATTTTACTGTCAAATTTTATTATAAATTGGTTAGGTAATAAAAGGAAATGATGTCAACCACTGCAACTTAACACCAAGACTATTTTTGTTATAAATTTGCTCGTTGATAATGGGAAATAATTTAGAAATAGACTGCTATTTTCAAGTCGTATTGGCTTGATCATACATATTTACTGAATAATGCTACCACTCTTACAACTTAATAAGATTGTGGGATGGCACGAACGGTGCGGATCATGCCAGCACACAGGTTGGGCCACGACCCAATGTTTGTTCCTTCTATAAACGACTAAAAGGAGAAGAGAGAAAACATAAAAGCCATAGAAGTTGGAGCAGCGCAAAATGAATAAAAAGAGCATGAATGTATTGTTGTGTGGTGGTCCGCGTAGGTCGCTACAAGGTGTGTACGTGTGAAGCATATGATGCTGGTGTAGTTTCAGCTATAAGCATGTGAATGACAATCAGCCAACATGCCATGTGAAATGGCAAGGCATGCGAGCCTATAAAGAAGGGCAATGGCTCATAAACTCTCATGTTCTGACAGAACAAGGCACTTGGTCATCAGATTACTATTCTATCAAATAAAAAAGCAATAGTTCAGTGAAGTGAAAATCTAAAAAGTGAAATCACTTGGTGAAGTGAAAATCATGTTTGGACAGAACTAGACACTTGGTAATCAATTGGTGAAGTGAAAATCACATTACAGTTCTTTCAAATCACATTACATTTCTCTCATGTTCTACAAGGTTTGTACATGCGAGGCATGCTAGCAACAAAGACTAGGAGGTTTTTGGTGAAGTGAAATCCAAATAAAAAAGGCATGAAGGTCCTGGTTAATATCTAGGTAAAAGTGCAACAAAAAGAGCAATATTTTTTATCTTGGCCTCAATTATATCTCAAACTGTCATTGAGAAGTTTTGTATCAATTCAATCAGCTCAACAAATGTTCAGGCAGAGAGAATCAAATGATTAAGTTTTGCACATGGAACATACTATTCATACAAGTGGCGACGTCCGACCCTTGTACGATCTTAATCCAGCGGTTGTGCTACACTTCCTCATATGCTTTCACAGTCCTATATGTGCGTCGTACCAAAATCATATGGAAGCAGCCGTATGCATAACAGTATTATTTGCACATGCATGACAAGCAAGGACACTCGAATAAAAATATGGTAAAAAAATCCACCATTTTTTGGCTTTAAATATGAGCAAAGGCAGACCACCGAAAACAAAATAACCATTTGTTTTAACAAGGTTCAGAAACGAAGTATTACAAGGAACAAACAAGTATATATATGAGCAGATCATTGTTTTCTACTTAGAATGGCTGATAGAAGTTGAACATACAACATGAGAGTCATGCAAATTTCTGATTCTCACTGTATAGAAACAACACAATTTTAATCAAGTGGGAAGAAGTAATCCATGCTGGTTCCATACTAAATAGCAATTAAAAGAAACCGAACAAGTGTATGTTTTCTTATTAGACAATAATCTGGATTTCATGGTCTATTGGCTTGATTATACATGTTGTGAAAACTTTCACCTCACTATTAGTGCTTCAGAAACAAGACATGTGAATATAGTGAAACATCTTTGCCACTGAAAGAAAGTGGCGATTAAATGGAAATGCATATACAGTTCTTCCACCAACCTTTCCTTGAGTTGGCTCACGATCATCTAAAACAATTACTTGTCGGATGACCCATCACCCAAGGTGGGACACATCTCCATATTTTGGTAAGTGCCCGGGGTTTTTCAGTGATGTTTGACCAACAACTTCCTGAATGCACCACCTGCATATTGTATTGACCCTGAAGATGAGAGGCATACAAAGTACTGCAAACCCTTTGAGGTAATTAAAAATTGTCTGACCAACAATCCTGAAAGTCTCAATTAAGAGAACATATCTCTCCCGTAGAGATCAGCAGTGGCAATCAGTAGCAGCAACACAACGATCTATTGGTCATGGAGTCGGCGGAGTTTTAGAAAAATCATAAAATTAAATACTTTCTTCAAAAACTTAGGCGTAGACGGGGGGAATTGAGTGGTTAGTGTCCCAATAACCATAACAATGTCGATAGCTACTCCAACCATTTCCATTATTCTAGTAGACCAATGGGTTCGAGTCCTTATGCCCCTGCATTCAAGGAAAGTCAATGGAGTGTAAGCACGACACAGTCAGATGCATCCTCCCAATCATAGAAGGATAGCCCGACATTAGCCCAGCAGAAGACGCACTTAGATGCATAATCAATAAAAAAATCATAATTTTTGGATGTACAAAATGGGAGCGAAAATTGTGTAAAGTTTTCTCCATGATCCAGAGTTCAAGTAAATATTTCTCCAGGATTCAGAGTTCAGACCAACAGAACACCTCTTCTGTATCAAGGGACAAATAAATTTAAGTGTTTTCTTAATTCCTCCAATCAAATATTTCTGGAACCACACGTTAATGGTGCTTCGGCAAAGGCAAAACAATTATTTCTAAAAATCTAAAAAATAGTAGCAAAACTAGTAGTTTCTGTAAATCCGAATAAATTTTCTCGCTCAACAAAAGATTTTCATGCCCATATCCAGGCTGCAGTTTCATAGCTATTTTCCTAGACCGAGATTTAACATGCCAGCAGGGGTACATGATGGAGGGAAACATATAATGACATGACAAGGAAATGTGAACCACTCATACGGAAGGAGGAACAGAGGATGAACTGTACATCTCTAGAAGCTTGTAACTGTAATTGACCAATTCTATATAACATTCGACATTGATACACATCTTGTTTATAGGTTTTCCTTTTTTACTATACAAACAAAACAACAGAGATAAATAATAAGACTACTCTGATAAAGTGAGACTGCCTTTAATGTCTAAATTATAACTATAGTTTGTGTAGTTGATAGTAGGAAATAGGGTTAACATCCTTCAACACAAATTAAGGGCATCTTGCTTATGATCTATACATGACGTAAGTGACGTGTATTGTACACCAAAAGTTCATATGCATATGATTTTACAGAAAATTATTGTAACACTACTCCCCAATCACCCAAGTCACAAACATATTGATGAAGTAAAGAAGAATGTCATGTGCTACCATGTGTTTAAGCAAGTTTGAGCAGTGCAAAAAGAATAAAGAACATAGGTCAGTTGTTGATGCATACATGATTTCACCTCGTACAGCATCCTTGACAGGAGCATAGCCCAATTTTGGGCGTTTTTGCTATGGTCCAGCGGTTTCCTGCCTGCATCCCGCCCTCCATGTCTGGTAGAATCATGTGCATCCCTACAACTCAAGAAAAATAGTCATTAGTTTCAGTAGCGCCATGCCAAGATGCCCTTAAAAAGGTTACATGAGAAAAGGGTGATGTTACAGAGAAGAGATGTCATCCTAAGCTGGGTGTCCGAAATGAGAAAAGGGTGATGTTACGGAGAATAGAGATGAGAAAAGGGTGATGTTACAAAGAACAGAGAACATAGATGAGAAAATGGTGCTGAGCGGGGCAAGATCAAGATCAAAGCATCTGTTAATACAGATTAATGCTATCTCTCAAGGGATCTATGTGTGACATACATAACCATATTATATACCATTAGTTCACACATATGTTTTGACCAAACAACAATTCTGAGAAAATGTCATGTCCTAACAGAAGTAGACAATTAGTAATCACATTTAGCACCCAAAATCTAAGCCAAGTAGGAAAATTGCATAGCATGTGCAAGGAACTCAAAATATGTATATGTTAACTTATAAGACAATAATTGCTAGTAACAACCCTTCCAGCGTCAATGTTCTTTCTTCAGTTATTGTAGGTTACGTTTTATTTTCGACAGTTAGATAGTTGAGCAGAATGTCAGTTGTGTGTCTGCATCGACATTTGATTTAGCTCGCAGGTCTAACTACTAAGGGGGAGTCTCACACCTCCTTAAAACACAAGCTAGTGATTTTCCTTCTGTAAGCAAATAAAAGGAGAATACATAAAGCATAAAAGTTGCGGAAGTTTCAGCAGCGCAAAACCCTCTTCTTCCACATTCTGTATGGGAGCTTTGAAACCACTTCATGAGGAGCATCTAAATAGTTGTTAATGAAGATTAAACCTTCATAGACCCTAGAATGATAATTCACTCAACATCAACTATCGACTGATTGTGTGAGGGAGAAATGTACTTTATGAAACCAAATAATAATGTTGGTCGCATGACAAGGATCCCGCCAGTCATCTGCACACACAAAAATAGAAGATGTGAAACAAAAAACGAAGAAGCCATGTATGTGAGGACAGAAGTGCAAAGATGAAAGAATAAACATTGCACCATATAGATAAGTCAAATATGAGTTTATAATAACCTTTTGTGCCAAGCCTTCTTTCCTGAATATTTGAGGGAAGCTTTCCTGACCTATCTTAGTCAACCTGCAGCATATTATGAAGGCTGGGAAGTATATGTATTTTTATAACACAAAAGGAAATTTGGACTAACTAGCCTCAATGCAGCAATCTGCCCAAAATAAACTCATAATGAAGTGCCAGAAAACAAATGATGTTTCATGTTCATGTAGTAGAATTTTCAGAAACAACCGAAGCCTGACATTGCATATACACCATAAAAATTTCATCTACGAAAAACCAGTATATTGCTGATCCCCAAGTGCCCGATGACCTCGGTGAGTTTCCCCAGGGGGGTAGCACTTCATCTTGACATCAGGTGATGTTGTGCAGAAGGGTATTTCTTGTCTGCATATCTGCCTCAAGAACCATTAGAACCATCTGCATCCAAGCGTCACCATGTCCAAAAAAATACATCAATTTGAATGGCTCCATCCCCAGATTTCCAAAAGGAGAGTTAGATCGAGAAAAGGCATGATCTTACATAGAGAGGGTGGACCAAACTGTCAAGGCCGAAATCAGAATTAGGTTGCGGCCACAGGCATGGTCCAGCAATAAAGATGACATGGCCGGTCGGCTGCTCGCTCGACGACGGACAATATCACCGTTCCATGCTAGCCGGCCACTACTTCATTGACACGGCGTGGCACAACCTTCGTTCGGCGACTGCTCGATCTAGGCGTTCTATATGGATGAAGGGAGGCGTTGGATTGAGGATAACGTATGGCAATGTGTGGGGCGGGTTCAGATCACAAGCGTAGGGGGGCGTCATTTATAGAGAGAAGATAGCGTCAAGCTTTCCAGCGATGAGCGAGCGGGGATTGCGGAGAGATGTCAGATGGGAGCGCGATCCGCGTGAGGCACGCGAGAGGAGGCGGTAGCCATTGGATCGCAGCGGGTTGGCGCGGCAAGAACGGAAGGGCGGGAGTAGCGGAGGAGGAGGCTGCCCGTGCATGCATGGTGATTAAATGATGATGAAAGCGTTGGACTGGGAGAGAATTCAAGGAGCCCATAATTTAAGGAGTTACGACATCAATTTGTCCGGCTTCCAAAGGGTCAGACTTGTGATTGATTCCCACACGAATTGATGCCTTTGCATGTGCATTGGGAATTGATTTCCCTTCATATACGGTTAATTAAGTTTCCTTCCCTCCATGTACGATTAATTCAGTTTCCTTCTTTTATTTGATAAGTTTCCCAACAATTAGTACTATTCTCTCCAATCACTCCAGGCAGTTCCATAGGACGTGGGATTTTTTGCACTGATTACATTATAGTTTATTTCCTAATTATACTACTGTGAATCACATCATATCTTTCACTGAGATACTGAATCGTGGGAGCCGTTGGATAGGCATATTAGACAAGAGAAAAAAGATAGCTCATGTATTGGATAGTTGTATGTGACAGATATGTATGCGAGCACTGCAAATCAGAAACGTGTGAATGGTGTCCTCTGTAGATGCAAGCAAAAATGGCTCCAGGAGCACTGCAAGGCCACAAGGTGCTTCCATGATTTTGCTTTCACATGCATGTATACGATACGAGCATTTGATTATCCACAATATTTGCTTGTTGATTAAGATCAATCTCAAGCGCCATGACAAATTCATCAAAACTAAAAAAGATTGGCTACATATACAAGCTCCAAAAAATTCATCCCTAGAAGCACGATCATCCATCAGCTACAACCAAACCCAACACTACAGTTTTGTACATGCAGGATCATCTTTACCAAAAGACTCCCTCGCCAACAGGTTAAAACAACTCCCACCACCCGATGGTACCAAAAAAAGGGCAAAGCATCCAACTCCAGTGCTCAGCTCAGCTCAACAACACCGACAAAGGGCTTCGATATGTTTTCGACAGTTGGTGATGAGGCCACAAAAGAGTCGCTTCGTTCGTCTTGGCCGAGGGCTCCATAGAATCCTTCATTGCTGCTGTACAAACATGACATGGTACAGGGGTCAGTATCATGCATAATGGGTTCGTTCCTGCTAGTCCACAATGCCCAAAATGACAAACCTCAAGAAAAACTAGGCATGCAAATTTGGAACTTTTTTTAGTGTACCCTCCAACCCTCTTTAGTTCAATCAAATGAACTAAAAATTCAGAAATAATGTAAATTCTGAGAAGTTAGTTCATTTAGTTGAACTAAGGATGGTCGGAGGGTAACCTCAAGGTTCCAAATCTGTATCGCTAAGAAAAACAGTGCAATCACATTTTGTCCAGCAGGGCAGCAAGCTAAGAAACACAAACCAAATCATACACTTTGCTCCATAATAGAGAAATGCAGCATTTTCATTAGTTGGGGGGCTTAGTTTTCGCATTTTGAATCCGATTTAAGCCTTTTGCTATACAATCAGTGGCACTTGGAAATAGTATAAACCAAGCCAGCTCATAGGCGAAAAATTGCTTCTTCGAGGCCACCAGATCGGTGCTAGAATGAAGATTAAGCCATCTACATCAGCTAGTTCGTCGCTAATGTCAGAACCAACAAAACAAGAAATTTCTAGAGTTAAACCTAAGGTTTCATATAGGGACTCAGCACAGGATCATCTCATAATTTTAAAGATCCGCACGCACAAGAGACATAGGAGTCGAACAATCTTATCACTTCTGTAAAACGATGACACTAATTATTATACCAGAAGCCTGATAGGAACAAACGTTTGTACCAGTCGGAAAAAAGAGCACCGACACACTAGAACTTGCCATAACGCAATGGCCAGCATAAGACTCACCACGACGCGATGGCCATGGGCACACAAGCGCACTAGAGAAATCAGAGCGGAGAGGAACAGAGGGGGCTTACCTACGTCAGAGAGGAATGGAGATTTGTGACAGCTGGTTGATTTTTGCCTTGAGGCTCTCTGAAATTGTGCTCATTGCAAAGGGAATTTTTGCCTTGGAGTGAATCCATCCTTTGGCTTGAAACACCTACATGAGAAAACACATCCAGATTACAAAAAGTTGGCCGGTTGCAACCTACTACAAAGTGAAATCTGCTCACTCAACACAAGAAAAATTGACAAGGGCATAGTTGGAGGCTTGCTGCACACAAACCAACATAACTATTTGATAACCCATGGAAAATGAAGGTAGTACAGGTGAACACACAACTCAAAAGAGAACATGGAATGATCACCAACTATTGCTATTAAGGATCACGAAGATCCCTAGCCAGGAAATTCAATCAAGAACAAAGCAACATGCTATCACATTTCTCTTTGATAACCCATATCATCATAACCTAAAGAACTCAAGCCTTCTTAATCAAAATGTGTACATAACTCATAGATGAATCTCAATATTTTTGTGTGTATGTTCTAATCCCAGATAACATGATTGGATTCATCCCAAATTGACGAGAAAATATATGGAATCTCAGATGGAGTGTCGTCGTCAATTACATAAAAACAACAATTAAGGGGCACTCGATAATGAACTTTCCAAAGTTTCACCCAGTCGACTCATCATGATAAAAGTAATTCTGACATGATTAAGAGGACAAAATTATACCTTACATGCCAAGTTGTTGTCCATGATCTTCTTGCAATTGCTTTCTTGTATGAAAGGGAAGCATCAAAACTTTGTTCCAGCAGACAAAATAGTAGAGAGCTCTCAAATGTCCTTAAGATACGTCAAAGAATTAGCTACAATATCCAGTAAGAGATCCAGCAAGCTATATCATAGGCAGACAAAAGAATATACCACTCCTTGCATATTTGCAAGACAATTACCATGTGCTAAACGGTTTGTGACAGCCGGTTGATTTTGCCTTGATTTCCTCGGGTCTCTCTGAATTTGTATTGCTTGCAGAGTATACCCTCGGAGTGAAGTCCTTCGGCTTGAAAGCATGGAAAGTGTTGCAGGAGAAATACAGTCAGGTTAAAGTTGGCAGTCACACTCACTCGGTACTAGAAGGATTGAAAGAGCTTGTATACCCATTCGCAACACACACCAATGAGAATGCCTTGCTGTACTGTATGGCCATCATGGGCATGGTTGGGGCCTTGCTGCACACAAGAAGATCATAACTATTAGGTAAGGTTTGGAACGTGACTAGCTAAAAAAATAAGCAACCAAAAGAACCACTGTTGTGTGTTGGAAGGTAGAAACACTAACTTGTCCATCATGCTCACTTAACAAAGGATTGACTGAGTAGTAGCGTTGGCCCAATCTTGTGTATGAAGGCCAAGAAATCAGTGCATCTGTTAGTTCAACCTTTAATTTACATACATACATACATATATATAATTAACGAAAGAAGAAAAGCGGTAACTCAACGTTCAAAACAGAGTAGCCCTAAAGAAATCACTTCTCGTAATTTCCATTGTCAGTTTCGTTTCAGTCTCATAAATGGTGATTGTTTTCATTTCCATGCTTCATGACAAAAAAACACTCGACGATTCGTCCCAACACAAGCAACAACATAGAGACTAGTACTGAAAAAAGGGCGGGGAGCTAGAACAACACAACACCTTAATCTTTGTCAATTAGCATCCTACTGGACAAAAGAAAAGCATGATATATTTCGATTCTGACACAAGCAGAATGAAAAAAAAACTCGGCCATTCATGGTACCAACGGCTGGGCATTAACAAACTTACACAGTTTCTTGCTTTTTCTAAAGCTATGCATTATTTGGAGCTCATAGATGGAACCACAATTTGTAGTGTCCCAGAGAGAATTAATTTATCTGCTATGACAATTTATGCTTCGGGATTTCAACATGATTCAAGTGATCAGTATTTATGTTTTGAACCATTTCTACACGAGAGGAACACAAATGAAGCTAATTTATAAGGTAGAGATCACAATCATGTCCACCTAAACGGACCACCAAATGGAATCAGATTAACATACATGTGCCCTTGCTGGACTGTTTGATTCATCTATCGTATGTTTATATACAGTACAGGGTCGGACCTGAACCCAAGCTATCATGGTCAACTATATATAGTAGATACGTATGTGCACGTGCTTGCCAAAAACTAACAACGCCTTACTATCTTGATCGGCCGGGCAAGAAGGCAGAAATTCCCATCAAGTTTATGCAAGCACAGTAATGTAATGGACGTCGTCGGCGAGGATGCCGCGACATTTGCCGGTGTGGAGCAGATGAAGAGGAGGATAGCCACGGCGGAGACAAGGGCAGCCGCGGAGCGCCCCCAATCTACGAGTGACACAGAGTTGTCGGTGATACGAAAAACTCTACCATCATCTTTGGTCTCACAGGGTAATCAAAACAGTACAAACATAAGCAAAACTAGCTCTGGATGAATGCACAGGCAAGAACAATGTATTTTCTTATTAGAGAAGAACTAGACCACAATAATACACTCATTCAAGATCTTCAACTATGCAGAAGTAAACCCTGGAAAAACAATCTAAGATACAACATAAAATGGGGAGCATCCAACATCAAAGACCATATGAAATGAGCCATTTGACCGTCTTTGGCTTATTGTGATTGTGATTAACTAGCTGATCATATTTAGTATCATAGCAACGTAAAGCCTACCTATGGACCACACTAATAGCCAAGACAAGAATATGAGCTACAACAAATTAGATATTCGTAAGCCTTAACAAAACATTAATGGTTGCAATGAACCATGCCAAGATATGCAAGCAAAAGGGAAAATTATTGGCAGATGACCACAGGCCCAGAACAATATGAAGCTTGGTTCCATGGCTGGCACTAAGGCCATGAACCAAAAGTGGGAGAACTGAGGGAAGGAGAAGAGTCTTCTTACCACCACGCGCCCATATCCGTCGGCGGCAGCACCCGAGGACGGCGACGGCTTCCCAGACTGGTCTAAGGCATCATTCTCCTTGGCACCCACGAGATGTACCTGCACGTGCAACCTTGACTAAATTCCAACACTGTTTAGTCAGACGAGAAGTGCACACTAGGTGATTACATGCTGGAGTCTTACCTTCTTTTAGCCATATATATTGTGGAGCAGAGGAGGAGGATGTGGCACTGCAGAGACGAAGGCGGCAGCTGAGCGTCCCCAATCAACTAGTGACACAGAGTTGTCGGTGACACAAAAAACTCTACCATGGCAATCAAACATTACACACATAAGCAAAACTAGCTTCAGTTGAATGCACAACCAAGAACAAGATAGTATGTTCTTATTAGAGAAGAACAAGACCACAATGAAACACTCATTCATGATCTGCAACTATGCAAAAGGCAAGCAGTTGGTGATTTTGGAAGGAAATAGTTACTCATAAGGACAACTCAAACTCTTGGGCCAGATTAGACATGTAAGTGTGCATGAATCAAAGAGGGATTCATTAACTGCACAGAGCAGTTACGCATAACTATTTGGAAATAATGGACTATGTTCTATTCATTTAAGTGATTGACGTTTCATTCATGATCAATTCTCCATCTTCCAACCACCCCCTCTCATAAGAAAAAAGTAATACATTAATAGTACTGGATCCATATCTATGGCCTCGTCGTCGACCTATAGAACACGTTCGTGCATGGATACAGAGTAGCAGCAACAACAGCAGAAAGAGTAGCCTAGGTGGTTGAGCAGCGGATGAGTTGTTGAGTCTAACTCCTCTTATACAAATTAAGCTCAACTCGTGCTAATTGGAGGAAGTCCATTTGGTGGGAGACAGCAGCGGGAAGCCCTCTCACCGTTGCAATTAATGGAGCACGCCAACTGCTCTGAATTTACTGGAGACACGTCGTTTCTGTACCAAAGGAAAGGTACTCAAGAAAACAAGCTGATGGAAGTGGGATTCGGTCTATAGAGCATCCGTTCCATGCTAAACAGAAGACAAATAATTCAAATACAATAGCAATCACAGTATCCAATTAAGGCTGGAATTACAACTCTAAGCAATCCTCAAGCTAGAAAAAATAAGCACAAGACAGTGACTAGAACAGCAACAGTAAAGCCTAGGAAAAAAATGGGGATTTCAGGAAACAATGCAACTGGCTGCAGTTAGGGCATCCAGAGACCATGCAGAACGAGGCAATTGCGCGGAGTTGAGCCTAATTGGACATAGCCGTGGCACCAAGGCCGAGAAACTAGCTTTGGATGAATGCACAAGCAAGAACAAGATATGTTCTTATTGTAGAAGAACTAGACCACAATATATAGAATACTCATTCTTGATCTGCAAGTATGCAAAAGGCAAGCACTCACAAGTACTCGGTGATTTCTGAAGAAAATAGTTACACATAAGACACCATTGTTATCAGTTATTCTCAACAGCCGAATCATAGCTTTGGTACTTGAACCCTCAAGATAGAGTATTTGTGACTTGTTGGTTTCCCATAGAAAGTTCATGCATGTCCAAGTTATGATACTGAAAGAAACAGCAGCCATGATAAGATTTTCTCTGCATGCTTACTCATAGAAGATTTCTCACAGGCGCCCCATCTGTTACATGGCGGATTACAAGCAACCCAAACTCTGCAAATGCATAATCCCAATCTCAGCTGAAACTCTACCCAACTAGAATTGCATTACAAACATCAAATAGCAATATCACTGTTCATTGCACGAAAACTAATTTCCCTACTCTAGCGATGTCAGTCGATGCATCGGAACTGTTCCTATCAGTCTGCAGACGAAAAAAAATCTGACCTCTGAATTTTAGCTACTTAACTATAGGACACGTCCGTGGATGATAGAGAGTAGCAGCAGCAACCAAAAGAGTAGCTTAGATAGTTGAGGAGCGGATGAATCGTCGAGTCTAACTCCTCTTATACAAATTAAGCTCAACTCGTGCTAATTGGAAACAACAGGAAGTCCATTTCGTCAGAGACAAGAGCGGGAAGTCCTCTCGCCGCCAACTGCTCTGAATCTACTGGAGACATGTCGTCCTGTTGGTTTGTGTGTACACAAAAAAACAAGCTGACGGAAGTGGGAAACAGATATATATATATATATATATATATATATATATATATATATATATATATGTGTGTGTGTCTGCCTATACACGCAACAACGAATACAACATTTTTTTTCAGAACATCTGAACCCGGGTGTCAAAGCGCCCCTCCCCCAAAGATGCTAAACCCGGGTGAATAGAGCATCCGAGGTTGATGCTAAACAGCACTACAGCAGACCTTTCAAGAGTCAAATACTGGCAATCATATAATAGTATCCACTTAAGACATGAATGAATTTACAACTCTAAGCAAAAGCCTTAAGCTGTAAAAAATAAGCACGAGACAGTGACTAGAACAGCAACGGTGAACCCTAGAAAATAAATAAAATTGAGGATTTTACTTTAGGGAAACCAAGCAAGCAATTAGGGCAATTATAATTGAGCCTAAACAGCGCCCAATTGAGCCTAATTGGTCATGGCCGTGGCACCAAGCAGGCGACGAGGTGAGAGAAATTGGAGGCGAGGGGCAGAGAGAAGGAGAGGGAGAGGAGACCTTCCTTGAAGGGCTCCATTCCATGGCGTGGTCGTCGTCGAGAGCGGCCCAGCTCTGTCCTCGCGCACGTGGAAGAGCGGCGTCGGAGGGCAGCGACAACACGACCGCGTGTCCGACGGCAGGGCACGGCTGCGTGTGCCGCCCCCTCCTCCTCTCCAGACGCACTAGCGTGAAGAAGGCGGAGTCTTGGGCGGCCGGGCACACCGAGCACCCCGAGCGCGGATCCTGGAGCCTCACTTGGTCGCGGCCGGCAGGACGAGCAGATCGGGGAGCGGGAGCGCCGCCGACTCACCGGCTCCATCCGGAAGCGCGAGCGCCGAGGAAGCGAAGGGGATGGCGGGTTGGGTGAGAGGGAGGCGGAGGAAGGCGAGGGGCGGCGGCGGCGCATCGGAGTCGGAGATGGGGGCAGCGGTGGCGGCGACGCGTCGGGAGAGGAGAGGAGAGGAGACATCTCGATGCGGGGTGCCTCCCTTTTTTTTCATTTTCATTCATTTTCACTTTTTTGAACCCTGAGTTGACAGCGCTAGTTTTGGCACCAAATTTTCAGACGAAATCTCGTTTCGGTGATTGACGGTCAAAATTCCCGATTTATTATAACAATGGGTTGACACGCCTCATCTTTATGTCCGCTGCATTGCTAGTAACACGGACAAACACGCCTATGATCGCTTGTGGCCGATTTGGTACGTGGCCGGCAAGCCCGGGCCTTCCTATATCCGCCCTAAATTTGGGTTGGGTATGAAGGATGCCGTTTAGCCACGACGTTTGAGGCCGTTATTTGTTCGGTCGGTGACCGGGCCGTCCGTCCAAACGTTTAAGGCGGGTATGAGGCGCCCGGATCGATAGATGCTTTAACAGAAATAAGCAATCAATCGATGGAAGAGTGAGATGCATTAATTAATTAATTATTAGTACAATTTTTTTAAGTATCAATTACAAATTACAATCAGTGCAAGCACCACGCTCAACACGTGCAGTTTTTCTTCTTCTTTTTTCTTTGCGGAGAGCCTTGATTACGGGTACTAGCGGGGGTAAAAAATAAAACAAGATTCGACGCGTTCTCGTATCGGTCCTCAACTCAAACGACCGGTAGGATCGGACAAACACGCCTGGGTGCCACAATCAATCGGCCGGATCGACCTCAACTCATTGTTACGTATGGGTTGTGAATCCTCGACTTGACATCAACCTAGCGATATAATTTAGCGCCGCCCTCCGTCGACACATGACGTGTGGGTCCTACATGTTTGTTTAACCGCCAGCACGTGCTGCCGCGCGCGTCAATCCCACATGTCACTACCAGAGCCCAGTATTGTGCGGCAGCGCGCGGGAGGCGGGACGAAGGAGGTCGCGGGTGGAGAGGTCGTTGGCTATCCAAATGCACCGGCGGAGGAGAAAGAGAGAGGGATGATGGCCTGTTTGCTTTGCGTGCACCAATATATACTAGTTGTTGGTGGAGCTCCTCGGGCCACACGTGACCTCTCATGCCCGATGAATGACCCGCGGCAACAACGACGACGATATCCCGTGACCGACAGGAGGCGTCGGCGCACACGCGCGCGAGTTGCGGATGGTGGGCGGATGAAGAGAACGGTTGGGAAAGAAAAAGGAAAATGATTTGTGGTCGAACTAACTGTGCAAACGTTGGATGGAGCACAATCGAGTCCCTGCCGAGACCGCTGGCGACGGCGCAAGTAACAGGTGGTCGCCTACGTACAGGGAGTTTACAGAGATTAGGTTTAGAATAGAGTTTAGTCCGGTTTGTATGAAAAATGTAATAAATTTCGTACGGTGGTTTATATGAAACGAAAACAAAAAGACTGTAATGAATTTCGTCGGTTTATATATATGTAGAAAACTCCACCGTGTTTGCATGAATTTTGTCCGGTTAGTTGAAAGAGTGGATGAAATATATGGGGGCAGCGTTGGATGGCCGGCTCCTGCAACAGCGTGCGCGGACGGGTGCCCGAGCGAATTTGGTGCTGCAACTAAGCAATCTTTTTTTATGAAGTGTGCAACTAAGCAATAAGCTTGGATGGGAAGATTGAGATGAGGCGGAGTGATTTTGTTTATTACTGTTTTTTGAGAAAGTCGTGCATCATGCATATGCCTCGTGAATGTTAAAAAACAAATATACGTACGGTCAGTTCTGGCCTTCCCTTGATTCGATCGACGCGTGACGTGGTTTTTTTTTTCCTTGTTTGCGGAGAGCGCGCGCCTTAATTACGACAATAATATATATATATATATATATATATATAAATATATATATATATATATATATAGTGATACTATTCATCACCCAGGGTGCAGAATAAGTTATTCTTCACCCGAGGTAATCTTACGATCATTTCATAATTAAATTACGTTTGGAATTCAAATAGTTACATTCCTATTGATTCGCTACGTAAAATTTAGTATAAGAAAATAAGAATATAGGTCATAAGACAAGAAAATTTGCAGTTTATGTGTATTTTCCACTATGTTTTTACGTTTGTAATTTTACATAACATGAAATATTTTTTACAATGATTATATATTTTCTTACGGTCTCTTTTTACGTCGGAAATAAGACAAAACTTACGGAACGTAAAATTACGATGTATTGATGGTAAAATAGAGGGGGTGAAGAATAACTATTCCTCACCCATGGTGACGAATAGCGCGACCCATATATATATATATATATATAGGACAATTCCATGACCGACTTCATTTTCTTATGGTGAATTGGAGCGGTGCCACATTCGGGATGATGAGTAGTACGTCTGATGTGTGGACATGGTAGTGAGTCGTTATTTCATGCCTTCATACAGTGTGATCGTCCGCTGCTATTTTCGAATGCTGCGAAGGAATTCTTTCAAGTCAAGTTGCCTAAATTTCATCCAGCCACTTGGACTAGGGATTTGCTATAGCAGGCTATGCCAAATAGCGGCGGATCCCTCGCACTTTGGCCTCACTATCACGGGATCTGCCTCGTCTCTTGTGGCCTTAGGGCCATTGATGCGCGGTGGATCCTACCCTTTGTCGTTGAGAGGGCTCATGCTTCATTTTAGGTGTTTTTTTGGTCTGTTTGGTGTTTGTATCCTGCTCAGGAAGACAAGACAACGGCATCTAACAACTCCCTATCAGGAATGCCAATAAAATTAATTGCCTCATTACATAGAGGTGATGTCAACACACTACGTTGGGCAAATCCTTATGCCCACGCCCTAACAACCCTGCACGTGTTAGAGCTCTGCTGCCTTCTTTTCTTCTCTGCCCTAATTCTCTATCAGAGTTTCCGGTGGTAGCCTCCGCCTGCCAGGTAATGAACATGCAACCAAATGATTCAAAAGAAATTTTTATTACAATATATATGCCCGACCAACATATGAAGAATCCCGACAACAAGATATGTGTCTGAGACAAACACGATGCCACTTGTGGTTCAACAGGAAACAAAAAAACCCTCTTAATTAAGATATAAGCTACAAATAGGAGTGTTCTCATAAGAACTAAAAAGGGATCCCGAACAATGCCTCTGTTAAGTTTTCTTTGAAATCGCCCTACCCCTTTGTTGTTGTTCATTTCTTTATTTGTCTTGGATACCATGGGAGAGATCCCGACGCGGAGTACCAAAGAGAAAAAGACATCGAATGCTTATAAGAGCTCAAGGAAGGACGAACGGGGACATCATCGAAGTATGTCTTCTCCAAGGTAGAGGATCTCAACATTGAGGAGGTAGGAGCATTTCCAATATCTCCCGTGAGTACAGACAAAAATTTCACATAGGTTTTTATATGAGCATACCGGCACATGTGGGCCACCACCATGATATCCATTACGGCATTATCACTATCTCAATAAATATACTTCTCATCCCAAATCAATCTAGATCATGTCCACTTTGATTGTGCCAACGACAATGAGGAGATCGTCTGTGAGTAGGGTCAACGATTAGGCGAAGATGGAAAGGATTGTGTTGCTCAAAAGTAGAGGTGGCCCATTTAGGGACCACTTAGTAGTAGTAGTGCAGGTCTTACACCCCTGCGCTACTGCCACCCCTGCGCTACTACTACTGCATAACTCGGGGGCACGACGGGGACCACTTAGTACTTACGCAGATTGTACACCCCTGCGCTACTGCCACCCCTGCACTACGACTACGCCTCCACCTGTAGCGCACAGTTTGCTCCCGCGCTACTACTAAGTAGCAGTAGCGTGGGTCAAATAAGTGGCGCCACTACTAAGTGGTTACCTAAAGGGTTTTCCCTAATAGTGGATCTTCTTGATGATCATCTGGATGTTCATTGGAAGAAAGGCTTGTTAATAATTCACAATATTCATTGTTGTGGTGGAAGACTTAATAAATTCACCTCACTCTCTAAGCAAGTTGTTGGGTCTGAGTGCCCCTTCTCTAGACAGCCAATTATCCTTGGATCTGTCCCTCGATACGTTTGATAATGCCTTGTGTCAAAGTATCCCATCCGTCCAACATGGCCCTCTGAATTTGTGTAGGATTATTACTCAAACTAGTTGAAAGGAAAATTTTCCTTGCCAAATATTCTGCTAGCTTAATGTTTGTGTAGATTGAATATCCAAACTAATTTTCGAGAACAGAACATTTTGTATATAATGCATAATTTCTATTTGATCTTCTGAATCTTCTTATGTACACTACCTTTATTAAGTCTTAATTACCTTATGTATTCCGTAACATATAACATGAGCGATAGGGGTAAATGGCACATGAATGGGTCTATATCATTTATAATTAACCGCCAGATCAATATATTTGTATCCCCGCTTTATGTTATAAAGCAAACATCTTCACATACATTCGGACAAACCGATACAACACACACCACCACCACACACAACACACACCCAAGACATGATACAAAAGGTGTCGGGCACCGTCCCCCAATGCCACCGCCTACCAAGCTAACCAAAGATGACGAAGGATAACCGCTTGGAGAGGACGGAGAACTCCGTAAAGAAACGAGGAGGGGTGAGACCGACATGACTGAGCAGTGACACCAAGATAGTGCCTCCTAGAAGGGTACGCCCATGGATATCCGCCACCGCCCGATCCGTATGTCAAGTTTTCACGTGGAGTCACATGCGAGGGGCCGAGAGCACCACCACGGCGCCTTCATGAAGGATACGACGTCCACGGCCTCCACCGCCGTCGACCAGTACAAGAAATGGGCAAGTGATGAACTCCGGCACTCGCACCCCTTCGACATACCCTAGCTCTGCCAACAAGCCGCAACCAAGCCCCCCACAAGGCCATGGTTGCCCGCCCACACCCGAGACGTAGGTTCTGCCCACGTACGCCACGTATCCCGTCGCCTGGGCTGCCGCCCAACATCCAGACACCCTCAAGATCATCCAAAAGAATCAGCTTTGGACCAAGGGGACACCCTAGACCGACAAACTGCATAATGTTTCCCGCCTTGAAGATCGCCGATGCTACAACCACCCGCATGCATCCAGGGAAAGGCGGAGGTGGGGGAGCAGACGCATCCAGACCGGCACACCCATGTGCTAGTGACGGGGGGCCGAGCACGTCGGCGCCGCCCATCCCTCCAGCCCAATCTCTCCCCCCAGACACAGCCCCCCTGCCGCCCCGCCTTGGCGTCTAGTGCAGAGCCATGCAAGGCCACCGCACAGCCCCATCAACTGACAAGTAGGGCCCGCCAGGACCGCCACCAACCCCTGAGGAAGCTTACCGGGGAGTCCAACCGCGCTGTCGTCGCCATCCGGCCGACAAGACGCCTGGAAACCGTGCAACCCAAAGTGTGCGTTATTTTCCAAACAGAAGAAAAATGTGTATCATTCATAAACCAGTGCCCAAAATCCCTTTTTAGTGCATACAACAATGGGCAAGCACATCCAAATAAAGATATGATAAAGTATCCTCTATTTTATTTTATGCTTTTGAAGAAATAAACAAAAGTGAAATCAAAAGAACCATGTGTCCTAAACAGATTCAGAAGCCGCAACATGAAACCCACAAGAATATATGAGCAAAGAAATGCGTCATTATCTTCTGCATACAATGGCTGATACAAACTAAACTTACGAAAGCAGTATTAGATAGTGGAGCAACATGTCTGGTCTCTGTGTGCATCATTAGCTAGTTTAGCCTGCAAGTCTAACAACCAAGAGGGAGTCTCGCGCCTCGACACACGAGCCATCATTCTCCTTCTGTGAGTGAATAAAAGGGGAAGAACGAAAGCAGTAAAGTCACGTAAAGTTTGAGAAACACGAAACCCTCTTCTTCACCTCGTGTTTGTTAGATTTGAAACCTTAGCTTATGAGGAGCATTTGAAGAATTGTCAATGAAGTTTAATCATTTGTTGACCATACAACGGTAATAACTCAACGTCAACCTTCCACTGGTTCACTGTGAGAAAAATATACCTCTTTGTGAAATCAGTTAGTGATGTTCATAGAATGTCTGAAACAACAACTGAAGTCATGTCTGTGAGAACACAGGTGGAAAACTGAAAGATTAAGCCTTGCATAACATAAATAAGCAGAAGGTGAGTTATAACAACATTTTCGGCCAAGCCTTCTTGACAAAAAAATTCAGGTAAGTTCTTTGACCTGTCTCAATCATCCTGCTATATATCATGAAGGTTGATCACTATAGGTATTTCTTAAATGATAAGCTTGGCACTTGTGAGTATTAAGCTGAAAATAATCTACCTATGTGAAGAGAACTTGGACTAGGTGTCACTAAAGACAACTCTACAATTTAAGCCCCCATAGCATTCTGTTAAAGTTACTAATAGTGCGAGTTCAGACAAAACTGCAGTGTTTAAAACTTTCAGAAAAATTATACAGACTAAATGTACAGCAAAACAATAAAAATACTCTAGAGAAAGTAAGTGGATTTAATTTGACATATCAGTTTAGAATAGTACTTGGCATTCACTCCAGAGATCAAGTGACCCACATAATGTCTCAGGACCGAACATGACTAACAAAAGCATGCATGAATAATGTATTTTATTAACACAAATGGAAATTTCGACTAACTAGCATCATTGCAGTAATCAGCCCACAACAAACTCGTAATACAGTGCCAGAAAACAAAATTAGACAAGGTTCACTTCTCCTACATCTTTGTTGCATGCTCATGTAGTTAAATTTTCAGAAACACGCAAAGCCTAACATTGCATATACACCATAAAAAGTTGATACAATACAAGCACCTACAACTTGCCGATCCCAAAGGGCCCGATGACCTCGGTGAGCTTGTCCATGGGGGTACTGTTGGGGAACGTAGTAATTTCAAAAAAATTCCTACGCACACGCAAGATCATGGTGATGACATAGCAACGAGAGGGAAGAGTGTTCGTCCACGTACCCTCGTAGACCGTAAGCGGAAACATTATCACAACGCGGTTGATGTAGTCGTACGTCTTCACGATCCGACCGATCCAAGCACCGAACGTACGGAGCCTCCGAGTTCAGCACACGTTCAGCTCGATGACGATCTCCGGCCCTCCGATCCAGCAAAGGCTCCGGAGATGAGTTCCGTCAGCATGACGGCGTGGTGACGATGATGATGTTCTACCGGTGCAGGGCTTCGCCTAAACTCCGCGACGATATGACCGAGGTGGAATATGGTGGAAGGGGGCACCGCACACGGCTAAGGAACGATCCGTAGATCAACTTGTGTGTCCATGGGGTGCCCCCTACCCCCGTATATAAAGGAGAGGAGGAGGGGAGGGCCGGCCCTCTTCTATGGCGCGCCCTGGGGAGTCCTACTCCCACCGGGAGTAGGATTCCCCCTTTCGTAGTCCAACTAGGAGTCCTTCCATGTATTAGGAGTAGGAGACAAGGAAGGGGAAGAGAGAAGGGAAGGAAGGAGGGGGTGCAGCCCCTCCCCCTAGTACAATTCGGACTAGGCCATTGGGGGGCGCGCGGCCTGCCCTAGGCAGCCCCTCTCTCTTTGCCGCAGGGCCCAATAAGGCCCAATACTTCTCCCCGGTGAATTCCCGTAACTCTCTGGTACTCCGAAAAATACCTGAATCACTCGGAACCTTTCCGAACTCCGAATATAGTCGTCCAATATATCGATCTTTACGTCTCGACCATTTCGAGACTCCTCGTCATGTCCCCGATCTCATCCGGGACTCCGAACTCCTTCGGTACATCAAAACTCATAAACTCATAATATAATTGTCATCGAAACCTTAAGCGTGCGGACCCTACGGGTTCGAGAACTATGTAGACATGACCTAGAACTATTCTCGGTCAATAACCAATAGCGGGACCTGGATGCCCATATTGGCTCCTACATATTCTACGAAGATCTTTATCGGTCAAACTGCATAACAACATACGTTGTTCCCTTTGTCATCGGTATGTTACTTGCTCGAGATTCGATCGTCGGCATCCAATACCTAGTTCAATATCGTCACCGGCAAGTCTCTTTACTCGTTCTGTAATGCTTCATCCTGTAACCAACTCATTGGTCACATTGCTTGCAAGGCTTATAATGATGTGCATTACCGAGAGGGCCCAGAGATACCTCTCTGACAATCGGAGTGACAAAACCTAATCTCGAAATACGCCAACTCAACATGTACCTTCGGAGACACCTGTAGTACTCCTTTATAATCACCCAGTTACGTTGTGACGTTTGGTAGTACCCAAAGTGTTCCTCCGGTAAACGGGAGTTGCATAATCTCATAGTTACAGGAACATGTATAAGTCATGAAGAAAGCAATAGCAACATACTAAACGATCAAGTGCTATGCTAACGGAATGGGTCAAGTCAATCACATCATTCTCCTAATGATGTGATCCTGTTAATCAAATGACAACTCTTTTGTCCATGGCTAGGAAACATAACCATCTCTGATAAACGAGCTAGTCAAGTAGAGGCATACTAGTGACACTATGTTTGTCTATGTATTCACACATGTATTATGTTTCCGGTTAATACAATTCTAGCATGAATAATAAACATTTATCATGAAATAAGGAAATAAATAATAACTTTATTATTGCCTCTAGGGCATATTTCCTTCAGTCTCCCACTTGCACTAGAGTCAATAATCTAGTTCACATCGCCATGTGATTTAACACCAATATCCATATCTGTATATGATTAACACCCATAGTTCACATCATCATGTGACCAACATCCAAAGGGTTTACTAGAGTCAATAATCTAGTTCACATTGCTATGTGATTAACGCCCAAAGAGTACTAAGGTGTGATCATGTTTTGCTCGTGAGAGAAGCTTAGTCAACGGGTCTATCACATTCAGAGCCGTATGTATTTTGCAAATATTTTATGTCCACAATGCTCTGCACGGAGCTACTCTAGCTAATTGCTCCCACTTTCAATATGTATCCAGGTTGAGACTTAGAGTCATCTGGATCAGTGTAAAAGTTTGCACTGATGTAACTTTTACAACAAACTCTTTTATCACCTCCATAATCGAGAAACATCTCCTTAGTTCTTACTAAGGATATTCTTGACCAATGTCTAGTGATCTACTCCTATATCACTATTGTACTCCCTTGCCAAATTCAGAGCAAGGTATACAATAGGTCAGGTACATAGCATAGCATACTTTATAGAACCTATGACTAAGGCATAGGGAATGACTTTTCATTCTCTTTCTATTATCTGCTGTGGTCGGGATTTGAGTCTTACTCAATTTCATACCTTTGCAACACAGGCAAGAACTCTTTCTTTGACTGTTCCATTTTGAACTATTTCAAAATCTTGCCAAGGTTTGTACTCATTGAAAATCTTATCAAGCGTCTTGATCTATCTCAATAGATCTTGATGCTCAATATGTAAGTAGCTTTTACTGAGGTCTTTTCTTTTTAAAGAACTCCTTTAAAACACTCCTTTATGCTTTGCAGAAAAATTCTACATCATTTCTGATCAACAATATGTCACTCACATATACTAATCAGAAAGGTTGTAGTGCTCCCACTCACTTTATTGTAAATACAGGCTTCATCGTAAGTCCATATAAAACTATATGCTTTGATCAACTTATCAAAGCGTATATTCCAACTCCGAGATGCTTGCACCAGTCCATAGATGGATCGCTGGAGCTTGCACATTTTGTTAGCACCTTTAGGATTGACAAAACCTTCTGGTTGCATCATATACAACTCTTCTTTAATAAATCCATTAAGGAATGCAGTTTTGACATCCATTTGCCAGATTTCATAAAATGTGGCAATTGCTAACATGATTCAGACAGACTTAAGCATTGATACGAGTGAGAAAATCTCATCGTATTCAACACCTTGAACTTGTTGAAAACCTTTCGCAACAAGTCGAGCTTGGTAGATAGTAACACTACTATCAGTGGCCGTCTTCCTCTTGAAGATCCATTCATTTAACATGGCTTGCTGATCATCGAGCAACTCAATCAAAGTCCATACTTTGTTCTCATACATGGATCATATCTCAGATTTTATGGCCTCAAGCCATTTCGCGGAATATGGGCTCATCATCGCTTCCTCATAGTTCGTAGGTTCATCATGGTCTAGTAACATGACTTTCAGAACATGATTACTACACCATTCTGGTGCGGATCTCTGGAAGACCTACGAGGTTCTGTAGTAACTTGATCTGAAGTTTCATGATCATCATCATTAGCTTCCTCACTAATTGGTGTAGCAATCACTGGAACTGATTTCTGTGATGAACTACTTTCCAAATTCGGGAGAAGGTACAATTACCTTATCAAGCTCTACTTTCCTCCCACTCACTTCTTTCGAGAGAAACTTCTTCTCTAGAAAGGATCCATCTTAGCTACGAATAACTTGCCTTCGGATCTGTGATAGAAGGTGTACCCAATAGTTACCTTTGGGTATTCTATGAAGACGCACTTCTCCGATTTGGGTTCAAGCTTATCAGGTTGAAACTTTTTCACATAAGCATCGCAGCCCCAAACTTTAAGAAACGACAACTTTTGGTTTCTCGCCAAACCACAGTTCATAAGGCGTCGTCTCAACGGATTTCGATGGTGCCCTATTTAAAGTGAATGCAGCTGTCTCTAATGCATAACCCCAAAATGATAGTGGTAAATCGGTAAGAGACATCATAGATCGCACCATATCAAATAAAGTGCGGTTACGACGTTCGGACACACCATAACGTTGTGGTGTTCCAGGTGGCGTGAGCTGTGAAACTATTCCACATTATTTTAATTGAAGACCAAACTCGTAACTCAAATATTCATCTCCATGATCAGATCGCAGAAACGTTATTTTCTTGTTACGATGATTTTCCACTTCACTCTGAAATTCTTTGAACCTTTCAACTATTTCAGACTTATGTTTCATCAAGTAGATATACCAATATCTGCTCAAATCATCTGTGAAGGTCAGAAAATAACGATACCCGCCACGAGCCTCAACACTCATCGGATCGCATACATCAGTATGTATTATTTCCAATAAGTCAGTTGCTCGCTCCATTGTTCCGGAGAACAGAGTTTTAGTCATCTTGCCCATGAGGCATGGTTCGCAAGCATCAAGTGATTCATAATCAAGTGATTCCAAAATCCCATCAGCATGGAGTTTCTTCGTGCGCTTTACACCAATATGACCTAAACGGCAGTGCCACAAATAAGTTGCACTATCATTATTAACTCTGCATCTTTTGGCCTCGATATTATGAATATGTGTATTACTGCGATCGAGATCCAACAAACCATTTTCGTTGGTGTGTATGACCATAGAAGGTTTTATTCATGTAAACAGAACAACAATTGTTCTCTAACTTAAATGAACAACCGTATTGCAATAAACATGATCAAATCATATTCATGCTCAACGCAAACACCAAATAACACTTATTTAGGTTCAACACAAATCCCGAAAGTATAGGTGCGATGATGATCATATCAATCTTGGAACCACTTCCAACAAACATCGTCACTTCACCCTTAACTAGTCTCTGTTTATTCCGCAACTCCCGTTTCGAATTACTAATCTTAGCAACCGAACAAGTATCAAATACTCAGGGGTTACTATAAACACTAGTAAGGCACACATCAATAACCTGTATATCAAATATACACTTGTTCACTTTGCCATCCTTCTTACCCACCAAGTATTCAGGGCATTTCCGCTTCCAGTGACCATTTCCTTTGCAGTGTAAGCACTCAGTTTCAGGCTTTGGTCCAGCTTTGGTCTTCTTCACGGGAGTGACAACTTGCTTGTCATTCTACTTGAAGTTCCCTTTCTTTCCCTTTGCCCTTTTCTTGAAACTAGTGATCTTGTTAACCATCAACACTTGATTCTCTTTCTTGATTTCTACCTTCATTGATTTCAGCGTCACGAAGAGCTTGGGAATCGTTTTCGTCATCCCTTGCATACTATAGTTCATCACGAAGTTCTAGTAACTTAGTGATGGTGACTAGAGAATTCTGTCAATCACTATCTTATCTGGAAGATTAACTCCCACTTGATTCAAGCGATTGAAGTACCCAGACAATCAGAGCACATGCTCACTAGTTGAGCGATTCTCCTCCATCTTTTAGCTATAGAACTTGTTGGAGACTTCATATCTCTCAACTCGGGTATTTGCTTGAAATATTAACTTCAATTCCTGGAACATCTCATATGGTCCATGACGTTCAAAACGTCTTTGAGGTCCCGATTCTAAGCCGTTAAGCATGGTGCACTAAACTATCAAGTAGTCATCATATTGAGCTAGCCAAATGTTCATAACGTCTACATCTGCTCTTGCAATAGGTCTGTCACCTAGCGGTGCAACAAGGACATAATTCTTCTGTGCAGCAATGAGGATTAACCTCAGATCACGGATCAAATCTGCAACATTGCTACTAACATTTTTCAACACAGTTTTCTCTAGGAACATATCAAAATAAACATATGAAAGCAACAACGCGAGCTATTGATCTACAACATAATTTGCAAAATACTACTTGGACTAAGTTCATGATAAATTAAAGTTCAATTAATCATATTACTTAAGAACTCCCACTTAGACAGACATCTCTCTAGTCAACTAAGTGATCAGGTGATCCAAATCAACTAAACCATAACCGATCATCACGTGAGGTTGAGTAGTTTTCAATGGTGAACATCACTATGTTGATCATATCTACTATATGATTCACGATCGACCTTTCGGTCTCCGTGCTCCGAGGCCATATCTGCATATGCTAGGCTCGTCAAGTTTAACCTGAGTATTCCGCGTGTGCAAAACTGGCTTGCACCTGTTGTAGATTGACGTAGAGCTTATCACACCCGATCATCACGTGGTGTCTGGGCACGACGAACTTTGGCAACGGTGCATACTCAGGGAGAACACTTCTTGATAATTAGTGAGAGATCATCTTAAAATGCTACCGTCAATCAAAGCAAGAATAAGATGTATAACAGATAAACATCATATGCAATCAAAATATGTGACATGATATGGCCATGATCATCTTGCGCCTTTGATCTCCATCTCCAAAGTACTGTCATGATCTTTATCGTCACCGGCACGACACCATGATCTTCATCATCTTGATCTATATCAATGTGTCGTAACATGGTCGTCTCACCAACTATTGCTCTTGCAACTATTGCTATCGCATAGCAATAAAGTAAAGCAATTATTTGGCACTTGCATCTTATGCAACAAAGAGACAACCATAGGGCTTCTGCCAGTTGCCGATAACTTCAACAAAACATGATCATCTCATACAAAAACATATATCTCATCACGTGTTGACCATATCACATCACAACATGCCCTGCAAAAACAAGTTAGACGTCCTCTACTTTGTTGTTGCAAGTTTTACGTGGCTGCTGCGGGCTTAAGCAAGAACCAATCTCACCTACGCATCAAAACCACAACGATAGTTTGTCAAATAGACTCCGTTTTAACCTTCGCAAGGACCGGGCGTAGCCATACTTAGTTCAACTAAAGTTGGAGAAACTGACACCCGCCAGCCACCTGTGTGCAAAGCACGGCGATAGAACCAGTATCGCGTAAGCGTACGCGTAATGTCGGTCCGGGCCGCTTCATCCAACAATACCGCCGAACCAAAGTATGACATGCTGGTAGGCAGTATGACTTATATCATCCACAACTCACTTGTGTTCTACTCGTGCATATAACATCAAACCATAAAACCTAGGCTCGGATGCCACAGTTGGGGAACGTAGTAATTTCAAAAAATTTCCTACGCACACGCAAGATCATGGTGATGGCATAGCAACGAGAGGGAATAGTGTTTGTCCACGTACCCTCGTAGACCGTAAGCGGAAACGTTATCACAACGCGGTTGATGTAGTCGTACGTCTTCACGATCCGACCGATCCAAGCACCGAACGTACGGAGCATCCGAGTTCAGCACACGTTCAGCTCGATGACGATCTCCGGCCCTCCGATCAAGCAAAGGCTCCGGAGATGAGTTCCGTCAGCATGACGGCGTGGTGACGATGATGATGTTCTACCGGCGAAGGGCTTCGCCTAAACTCCGCGACGATATGACCGAGGTGGAATATGGTGGAAGGGGGCACCGCACACGGCTAAGGAACGATCTGTAGATCAACTTGTGTGTCCATGGGGTGCCCCCTACCCCCGTATATAAAGGAGTGGAGGAGGGGAGGGCCGGCCCTCTTCTATGGCGCGCCCTGGGGAGTCCTACTCCCACCGGGAGTAGGATTCCCCCTTTCCTAGTCCAACTAGGAGTCCTTCCATGTATTTGGAGTAGGAGACAAGGAAGGGGAATAGAGAAGGGAAGGAAGGAGGGTGTGCGGCCCCTCCCCCTAGTCCAATTCGGACTAGGCCATGGGGGGGCGCGCGGCCTGCCCTAGGCAGCCCCTCTCTCTTTCCCACAGGGCCCAATAAGGCCCAATACTTCTCCCCGGCGAATTCCCCTAACTCTCCGGTACTCCGAAAAATACCCGAATCACTCGGAACCTTTCCGAACTCCGAATATAGTAGTCAAATATATCGATCTTTACGTCTCGACCATTTCGAGACTCCTCGTCATGTCCCCGATCTCATCCGGGACTCCGAACTCCTTCGGTACATCAAAACTCATAAACTCATAATATAACTGTCATGGAAACCTTAAGCGTGCGGACCCTACGGGTTCGAGAACTATGTAGACATGACCTAGAACTATTCTCGGTCAATAACCAATAGCGGGACCTGAATGCCCATATTGGCTCCTACATATTCTACGAAGATCTTTATCGGTCAAACCGCATAACAACATACGTTGTTCCCTTTGTCATCGGTATGTTATTTGCTCGAGATTCGATCGTCGGTATCCAATACCTAGTTCAATATCGTCACCGGCAAGTCTCTTTACTCGTTCTGTAATGCATCATCCTGTAACCAACTCATTGGTCACATTGCTTGCAAGGCTTATAATGATGTGCATTACCGAGAGGGCCCAGAGATACCTCTCCGACAATCGGAGTGACAAAACCTAATCTCGAAATACGCCAACTCAACATGTACCTTCGGAGACACCTGTAGTACTCCTTTATAATCACCCAGTTACGTTGTGACGTTTGGTAGTACCCAAAGTGTTCCTCCGGTAAACGGGAGTTGCATAATCTCATAGTTACAGGAACATGTATAAGTCATGAAGAAAGCAATAGCAACATACTAAACGATCAAGTGCTATGCTAACGGAATGGGTCAAGTCAATCACATCATTCTCCTAATGATGTGATCCCGTTAATCAAATGACAACTCTTTTGTCCATGGCTAGGAAACATAACCATCTCTGATAAACGAGCTAGTCAAGTAGAGGCATACTAGTGACACTATGTTTGTCTATGTATTCACACATGTATTATGTTTCCGGTTAACACAATTCTAGCATGAATAATAAACATTTATCATGAAATAAGGAAATAAATAATAACTTTATTATTGCCTCTAGGGCATATTTCCTTCAATCTCCCACTTGCACTAGAGTCAATAATCTAGTTCACATCGCCATGTGATTTAACACCAATATCCATATCTGTATATGATTAACACCCATAGTTCACATCATCATGTGACCAACATCCAAAGGGTTTACTAGAGTCAATAATCTAGTTCACATCGCTATGTGATTAACGCCCAAAGAGTACTAAGGTATGATCATGTTTTGCTCGTGAGAGAAGCTTAGTCAACGGGTCTATCACATTCAGAGCCGTATGTATTTTGCAAATATTTTATGTCCACAATGCTCTGCACGGAGCTACTCTAGCTAATTGCTCCCACTTTCAATATGTATCCAGGTTGAGACTTAGAGTCATCTGGATCAGTGTAAAAGTTTGCACTGATGTAACTTTTACAACAAACTCTTTTATCACCTCCATAATCGAGAAACATCTCCTTAGTTCTTACTAAGGATATTCTTGACCAATGTCTAGTGATCTACTCCTATATCACTATTGTACTCCCTTGCCAAATTCAGAGCAAGGTATACAATAGGTCAGGTACATAGCATAGCATACTTTATAGAACCTATGACTAAGGCATAGGGAATGACTTTTCATTCTCTTTCTATTATCTGCTGTGGTCGGGATTTGAGTCTTACTCAATTTCATACCTTTGCAACACAGGCAAGAACTCTTTCTTTGACTGTTCCATTTTGAACTATTTCAAAATCTTGCCAAGGTTTGTACTCATTGAAAATCTTATCAAGCGTCTTGATCTATCTCAATAGATCTTGATGCTCAATATGTAAGTAGCTTTTACTGAGGTCTTTTCTTTTTAAAGAACTCCTTTAAAACACTCCTTTATGCTTTGCAGAAAAATTCTACATCATTTCTAATCAACAATATGTCACTCACATATACTAATCAGAAAGGTTGTAGTGCTCCCACTCACTTTATTGTAAATACAGGCTTCATCGTAAGTCCATATAAAACTATATGCTTTGATCAACTTATCAAAGCGTATATTCCAACTCCGAGATGCTTGCACCAGTCCATAGATGGATCGCTGGAGCTTGCACATTTTGTTAGCACCTTTAGGATTGACAAAACCTTCTGGTTGCATCATATACAACTCTTCTTTAATAAATCCATTAAGGAATGCAGTTTTGACATCCATTTGCCAGATTTCATAAAATGTGGCAATTGCTAACATGATTCAGACAGACTTAAGCATTGATACGAGTGAGAAAATCTCATCGTATTCAACACCTTGAACTTGTTGAAAACCTTTCGCAACAAGTCGAGCTTGGTAGATAGTAACACTACTATCAGTGGCCGTCTTCCTCTTGAAGATCCATTCATTTAACATGGCTTGCTGATCATCGAGCAACTCAATCAAAGTCCATACTTTGTTCTCATACATGGATCATATCTCAGATTTTATGGCCTCAAGCCATTTCGCGGAATATGGGCTCATCATCGCTTCCTCATAGTTCGTAGGTTCATCATGGTCTAGTAACATGACTTTCAGAACATGATTACTACACCATTCTGGTGCGGATCTCTGGAAGACCTACGAGGTTCTGTAGTAACTTGATCTGAAGTTTCATGATCATCATCATTAGCTTCCTCACTAATTGGTGTAGCAATCACTGGAACTGATTTCTGTGATGAACTACTTTCCAAATTCGGGAGAAGGTACAATGACCTTATCAAGCTCTACTTTCCTCCCACTCACTTCTTTCGAGAGAAACTTCTTCTCTAGAAAGGATCCATCTTAGCTACGAATAACTTGCCTTCGGATCTGTGATAGAAGGTGTACCCAATAGTTACCTTTGGGTATTCTATGAAGACGCACTTCTCCGATTTGGGTTCAAGCTTATCAGGTTGAAACTTTTTCACATAAGCATCGCAGCCCCAAACTTTAAGAAACGACAACTTTTGGTTTCTCGCCAAACCACACTTCATAAGGCGTCGTCTCAACGGATTTCGATGGTGCCCTATTTAAAGTGAATGCAGCTGTCTCTAATGCATAACACCAAAATGATAGTGGTAAATCGGTAAGAGACATCATAGATCGCACCATATCAAATAAAGTGCGGTTACGACGTTCGGACACACCATAACGTTGTGGTGTTCCAGGTGGCGTGAGCTGTGAAACTATTCCACATTATTTTAATTGAAGACCAAACTCGTAACTCAAATATTCATCTCCATGATCAGATCGCAGAAACGTTATTTTCTTGTTACGATGATTTTCCACTTCACTCTGAAATTCTTTGAACCTTTCAACTATTTCAGACTTATGTTTCATCAAGTAGATATACCAATATCTGCTCAAATCATCTGTGAAGGTCAGAAAATAACGATACCCGCCACGAGCCTCAACACCCATCGGATCGCATACATCAGTATGTATTATTTTCAATAAGTCAGTTGCTCGCTCCATTGTTCCGGAGAACGGAGTTTTAGTCATCTTGCCCATGAGGCATGGTTCGCAAGCATCAAGTGATTCATAATCAAGTGATTCCAAAATCCCATCAGCATGGAGTTTCTTCGTGCGCTTTACACCAATATGACCTAAACGGCAGTGCCACAAATAAGTTGCACTATCATTATTAACTCTGCATCTTTTGGCCTCGATATTATGAATATGTGTATTACTGCGATCGAGATCCAACAAACCATTTTCGTTGGTGTGTATGACCATAGAAGGTTTTATTCATGTAAACAGAACAACAATTGTTCTCTAACTTAAATGAACAACCGTATTGCAATAAACATGATCAAATCATATTCATGCTCAACGCAAACACCAAATAACACTTATTTAGGTTCAACACAAATCCCGAAAGTATAGGTGCGATGATGATCATATCAATCTTGGAACCACTTCCAACAAACATCGTCACTTCACCCTTAACTAGTCTTTGTTTATTCCGCAACTCCCGTTTCGAATTACTAATCTTAGCAACCGAACAAGTATCAAATACTCAGGGGTTACTATAAACACTAGTAAGGCACACATCAATAACCTGTATATCAAATATACACTTGTTCACTTTGCCATCCTTCTTACCCACCAAATATTCAGGGCATTTCCGCTTCCAGTGACCATTTCCTTTGCAGTGTAAGCACTCAGTTTCAGGCTTTGGTCCAGCTTTGGTCTTCTTCACGGGAGTGACAACTTGCTTGTCATTCTACTTGAAGTTCCCTTTCTTTCCCTTTGCCCTTTCCTTGAAACTAGTGATCTTTCTAACCATCAACACTTGATGCTCTTTCTTGATTTCTACCTTCATTGATTTCAGCATCACGAAGAGCTTGGGAATCGTTTTCGTCATCCCTTGCATACTATAGTTCATCAAGAAGTTCTAGTAACTTAGTGATGGTGACTAGAGAATTCTGTCAATCACTATCTTATCTGGAAGATTAACTCCCACTTGATTCAAGCGATTGAAGTACCCAGACAATCAGAGCACATGCTCACTAGTTGAGCGATTCTCCTCCATCTTTTAGCTATAGAACTTGTTGGAGACTTCATATCTCTCAACTCGGGTATTTGCTTGAAATATTAACTTCAATTCCTGGAACATCTCATATGGTCCATGACGTTCAAAACGTCTTTGAGGTCCCGATTCTAAGCCGTTAAGCATGGTGCACTAAACTATCAAGTAGTCATCATATTGAGCTAGCCAAACGTTCATAACGTCTACATCTGCTCTTGCAATAGGTCTGTCACCTAGCGGTGCAACAAGGACATAATTCTTCTGTGCAGCAATGAGGATTAACCTCAGATTACGGATCAAATCCGCAACATTGCTACTAACATTTTTCAACACAGTTTTCTCTAGGAACATATCAAAATAAACATATGAAAGCAACAACGCGAGCTATTGATCTACAACATAATTTGCAAAATACTACTAGGACTAAGTTCATGATAAATTAAAGTTCAATTAATCATATTACTTAAGAACTCCCACTTAGACAGACATCTCTCTAGTCAACTAAGTGATCACGTGATCCAAATCAACTAAACCATGACCGATCATCACATGAGATGGAGTAGTTTTCAATGGTGAACATCACTATGTTGATCATATCTACTATATGATTCACGATCGACCTTTCGGTCTCCGTGCTTCGAGGCCATATCTGCATATGCTAGGCTCGTCAAGTTTAACCTGAGTATTCCGCGTGTGCAAAACTGGCTTGCACCCGTGGTAGATGGACGTAGAGCTTATCACACCCGATCATCATGTGGTGTCTGGGCACGACGAATTTTGGCAACGGTGCATACTCAGGGAGAACACTTCTTGATAATTAGTGAGAGATCATCTTAAAATGCTACCGTCAATCAAAGCAGGAATAAGATGTATAACAGATAAACATCATATGCAATCAAAATATGTGACATGATATGGCCATGATCATCTTGCGCCTTTGATCTCCATCTCCAAAGTACTGTCATGATCTTTATCGTCACCGGCACAACACCATGATCTTCATCATCTTGATCTATATTAATGTGTCGTAACATGGTCGTCTCACCAACTATTGCTCTTGCAACTATTGCTATCGCATAGCGATAAAGTAAAGCAATTATTTGGCACTTGCATCTTATGCAACAAAGAGACAACCATAGGGCTTCTGCCAGTTGCCGATAACTTCAACAAAACATGATCATCTCATACAAAAACATATATCTCATCACGTGTTGACCATATCACATCACAACATGCCCTGCAAAAACAAGTTAGACGTCCTCTACTTTGTTGTTGCAAGTTTTACGTGGCTGCTACGGGCTTAAGCAAGAACCAATCTCACCTACGCATCAAAACCACAACGATAGTTTGTCAAATAGACTCCGTTTTAACTTTCGCAAGGACCGGGTGTAGCCATACTTAGTTCAACTAAAGTTGGAGAAACTGACACCCGCCAGCCACCTGTGTGCAAAGCACGGCGGTAGAACCTGTCTCGCGTAAGCGTACGCGTAATGTCGGTCCGGGCCGCTTCATCCAACAATACCGCCGAACCAAAGTATGACATGCTGGTAGGCAGTATGACTTATATCGTCCACAACTCACTTGTGTTCTACTCGTGCATATAACATCAAACCATAAAACCTAGGCTCGGATGCCACTGTTGGGGAACGTAGTAATTTCAAAAAATTTCCTACGCACACGCAAGATCATGGTGATGGCATAGCAACGAGAGGGAATAGTGTTCGTCCACGTACCCTCGTAGACCGTAAGCGGAAACGTTATCACAACGCGGTTGATGTAGTCGTACGTCTTCACGATCCGACCGATCCAAGCACCGAACGTACGGAGCCTCCGAGTTCAGCACACGTTCAGCTCGATGACGATCTCCGGCCCTCCGATCAAGCAAAGGCTCCGGAGATGAGTTCCGTCAGCATGACGGCGTGGTGACGATGATGATGTTCTACCGGCGCAGGGCTTCGCCTAAACTCTGCGACGATATGACCGAGGTGGAATATGGTGGAAGGGGGCACCGCACACGGCTAAGGAACGATCCGTAGATCAACTTGTGTGTCCATGGGGTGCCCCCTACCCCCGTATATAAAGGAGTGGAGGAGGGGAGGGCCGGCCCTCTTCTATGGCGCGCCCTGGGGAGTCCTACTCCCACCGGGAGTAGGATTCCCCTTTCCTAGTCCAACTAGGAGTCCTTCCATGTATTAGGAGTAGAAGACAAGGAAGGGGAATAGAGAAGGGAAGTAAGGAGGGGGTGCGGCCCCTCCCCCTAGTCCAATTCGGACTAGGCCATGGGAGGGCGTGCGGCCTGCCCTAGGCAGCCCCTCTCTCTTTCCCGCAGGGCCCAATAAGGCCCAATACTTCTCCCCGGCGAATTCCCGTAACTCTCCGGTACTCCGAAAAATACCCGAATCACTCGGAACCTTTCCGAACTCCGAATATAGTCGTCCAATATATCGATCTTTATGTCTCGACCATTTCGAGACTCCTCGTCATGTCCCCGATCTCATCCGGGACTCCGAACTCCTTCGGTACATCAAAACTCACAAACTCATAATATAATTGTCATCGAAACCTTAAGCGTGCGGACCCTACGGGTTCGAGAACTATGTAGACATGACCTAGAACTATTCTCGGTCAATAACCAATAGCGGGACCTGGATGCCCATATTGGCTCCTACATATTGTACGAAGATCTTTATCGGTCAAACCGCATAACAACATACGTTGTTCCCTTTGTCATCGGTATGTTACTTGCTCGAGATTCGATCGTCGGTATCCAATACCTAGTTCAATATCGTCACCGGCAAGTCTCTTTACTCGTTCTGTAATGCATCATCCCGTAACCAACTCATTGGTCACATTGCTTGCAAGGCTTATAATGATGTGCATTACCGAGAGGGCCCAGAGATACCTCTCCGACAATCGGAGTGATAAAACCTAATCTCAAAGTACGCCAACTCAACATGTACCTTCGGAGACACCTGTAGTACTCCTTTATAATCATCCAGTTACGTTGTGACGTTTGGTAGTACCCAAAGTGTTCCTCCGGTAAACGGGAGTTGCATAATCTCATAGTTACAGGAACATGTATAAGTCATGAAGAAAGCAATAGCAACATACTAAACGATCAAGTGCTATGCTAACGGAATGGGTCAAGTCAATCACATCATTCTCCTAATGATGTGATCCCGTTAATCAAATGACAACTCTTTTGTCCATGGCTAGGAAACATAACCATCTCTGATAAACGAGCTAGTCAAGTAGAGGCATACTAGTGACACTATGTTTGTCTATGTATTCACACATGTATTATGTTTCCGGTTAATACAATTCTAGCATGAATAATAAACATTTATCATGAAATAAGGAAATAAATAATAACTTTATTATTGCCTCTAGGGCATATTTCCTTCAGGTACATCATTCTCTACATCACACGGACAACATAGTTCTAACGGCCGGGGAGTTGACTGAGACCTGGCTATATTTATAAAGCCTGTGAACTAAATGCTTTATACTGCTACTAACTAAGAACAGGAAAAAAACACACACACAAGGTAGTTCAGCCTCTTGCTTGTTTCCCTTTTGTTAGAAAAAAACCCCGACCCAAACCTTCCTAGAACAACAACCTGCAAAATAAATCCTAACTGACAAAGGAAAAGACTACTACCCTGCCCAGCCCACTACCCAAAGCCTGCCCGAATAAACAAAACATGACAGAAAACAGCCCTACCCTGTTTGTTACCTATATGGACCAATTTACAAGGGACTACAGAAATGCACGCATCTAGAAGCAACACAAGTATCAAAGGATATAGCAATCATGGAGTCGATTGAGACTTCGCTAAAACTCAGTCGATTGAGTTTTAGTAGAACCATAAGATTAAATCCTTTCTTCAGAAATTGAGGAGTGGCGAGGGGAATTTTGTGGTCAGTGTCCCAATAACCATAGCCTTGTTGACAACTACTCCAACCATTTAAATTATTCCAGTAGACCAATGGGGTCAGTACTTTTGCCCCTGCTTTCACGGAAAGCCAATGGAGTGAAAGCATGTCACAGTCGGATGCATCCTAACCATTATAGAAGGACATGCATGCATTAGCCCACTGTTTCAGATCCTCATAAAATGCTTGACCGGTGCTACACCAAGTCAACTCAAGTCAATGGAAACTTTTTGGGTTGTCGGATGAACTTAGATGTTTAATCGATAAAACAACATAATTTTCGGATGTACAAAATAGGAACCAGACTTGTGTAAAGTTTTCTCCATGATCCAGAGTTCGGGTAAACTTTTCACCAGGATTCAGAGTTCAAACAAACAGAAGATGTCTTTTCTATTAAGGGATAAATAAATTTTGCTATTTTCTTAATTCCTCCAGTCAAATATTTCTAGAACCACGTTAATGGTGCTTCGGCAAAGGCAAGACAATTATTCTAAAAATCTCAAAACATCAGCAAAACTAGCAGTTTCTCTAAATCTGAATAAATTTTCTCGCTCACCACAAGATTTTCATGCCCATATCCAGGCTGCAGTTTCATAGCTATTTTGTTGGACCAAGATTTAATATGACAGCATGGTGGAGGATGGGATACATTTTTTTGTTTTTTCTTGCTTCAAGTTTAACATTCAGTAGGAAAACATATATGTACATGACAAGGAAATGTGAAGCACTCATACGAACAGAGGAGCAGAGGATGAACAGAACATCTCCATAAGCTTGCAATGGCAATTCAAAAATTCAATCCTTCTACACATCTTGCTTACCGGTTTTCTTTTGTTACTATAGAAAAAGACAGATAACCAGAATAATACGGTACACTGAGACTGCCTTTAATGTCTAAATTTTTACTATGGTTTTTTAGTTGATAGTAGGAAATAGGGTCACCATCCTTCAACACAAATTAAGGGCATCTTGCTAATGATCTATCCATGACATAAATGACAATATAGTATACCAAAAAATTCATATGCAAAAGTGGATTCAGTGTCAATATACACAACTGTCCCATTAAACTAAGATAACTCTATGAAAGAACTTGGATTCAATTGTCGATATTTACAACTTTCAGTTTAAGCCCCCTAACATTCTAGTGAACTTGCTAACAGTGTGTGGTTCAAACAAAAATTGTAGGCTGTTTAAATCTTTCAACAAATGTAATACAGACTAACTGTAGAAAAAAAATCAATAAAATTACTAGGAAGAAAGTAAGGGCTTTAACGTGACATGTCAATTGAGCATAGTACTTAGGATTCACTCAAGAGGGAATACTATCAACTGACCCACATAATGTCTCAAGACCAAACACGATTAACAAAAGCATGACACATGATTGTGCAAAAATGACTATTGATTCAGTTCCACACTTCAAGAAAGGGGATATCAACCGCCATTAGAATATGCAGACTGACAGAAATTATGCACCTGATATGACTTACTACTTCTCTCATCTAGTTGTAGCTGGTCTAGCAAAGAGAACCCAAAACCCAGAATCACGAAATGGATGTTCTCTTGGTTAGTATACAGAACTACTAATTATCTTTGTTGCCTCACCACAGAGCAACCTATAAAAGTGGCATGGACCACCTCACAACAAAAACAACATGCTACCTACAAATAGAGGAATGCTTTTTGTTGTAGCATGGACCATCAGACTAACTACTTCACTTGGTTGCACACTATGCGATTCTCACCAAAGGACGGCTACCCTACTACTTTACTATCTCCACAAACTACAGAAAAAAGTGAGAAAATCAACCTAAACTACATATTGTAGCAACGATACAGACAAAATAACAACAGAATCTCAAAATTTTCATTCTTTTTGAATTGAATAACTCCCTCCATACTAAATGGTCAAGTTGGTCACAAAAAGTAGCACACAAAAAACCAAAGGATAGTGCACATGAGGCGACCCATCTGCCATTGACCATCAACGAAGTTGTGAATGTACAACAGGAATTGATGTTTGGGGTAGTGCCAGCAATTAAAATCATACCATAGTAAAATCATTGGACACCCCGTAATCGCTCGGGCGCGCAGCTGCCTCACGAGGCCTGGTAGCATAGTGGGTTTTATAGGAGAAATTATCCACATCTTGAGTATTGAGACCCGAGCAAGTAACAATCATCTAAGAAAAACAGAGAACGGAAATGTTGAATCAGCCATTTAAACAAAAACAAAAAAGATGGACTGCATAGGAAGCATATTAGTAGTCCATAATGCCTACAAGTTCCCTCCCAACAATGTCTTACTCAAATTAAGCAGAAAGAGAATGATATGATTGCACCAACAAACTTTCTTTTAGGATATCATCAAAGAGACAAGAAAACAATCTAAATCCAAAATCAAAGCATCCAAAAAGATAGGATTTATAAAAGAGCAAATAGAACTTCTTGGATGCCTATCTAGAGGGAATTTTATAGCAGTGACATGATGATGGTATAAGATCAATATGGCTAATTACGAAAAGGACAAGACAATCCTTGACCGAGAAACATTAATCGAACACACACAAAATCAAGGCAGGTCACAATAGGGTAGCATTTGTACCAATGAAAGGAAGCAACGATAGTGCATACATAATTTTTCACTAACCTTTGCTCGCATTGGCTTGTCTGAATCTTGTGAAACAAACACATTTTGACTCGACTGGGCCATCATCCTCAGCAAGAACATACATCCAGCCATATCTTCTAATGCCCGGGATTTCACTGCTGCAGGAGACTTCCTGCCCGAATCTCTGCCTCAACGTCTATTATTAGAACCATCTGCCTCGTCGGATCAAACAACATCAGTTTGAGTGGTGCCATGCCAAGATTCCCTTAAAGAAAGTTAGATCAAGAAAAGGGTGTGCTCTAACATACATAGTGAGGGTGGACCAGACTGACAAGGCTAGAATTATGGACAAGTGCTAGGTGGCCGCCAAAGGCATGGCCGGGGTGCCGAAGATAGGGCCACAACACATGTTCTGCTGGGCATGAATAACACAACGGACTGGTCTTGCCGCGCACCCAGCCGCTCGCTTGACGACGGACCACCTCCCAGTGAGATGCTAGTCGGGCACTACTTTATCGGCTTGGCACAACCTTGGGGTGACGCCGCTCGATGTGCGCGTTGTAGACGAAGCAAGACACTGGATGGAGGAGAAGGGATGCGCGCTGTGTGGGATGGGTCAGATCGAGAGCGCAAGGGGCGATCTTTTATAGAGAGATCGTGCGCGGCTAGGCAATCAATGAGCGAGCGGAGAATGCGGAGAGACCTTGGATGGGGGAGCGATCCGCGTGAGGCACACGAGAGGAGTCGACGGCCGATGGATCGCGGCGGGTTGGCGCGAATTTTGCGGCAAGAAGGGGAGAAACGAAGGAGGAGGCAGCGCAGCGCATGCATGTGGGCGGGGATTAAATGAGGAAAGCGTTGGTTTGGGATGGAATTGAAGGAGCGCCTGGTTTCTAGGTGGAAAGCGGCGTAATTAACGGAGCCTCTGCGACGAGAACGATTCATCTATTAGCTAGCTAGCTTGGAAAGCGCAACGGACGGGTCAGACTAGAGATTGATTCCCACGCGATTGATTAATGCCTTTGCATGCGCATGGGGAGTTGGTTTCTCTCTCTCTCTCTCCCTCTATGATTTGTTAACTTCCTTTTTTTTACCGTGTTTGTTAGGTTTCCTAGTAAGTGGTTGCAAGGCCGTAGTTTCATACGTGGGATTTTTACACTGATTATAAGGTATTTCCTGATTTCTAGCTAGCACTGTGAATCACAACATATCTGTTGCTAAGATACTGAAAAAATGGAACAGGCATGCACTAAATAGATAGGTACTGTATATTACAAAACAGCGTAAAGGCAAGAAAAAATTGAGCGCTTGTATATATATAGTCATGTAACATTAAGGTAGAAAACAGATTCAACGGTCTACTCCATATCAGATGCCTGTGAGTGATGATGGAACAACCTAGCCTAGAGTTATGAGATGTGTTTGACAGGATCACCAGTCCTGTATACATTAGAGAGCAAAAAGTTGGAAGCAAAGATGGCTCCAGGAGCACTTCAAGGCCACAAGGCTTGTATTCGATTATTTTACTTTCACGCACGAGCACATACATATACATGAGCATTTGATTTGTACTTCCACAACCTCTGCATCTGGATCAATACTATACTCTGAGAGGAACCTCCCGGGTCGCTCTCCTCGGGCGACTCCGGAGGCCGCCGCCGCCGCCCCTCCGCCCTTCTCCGCCACTCCCTCTCCTCGCCGTCGCCGGAGGAGGCCGCCGGGTGAAGCCTAGCGGCGGACGGCGGCGGCGAGGTTCCTCCCGTCCAGACCACCCCCACCCACTCCTTCAAATCCAAATCGAAGCTCGTCGACATGGCCATGGCGGGCGCCCAGAGCCGGTCTCTCCCACCCTCTCCCGTGCCGGATCTGGCATGCCAGCCTCCGGATCCGCCCGTCCTCCTGCTCGGGGGCGCTGTCCGTGGCCGGATTCGGACCTGAAGCCATCCCGCTTGGCTGCCTCGGCTCCGGCATGCTCCCCCGGCTGGATCTCGTCCCTCTCCACCGTCAGCATCGACCACCTCCCATGCTGCACTGCGAGCTGGCTCCGGCGGCGCCCAAGACCGGTGGTTCCCCCTCCGATTCGTGCCTCTGCCGTGCTGCTCGCGCCGGCTCTCCTCTCGTGGCGGCTGACCGGGCATGTCCACGCCGGGCCTTGCCGTTGATGGGTGTCTCCGTCCCCGACCTTCCCCGTGTTGGACCTGCCATGGCAGTGTCCGATCTGGAGGCCTTGCCCCTGTGCCCCGTCCCGTGCTCCGCCACGCGCCTCCTCCTTCCTCCTCCGCCACCGCCCGTTCTATTTCCGTCGTGCTCCTCTGCGGGCTCGCCAAATGAAGGTGGCGTCGTGGCTCTCTGCCTTGGGAGCCCTCCACCTCCCAGATCCCCCGGTGGGTTGTCACTGTCTCGTGGCTTCACCTGCAGGGGGCGCCGCACCAGTGGTCCTCACTGGTGGCTCTCGGCGTCAAGGGTGCCTGCCGGCGTCGCTGCCGGTTGGATTCGCCCGGATCTGGGGCCGTCCATCCCAGCGCTGCTTGGCGCTATTGGCGGTTGCTCTGCGTCTCCTCGGAGGAGGATGTGACCGGGGTTTGGGAGAAATCCATGGTCGGCCAGCTGCTGCTGGCCGAGACAGCGGTGACGCTTCCCGTCGTTTCCATCTTGATGGCGCTGTCTTCATCCCCCGGTCTTGTGATGTCTTGGGTGTGCCCTGTGGAGTTCTATGCTTGGTGATGCCCTTCGACTACGCCGGTGGCACACAGGTGCCGTGGCGTCGTCTCGGCCCAGCGTAACCGTTCGAATGTACCCCATGACACAGGTGGTGTCGCGGCGTTGTGCAGTCTTGGTTGCCCGGTGCTTTTCGATTGCGTCGACGGTGCAGTGTCGTGGTTTAGTCTTGGCTTGCCGCTGCAGTTCAAGCGCCCGTGGTGCCCCTTGTTGTGATGTTTTGGGTGTGCTCTGTGGAGTTCTATGCTTGGTGATGCCCTTTGACTACACCGGTGGCACACAGGTACCATGGCGTCGTCTTGGCCTGGCATGGCCGTTCGAATGTACCCCATGACACAGGTGGTGTCACGGCGTTGTGCAGTCTTGGTTGACTGGTGTTTTTCGATTGTGTCGACGATGCAGTGTCATGGTTTAGTCTTGGCTCGCCGCTGCAGTTCGAGCGCCCGTGGTGCCCCCTGTTGTGTTGTGTCCCCACTCACCATGTGTTGTTTTTGCTTTATTTCTCCTTCCTGTGCCCCCCTGTACTTCTGGTTCACTTAAACCCTATCTTGTATTAGGCTGCAAAGTGTATAGGCAACAAAAGAATACAATTCAGGCGGGGAGGATTACTTCTCCCCCCCGGTGAAAATTCAAAAAAAGAACAACCTCTGCATCTTGATGAACATCAATCTACATACATATATATGTCTCAGGCGCCATGACAAATTCATCAAAACAAAAAAAGACTGGCCTCACATAGAAGCACCAACAAATTCATCAGCTGTCCGTGTCGAATCAAAAGGATAAGAAAAAGCAACAAATCCATATACAACAATACCCAACACTACAGGTTTGGACATACACGATCATCTTTACCAACAAGACTCCCTCACTAACAGCTTACCTAGCAGTACCAAAAACTGAGAGTTCAAAACGCCCAACTCAAATGCTCGACAACATCAACGGAGGGCTTTGATAATGTCTTCGATGGTTGGTAATTAGGGCCTCAAAAACTTGCATCGTCTCGGCAAAGGGCTTTGATATGTCTTCGACGCTTCAACATGAGGGACTCAAAAGGCTGCTTCCTCTCGGCCGACGGCCGACAGCTCCATACAATAATCCTTCATTGCTGCACTAGAAACATGACACGGTCAGTTTCATGCTTGATGGGTTCATTCCTGCTAGTCCACAATGCTAAAAAAAAAATTAAAAACAACAAATGCTCCCTAGCACCATATTTCAGCTAAGAAAGTACTCCCTCCGTTCGGAATTACTTGTCGCAGAAATGGATGTATCTAGACGTATTTTAGTTCTTGATACATCCATTTTCGAGACAAGTAATTCCGAACGGAGGGAGTAGGTCTTAACACAGAACTAGGTGTCCAGTTCCAAGACTAACCAAAAAACAAACTAATAATGGATAACAGGAGCAGGTCATCATGTGCTCTAGAAAAGCACATGTAGTTTAAGCCATTTGCCGTCCACAATCAGTGGCACTTAGAAAATAATGCACCCAGCCGGCTCATAGGGGAAGAAAATGCATCTTTTAAGGCACCAGATCAGTGCTAGAAGAGAGATTAAGCCATGTACATCAGCAAGTTCGTTGCTATATCAGAACCAACAAAACAAGAAATTGCCAAGGTTAAACCTATGGTTCATATAGGGACTCCAGCACAGGATCATGGCATAATTTTACGGATCTGCACGCATAAGAGAACCTAGGGATCGAACTATCATATCACTGCTGTAAAACGATGGCACAAATTATTATACCAGAAGCCCGAGAAGCACAAACATTGGCATCGCAGCCCATCACGAGAGCCCCAAACAATAAAATTGTGATGGCGCGATGGCGAGCATAAGATTCACCATGGCTCGATGGCCATGGGCACACAAGCGCATGAGAGAAAGCAGAGCGGAGAGCAATGGGAGGGGCTTACCTACGCCAGATAGGATTGGAGGTCTGTAACAGCCGGTTAAATTTTGCCTTGATTTCCTCGAGGCTCTCTGAATTTGTTCTGATTGCAGAGCATGTTCTTCGAGCGAATCCGTCCTTTGGCTTGAAACGCCTACATGAAGAACACATTCAGGTTTAAAAACAATTTGTCGGTTGCAACCTACTACAAAGTGCAATCTGCTCACTCAACACTTGAACGATTGACAAGGGAATAGTTGGAGGCTTTCTGCACACAAACTAAGCCCTGGAAAGTGAACGCAGTACAGGTGGAGAAACATCTCAAAAGAGAACACAGAATGATCACACCTATGGTGCTATCAAGGATCAGGAAGATCCCTGACCAGAAAATTCAGACAAAAACAAGGCAACACTATCACATTTCTCCAACCTACAGAACTAAAGCCATCTAAACTGAAATTTCAACATAACTCACACAGGAATCTCGGTATTTTTGTGTGTATGTTCTAAACTTCTAATCCCAGATAATCGTGATTGGATTCGTTCCAAATTTATGACAAAATGTATGGAATCTCAAATGGAGTTTTGACGTCAATTAACTACAAACAACAATTGAGGGACACTCGATAACGAACTTCGCAAAGTATCACCCAGTCAACTAATCAAGATCGAAGTAATTCTGACATAAATAAGAGGACAAACATTATACTCCCTCCGTCCCAAAATAAGTGACTCAACATTGTACTAGCTTTAGTAGAGAGTTAGTATAAAGTTGAGTCACTTATTTTGGCACGGAGGGAGTACCTTACATGAGAAGCGCTGTCCATGATCTTCTTGCAATTGATTTCTTGCGTGAAACGGAAGAATCAAAACTTTGTTCCAGCAGACTAAATAGTAGAGAGCTCTAAAATGTCCTGAGGACACGGAAAAGAATTAGCTACAGTATCCAGTAAGACATCCAGCAAGCTATACCATAGGCAGACAAAAAAACACCATCACATATCTGCAAGACAATTACCATGTGCGAAAGGGTTGGCGACACCCGGTTGATTTTGCCTTGATTTCCTCGGGGCTCTCTGAATTTGTATTGCTTGGAGAGTATGCCCTCGGAATGAAGTTCTTCGGCTTGAAAGCATGGGAAGTGCTGCAGCCTAAAGACGGTAAGGTCAAAGTTGGCGGCCACACTCACTCGATACTAGAAATATTGAACGAGCTTACTTACCCATTGGCAACATAGACCAATGAGAATGCCTTGTTGTAGTACTCTATGGCCATCATGGGCATGGTTCGGTCCTTCCTGCAGAGAAGAAGATCATAACTATTAGATAACGTTTGTAACGTGACTAGCTAAAGAAAAATAAGCAAGCAAAAGAACCATTGTTGTGTGTTGAAAGGCAGCAACACTAACCTGTTCATGATACTCACTTAACGAAGGATTGACTGCTGTTTTCGAAAACAGAAGGCTGTGATGGCTTACGTACACCGCTACTTGTTGTTGGCTGAGTCGCCCAATCTTGTGTCTGAAGGCCAAAAAAAAACAATGCATCTGTTAGTTGAACCTTGAATTTACATACATATATATAATTAACAAAAGAAGAGCAAACGGTAAGCCACGGTTCAAAACAGAGTAGATCTGAATAATCACTTCTCATAATTTCCATTGTCAGATTTGTTTCAGACTCATAAATGGTGGTTATTTTTATTTCCATGCTTCAGGAGAAAAAGCACTCCACGATTCGTCCCAACACAAGCAACAACATAGAGACTAGTACTGAAGAAAGGGTGGGGAGCTAGAACAACATAACACCTTTTATCTTTGTCAATTATCATTCCTAATGGATAAAAGAAAAGCATGATATATTTCAGATTCCGACACAAGCAGATTGAAAAAAAAAAGGCTTGGCCATTAATGGTACCAACGGCTGGGCATCAGCAAACTTACCCACTTCTTTTTTAAGCTGTGCATTATTTGGAGCTCATAGATGGAACCACAATTTGTAGTGTGCCACAGATAATTGTTTTATCTGCTATAACCATTTATGGCTTCAGGATTTTTACACGATTCAAGTACCCAGTATCTACGTTTTGAACCATTAAGTTTTTTGTAGGAGGCTTTGCTGGTAGAGTTGAGGAACACAAATGAAGCTAATTTACAAGGTAAAGAACACAACCAATCATGTCCACCTAAACCGACCACCAAAAGGAACCAGATGAACATGAACATGCAGGTGACCACAAGCACAACACAATGTCAAGCGATTGGTTCCATGGCTGGCACAAAGGCCATGAACCCAAAGTGGGAGAAGTGGGGGAGGAGAAGAGCATTCTTACCACCACGCACTCGTCTTTGTCGGCAGGAGCATCCAAGGACAGCGACGGCTTCTCAGACTGGTCTAAGGCATCATTCTCCTTGGCGTCCATGAGCTGTACCTGCACGTGCAACCTTGGTTGAATTCCACCACTGTTTAGTCAGACGAGAAGTGCACCATAGCTATATACACACTAGAGTCTTACCTTGTTTAAGCCATGGACATTGTGGAGCAGATGAAGAGGAGGATGGCCACGGCGGAGACAAGGGTGGCGGCCGAACGCCCCCAATCTACTAGTGACGCAGAGTTGTCGATGACTTGAAAAACTCTAACATCATCTTCAGTCTGACAGGGAAATCAAAACAATACAGACATAAGCAAAACTAGCTTTGGATGAATGCACAAGCAAGAACAATATATGTTCTTATTAGATAAGAACTAGACCACAATAAAAAGTCATTCATAATCTGCAACTATGCAAAAGTAAACACTGGAAAAAAAATCTAAGTTACAACAGAAAATGGGGAGCATCCAGCATCATAGACCATATGGAATGAGCCATTTGACCGTCTTTGGCGTATTGTGATTGTGAATGGGGAGCATCCAGCACTAAGGCCATGAACCCAAAGTGGGAGAACTAAGGGGAGGAGAAGAGTCTTCTTACCACCACGCGCGACGGCTTCTCAGACTGGTCAGGTCTAATGCATCATTCTCCTTGGTGTTCACGAGCTGTACCTGCACATGCCACCTTGACTGAATTCCAGCACTGTTTAGTCAGATGATAAGTGGACGATAGCTGAATACACACCGGAGTCTTACCTTGTTTTAGCCATATACGTTGTGGAGCAGAGGAGGAGGATGTGGCACTGCGGAGACGACGGCGGTGGCCGAGCGTCCCCAATCTACTAGTGACGCAGAGTTGTGGGTGACTTGAAAAACTCTACCATCATCTACAGTCTGACAGGGCAATCAAAACATCACACACATAAGCAATACTAGCTTTGGATGAATGCACAGGCAAGAACAATGTATGTTCTTATTAGAGAGGAACAAGACCACAATGAAACAGTCATTCACGATCGGCAACTATGCAAAAGGCAAGCACTTGGTGATTTCTAAAGAAAATAGTTACGCATAAGGACATGTTAGCATGCATGAATCAAAGAGGGATTCATTAACTACGCAGAGCAGTTTGCACACACACAAAAAAACTATAGAATGCTATACTGCATAAACTATAACTATTTGGAAATAATGGACTATGTTCTGTTACTACAGTATTGCTACCTAAACAGACCAAAGGTGCAGAAATCCGTTTCAGCTCTCAGGTCCATATGATCCCGCAATATGGATCATCCCAATCTATCGAGATTGGCGCGTTCACATGTATACCTGCCAGCATATTACAAAAACTGAAAGTTTGCAGACACGCCACTCTTGGGCATTAATGTCGTATCCAGCTGTTTCGTCTTTGCGGTACAGACATTTTCTGTCTTCCTGCTTTAATTTTGTACCAACGAAGACTAACAGCTTGACGTGCCCAAAGTTGTTGGCGACACAATTCAGATTGACGTTTCATTCATGAACAATTCTCCATCTTCCCAACACACACTCTCCTAAAAAAATACAGAAATAGTACTGGATCCATATCTATGGCCTCGTCGTCGACCTAGAGGACACGTCCATCCGTGGATAGAGAGTAGCAGCAGTAACAAAAAGACTAGCTTAGGTGGTTTGAGCACCGGATGAGTCGTCGAGTCTAACTCTTATACAAAGCTCAGGTCGTGCTAATTGGATCCAGCGGGAAGTCCATTCCATCGGAGACACCAGCGGGAAGTCCTCTCACCGCTGCAATGGAGCACCCAGTTACTTCTACCGCCAACTGCTCTGAATTTACTGGGGACATGTCGTCCTGTTCGTTTCTGTACCAAACGTACACACGAAAACGAGCCGATGGAAGTAGGATTCAGTCTATAGAGCATCCGGTCCATGCTAAACAAAAGACCAATGAATCAAATAGCAATCATAGCATCCAATTAAGGCTAGAATTACAACTCTAAGCAAGCCTGAAGCTAGAAAGAACAAGACGGTGACTAGAACAGCAACGGTAAACCCTAGGAGAAAATGGGGATTTTAGGAAACCAAGCAATTGGGCACAATTAGGGCATCCAGAGACCGTGCAGAATGAGGCAATTGCGCCCGATTGAGCCTAATTGGACATGGCCACGGCAGGAAGTCCACGAGGCGAGAGAAATTAGAAGTGGGGGATAGAGATAAGGAGAGCGAGAGGAGACCTTGAAGGGCTCCATGGCGTCGTCGTCGAGAGCAGAGTTGCTCTGTCCAGGCGCGGAAGAGCGGCGTCGGCCGCGTCGTCGTCGTCGACCGCGTGGCTGCGTGTGCCGCCCCCTCTTCTTCTCTCGGTGGAAGACGGCAGAGGAAACCCCCTCCTTCTCCTCTCTCGGTGGAAGACGGCGGGGGAAGCCCTCTCCTCCTCTCCCGGCGCACTAGTGTGAAGAAGGCGGTGTCTTGGGCGGCCACACCGAGCACCTGCGTCCCGGCCGCCGTCGGCCGCGCGAGCGGAGATCCTGGAGCCTCCCTTTGTCGCGGACAGCTGGAATCCATGCCTCCTTTACGAGCAGCTCCATTCGGAAGCGCAGTCGCCGAGGGAGAGAAGGCAACTGCATCCATCGGACGTCGTAATGCCTAGTATATAAATAAATTGCAGAGCAGCATGGTCAAGCATAAAGAAGTAACAAATTTCTGTTTTGGAACGAAATTTCTACAATGAAGAACCTTAATTAACAAGAGTCACACTGAAAGAAACGTGGCAAATCATGAAACAACTTGAGGAACCGTCTGCCATTACTGCTAAGAAGAAGATGCAGTCCATACTGAAGATGCAGTAATATCCTAAAGATGTTATTTTCTAAAATTGGGACCTCACGGGGCAGTGTTGTTATCTAGTAGTTGTCATCAAATGTGTGACTTGCGCCATTGTACTTGTCACCAGTATTGTCCTGTCCTATAGCTGCTGGACAGTTAACCCATCCCCTTGTGCTCCAAAAATCCTAACTCTACTAGGCAATCATGTATGGCGCATGAAACAGAACAGGAAAGTAAAATAGAGCGACAAAAGGGGAACATATATAGTAACTACCTGTAGAGCAGCATTGGTGTCACGGATGGCAGCAGAAGGCTTCTTCATTTTGATAAGCACAGATGCTGCACACAACACAAGGATTCGACAACCCAGTTAGTTAGGCCAGCTAGTCGAGGATCACATACATGGGCAGTAAGCTGATCGTCTTCCATGAAAGATTGGTGAGAGCGGATCCATCCAACATAAGGAATTTTTGTGTGCAGCAACAAAAGGAAAATTAAAAGGTGAAAAGAGCAGCGACCTTGTGCGATGCGTCGTCGTGGTCAGGCTGGGCTATGTCGAGATGATGTTGATGTCCCGGTGGTCGTCCGTGGAGGGCGCCAGCTGCTTTGACTAGAGAACAAAAAAATCCACCAGGCTCGAGGCTCGACGAAAGAAGCAGACTGCAGGCGCACCCTTGTGGTTCTTCCCTGAACAACATAGACTAGTACTGGAAAAAGGGTGGGGAGCTAGAACAACACAACATCTTAATCTTTATCAATTAGCATCCTACTGGACAAAAGAAAAGAGTGATATATTTCAGATTCTAACACAAGAAGAATGGAAAAAAAGGCTCGTCCATTCATGGTACCAATGGCTGGGCATTAGCAAACTTACCGAGTTTCTTGCTTTTTTTGAAGTTGTGCATTATTTGGAGCTCATAGATGGAACCAGAAATTGTAGTGTCCCAGAGAGAATTGTTTTGTCTGCTATGACAATTTATGGCTTCGGGATTTCAACACGATTCAAGTGCCCAGTATCTATGCTTTGAACTATTTAGTCTTTTGTAGGAAGCTTTGCTGGTAGAGTTGAGGAGACGAATGAAGCTAATTTATAAGGTAGAGAACACAATCATGTCCACCTAAACAGACCACCAAATGGAATCAGGTGAACATACAGGTGCCCTGGCTGGACTGTTTGATTCATCTCTCGTATGTTTATACAATACAGAGTCGGACCTGAACCCAAGCTATCTTGATCAACTTTATATAGATAAGTGCATGTGCTTGCCAAAGATTAACAACGCCCTTTTATCTTGATCTGTCGGGCAAGAGGCCAGAAATTCCTATACTCAAGCACAGTAATATAATGGACGTCGTCGGCAAGGATGTCGCGGCATCTGCCGGTATCCACGAGGCTGACCTCGTGAGGGTCCAGCGGGAAGTCCATTCTGTCGGAGACACCGGCGCGAAGTCCTCTCACTGCTGCAATGGAACACCCAGTTACTCTACCGCCAACTGCTCTGAATTTACTGGGGACATGTCGTCCTGTTCATTTCTGTACCAAAAGCACACACGAAAACAAGCTGATGGAAGTAGGATTCAGTCTATAGAGCATCCGGTCCATGCTAAACAGAAGACCAATGAATCAAATAGCAATCATAGCATCCAATTAAGGCTAGAATTACAACTCTAAGCAAGCCTTAAGCTAGAAAGCACAAGACAGTGACTAGAACAGCAACGGTAAACCCTAGTAAAAAAATGGGGATTTTATGAAACCAAGCAATTGGGCACAATTAGGGCATCCAGAGACCGTACAGAATGAGGCAAGTGCGCCAAGTTGAGCCTAAATGGACATGGCCGTGGCAGAAGTCCATGAGGTGAGAGAAACTGGAGGTGAGGGATGGAGATAAGGAGAGCGCGAGGAGACCTTGAAGGGCTCCATGGCGTCGTTGTCGAGAGCAGAGTTGCTCTGTCCTAGCGCGCAAGAGCGGCGTCGGAGAGCAGCAACCGCACGGCCGCGTCATAGTCGTCGGCCGCACGGCTGCGTACGTGTGCTGCCCCATCTTCTTCTCTCAGTGGAAGACGGCGGAGGAAAACCCCTCTCCTCTCTCGGTGGAAGAAGGCGGAGGAAGCCCTCTCCTCCTCTCCTAGCGCGCTAGTGTGAAGAAGGCGGAGTCTTGGGCGGCCACACCGAGCACCTGCATCCTGGCCGCCGTCGGCCGCGCAAGCGCAGATCCTGGAGCCTCCCTTTATCGCGGACGGCTGGAATCCATGCCTCCGTCACAAGCAGCTCCATCCGGAAGCACAACCACCGAGGGAGACAAGGCGACTGCATCCATCAGATGTCGTAATGCCTAGTATATAAATAAATTGCAGAGCAGCAAGGTCAAGCATAAGGAAGTAACAAATTTCTGTTTTAATGAAATTTCTACAATGAAAAACCTTAATTAACAAGAGTACAGTGAAAGAAAAGTGGCAAATCACGAAACAACTTGAGCAACCGTCTGCCATTACTGCTAAGAAGAAGATGCAGTCCATACTGAGGATGCAGTAATATCCTAAAGATGTTATTTTCTAAAATTGGGACCTCACGGGGCAGTGTTGTTATCTAGTAGTTGCCATCAAATGTGCGACTTGCGCCATTGTAATTGTCACCAGTATTGTCCTGTCCTATAGCTGTTGGATAGTTAACCCATCCCCTTGTGCTCCAAAAATCCTAACTCTACTAGGCAATCATGTATGGCGCATGAAACAGAACAGGAAAGTAAAATAGAGCAACAAAAGGGGAACATATATAGTAACTACCTGTAGAGCAGCATTCACGTCATGGATGGCAACAGAAGGCTTCTTCATTTTGATAAGCACAGATGCTGCACACAACACAAGGATTCGACAAACCAGTTAGTTAGGCCAGCTAGTCGAGGATCACATACATGGGCAGTAAGCTGATCGTCTTCCATGAAAGATTGGTGAGAGCGGATCCATCCAACATAAGGAATTTTTGTGTGCAGCAACAAAAGGAAAATTAAAAGGTGAAAAGAGCAGCGACCTTGTGCGATGCGTCGTCGTGGTCAGGCTGGGCAATGTCGAGATGATGTTGATGTCCCGGTGGTCGTCCGTGGAGGGCGCCAGCTGCTTTGACTAGAGAACAAAAAAATCCACCAGGATCGAGGCTCGAGGCTCGACGAAAGAAGCAGACTGCAGACGCACCCTTGTGGTTCTTCCCTGGAGATTAAAAAGGGCATTTGCATGAGCGGGTAGGTAGCTAAAAGACAAGATTATTGATGGTGTGACCAAGTGAAATTGAACGGATAAAGATGATTTTGTTGAACCGACAGAGGAAGAGAATACTGGAGAGCTTAATTCATTCATGCGTGGAGTTATTATTGCAGTATAGCAGAAGTGCAGAACTAGGACAAACTGTAGTGCTACCTACCTAATCAGACCAAACGTTCAGTCTATATATCGAGCATATATAACATACAGTCCAATGCAAAACAGAAGACCTTCAATGAATCAAATAGCAACCATATACAGTATGTATCCAACTAAGCCTACAATTACAACCCTAGCTAGGCAAAAGGCTTAAGCTAGGAAGAAAGCATGGCAGTATGTAGAACAGCAACGGTAAACCCTAGAAAATAAAATTGGGGATTTTAGGGAAACCAAGCAAGCAATTAGGGCAATTATAATTGAGCCTAAACAGCGCCCAATTGAGCCTAATTGGTCATGGCCGTAGCACCAAGCAGCCCACGAGGTGAGAGAAATTGGAGGCGAGGGGCAGAGAGAAGGAGAGGGAGAGGGAGAGGGGACCTTCCTTCCCTGAAGGGTTCCCTTCCACGGCGTCGTCGCGGTTGTTGCGCGCGCAGAAGAGCGGCGTCCGAGGGGTCGTCGCCGACGGCAGGGCACGACTGCGTGAAGAAGGCGGAGTCTTGGGCGGGCGGGCACACCGAGCACCCCGAGCGCGGATCCTGGAGCCTCACTTGGTCGCGGCCGGCAGGACGAGCAGATCGGGGAGCGCCGCCGACTCACCGGCTCCATCCGGAAGCGCGAGCGCCGAGGGAGAGAAGGGGGTGGCGGGTTGGGTGAGAGGGAGATGGAGATGGAGGAAGGCGAGGGGCGGTGGCGGCGCATCGGAGTCGGAGATGGGGGCGGCGGCGGCGGCGGCTCGTCGGGAGAGGAGAGGAGAGCATCTCGATGCGGGGTGTCTCCCTTCCTTCACTTTCTTTTTCTCATTTTCATTTTCACTTTTTTGAACCGCTAGTTTTTGTTTGGCCCCAAACTTTTTCGTTTCGGTGATTGACGATCAAAATTCCGAGTTAAAACCTCATCTTTATGTCCGCTGCATTGCTAGTACACGTACAAACACGCTTGCGACGTTTGGGGCCGTTTTGGTCTGTGGCCGGCCGGCAAGCCCGGGCCTTCCTATATCCGCCCTAGATTTGGGTTGGGTATGAAGGATGCCCTTTAGCCACAACGTTTGAGGCCGTTATTTGTTCGGTCGGTGACCGGGCCGTTCGTCCAAACATTTGAGGCGGGTATGAGGCGCCCGGATTGATAGATGCTCTAACTGATATAAGCAATTAATCAATGGAAGAATGATATGCATTAATTAATTATTAATATTTTTTTTAAATATCAATTACAAATTACAATCAGTGCAAGCACCATGCTCGACGCGTGCAGTTTTTCTTCTTCTTTTTTCTTTCTGGAGAGCCTTGATTACGGGTACTAGCGGGGGTAAAAAAAAAACAAGATTCAACGCGTGCAGTTTTTCTTCTTCTTTTTTCTTTGTGGAGAGCCTTGATTACGGGTACTAGCGGGGGTAAAAAAAAACAAGATTGAACGCGTGCAGTTTTTCTTCTTCTTTTTTCTTTGTGGAGAGCCTTGATTACGGGTACTAGCAGGGGTAAAAAAAACAAGATTCAACGCGTGCAGTTTTTCTTCTTCTTTTTTCTTTGTGGAGAGCCTTGATTACGGGTACTAGCGGGGGTAAAAAAAAACAAGATTCAACGCGTGCAGTTTTTCTTCTTCTTTTTTCTTTGTTGAGAGCCTTGATTACGGGTACAAGCGGGGGTAAAAAAAAACAAGATTCAACGCGTGCAGTTTTTCTTCTTCTTTTTTCTTTGTGGAGAGCCTTGATTACGGGTACTAGCGGGGGTAAAAAAAACAAGATTCAACGCATGCAGTTTTTCTTATTCTTTTTTCTTTGTGGAGAGCCTTGATTACGGGTACTAGCGGGGGTAAAAAAAAACAAGATTCGACGCGTGCAGTTTTTCTTCTTCTTTTTTCTTTGTGGAGAGCCTTGATTACGGGTACTAGCGGGGGTAAAAAAAACAAGATTCAACGCGTGCAGTTTTTCTTCTTCTTTTTTCTTTGTGGAGAGCCTTGATTACGGGTACTAGCGGGGGTAAAAAAAAACAAGATTCAACGCGTGCAGTTTTTCTTCTTCTTTTTTCTTTGTGGAGAGCCTTGATTACGGGTACTAGCGGGGGTAAAAAAAAACAAGATTCAACGCGTGCAGTTTTTCTTCTTTTTTTTTCTTTGTGGAGAGCCTTGATTACGGGTACTAGCGGGGGTAAAAAAACAAGATTCAACGCATGCAGTTTTTCTTATTCTTTTTTCTTTGTGGAGAGCCTTGATTACGGGTACTAGCGGGGGTAAAAAAAAACAAGATTCAACGAGCGCTCGTATCGGTCCTCAACTCAAACGACCGGTAGGATCGGACAAAACACGCCTGCGTGCCAAAATCAATCGGCCGGATCGACCTCAACTCATTGTTACGTATGGGTTGTGAATCCTCGACTTGACATCAACCTAGCGATATAATATAGCGCCGCCCTCCGTCGACACATGACGTGTGGGTCCTACATGTTTGTTTAACCACCGGCACGTGCTGCCGCGCGCGTCAATCCCATATGTCACTACCAGAGCCCAGTATTATGCAGCAGCGCGCGGGAGGCGGGACGAACGAGGTCGCGAGTGGAGAGGTTGTTGGCTATCCAAATGCACCGGCGGAGGAGAAAGAGAGAGGGATGATGGCCTGTTTGCTTTGCGTGCACCAATATATACTAGTTGTTGGTGGAGCTCCTCGGGCCGCACGTGACCTCTCATGCCCGTTGAACGACCCGCGGCGACAACGACGACGATATCCCGTGACCGACAGGAGGCGTCGGCGCACACGCGCGCGAGTTGTGGATGGTTGGCGGATGAAGAGAACGGTTGGGAAAGAAAAAGGAAAATGATTTGTGGTCGAACTAACTATGCAAACGTTGGATGGAGCACAGTCGAGTCCCGCCAAGACCGCTGGCGACGGCGCCAGTAATACGTACAGGGAGTTTACAGAGATTAGGTTTAGAATAGAGTTTAGTCCGGTTTGTATGGAAAATGTAATAAATTTCGTACGGTGGTTTATATGAAACGAAAACAAAAAGACTGTAATGAATTTCGTCGGTATATATATATATATATAATGCATCCTACCACCGGGTGTAACTACACCCATTTCTCATATACTAATATGTGGTAGTATATATACTACTTTATCATTTTTAGTATGTTCATATACTATATCTAAGATACTCCAAAGCGAGTTATGTGAAAAAATTGCATGTGAGCCCATGTTTTAATCATATTTGTGAAAATACGTACATATTTGTACGTAAAAAGAAGTATGCTAAAAATATACTACATACTACCTAAAATTTAGTATATATACTACCTAAATATTCTTACATACTACATACTACGCATACATACACTCCGGTATGGTAGATACTACGTAAAACGTATAAAATAAAAATGGGTGTAACTACACCCGGTAGTAGGAAAAATTTGTCCTATATATATAAAACTCCATCGTGTTTGCATGAATTTTGTCCGGTTAGTTGAAAGAGTGGATGAAATATATAAGGGCAGCGTTGGATGGCCGGCTCCTGCAACAGCGTGCGCGGACGGGTGCCCGAGCGAATTTGGTGCTGCAACTAAGCAATCTTTTTTTTTTATGAAGTGTGCAACTAAGCAATAAGCTTGGATGGGAAGATTGAGATGAGACGGAGTGATTTTGTTTATTACTGTTTTTTGAGAAAGTCGTGCATCATGCATATGCCTCGTGAATGTTAAAAAACAAATATACGTACGGTCAGTTCTGGCCTTCCCTTGATTCGATCGACGCGTGACGTGGTCTTTTTTTTCCTTGTTTGCGGAGAGCGCGCGCCTTAATTACGACAATAATATATATAATTAGGACATAGCAGTGAGTAGTTATTTCATGCCTTCATACAGTGTGATCGTGCGCTGCTATTTTCGAATGCTGCGAAGGAATTCTTTCAAGTCAAGTTGCCTAAACTTCATCCAGCCACTTGGACTAGGGATTTGCTATAGCAGGCTATGCCAAATAGCGGCGGATCCCTCGCACTTTGGCCTCACTATCACGGGATCTGCCTCGTCTCTTGTGGCCTTAGGGCCATTGATGCGCGGTGGATCCTACCCTTTGTCGTTGAGAGGGCTCATGCTTCATTCTAGGTGTTTTTTTGGTCTGTTTGGTGTTTGTATCCTGCACAGGAAGACAAGACAACGGCATCTAACAACTCCCTATCAGGAATGCCAATAAAATTAATTGCCTCATTACATAGAGGTGATGTCAACACACTACGTTGGGCAAATCCTTATGCCCACGCCCTAACAACCCTACACGTGTTAGAGCTCTGCTGCCTTCTTTTCTTCTCTGCCCTAATTCTCTATCAGAGTTTCCGGTGATAGCCTCCGCCTGCCAGGTAATGAACATGCAACCAAATGATTCAAAAGAAATTTTTATTACAATATATATGCCCGACCAACATATGAAGAATCCCGACAACAAGATATGTGTCTGAGACAAACACGATGCCACTTGTAGTTCAACAGGAAACAAAAAAACCCTCTTAATTGAGATATAAGCTACAAATAGGAGTGTTCTCATGAGAACTAAAAAGGGATCCCCAACAATGCCTCTGTTAAGTTTTCTTTGAAATCGCCCTACCCCTTTGTTGTTGTTCATTTCTTTATTTGTCTTGGATACCATGGGAGAGATCCCGACGCGGAGTACCAAAGAGAAAAAGACATCGAATGCTTATAAGAGCTCAAGGAAGGACGAACGGGGACATCATCGAAGTATGTCTTCTCCAAGGTAGAGGACCTCAACATTGAGGAGGTAGGAGCATTTCCAATTTCTCCCGCGAGTACAGACAAAAATTTCACATAGGTTTTTATATGAGCATACCGGCACATGTGGGCCACCACCATGATATCCATTACGGCATTATCACTATCTCAATAAATATACTTCTCATCCCAAATCAATCTAGATCATGTCCACTTTGATTGTGCCAACGACAACGAGGAGATCGTCTGTGAGTAGGGTCAACGATTAGGCGAAAATGGAAAGGATTGTGTTGCTCAAAAGTAGAGGTGGCCCATTTAGGGACCACTTAGTAGTAGTAGTGCAGGTCTTACACCCCTGCGCTACTGCCACCCCTGCGCTACTACTACTGCATAACCCGGGGGCACGACGGGGACCACTTAGTACTTACGCAGATTGTACACCCCTGCGCTACTGCCACCCCTGCACTACGACTACGCCTCCACCTGTAGCGCACAGTTTGCACCCGCGCTACTACTAAGTAGCAGTAGCGTGGGTCAAATAAGTGGCGCTACTACTAAGTGGTTACCTAAAGGGTTTTCCCTAATAGTGGATCTTCTTGATGATCATCTGGATGTTCATTGGAAGAAAGGCTTGTTAAAAATTCACAATATTCATTGTTGTGGTGGAAGACTTAATAAATTCACCTCACTCTCTAAGCAAGTTGTTGGGTCTGAGTGCCCCTTCTCTAGACAGCCAATTATCCTTGGGTCTGTCCCTCGATACGTTTGATAATGCCTTGTGTCAAAGTATCCCATCCGTCCAACATGGCCCTCTGAATTTGTGTAGGATTATTACCCAAACTAGTTGAAAGGAAAATTTTCCTTGCCAAATATTCTGCTAGCTTAATGTTTGTGTAGATTGAATATCCAAACTAATTTTCGAGAACAGAACATTTTGTATATAATGCATAATTTCTATTTGATCTTCTGAATCTTCTTATGTACACTACCTTTATTAAGTCTTAGTTACCTTATGTATTCCGTAACATATAACATGAGCGATAGGGGTAAATGGCACATGAATGGGTCTATATCATTTATAATTAACCGCCAGATCAATATATTTGTATCCCTGCTTTATGTTATAAAGCAAACATCATCACATACATTTGGACAAACCGATACAACACACACCACCACCACACACAACACACACCCAAGACATGATACAAAAGGTGTCGGGCACCATTCCCCAATGCCACCGCCTACCAAGCTAACCAAAGATGACGAAGGATAACCGCTTGGAGAGGACGGAGAACTCCATAAAGAAACGAGGAGGGGTGAGACGGACATGACTGAGCAGTGACACCAGGAGAGTGCCTCCTAGAAGGGTACGCTCATGGATATCCGCCACCGCTCGATCCGTATGTCAAGTTTTCACATGGAGTCACATGCGAGGGGCCGAGAGCACCACCACGGCGCCTTCATGAAGGATACGACGTCCACGGCCTCCACCGCCGTCAACCAGTACAAGAACTGGGCAAGTGATGAACTCCGGCACTCGCACCCTTTCGACATACCCTAGCTCTGCCAACAAGCCGCAACCAAGCCCCCCACAAGGCCATGGTTGCCTGCCCACACCCGAGACGTAGGTTCTGCCCACGTACGCCACGTCTCCCGTCGCCTGGGCTGCCGCCCAACATCCAGACACCCTCAAGATCATCCAAAAGAATCAGCTTTGGACCAAGGGGACACCCTAGACCGACAAACCGTAGAATGTTTCCCGCCTTGAAGATCGCCGATGCTACAACCACCCGCATGCGTCCAGGGAAAGGCGTAGGTGGGGGAGCAGACGCATCCAGACCGGCACACCCATGTGCTAGTGACGGGGGGCCGAGCACGTCGGCGCCGCCCATCCCTCCAGCCCAATCTCTCCCCCCAGACACACCCCCCTACCGCCCCGCCTTGGCGTCTAGTGCAGAGCCATGCAAGGCCACCGCACAACCCCATCAACCGACAAGGAGGGCCCGTCAGGACCGCCACCAACCCCCGAGGAAGCTTACCGGGGAGTCCAACCGCGCTGTCGTCGCCATCCGGCCGACAAGACGCCTGGAAACCGTGCAGCCCGCTCACCTGCCACCGTCGCCGCGCCTCCTCCCCCACCAGCCATGGCCACGGCAGAGGCGGACGCCCGCAGCTCGCGTCACTCCCGGCCCACACCACGGCCCAGATCTGGCCGCACACCGACAGGGCCAGCACCGCTGGAGCCCACCGCGCCCCACCACGCCTCAGCTCTTCACGCAGCCCCCCGCCCTGCTGTCGCCACCGTGCTGCCGCTCGATCTTGGAACCCGCATCCGTCGGCCCTTGCGGGGGAAGGAGGAACACCCCGCCGCCGCCCGCACTGGCAGGGCTTATCCCACCAGCACGTCGGGCGGCGGAGAGGGGAGGGAAGCATGAGGAGGAGGGCCCCGGGCCGGAGCTAGGGTCCCCCCCCCCCCCCCCGGCGCTCGCAGGAGCGTCGCGGGAGGGGAGGAAGCACTATGTATATTTGTATACATGCAAGTAGGGTACACATACTATCTTATATCTTATTTCTTACACCCCATCCAGTAGGCACTATTAATTCTTTTTTTTACGGATAGTAGGCTCTATTAACTCAATGTATCAATTCAGTACAATGTACAGATTTATGTTCCACGTACTCCCTCCAATCTATAGTTCTCTCTCTCTCTCTCTCTCTCTCTCTCTCTCTCATATTTCTTACTTACTATCGCCTATATATGACTCGCTTTGCTGACCGATTAAGATTGGGATATTTGGTACAAACTGCTAGACGAGCTATATTCATGTCATTGCGATTCTAAAGTACCCACAAGCTATGATTACTGACGTATCAAAGCTAGCAAACTGGCACTACTTGCAGCAAACTGACAGCGAGAGCAGTGGTAAGATTTCCATCAACAAAGTTAGATTGAGAAAGGGCGTGCAACTCTTACATAAAGAAACCGAACCAAACAGGCCAGACTAGAATTATGGACAAGTAATAGGCGATGGCCACATGCATGGCCAGGGTGCTGAAGAGAAGGGTCACCACACATGTTCCGCTGGGCATGAACATGGCACGACTTACCGGTCTTGCTACAACGGACCATCTCCAGGTGAGATGCTAGCCAGGTCTTGCATCATCATCATGCCACAACGGCCGCTCAATGTACATACTGTAGATGAAGCAAGGCATTGGATTGAGGAGAAAGGATGCGCAATGTGTGGGGCGGGTCAGCTTGAGAGCAAGCAGGGGCGGTCATTTATAGAGAGAAGATCGAGTCCGGCTTGGCTAGTGATGAACGAGCGGGGGACGCGGAGAGATGTCGGATGGGAGATCGATCCTCATCAGGCACACAATAGGAGGCGAGAGGGGATGGATCATGATAGGTTGGTGCATAGCTTGTGGCAAGAACAGGAAGGCGCGCAGGAGTAATGGAGGAGGAGGAGGAGGTTGCACATGCATAGGGTTTAAATGGTGGAAGCGGGCATTGGCTTGCGAGAGAATTAAATGGGCGCTTGGTTTCAAGGTGGAATATGGCATGATTAAAGGAGACTTTGTAACAAGATTGATTCATCGATTAAAGAAGACTTTGTAACCAATCGATTCATCCATCTTGGAAAGCAATACGTACGGGGTCAGACTAGTGATTCATTCCCACACGGTTGATTCATGCATTAGATGCACATGGGGGAGTTGATTTCTCTCTGAGTACGATTTGTTAAGTTGCCTTTTTTACAATTTTGTGAAGTACCCTAATAAGCAGTAAATATTACCTCGAATAACTCCAGGTAGATTCATATGTGGGATTTCTACACTAATTATAATCTATTTCCTAATTACTATTGTGAATCACATCAGATCTGTCAATAAGATACTGAAAATGGATCAACCATCAGATCTGTTAACAAGATACTAAAAAATCAGAAACTTGTGAGTGGTACCCTAGATGATTGAACACTGCAAAACTGGCTCATTAGAGAACAAAATGAAAGCAAAAATGGCTCTAGGAAAGCATGCATTGAGAAACAAAAATGGATCGAAAGCCGATGGATCGCAGTGGCAAGAACGGGGAGAGCGGGAGTAATGGAGGAGGAGAAGACGGTGCGTGCAAGGGGTTTTATAAAATGTATGAGCAAAGTAAATCACAATGTCAAACTGGAAGGAAACATAGGACCACCGGTGGCTTTTGGTCACCGCGGGATCAAAGAAGCCATATTTTTCTTTCGATTGTCTAGCTCCGCCACTGTAGTTGACCGACCATGCATGAGAATGACAAGAGTAAATTAGATAAGAGATCTTAGTATATCAATCAGCTTCTCGCAAACATGATTTTTAACTAGAAGGACTATTTATATTCGCGACAACAATAGGTCAAGAGATCCTTCAAGAATTACTACTAGCTAAGGAGACATCGTAAAATGGATACTGCAACTCAAGCTCCAAATGCCCGTAGGCAACAACAAGCAGATTAAATGATACAACTAAACATACATGTCTTTACCTATACAAAACAAAACATTTTTGCCTCTCTTACAGTAACCATACTACCATAGGCTGCAAGTATTTGATCCTCCTGTTAAATACATAATAATGTCCAGATTTTAAGGAAGTGGAGTTGAACATAGCCATAACTCGGAACGACGCAAGACTGCACACTCTGCATCTTAACATGAAGTAGGCATCTACCGATGCAGAGATGGATTTATTCCCGCTTGCATTATTTAAATAAGATTCTAATATGGAGTGAGAATCACTCTGTGATTGCACACATATTTCTCTCGAGACACATAATCATGTACCTTGCGAGTTAAGGCAACCGTGTCGCAGTCGAACGAATTCATTTGTAAAAGCAATTCTCACGCCCCAAAGAAAAATTGCTCAAAAATATTTTCACCGGAAAATATGAAGGGTCTAAATCCCAAAATCAAATCGACACAAAAACAGATAGGACTTCCTGGGTGCCTATTTCGAGGAAGTTTAAAGCACTCACATAACAATGGTAAGATCAATATGGATCATTAGGGAAAGGCCAAGACAGATCTTGACCGAGAAATGTTAATCAAACATAGACAAAATCGTTGGTGGCGATCAAATGTTGAAAAAGAATTAGAATAGTTTTATTGTCAAAAATTATAAATTTGTTAGTTGACAAAGGGAAACATGTTTATTTATGCTCATGGGAGCACGACATGACTTAATATATCTGTTATGATCTATGTATGTCTGTACTACACCATAAGTTATATACACAAGTTTTTACAGAAAATTATGATAGAATTGTAGGTTTTCATCTGGACATTATCATCTGCAAGAATCAGGATGTTTATATCTCATATGCATGTATTTTGGTGAGGCGGTTCGTGTAGGCTGCATTCTTCCAGGAGGTTTGTGTGCGTGCGAGGCATATGATGCTTGTGTAGTTTCACCTACAAGCATGCACATAGAGAGAAGATAACATGACATGTTAAATGGTGAGGCGTGCGGGCCGATCTAGAAGGGAAAGGCCGTTAGAGCTAGTATACATTGACATTATACAGTCCAGATAATAACTATACACAATCTTGGGAGTTCGTTCAACATCGTCATTACCTAGTTGTGTGGATCACTGAGAGAAACGATGAAATAATCTAGAGACTGTGAAAGGAAGAAATGACTTGTGTGATTCAGTTGCGACAAGAACCACTCATGTAAGACCAACACATTCAAGAAATATGTTATACTCCATCTGTCCCAAAATAAGTGTCTCAAGTTTGTACTAATACTAAGTTAGTACAAAGTTGAGACACTTATTTTAGGACAGAGGGAGTATGAATCAAAACATACCAAATAAGAACACTGAATTGCAAGTACAGAAAACTCAAATAAGTATGTGTTGTATTATGAGAAAAAAACATGGATCATGGACAATTGTCCAAATTATAAGAAGAAAATCACCTCGACTGGAACATGCATCCATACATATCTGATAATGCCCGAAATTTTGCTGCTCTCAAGAGAATTCCTTCCCTCGTCTCTGCCTCCACATCCATTAAAATCATCTGCATCAGCGGGTCAAAGAAAAAAGCATCAGTTTGAGTGGTGCCACAAGAAACGGCGTGCAACTTAAAAAAAATGTACTGAAACATATTTAACAATGAAATCAAGTATGGATCAAATGTTGATGCATATACAATTTTTCCACTAACCTTAGCTTGCATTTGATTCTCAAATTTTGTGGACCAACCACTTGTCTGGTGGCCCTGATCCTCGACAGTAACATCCATCCATCCATATCCTAATGTTGTTCGGCGACTTCGTCCCCGCATCTCTGCCTACACATGCAATAGAACTATCTACATCACAAGGGTAGCAACAAAACTCATCAGTTTAAGTTGTGCCATCCCAAGATTTCTATCAAGGAGTTTAGATCGAGAAAAGGTGGGCTCATACCAAGAGGGCAGACCAAGCCCACAAGCTTGACATTGTGGACAAAATTCTAGGCAGCAGCCACATCCATGGTCGGGATAACAAAGACTAGGGTGTGGCCAGAGAAATAAACCATACTCATAGGGCCACCACACATGTTTCTTGCTGAGCAGTCTCGCTACATGCACGACTGCTCAATGGCCAGAGGAATAAACCTAAAGTCGTGCTAGCCAGACAATGCATCGGAGTGATGTGGCACAACCCTTGACTATCAGCGCTCGGTGTAGTTGTTGTTGATGAAGGATGTGTTTGCTTGATGAGAAATGAGGAGCCACGTGCCGGGCAGGGAAAGATCGAGATCAAAGCATCAGTTAACCCAAATTAAGGCTATCTCTAAAGGGATCTATGTGTGACATAAGTAACCATATGTTATACCTTTAGTTCACATATATGTTTTGATCAAACAACAATTCTCAAGAACTCTCATGTCCTAGCAGAAGTAGACAAATTGGTAATCACATTCAGCACTCAAAATCTAAGCCAAGTAGGAACATTGCATAGCATGTGCAACGAACTCAAAATATGTGTATGTTAACTTGTAGGACATTAATTGCTAGCAACAACCCTTCCAGCGTCAGTGTTCTTTCTTCAGTTATTTGTAGGTTAAGTTTTATTTACCATAGCTAGATAATTGAGCAGCATGTCGGTTGTGTGTGCGCATCGACATCTGATTTAGCTCGCAGGTTTAACTACTAGGGGGTTCTCACGCCTCCTTAACTCACAAGCCAGTGAGTTTCCTTCTGTAAGCGAATAATAAAAGTTGCAGAAGTTCTAGCAGTGCAAGACCCCTCTTCTACAACATTTTGTTTGGGAGCTTTGACACCTTTGATTCATGAAGAGCACCATAATAATTATTAATGAAGATTGAACCTTCATAGACCCTAGAACTATAATTCACTAAACATCAGCTATCCACTGATTGTATTATAGACAAATATACTTTGTGGAATCAAATAATAATGTCGGTCGCATCACGAGGTTCCTGTCAGTCACCTGCACACACTAATAAAAGGTGTGAAACAACAGATGAAGAAGCCATGTATGTGAGAACAGGAGTGCAACGATGGAATAAACATTACACCATATAGATAAGTCAAAGGTGAGTTAGAATAACCTTTTCTGCCAAGCCTTCTTGCCTTAACATTTGAGGAAGCTTTTCTGACTTATCTGTCAACCTGAAGTATATCATGAAGGTTGGTAAGTACATGTATTTCTTAAATGACAAGCTTGGCACTTGTGAGTAGTATAGCAGAAACTAAGCTACCTCCGTGAAGAGAACTTAGAATTTTGGTAAATATGCACAACTAAATAGTTTAAACCCTTGTAGCATTCTGGTAAAGTTGTTAACAATGCAAGATTCAGACAAAACTGCGGAGTGTTTAAAACTTTCAACCAATCTAATATAGACTGAAATTACAATAAACTATAAAATTACTCAGGAGAAAGCAAGTGGCTTTAATTTTAAAAATGAGTTAGTCATAGTACTTGGGATTCAGTCCAGACTGAAACATGATGTCTAGTGACCGAACATGATTATTACAGTACTTGGGACCAACATAATGTCTATGGACCAGACATAATCAAGAACATCATGCAATGTATTTTTACAACATAAAAGGAAAGTTGGACTAACTAGCCTCAATGCAGCAATCAGCCCAAAATAAACTCATAATGAAATGCCAGAAAGCAAACGATGTTTCATGTTCATGTAATAAAATTATTAGAAACAGACGAAGCCTGACATCGCATATACACCATAAATTTTAATCTACAGACACATGTATATTGCTTATCCCCAAGGGCCTGATGACCTTGGTGAGTTTGCCCGGGGGATAGCGCTTCATCTTGACAGAAGGTTTTGTTGTTGTTGTTGTTGTGATGCTGTGCAGAAGGGTATTTCCTCTCTGCATCTCTGCCTCAAGGTCCATTGGAATCATCTGCATCAACGCGTCACCGGATCCAAAATAACACATCAGTTTGAATGTTTCCATCCTAAGATTTCCTACAAGAGAGTTAGATCGAGAAAAGGCATGATCTTACATTGAGAGGGCGGCCCAAACCATCAAGCCGAAATTACAGACATGTATTAGGTTGCGGGCACTACCATGGCCGGGGTGTCGAAGAGGCATGGTCCGCCGCACATGTTCCGCCGGCCATAAAGATGACATGGCCGGCCGGCTGCTCGCTCGACGACGGACAATCTCCCCGTTCCATGGTAGCAGGCCACTGCTTCATCAGCATCGTGTGGCACAACCTTCGGTCGACGGCTGCTCGATCCAGGCGTTCTAGATGGATGAAGCGAGGCGTTGGATTGAGGAGAAAGGATGGCAATGTGTGGGGCTGGTTTAGATCGCAAGCGCAGGAGGCGTTCATTTATAGAGAGAAGATAGCGTCCGGCTTGGCCAGCGATGAGCAAGCGGGGATCGCGGAGAGACGTGGGATGGGAGAGCGATCCGCGTGCCGTTAGATCGCAGCGGGTCGGCGCGGCAAGAACGGCGGTGCGGGAGTAGCGGAGGAGAATGTGGGGCGTGCATGGCGATTAAATGATGATGAAAGCGTTGGATTTGGTGAGAATTCAAGGAGCGCATGATTTAAGGAGTCACGAGATCAATTCATCCAGCTTCCAAATGGTCAGACTAGTGATTGATTCCCACACGAATTGATGCCTTTGCATGTGCATTGGGAATTGATTTTCCTTCATGTACGGTTAACTAAGTTTCCTTCCCTCCATGTACGATTAATTCAGTTTCCTTCTTTTATTTGATAAGTTTCCCAACAATTAGTACTATTCTCTCCAATTACTCCAGGCAGTTCCATAGGACGTGGGATTTTTTGCACTGATTACATTATAGTTTATTTCCTAATTATACTACTGTGAATCACATCATATCTTTCACTCGAATACTGAATCGCGGGAGCCGTTGGATAGGCATATTAGACAAGAGAAGAAAGATAGCTCATGTATTGGATAGTTGTATGTGACAGATATGTATGCGAGCACTGCAAATCAGAAACCTGTGAGTGGTGTCCTCTGTAGATGCAAGCAAAATGGCTCCAGGAACACTGCAAGGCCACAAGGTGCTTCCATGATTTTGCTTTCACATGCATGTATACGATACGAGCATTTGATTATCCACAATATTTGCATGTTGATTAACATCAATCTCAAGCGCCATGACAAATTCATCAAAACTAAAAAAGATTGGCTACATATACAAGCTCCAAAAAAATTCATCCCTAGAAGCACCGAATCCGCATACATGATCATCCATCAGCTACAACCAAACCCAACACTACAGTTTTGTACATATAGGATCATCTTTACCAAAAGACTCCCCTCACCAACAGGTTAAAACAACTCCTACCACCCGATGGTACAAAAGAAAGGGCAAAGCATCCAACTCCAGTGCTCAGCTCAGCAACACACGTCAAGAGCTTCGATATGTTTTTGACAGTTGGTGATGAGGGCCTCAAAGAGTCTCTTCGTTCCTCTTGGCCGAGGGCTCCATAGAATCCTTCATTGCTGCAGTACAAACATGACCCGGTACAGGGGTCAGTATCATGCTTGATGGGTTCATTCCTGCAGGGCAGCAAGATAAGAAATACAAACCAAATCATATAGTTTGCTCCATAATAGAGAAACGCAGCATTTTGATTAGTTGGGGGGCTTAGTTTTCGCATTTTGAATCCGATTTAAGCCTTTTGCTATCCAAAATCAGTGGCACTTGGAAATAGTATAAACCCAGCCAGCTCATAGGCAAAAAAAATGCATCTTTGAAGCCACCAGACTGGTGCTAGAATAAATACTAAGCCATCTACATCAGCTAGTTCGGCGCTAATGTAGTGAACCAACACAACAAGAAATTTCTAGATTTAAACCTAAGGTTCATATAGGGACTCCAGCACTGGATCATCGCATAATTTTATAGATCCGCACGCACAAGAGACCTAGGAATCGAACAATATTATCACTTCTGTGAAACGATGACACTAATTATTCTACCAGAAGCCTAATAGGAACAAACATTTGTATCAGTCGGAAAAAAGAGCAGCAACACACTAGAACTTGCCATGGCGCAATGGCCAGCTTAAGATTCACCACGGCGCGATGGCCATGGGCACACAAGCGCACAAATCAAAGCAGAGCGGAGAGGAACGGATGGGGCTTACCTACGCTAGAGAGGAATTGAGGTTTGTGACTGCTGGTTGATTTTTGCCTTGAGGCTCTCTGAATTTGTGCTGATTGCAAAGGGAATTTTTGCCTTGGAGTGAATCCGTCCTTTGGCTTGAAACACCTACATGGCAAAACACATTCAGATTACAAAAAGTTGGCCGGTTGCAACCTACTACAAAATGAAATCTGCTCAGTCAACACTAGAAGATTGACAAGGGCATAGTTGGAGGCTTGCTGCAGATAAAACCAAACATAACTATTTGATAAGCCATGGAAAATGAAGGCAGTACAGGTGAACACACATCTCAAAAGAGAAATGGAATGATCACCAACTATTGCTATTATGGATCACGAAGAACCCTGGCCAGGATATTCAATCAAGAACAAGGCAACCCGTATCATCATAACCTAAAGAACTGAAGCCTTCTTAATCAAAATGTCTACGTAACTCAAAGATGAATCTAAATATATTTGTGTGTACGTTCTAATCCCTGATAATCATGATTGGATTCATCCCAAATTGATGACAAAATATATGGAATCTCAAATGGAGTGTCGACATCAATTACCTAAAAACAACAATTAAGGGGCACTCGATAATGAACTTTCCAAAGTTTCACCCAGTCGACTCATCAAGATAAAAGTAATTCTGACATAATTAAGAGGACAGAATTATACCTTACATGCAAAGTTGTTGTCCATGATCTTCTTGCAATTGCTTTCTTGTGTGAAGGGAAAGCATCAAAACTTTGTTCCAGCAGACAAAAGAGTAGAGAGCTCTCAAATGTCCTGAAAATACGGAAAAGAATCAGCTAAAATATCCAGTAAGAGATCGAGCAAGCTATATCATAGGCAGACAAAAAATATATCACTCCTCGCATATTTGCAAGACAATTACCATGTGTGAAAGGGTTTGCAACATCTGGTTGATTTTGCCTTGATTTCCTCGGGGCTCTCTGAATTTGTATTGCTTTCACAGTATACCCTCTTAGTGAAGTCCTTTGGCTTGAAAGCATGGTTAGTGCTGCAGGAACAATACGGTCAGGTTAAAGATGGCGGTCACACTCACTCGATACTAGAATGATTGAAAGATCTTGCATACCCATTCGCAACACACAACAATGAGAATGGCTTGCTGTACTCTATGGCGATCATGGGCATGGTTGGGGCCTTGCTGCACACAAGAAGATCATAACTATTAGGAAAGGTTGGGAACGTGACTAGCTAAAGAGAAATAAGCAACCAAAAGAACCATTGTTGTTTGTTGGAAGTCAGAAACACTAACTTGTCCATCATGCTCACTTAACAAAGGATTGACTGCTGTTTTCGAAAACGGAAGGCTGTGATGACTTACACCAGTACTTGTCGTTGGCTGAGTAGTAACGTTGGCCCAATCTTGTGTCTGAAGGCCAAAAAATCAATGCATATGTTAATTCAATCTTGAATTTACATACATACATATATAATGAACGAAAGAAGAGCAAACGGTAAGCCAATGTTCAAAACAGAGTAGCCCTAAAGAAATCATTTCTCATAATTTCCATTGTCAGTTTCATTTCAATCTCATTAATGGTGATTGTTTTCATTTCCATGCTTCATGACAAAGAACACTCCACGATTCGTCCCAACACAAGCAACAACATAGACTAGTACTGGAAAAAGGGTGGGGAGTTAGAACAACACAACATCTTAATCTTTGTCAATTAGCATCCTACTGGAAAAGCGTGATATATTTCAGATTCTGACACAAGCAGAATGGAAAAAAAGGCTCGTCCATTCATGGTACCAATGGCTGGGCATTAGCAAACTTACCGAGTTTCTTGCTTTTTTTTGAAGTTGTGCATTATTTGGAGCTCATAGATGGAACCAGAAATTGTAGTGTCCCAGAGAGAATTGTTTTGTCTGCTATGACAATTTATGGCTTCGGGATTTCAACACGATTCAAGTGCCCAGTATCTATGCTTTGAACTATTTAGTCTTTTGTAGGAAGCTTTGCTGGTAGAGTTGAGGAGACGAATGAAGCTAATTTATAAGGTAGAGAACACAATCATGTCCACCTAAACAGACCACCAAATGGAATCAGGTGAACATACAGGTGCCCTGGCTGGACTGTTTGATTCATCTCTCGTATGTTTATACAATACAGAGTCGGACCTGAACCCAAGCTATCTTGATCAACTATATATAGATAAGTGCATGTGCTTGCCAAAGATTAACAACGCCCTTTTATCTTGATCTGTCGGGCAAGAGGCCAGAAATTCCTATACTCAAGCGCAGTAATATAATGGACATCGTCGGCAAGGATGCCGCGGCATCTGCCGGTATCCACGAGGCTGACCTCGTGAGGGTCCAGCGGGAAGTCCATTCCGTCGGAGACACCGGCGGGAAGTCCTCTCACTGCTGCAATGGAACACCCAGTTACTCTACCGCCAACTGCTCTGAATTTACTGGGGACATGTCGTCCTGTTCATTTCTGTACCAAAAGCACACACGAAAACAAGCTGATGGAAGTAGGATTCAGTCCATAGAGCATTCGGTCCATGCTAAACAGAAGACCAATGAATCAAATAGCAATCATAGCATCCAATTAAGGCTAGAATTACAACTCTAAGCAAGCCTTAAGCTAGAAAGCACAAGACAGTGACTAGAACAGCAACGGTAAACCCTAGTAAAAAAATGGGGATTTTAGGAAACCAAGCAATTGGGCAAAATTAGGGCATCCAGAGACCGTGCAGAATGAGGCAAGTGCGCCGAGTTGAGCCTAAATGGACATGGCCGTGGCAGAAGTCCATGAGGTGAGAGAAACTGGAGGTGAGGGATGGAGATAAGGAGAGCGCGAGGAGACCTTGAAGGGCTCCATGGCGTCGTTGTCGAGAGCAGAGTTGCTCTGTCCTAACGCGCAAGAGCGGCGTCGGAGAGCAGCAACCGCACGGCCGCGTCATAGTCGTCGGCCGCACGGCTGCGTACGTGTGCTGCCCCATCTTCTTCTCTCAGTGGAAGACGGCGGAGGAAAACCCCTCCTCCTCTCTCGGTGGAAGAAGGCGGAGGAAGCCCTCTCCTCCTCTCCTAGCGCGCTAGTGTGAAGAAGGCGGAGTCTTGGGCGGCCACACCGAGCACCTGCATCCTGGCCGCCGTCGGCCGCGCAAGCGCAGATCCTGGAGCCTCCCTTTATCGCGGACGGCTGGAATCCATGCCTCCGTCACAAGCAGCTCCATCCGGAAGCGCAACCACCGAGGGAGACAAGGCGACTGCATCCATCGGATGTCGTAATGCCTAGTATATAAATAAATTGCAGAGCAGCAAGGTCAAGCATAAGGAAGTAACAAATTTCTGTTTTGGAACGAAATTTCTAGAATGAAAAACCTTAATTAACAAGAGTCACAGTGAAAGAAATGTGGCAAATCACGAAACAACTTGAGCAACCGTCTGCCATTACTGCTAAGAAGAAGATGCAGTCCATACTGAAGATGCAGTAATATCCTAAAGATGTTATTTTCTAAAATTGGGACCTCACGGGGCAGTGTTGTTATCTAGTAGTTGTCATCAAATGTGCGACTTGCGCCATTGTAATTGTCACCAGTATTGTCCTGTCCTATAGCTGTTGGATAGTTAACCCATCCCCTTGTGCTCCAAAAATCCTAACTCTACTAGGCAATCATGTATGGCGCATGAAAAAGAACAGGAAACTAAAATAGAGCAACAAAAGGGGAACATATATAGTAACTACCTGTAGAGCAGCATTCACGTCATGGATGGCAACAGAAGGCTTCTTCATTTTGATAAGCACAGATGCTGCACACAACACAAGGATTCGACAACCCAGTTAGTTAGGCCAGCTAGTCGAGGATCACATACATGGGCAGTAAGCTGATCGTCTTCCATGAAAGATTGGTGAGAGCGGATCCATCCAACATAAGGAATTTTTGTGTGCAGCAACAAAAGGAAAATTAAAAGGTGAAAAGAGCAGCGACCTTGTGCGATGCGTCGTCGTGGTCAGGCTGGGCAATGTCGAGATGATGTTGATGTCCCGGTGGTCGTCCGTGGAGGGCGCCAGCTGCTTTGACTAGAGAACAAAAAAATCCACCAGGATCGAGGCTCGAGGCTCGACGAAAGAAGCAGACTGCAGACGCACCCTTGTGGTTCTTCCCTGGAGATTAAAAAGGGCATTTGCATGAGCGGGTAGGTAGCTAAAAGACAAGATTATTGATGGTGTGACCAAGTGAAATTGAACGGATAAAGATGATTTTGTTGAACCGACAGAGGAAGAGAATACTGGAGAGCTTAATTCATTCATGCGTGGAGTTATTATTGCAGTATAGCAGAAGTGCAGAACTAGGACAAACTGTAGTGCTACCTACCTAATCAGACCAAACGTTCAGTCTATATATCGAGCATATATAACATACAGTCCAATGCAAAACAGAAGACCTTCAATGAATCAAATAGCAACCATATACAGTATGTATCCAACTAAGCCTACAATTACAACCCTAGCTAGGCAAAAGGCTTAAGCTAGGAAGAAAGCATGGCAGTATGTAGAACAGCAACGGTAAACCCTAGAAAATAAAATTGGGGATTTTAGGGAAACCAAGCAAGCAATTAGGGCAATTATAATTGAGCCTAAACAGCGCCCAATTGAGCCTAATTGGTCATGGCCGTAGCACCAAGCAGCCCACGAGGTGAGAGAAATTGGAGGCGAGGGGCAGAGAGAAGGAGAGGGAGAGGGAGAGGGGACCTTCCTTCCCTGAAGGGTTCCCTTCCACGGCGTCGTCGCGGTTGTTGCGCGCGCAGAAGAGCGGCGTCCGAGGGGTCGTCGCCGACGGCAGGGCACGACTGCGTGAAGAAGGCGGAGTCTTGGGCGGGCGGGCACACCGAGCACCCCGAGCGCGGATCCTGGAGCCTCACTTGGTCGCGGCCGGCAGGACGAGCAGATCGGGGAGCGCCGCCGACTCACCGGCTCCATCCGGAAGCGCGAGCGCCGAGGGAGAGAAGGGGGTGGCGGGTTGGGTGAGAGGGAGATGGAGATGGAGGAAGGCGAGGGGCGGTGGCGGCGCATCGGAGTCGGAGATGGGGGCGGCGGCGGCGGCGGCTCGTCGGGAGAGGAGAGGAGAGCATCTCGATGCGGGGTGTCTCCCTTCCTTCACTTTCTTTTTCTCATTTTCATTTTCACTTTTTTGAACCGCTAGTTTTTGTTTGGCCCCAAACTTTTTCGTTTCGGTGATTGACGATCAAAATTCCGAGTTAAAACCTCATCTTTATGTCCGCTGCATTGCTAGTACACGTACAAACACGCCTGCGACGTTTGGGGCCGTTTTGGTCTGTGGCCGGCCGGCAAGCCCGGGCCTTCCTATATCCGCCCTAGATTTGGGTTGGGTATGAAGGATGCCCTTTAGCCACAACGTTTGAGGCCGTTATTTGTTCGGTCGGTGACCGGGCCGTTCGTCCAAACATTTGAGGCAGGTATGAGGCGCCCGGATTGATAGATGCTCTAACTGATATAAGCAATTAATCGATGGAAGAATGATATGCATTAATTAATTATTAATATTTTTTTTAAATATCAATTACAAATTACAATCTGCAAGCACCACGCTCGACGCGTGCAGTTTTTCTTCTTCTTTTTTCTTTGTGGAGAGCCTTGATTACGGGTACTAGCGGGGGTAAAAAAACAAGATTCAACGCGTGCAGTTTTTCTTCTTCTTTTTTCTTTGTGGAGAGCCTTGATTACGGGTACTAGCGGGGGTAAAAAAAAAACAAGATTCAACGCGTGCAGTTTTTCTTCTTCTTTTTTCTTTGTGGAGAGCCTTGATTACGGGTACTAGCGGGGGTAAAAAAAAACAAGATCCAACGCGCGCTCGTATCGGTCCTCAACTCAAACGACCGGTAGGATCGGACAAAACACGCCTGCGTGCCAAAATCAATCGGCCGGATCGACCTCAACTCATTGTTACGTATGGGTTGTGAATCCTCGACTTGACATCAACCTAGCGATATAATATAGCGCCGCCCTCCGTCGACACATGACGTGTGGGTCCTACATGTTTGTTTAACCGCCAGCACGTGCTGCCGCGCGCGTCAATCCCACATGTCACTACCAGAGCCCAGTATTATGCGGCAGCGCGTGGGAGGCGGGACGAACGAGGTCGCGAGTGGAGAGGTCGTTGGCTATCCAAATGCACCGGCGGAGGAGAAAGAGAGAGGGATGATGGCCTGTTTGCTTTGCGTGCACCAATATATACTAGTTATTGGTGGAGCTCCTCGGGCCGCACGTGACCTCTCATGCCCGATGAACGACCCGCGGCGACAACGATGACGATATCCCGTGACCGACAGGAGGCGTCGGCGCACACGCGCGCGAGTTGTGGATGGTGGGCGGATGAAGAGAACGGTTTGGAAAGAAAAAGGAAAATGATTTGTGGTCGAACTAACTATGCAAACGTTGGATGGAGCACAGTCGAGTCCCGCCGAGACCGCTGGCGACGGCGCCAGTAATACGTACAGGGAGTTTATAGAGATTAGGTTTAGAATAGAGTTTAGTCCGGTTTGTATGGAAAATGTAATAAATTTCGTACGGTGGTTTATATGAAACGAAAACAAAAAGACTGCAATGAATTTCGTCGGTTTATATATATATATATATATATATATATATATATATATATATATATATATATATATGTAGAAAACTCCACCGTGTTTGCATGAATTTTGTCCGGTTAGTTGAAAGAGTGGATGAAATATATGGGGGCAGCGTTGGATGGCCGGCTCCTGCAACAGCGTGCGCGCACGGGGACGGCGGCGGCGGCGGCGGCTCGTCGGGAGAGGAGAGGAGAGCATCTCGATGCGGGGTGTCTCCCTTCCTTCACTTTCTTTTTCTCATTTTCATTTTCACTTTTTTGAACCGCTAGTTTTGTTTGGCCCCAAACTTTTTCGTTTCGGTGATTGACGATCAAAATTCCGAGTTAAAACCTCATCTTTATGTCCGCTGCATTGCTAGTACACGTACAAACACGCCTTCGACGTTTGGGGCCGTTTTGGTCCGTGGCCGGCCGGCAAGCCCGGGCCTTCCTATATCCGCCCTAGATTTGGGTTGGGTATGAAGGATGCCCTTTAGCCACAACGTTTGAGGCCGTTATTTGTTCGGTCGGTGACCGGGCCGTTCGTCCAAACATTTGAGGCGGGTATGAGGCACCCGGATTGATAGATGCTCTAACTGATATAAGCAATTTATCGATGGAAGAATGATATGCATTAATTAATTATTAATATTTTTTTAAAATATCAATTACAAATTACAATCAGTGCAAGCACCACGCTCGACGCGTGCAGTTTTTCTTCTTCTTTTTTCTTTGTGGAGAGCCTTGATTACGGGTACTAGCGGGGGTAAAAAAAAACAAGATTCAACGCGTGCGGTTTTTCTTCTTCTTTTTTCTTTGTGGAGAGCCTTGATTACGGGTACTAGCGGGGGTAAAAAAAAACAAGATTCAACGCGTGCAGTTTTTCTTCTTCTTTTTTCTTTGTGGAGAGCCTTGATTACGGGTACTAGCGGGGGTAAAAAAAACAAGATTCAACGCGTGCAGTTTTTCTTCTTCTTTTTTCTTTGTGGAGAGCCTTGATTACGGGTACTAGCGGGGGTAAAAAAAACAAGATTCAACGCGTGCAGTTTTTCTTCTTCTTTTTTCTTTGTGGAGAGCCTTGATTACGGGTACTAGCGGGGGTAAAAAAAAACAAGATCCAACGCGCGCTCGTATCGGTCCTCAACTCAAACGACCGGTAGGATCGGACAAAACACGCCTGCATGCCAAAATCAATCGGCCGGATCGACCTCAACTCATTGTTACGTATGGGTTGTGAATCCTCGACTTGACATCAGCCTAGCGATATAATATAGCGCCGCCCTCCGTCGACACATGACGTGTGGGTCCTACATGTTTGTTTAACCGCCAGCACGTGCTGCCGCGCGCGTCAATCCCACATGTCACTACCAGAGCCCAGTATTATGCGGCAGCGCGCGGGAGGCGGGACGAACGAGGTCGCGAGTGGAGAGGTCGTTGGCTATCCAAATGCACCGGCGGAGGAGAAAGAGAGAGGGATGATGGCCTGTTTGCTTTGCGTGCACCAATATATACTAGTTATTGGTGGAGCTCCTCGGGCCGCACGTGACCTCTCATGCCCGATGAACGACCCGCGGCGACAACGACGACGATATCCCGTGACCGACAGGAGGCGTCGGCGCACACGCGCGCGAGTTGCGGATGGTGGGCGGATGAAGAGAACGGTTGGGAAAGAAAAAGGAAAATGATTTGTGGTCGAACTAACTATGCAAACGTTGGATGGAGCACAGTCGAGTCCCGCCGAGACCGCTGGCGACGGCGCCGGTAATACGTACAGGGAGTTTACAGAGATTAGGTTTAGAATAGAGTTTAGTCCGGTTTGTATGGAAAATGTAATAAATTTCGTACGGTGGTTTATATGAAACGAAAACAAAAAGACTGTAATGAATTTCGTCGGTTTATATATATATATATGTATATATATATATATGTATATATATATATATGTAGAAAACTCCACCGTGTTTGCATGAATTTTGTCCGGTTAGTTGAAAGAGTGGATGAAATATATGGGGGCAGCGTTGGATGGCCGGCTCCTGCAACAGCGTGCGCGCACGGGGACGGCGGCGGCGGCGGCTCGTCGGGAGAGGAGAGGAGAGCATCTCGATGCGGGGTGTCTCCCTTCCTTCACTTTCTTTTTCTCATTTTCATTTTCACTTTTTTGAACCGCTAGTTTTTGTTTGGCCCCAAACTTTTTCGTTTCGGTGATTGACGATCAAAATTCCGAGTTAAAACCTCATCTTTATGTCCGCTGCATTGCTAGTACACGTACAAACACGCCTTCGACGTTTGGGGCCGTTTTGGTCCGTGGCCGGCCGGCAAGCCCGGGCCTTCCTATATCCGCCCTAGATTTGGGTTGGGTATGAAGGATGCCCTTTAGCCACAACGTTTGAGGCCGTTATTTGTTCGGTCGGTGACCGGGCCGTTCGTCCAAACATTTGAGGCGGGTATGAGGCGCCCGGATTGATAGATGCTCTAACTGATCTAAGCAATTAATCGATGGAAGAATGATATGCATTAATTAATTATTAATATTTTTTTTAAATATCAATTACAAATTACAATCAGTGCAAGCACCACGCTCGACGCGTGCAGTTTTTCTTCTTCTTTTTTCTTTGTGGAGAGTCTTGATTACGGGTACTAGCGGGGGTAAAAAAAACAAGATTCAATGCGTGCGGTTTTTCTTCTTCTTTTTTCTTTGTGGAGAGCCTTGATTACGGGTACTAGCGGGGGTAAAAAAAAACAAGATTCAACGCGTGCAGTTTTTCTTCTTCTTTTTTCTTTGTGGAGAGCCTTGATTACGGGTACTAGCGGGGGTAAAAAAAACAAGATTCAACGCGTGCAGTTTTTCTTCTTCTTTTTTCTTTGTGGAGAGCCTTGATTACGGGTACTAGCGGGGGTAAAAAAAAACAAGATTCAACGCGTGCAGTTTTTCTTCTTCTTTTTTCTTTGTGGAGAGCCTTGATTACGGGTACTAGCGGGGGTAAAAAAAAACAAGATCCAACGCGCGCTCGTATCGGTCCTCAACTCAAACGACCGGTAGGATCGGACAAAACACGCCTGCGTGCCAAAATCAATCGGCCGGATCGACCTCAACTCATTGTTACGTATGGGTTGTGAATCCTCGACTTGACATCAGCCTAGCGATATAATATAGCGCCGCCCTCCGTCGACACATGACGTCTGGGTCCTGCATGTTTGTTTAACCGCCAGCACGTGCTGCCGCGCGCGTCAATCCCACATGTCACTACCAGAGCCCAGTATTATGCGGCAGCGCGCGGGAGGCGGGACGAACGAGGTCGCGAGTGAAGAGGTCGTTGGCTATCCAAATGCACCGGCGGAGGAGAAAGAGAGAGGGATGATGGCCTGTTTGCTTTGCGTGCACCAATATATACTAGTTATTGGTGGAGCTCCTCGGGCCGCACGTGACCTCTCATGCCCGATGAACGACCCGCGGCGACAACGACGACGATATCCCGTGACCGACAGGAGGCGTCGGCGCACACGCGCGCGAGTTGCGGATGGTGGGCGGATGAAGAGAACGGTTGGGAAAGAAAAAGGAAAATGATTTGTGGTCGAACTAACTATGCAAACGTTGGATGGAGCACAGTCGAGTCCCGCCGAGACCGCTGGCGACGGCGCCAGTAATACGTACAGGGAGTTTACAGAGATTTGGTTTAGAATAGAGTTTAGTCCGGTTTGTATGGAAAATGTAATAAATTTCGTACGGTGGTTTATATGAAACGAAAACAAAAAGACTGTAATGAATTTCGTCGGTTTATATATATATATATATATATATATATATAAAACTCCACCGTGTTTGCATGAATTTTGTCCGGTTAGTTGAAAGAGTGGATGAAATATATGGGGGCAGCGTTGGATGGCCGGCTCCTGCAACAGCGTGCGCGGACGGGTGCCCGAGCGAATTTGGTGCTGCAACTAAGCAATCTTTTTTTTTAATGAAGTGTGCAACTAAGCAATCTTGGATGGGAAGATTGAGATGAGACGGAGTGATTTTGTTTAGTACTGTTTTTTGAGAAAGTCGTGCATCATGCATATGCCTCGTGAATGTTAAAAAAAATATATACGTACGGTCAGTTCTGGCCTTCCCTTGATTCGATCGACGCGTGACGTGGTTTTTTTTTTCCTTGTTTGCGGAGAGCGCGCGCCTTAATTACGTGCGCTGGCAAAAAAAAAAAAACGGTGGCTGGTGGCATGCTCGTACCGGCCGGCGGGCAAGCGGAATGAACCCGTTCTTCCTATAGCTATCCGGCCACCGGTGGAGTGAGGGGCAAGCGGGTGGCCTCAGCAGGAGGGCCAAGGCTCCTGTATATGATTGTACCCACGATTTATTAGCACTAAAAAAAATAGCCTGCACTATTATTAGCTAAACTATCAAAAATAAGTGGCACATGATTTCCATGTTCCATCTCCCTATAAAAACAGTACGTACTACAAGGAAAAGAAAATACTCTGAAATGTGCCCACTATGGGCTATGACAATAATATATATATATATATATATATATATATATATATATATATATATATATATATATATATATATATATAGGACAATTCCATGACCGACTTCATTTTCTTATGGTGAATTGGAGCGGTGCCACATTCGGGATGATGACTAGTACGTCTGATGTGTGGACATGGCAGTGCGTCGTTATTTCATGCCTCCATACAGTGTGATCGTGCATGCGCTGCTATTTTCGAATGCTGCCAAGGAATTCTTTCAAGTCAAGTTGCCTAAACTTCATCCACCCCACTTGGACTAGGGATTTGCTATAGCAGGCTATGCCAAATAGCGGCGGATCCCTCGCACTTTGGCCTCGCTATCACGGGATCTGCCTCGTCTCTTGTGGCCTTAGGGCCATTCATGCGCGGTGGATCCTACCCTTTGTCGTTGAGAGGGCTCATGCTTCATTTTAGGTGTTTTTTTGGTCTGTTTGGTGTTTGTATCCTGCTCAAGAAGACAAGACAACGGCATCCAATAACTACCTATCAGGAATGCCAATAAAATTAATTGCCTCATTACATAGAGGTGATGTCAACACACTACGTTGGGCAAATCCTTATGCCCACGCCCTAACAACCCTACACGTGTTAGAGCTCTGCTGCCTTCTTTTCTTCTCTACCCTAATTCTCTATCAGAGTTTCCGGTGGTAGCCTCCGCCTGCCAGGTAATGAACATGCAACCAAATGATTCAAAAGAAATGTGTATTACAATATATATGCCCGACCAACATATGAAGAATCCCGACAACAAGATATGTGTCTGAGACAAACACGATGCCACTTGTAGTTCAACAGGAAACAAAAAAAACCTCTTAATTAAGATATAAGCTACAAATAGGAGTGTTCTCATGAGAACTAAAAAGGGATCCCCAACAATGCCTCTGTTAAGTTTTCTTTGAAATCGCCCTTGTTGTTGTTCATTTCTTTATTTGTCTTGGATACCATGGGAGAGATCCCGACGCGGAGTACCAAAGAGAAAAAGACATCGAATGCTTATAAGAGCTCAAGGAAGGACGAACGGGGACATCATCGAAGTATGTCTTCTCCAAGGTAGAGGATCTCAACATTGAGGAGGTAGGAGCATTTCCAATTTCTCCCGCGAGTGCAGACAAAAATTTCACATCGGTTTTTATATGAGCATACCGGCACATGTGGGCCACCACCATGATATCCATTACGGCATTATCACTATCTCAATAAATATACTTCTCATCCCAAATCAATCTAGATCATGTCCACTTTGATTGTGCCAACGACAATGAGGAGATCGTCTGTGATTAGGGTCAACGATGACGCGAAGATGGAAAGGATTGTGTTGCTCAAAAGTAGAGGTGGCCCATTTAGGGACCACTTAGTAGTAGTAGTGCAGGTCTTACAACCCTGCGCTACTGCCACCACTGCGCTACTACTACTGCATAACCCGGGGGCACGACGGGGACCACTTAGTACTAACGCAGATTGTACACCCCTGCGCTACTGCCACCCCTGCACTACGACTACGCCTCCACCTGTAGCGCACAGTTTGCACCCACGCTACTACTAAGTAGCAGTAGCGTGGGTCAAATAAGTGGCGCCACTACTAAGTGGTTACCTATAGGGTTTTCCCTAATAGTGGATCTTCTTGATGATCATCTGGATGTTCATTGGAAGAAAGGCTTGTTAAAAATTCACAATATTCATTGTTGTGGTGGAAGACTTAATAAATTCACCTCACCCTTGAGGGAGGGTCACTCTCTAAGCAAGTTGTTGGGTCTGAGTGCCCCTTCTCTAGACAGCCAATTATCCTTGGGTCTGTCCCTCGATACGTTTGATAATGCCTTGTGTCAAAGTATCCCATCCGTCCAACATGGCCCTCTGAATTTGTGTAGGATTATTACCCAAACTAGTTGAAAGGAAAATTTTCCTTGCCAAATATTCTGCTAGCTTAATGTTTGTGTAGATTGAATATCCAAACTAATTTTCAAGAACAGAACATTTGGTATATAATGCATAATTTCTATTTGATCTTCTGAATCTTCTTATGTACACTACCTTTATTAAGTCATAATTACCTTATGTATTCCGTAACATATAACATGAGCGATAGGGGTAAATGGCACATGAATGGGTCTATATCATTTATAATTAACCGCCAGATCAATATATTTGTATCCCCCGCTTTATGTTATAAAGCAAACATCATCACATACATTCGGACAAACCGATACAACACACACCACCACCACACACAACACACACCCAAGACATGATACAAAAGGTGTCGGGCACCGTCCCCCAATGCCACCGCCTACCAAGCTAACCAAAGATGACGAAGGATAACCGCTTGGAGAGGACGGAGAACTCCATAAAGAAACGAGGAGGGGTGAGACGGACATGACTGAGCAGTGACTCCAAGATAGTGCCTCCTAGAAGGGTACGCCCATGGATATCCGCCACCGTCCGATCCATATGTCAAGTTTTCACGTGGAGTCACATGCGAGGGGCCGAGAGCACCACCACGGCGCCTTCATGAAGGATACGACGTCCACGGCCTCCACCGCCGTCGACCAGTACAAGAACTGGGCAAGTGATGAACTCCGGCACTCACACCCCTTCGACATACCCTAGCTCTGCCAACCAGCCGCAACCAAGCCCCCCACAAGGCCATGGTTGCCCGCCCACACCCGAGACGTAGGTTCTGCCCACGTACGCCACGTCTCCTGTCGCCTGGGCTGCCGCCCAACATCCAGACACCCCCAAGATCATCCAAAAGAATCAGCTTTGGACCAAGGGGACACCCTAGACCGACAAACCACAGAATGTTTCCCGCCTTGAAGATCGTCGATGCTACAGCCACCCTCATGCGTCCAGGGAAAGGCGGAGGTGGAGGAGCAGATGCATCCAGACCGGCACACTCATGTGCTGGTGACGGGGGGCCGAGCACGTCGGCACCGCCCATCCCTCCGGCCCAATCTCTCCCCCAAGACACACCCCCTGCCGCCCCGCCTTGGCGTCTAGTCCAGAGCCATGCAAGGCCACCGACACAGCCCCATCAACCGACAAGGAGGGCCCGTCAGGACCGCCACCAACCCCCGAGGAAGCTTACCGGGGAGTCCAACCGCGCTGTCGTCGCCATCCAGCCGACAAGACGCCTGGAAACCGTGCAGCCCGCCCACCTGCCACCGCCGCCGCGCCTCCTCCCCCACCTGCCACCGCCGCCGCGCCTCCTCCCCCACCAGCCATGGCCACGGCAGAGGCGGACGCCCGCAGCTCGCGTCACTCCCGGCCCACACCACGGCCCAGATCTGGCCGCACACCGACAGGGCCAGCACCGCTGGAGCCCACCGCGCCCCACCACGCCTCAGCTCTTCACGCAGCCCCCCGCGCTGCCACTCGATCTTGGAACCCGCATCCGTCGGCCCTTGCGGGGGAAGGAGGAACACCCCGCCGCCGCCCGCACTGGCAGGGCTTATCCCACCAGCACGTCGGGCGGCGGAGAGGGGAGGGAAGCATGAGCAGGAGGGCCCCGGGCCGGAGCTAGGGTCCCCACCCCCCCCCCCCCCCCCCCCCCCGGCGCTCGCAGGAGTGTCGCGGGAGGGGAGGGAGCACTATGTATATTTGTATACATGCAAGTAGGGTACACATACTATCTTATATCTTATTTCTTACACCCCATCCTGTAGGCACTATTAATTCTTTTTTTTACGGATAGTAGGCTCTATTAACTCAATGTATCAATTCAGTACAATGTACAGATTTATGTTCCACGTACTACCTCCATTCTATAGTTCTTGTCGTGGTTCTAGTTGAAACTTGAACACAAGAAATATGAAACGAGGGACTACTAATCTAATATGATACCCTGCATGCTGTTGGGGAATTACTTGTGCAGGGAACATAATTTTGGTATGTATCACTACTTCTTTTACTAGTACTAGTTTATGTTGGATTCATTGCATCGCATGCGTATTTTGCTAGTGCGACCTGGTTTTGCAATAGTTTGTGACCAATAGTGTGCACATTTTACACAAGTTCATAGACCACGGTTGCTTTTTACTGTTAAAATTTCCGGATTAGAAAAATATATTAAATGGGCAACTTTTATGAATGCTGACGCAAGAATGCCAAAACATTTTTTTTCTCTGCGTGTGGACACCGTCAAAATGTCACTCAGGACTTGACGAGGCACAAAAGAAGACGAACCCAAGGGAACTCCGGTTCCACTTCCGGCCGGGCTCCGACTTGATCTTCCTCTCGGATGTCTGTGCACGTGCAGTCCGACCTCTACTCAAACTCCCGGAAAAACATGCCTGCCAAGATACCAATATATACAGCTGCATGCGTGCTAAAATCAACATCAGAAATTCCGATCTACTCAAACCTAAACTGCAGGCAGCAGGAGCTTTCTACTGCCCGTCCCGATCGAGAAGAAACAAACCCCGCAAGTTGCAATGGACGTCGTCGCTGAGGATGCCGTGGCATCTACCAATATTCATCAGATTCAGGAAGGTGACCTCGTGAGGGTCGGGCCAAAAGGCGACCATGGCATGGTGGCCCATCTCCCGGGGCTATACTACACCGGCCAACCTCTTCTCCCAGCTGCCACCTTCAGGATTTTCCGTGTCGACGGCACAATGGAGACCGCAGAGGCACGCGACATCACCATCATAGACAGGGGCTACTTCCGCAGTGGCCAGTTCGTCGTGTCGGGTCGGCGTCAGATATTCATGGTCGGGTCGGCGTCGTCACGGAAACCAACACCACGCTCGACCTCGTGAAGCTCGTCAGCCACGGGGAGCCACCGGTCATGGCGATGAGCGGGGTGGCGCCGGGATGCCTGCGGCGCGTCCGAGAGCTCTGCCTCGGCGACTTTGTCGTGTCCGGGCCGTGGCTCGGACGGGTTGTCAAGGTGCCCCTCGAGCTCGACGTGGTGTTTGACGACGGCGCCCTCTGCAGGGTGACGAAGCTATGCCCAGTCGTGGCCACAAACAAACGCATTTTTCACGACCGGATGAAATCGAGCTTCTACCCGGGCCTGCGTGTCACCTCGCCGGCGGACGGCTTCAAGTACTGTCGGTGGCTTCGTGGATACTGGAAGCCCAGCCGCAAAGTGGGCACCATCGCCAAGGTTCAGATGACGGGAGCACTCGTCCACTGGATCGCGTCTGCGCATCACGGCGCCGACCAGCTGCTCGTTCAGGCGTCCGCTCCTCCGGCCTACCAGGATCCTGCCGATTTGACCTTCTTCTGCTCCGCCTACGATTGCTACTGGGGCGTCGGGGATCGCTGCTTCCTTCGAGACACAAAAGAAGAAGCACCGAAAAAGGAGAACACGATGCACCACCGGAAGCAGCCGACCCGGAAGCTCCTCCACCTGGATGGGCGTAGGCGGACGCGGCAGAGGCAGCCGGCGGAGGTCGAGCAACCCATGAGCGTCGCCAGCACCCGCACCACTGTCGACGTGCTCTGGCAGGACGGCACGAGCCAGAGTGGGGTGCCGTCCACTGCTCTTCTCCCCTACCAGATTACGAGCGAGCACGAGTTCTTCCCGGGGTTCTACGTGGTCGACGGCGCGGCGCCGGGCGCTGCTGCCCCAGCTGATGTCGTAGACGATGCTACTGAACAGACGACGACTGAGAAGAAGCGCGTCGGCGTTGTCCGATGCGTGAATTCCGAGGATCAAACAGTAGGTGTGTCGTGGTTGACAGAGGCCACAGAGATCGACACCCTGAGCGCCTACGACTTGGCATTGCAACCAGGTCCCCATGTTTTCTACGGACGTGTCGTTGTACGCCGGCCGCCGTCGGAATGCCCTCCTCACGATGCCGCTGCTACCGATCTTTCATGGCTCGGCCGTGTTGTTAACCTTGTTGACGGTCGTGTCCAAGTCAAGTGGGCCGACAGCACCGTGTCGATGGTATGCACCGCTAATAATTCCAGCTTCTATTACTACATTCTACACCTGCAGTCTTCCCTGCTGATGTTCAATAACCTGTTGGTCAATTGTGTTTTCAGGTGTTGCCCCATGAGATTAGTCAGTACTACTGGGAACTAGAGGCTCAAATCCGCGGTGACGGCGACGACTGGGTGGAGGTTAACAGCGTCGACGATGAGCGTGAAGATGAGGATTCGGCTAATAGTCCGGTATCTATCTATCTTTCTACTACTTGTTTGTCTATTTATTTGGCATTAGTATGCCTCTATATAGGTTGTAGGAAACAGGCGATTCTCCTGGTCACCTAAACTTCTGCTATCGATGATGATTTAACTGCATTCACAAAAAGGAAAAAAAGACTATTGAACTGAACTATCTACTATTTCCTATTAAGACATTAGTATTGTTTAGTGATCAATTGATGCGCCTTTCTAAATAAACTTATGATGTTGATTGCAGTACAATGAACCACAAAACCCACCTGAAGGTAGCAATGTCCAGGGTGACATTGATTCAGTGAATGAGGAGGACGACGATTTGGTGGATGAAGATGACAGTGCAGCAGCAAAAGCAAGCCAGAACGGTGCTATCATCCAGTATATGTCCCAACTGGCAGGCCAGGTGTTGGCTCAAACCATGAGGTATTTTCGCAACAGGTTGTTGTCCTCGTCACTGGGCTCAAAATTAGCTGGAGGGACAGCAAACGAGGGAGCTCATGTGGCTGTTACCGATGGTCATCACAGTACAAGCAATCATGATGCGATTCACGCCATGGCGGCTGCACTAACCAGCAACGACACATGTGCTAATGATGATGACTGTGCCGAGAAGGGCAAAAATATTGAACACTCCACCGGTGGTGAAGATCAGTTTCGCTTCCCATATTTTGTTGTTACGCATAGTCCTCTTGATCACCATTACATCGACAACGTGGGGCAGGTGGGTTCACCACCCAAAATTACATTTCTTTTCTGTTTTCAGATATAAGGCTCGGTTTTCAGATTTTACTTGAATTTGTAAAACTCACCTTAATTCAATATCAGAACATTTTACTGTTCTTTTTCAGGGCACTAGTGGTGGAAAGAGGTGGGTCAAGAAGGTGCAAAAGGAATGGAAAATACTGGAGAACAACAACTTGCCAGACACCATATATGTGCGCGTGTTCGAGGACCGCATGGACCTGCTCAGGGCCGTGATAGTTGGTGCAAGCGGGACACCCTACCACGACGGGCTCTTCTTCTTCGACCTGCACCTGCCGCCATCCTATCCTGATGTGCCTCCGATGGTGTACTACCACTCATTCGGTCTCTGCCTCAACCCCAACCTCTACAACTCTGGCACAGTGTGCCTCAGCCTTCTCAACACCTTTGGTGGAGAGGCATCTGAAGTCTGGTCACCAGCTACATCAAGTCTCCTGCAGGTCGTCGTCTCTATACAGGGTCTTATACTCAACGACCAACCATACTACAATGAGGTCGGTTATCAGGCCCTAGTCGACAAGCCAAAGGGATGCCGCAACGCACTGCCATACAATGAAAATGCTTACTTGCTCACCCTTCGGACCATGCTCCACTTGTTGCGCCGACCGCCAAGTGGATTTGAGGGATTCGTCAAGGATCACTTCTGCCGCCAAGGGAGGTTCATTCTTCAAGCATGTGAGGCGTACCTCAGAGGGTGTGTAGTTGGCATGCTCGATGGTGATGCATGCGCCACCAAGGGAAGCAAGGGCGATAGATCATGCTCAGCCGGGTTAAGACTAGCGCTTTCCAACGTGCTGCCGAAGCTCGTGGCAGCACTAGTAGAGATTGGCGCCGAGGGGTGTGAGTGTGACCAGTTCCACGAGCTGCATGACCTGCTTATCGGCGGCGATCGAGTGCAACGTGCTCACTAAATTATCAAGTGCAGTAGTTCTTTGGTTGCGTATGTCTAGTATATATACATTTTTGTAGTGCCGTGTATGTATAGTTTTTGCATTGTCATTGCGACTTTATCCAACTAGTGATAAATGCCTCTTTGTTGTTAATATTTATTTTATATCATTCGTAAATAGTTAAAGTACGGGCTCTCCAATTTTTAATTTATGTTTCCTTTTCAGAAATCAATCTTATATTTTATTTTCATTTATTATTAGAGGAGAAAAGAGCAAATTAGCTCAGTTCGGCCCAAGTATAAGAAATCAAACTTATACTTTATTTTCAATTATAATTAGAGGATAAAATACCAAATTAGCTCAATTAGGCCCAATTAAGAATCAAAAGTGCCCAATAACTATCGATGAAAATAAAAAAGAACAAATAAAATATTAGCATGCATCAACCTAGGGGGGCCTTTAGCCCTGATTCCTTAGTCCCGGTTGTGCAACCGGGACTAAAGTCCCTTACGAACCGGGACTATGTCCCGTTTTGTACTAGTGCATCGACCTAAGCACTAGCTTAGATGGTTAGGTTTTGTTGTGGCGAAACCAGTTCATCTGGGTTCAAGTACTCATAGGACACGTGTATGCATCGAGTGCTACTTTTGGATGGCTCTTTTAGTTTTGTAAATCACTTTATGGATGGGTATGAACGCTCGGCTCACCCAGAGCGAAGCTAAAAATAAACCAGTGCACACCTCATGCTTCGTTAATCTTATTGCTAAGCCGTCATAGTCCCTCAAAAAAAATATTTAGAAAGGACATTATTTTGCTTGTGGTACACTAATTGCCTGGCAAGCTAGCTGCTGCTGCCTGCAAGCACAGGCTGGACATAGAGTGCACAACGATCCCAAACACCTCGCTCATGTCGTCGTATCTGGAAAGAGTCTAAGTGGCATAGGAGGTTGGCCAGCACAAGCTCCATCGTTGTGATGGCGAACAGGGCTCTAGGGCACTGCCTTCGCCCAGCTCCGAACGGGACGAACTCCATCTGCGGCCCTTGCCTGTAGTACTCCACACACATCTCCTCGTATCTCTCTCGCCTGAACTCCATGGCATCCTCACCCCAGTGTGCCGGGTCTGTGCCTACCGCGAATGCATTGATCATGACGGCCATGCCCTTGGGTATGTCGTAGCCCATCACCTGTCAATCCTCCTAGATAAAAACATCTATGTTGCGTTGGTCGGCATATTTGTCATAAATATTAAATGAAACAAATAATTATAAAGATAATATACCACATCCGAATCATAGACCGGACGAGGGCCGGCGGGGGCGGATACCAAAACCATGGCACTATATAATAACAAACAATAATAAAAATAAGAAAATTATACAAGTATCTATGTAAATCATACAAGTAAGAATTTTCTTTCTTTTAAAAAGAAGATAGGAACAAGAGGCTCACCACGGTGCTGCCGGTGACGAGATCGGCGCGGGCGATCGACGGCGGTGAGAACGGGGACGGGATGAACTGCCAAACCTAGACAAATTTTGGGGAAAATGGAGGTTGGAGAGGAGAAATCTTAAGTGTGGCTCGGGCATTTCATTGAACACCTCATGTGCATAGAAGTTGAGAGCAGAGCAGCACACACCTCCCACATGCCGGCCGGCCAAAAAACAGAGGAGTGAGCGGACATGAGCATATATATAGGTGTCTCTTTAGTCCCGGTTGGTGGCTAGAATCGGGACAGAAGACTGATCTTTAGTCCCGGTTCCAGCCACCAACCGGGACTAGAGGGGCTGCGCCAAGAGCGAGGACCTTTAGTCCCGGTTCGTGTCTGGAACCGGGACTAAATGGGTCAGATGAAACGGGACTAGTGCCTGCCGAGGTCTGGCCGGCTCCCTAGCCGCTCGAACCGGGACTGATGCACCCATTAGTCCTGGTTCGTAACTCGACCGGGTCTAAAGCTCTTATCTGGCCAGGACCAAAGCCATGTTTTCTACTAGTGAATTAATACTGTTTAATACCAACATGTATATTTTTATTATCTTTACAATTGTTTTTCATTAAACTGGTTTCACATTTTACATGGCATCCACTATATGTGTGCTCTACTCTACCAAAGTTTGTTGGTGGGTCTTGTTTGAGCTTTTCCAGATGAACTTCACTAGAGAAAGCATGGCAATACTCCTTGGCAGGGAGTATGCGCCCTTTTTATCTTGGTCTATGGTGATGATAATTACAACTGCATCTTTGAATCCTTGTGCACAAGTAAATATTTTTCTTTTAATATTCCCTCCGTCCCAAAATACTTGTCGGAGAGATGGATAAAATTGGATGTATCTATATCTAAAATATGTCTAGATTCATCTATTTTTCCGACAAGTATTTCTGGACGGAGGGAGTATTAAACACAAGGGTGGCGCCGAAGGCACCTTTTATTGAGCAAACACGGTTTACACGAGGGAGCTACAGGTGTCCTTAGGTTGAGAAAACAGAGGCGAGGATGAGGCTAGGGTTCTGTACTGATACAATAGATGTAGACAGAATATGATTCAATCTATCTAACAGCCAGAAGTCCTTATATTTCACTCCTTTTGATCACTAGGGTTCTGTACCGATCATGTATAATACTACTCTGTCTCATAATGTAAGACATTTTTTGACACTAGCGTAGTGTCAAAAAACATCTTATATTATGGAGTAGTTCTTAAGGGCTCCCTTTTTAGGGAATCTTCTAGAGTTCCTTCCATTTATCTACTTGAAATGTTTACCTAGTTCAACAACTGCGCCATCCAGTAACTTGCCCATCCTGGTTCTTCCATATCTGGTCGCACAATTAATCAACTCCTGCGTTGAAATCAACATGATATACATGATCGGATATCGCATATGCAATTTAACTAGTTACATACTCAAAATACATCTACAACGAGAAGGATCAGTACGTCCATGCATGATATACATAATCGCTAATGAATGTTCCATGCATGATGCATCTGCATGCTTGAGGGATCAGTACGTCCAAGAAGTAATGAAGCTAGTAGCTACCTTGAACAAGGGAGCTGTTCCATGACAACGGTCTAGTTAATTCTAAAATGTTCAACTGGCTGTGTGGCATCCACTGGCATGTGAAATTTCATAGAGATTTGTGCTTAGCTTCGATCTAGTCTGTTATGCGATCTAGCCACTACGGATTGCGATTTTTTTTCCTTAAAACACAATTGCACATATTTTTACTAGAGCTGCACGCTTTCCAAACATCTACCTTTATTAAGAACAAGAACCCAGGTGTGCAATTCTTTATATTTGTATTTTGTTTGCTACAAGGATTATATTCTTTCTAAGTGGTTACGTTCACTAGTATAAAAAAAATTATTTGTAACTGTTTTATTTGGTTTTGTTACCGCTTAGAATATAACCGTTAAGCATGGCTGAAAGGTTTTCCTAACTCAACAAAAAGTCTGCTACTGTAATGTCCAATATGTAGTACACATGTGACATTAAAGTGTGTCAGACAATTGATTCCACTACCTGGTAGCCACCACACAACTAAAAATATTTATGATAAACAGTTCCATTTTGCCAAGAAAAGTCCAGTCAACTGGTTTCACAATGTTTCTCTTCAGCAAGTTATATTATACTCGTTGGCTTATTATAGCCAAGAAGTCCTGTTTCTGGGACAGAAACAGATCAGATAAAAGGGCTAAAATATTAGCGACATAACTTCAGTGCTCTGCCTGCAAGATGAGAGCATCACCATTGCAAATTAAGTACACGGAGCTAACAATTTGCTTAGGAAAAAAACAGTAACAGTTTTTGGTGAAACAATCTGCACATTAGGCCAATCATAAGAGGTTCTTCTGAATGTTTTTGGTGAAGCAACTGAAAACTGAAAAACAGAGGATGACAAATCTTATGACAGGACAGATGAACAGATCCCACTACAGTGCCCTACTACCAAAGAAAGTTACTCCCTTTGTAAAGATCCCCCTGATTTTGCTAGGAATCCAGTTGGCCAGTGTCACGTTCCAGGCCAGCAAAGATCTTCTAGGCGAAGTATGGTAGCACAGCCCAGGCTGCACCTGTTACCTTGCCTTGTTTTGTTTTCAACCTGTTGCTGCTGCTGTGCTACAGAAGAAGCCGTGGACACACACAAGCTGATGCCACCTCCAGCACCTTGCCATTGACATGACACTTTGCCAGACCCATCTTTTGAAGAAAATAGACCCAGTTTATCCATGTCCACTGCATCCGCTGAAACGCGATGCCACTGTAGCAGAAGAAACAGTAATCAGAACTGCACGATGTTTTTTCTCACTCAACCAAAAGCCTGATACTGTAGTATTTCATAACTAGCAGTCTAGCACACACGCTACATTAGAAAGTACTGTATCAGACAACCGACTCCAATAGATGATGAACTTTCTCGTTAATGGGCATTTAACATCAAGAGACCAAAAGTAGAGTAAGAACAAAGGGTGCTGCACACAAAGAGTGAAGACATTTCTGTTTCATTCACTATATTGCAAAGAAAATATAAACTACCAACTCTGGTGCGGTAGTGTTTATGCCACACAACCCCGTATTATTGGTTACCAAATAATCAATCTGCCGAACACCTACCATGCAAGAATCAGCAGAAGTGTATATCACTATGAAACTGCAAAAGGGGACACATGATCACCATTAGTGAATCCACAATCTGACAAAAAAAGGATGAGCTGCTCAGACGTTCTTGCTCAGGTTAAGATTTCGGCCTGAAAGCTCCAGGGATATTCAGGACTTGCGTAGCTTCGGCAAGTGCCTTTTTCGTCTTGAACTGCTTGAACAACCCAGGGTAATTCTTGTAACTCGGTGCCAATCACCCCACTTATGCCTGAGCATGGCTATTGTGTTTACATCATCCTGCCAAACCAGTTTATGAGTGAATTCGTGTGTTTTATTCAGAGCATGCAAATGCTGAACACTAGCTCTGTAACTGCCTGATTGCAGCACAGCTATGAGATGCTCTCTCTGCTTTTTTTTTCCAAAGCAGGATTGGCGTAGATGTTTCCATCTATTGATTGTCACCTTACAAACCCAAAGCTTTCTACTCTGAACGCACCTCTTCGATGTTGTTCAGTTCTTATGGTGCCCTTGGAACGCTCTTTGTTTTCAGGGTGTTGAGGTGCCAAGCATGAAAACAACCTGGGGCGAGGATGGTGAAGTTACCCAAGCAGTGGAAGCCTCTCTACAAACCATCTTTGACCCTCCTCGACAGCTACATCCTGATGCCTGAGCGGAAATGAGGCGAACTCCTACGCGTTGCCTGGACCTGAAGCTCCTCTAAACATTGCTGTCAGTTGAGGAACGCCGCCAGAACCCCGTACTTGACATGACACAAACTGCATGTGACTTTCTGCTGCTGTCAGTAAATTGCAAACTGATATACACATACGACAGCAGTGCCCTGACAGCTCAAGACCTTCAGAGTCCTGCAACTGTTTTTGAACATCATAATTTTGGTCAGAGATCATCGCTGCAACAGAAACTTGTGCAAACATACAACACAAATTTCTTCACTGAGTCATTGCACATGACACACGGTCTACAGATAACAACACAGAGAGCCAATGGAGAACAGGACAAACCTGGAAACAGCAAACCCGCAAGCTGACCTGAAGGGGCAGTCGATCGTATGAGGACAAACAATCGCAGCACGACACCAGCAGACCTGAAATCGCGTCACAGGGGATGTGCACTGAACCCTGGCAACTGAGTACCAGCACTGTAAAGAGGAAACAGCCGATTCCGGCACGCAGATGCTTGAAGCAGAAAACCTGTAGAAGCTTACAATACAATCTTTTTTTTCTTTCTTTTTTTTTGATAGTAGCATACAAGTACAGCACAATCTGTCAGCTGCATCATGGATCGGTGGGTACTGGATGACGTCGGCGAGATATAATGGATTTCAAGTAGACAAGATAGTGTGAGATACTCAGAGTCATAACCTGTACTCGATTGAGTAGAATTAGTAATCAACGATGCTCAACTAATATTCAGATACACTGGTCATGGCAAAGGCCACACTAGTCAACCAGTAGAATAGATTACACATGAGCGTGAACCTTTGTTTTATCTCCTTTTATCAAGCGGAGGTGCTCTATCATGAGCCAGAGCACAGTCGTCAACTCACCCCCGCTGTTGAGGTTCCTGGCGTGCGCCTCCCTGCTGCACCGGTTGGCTGCATAGGCCATGAAGTCTGTCCACACGTCTAGCAGCACAACCACTTCATCTTCGTCCCTACGACGCAGTATCCGAGCAATCTTGCGTGCGTACATGAGCCGAGGAGTTTCGTAGTAGTTGAAATTCTCCTCGTGTGGCAGCTCCAGTATGATCCCGGCAAGCTCCTTCTCGAGCTTTGAAGGATTTAAGCAGCGGCGGTGATGGTGTGGTCCGAACAATCTCTTGAGCGTGGTGAAGATGTTGCCTCGAGAACCAACTAGGCGTTCTTCACACAAGTCGTCCAGATTGGTGCAGGTTTTCTTGTACAGCCAGTTTTGAGGAAGGCCTGGTAGCATGTCGGGGCGATCCACCAGGAGGAACATCATGTAGTTGGACAGTGCCCTGACTGCCTCCACACGGCCGTCAGCTGCGTCATGGCTGCTTGGCTGCCTTGCGGCGAGGATCAAGTCGGTGGCGATGTGCCAGCTGATGATGCTCTCGTGGAAGTCAACTCCATGCCAGCCCTCCAACTCGCTGTACAGCCCAGGGTACTTCTTCTCACTCAGCGCCATTCTACCCCAATTATACCTGAGCATGCCCATTGTGTTTATATCACCCGTTGAGACTATGTCGTCCACCTGCTGTGCACGCTCCTTGACCTTCTCTGGGACCTCAACAGTCCATGAGTAGTACCTTCTCTCAAACGACTCGCTGAGCCCCACCCTCTTGAAAAGATTGCCGAGCTGGCGACCTGTCGAATCCATCTGTCCGGTGCGAAACTGCAACATGTTGTGCTGCCCCATGGTGCCTGACCATCTCCTTGAGTTTCGTGTAATTATCACCATTCCAGGCCAAGACCGGCGGAGAGATCCAAGTCTCTGGCGAAGCCCGTGCCACCTTCCACTGCACAGAGCTGCATGCCGAAGCCAATTACATCGTGTAGCACACAAGAAGGCAAACACCCAGCTTGACCCAAGTGCACCTACAAGGGATTTTGTCTCCAGGACCAAGGCAACAACCAACAAGGTGTATGTGACGACAACATCGGCTTGGCTGTCACCATCTTTGCCGCTCAACTGGAACAGCACAAGAGAGGCGGTAATGGCAAGAGGCGACACGGCACGGATGCAGTAGCCAAACCAAGAGTGGATCACACTTGCCTTGGTGTACAGGATGTCGTACATAAGGGAGAGCTCCATCTCCATCACCGTCCACATGCGCTCACGGTCTTTCATGAGGCCCTGGATTGTTGTGTTGTCCAAAGAATCCAGCTCACTCAGGCTATCTGGATCCACCATCATCACGGAATCAACTATCCCACGCTTGCAGATATGAAACAGGGAGTGAGCAAGCTGCAGGAGTTCACCGTTGGAGTCGTCGTAGCTGTGTTGATGCTCGGTGTAAAATTTTTGGTGATGCTTGTCACGTGGTACCACCTTGAGAGAGCTCCGGATCCTGCTGAAGTTGGCGAACCAGAGCGCACATGTTCTCTCCCCATACTTGGCAACGCCGAGAACGAATATCAAGATGGCAGCCAGCATGAGCAAGATCCCGCTGCCGATGATATGCTTGTAGAGGACATGTCCAGCTCCCAGGACCTGCACCAAAAGGCTCAGAAAGTGGCGTTTCCAGAGCTTGTTATCCTCGAGGGCATAGGCAGTAATGTTGTCCGGGCCGCCAAGGTGCAGCAGGAGGAACGGAGCCCAGAAGGCGACTAGGTGGTGCTCTTGCGGCGAGCTGCTGAAGAAGAGCTGCCCGGCAGCGTATGTCGCCGTCATGTCGGACAGCTGGTACGCCAGCCAGAGGAAGAACCTCTGGATAGCTGAGCTGGCTTTGCGACGACGCACCTTGGCGAAGAGATGGAGGATGACCTGGAAGCTGAGGCTCAAGAGAACCAGGATCCGGGTTCCCCACTCATTCCAGAAGTCCAAAGGCCCTCGAGCCATTGTTGAGAGCTTGATCCTGGAATGCAACAAGTATACACAGATAAAATCAGTAGCGACAATTAAACAAGTTGAAAGCACTGCACGGCCTAATTGCACAGTATTGACCTAGGAGATCACAAAGTGGCAGTGTAATACCTCCCAACTCTCAAGAAAGTGAGCACCAGCACTGCAGAGTAACTACAGAGCAACTGATGATCGAGTAGTACTACACTATGAAGTAAACATAGATGCCATTCTGATTGTCATGTTGCAGGAGCTACCCAACAAGGAGTGCCAACTAGCTGTCCACTATTAACAAGTAGCGCAAGGAACAAACAAATTAAGAATACTAATCACAGTGCGGAATCGCATCTGAAGGTACGTGCCGGATCCATCCATCAGACCAGCTCATCATTTGTCAGCTTGTCCATACTAAATTTGGAAGGAAAAGGCGAACTAGGTCGATAAATACAGTCTGAAGCATGTTCCTACTTGAGATGTCTCAAGAGTTTTTTATTGTTGAGGCCATGCAGTGTGTAAGCTTACATTCAATCAACCAACAATACTATACTCCCAGCGCATGTGATGGCAACCAGGAGTTAAGTTAGTTAACAACCTGTCCGGGTCGAGCCACGGCAGGAAAGCGACGAGGGTGAATCCCCCTCTGTGGCCTGGAGCAGGAGCAATGCGTGGCACTAACAAGGAATTGGGGATTCATTCGTGTTGACAGGCACTGAACACTGAAATTTACCACAATGTTTTTACTACTAGTACTAAAATATATGCTTGTTAGAAAGGCGAAAATAAGCGGCATGGACAATCGATATCGAAATGCATATGTACAGGTGGAGTGAAATGTGACAGTGGCAATACCTGTAACAGCAGGTGCTAGCTGTACCGAAGTCCAAGCAGGAAGTAGCAGCAGAGAGAGATGGCGGCAATTAGGACAGTGCTTGGCTGGTTCTTAAGTACCAGAATTCCAAATTGGAATAGTATGTATGTTTTTTTTTCTTTATTACAAAGACAAAAAAAAAGCAAGGGATGTGCATAGAAGAAAACAACTACTTTTGAGCCTCCAACCATACTTAACTAGAAGTAATGTCACAGTGGCTTAATTAATTAAGGCACTCACTATTGCTACATATCTAATCTACCTACTCGGTAGCGAAGACAGCTCCAACAGCACTTGGTTAAGAATATGTCTCATGGGAAATATAATCTCATCAGCATAACCCTCCCAATTCCCTCCAAAGAAAACCACTCATGTGTCTTTTATCTCTAGAATCTTGTACCGCTAGTTTTAGTGTTTCACCGCCAAATATTCAGAATTCGCACCTGCAAAAACCAACAAAAATTAGGAATCTACCATCAGAAATAATTTCTCAATGAACAACCTTGTCCTCCTCCAGGGTTTTTTTAAACTAGTTCCTGTTCAACATTTCTGTTCCCAATAGAGGGGCCCAACCAACAATACCATATGCACAAAAATATAATTATTCACTCTGGGGAGGCATGGTTTGGATATAATTAGTAATCATGATTTTCATGAGCATTTGTTATTATTGAGACCATGCGATGCAAAGGACCAGCCGAACAATATTATATCTGGTTAATCTTCAAGGTTCTGTCCAATCAGCTAATGCTTTAATTCTACTAGATCACACAATGCCTGCTGTAGGAGGAGGTGGATGGCACTACAAAGTGGAGTGTAGCAGGTATGCCAACTGCAGAGCTTTCTTGTGCAAAAGGTCCTACATGTGCATGCCTGCTTGGATGGATGCCTTGAAAAGTGATTAACAAGTTGCTAGGCTGAACCTACCGATGTGCTGTGGGCTAAATTTGCAGCTTAAACTACATTTGCATTTCCAGTTTTCGACTAGATTAAGGAAAGTGCCACATACACAGCAAGATCCCGGGTTTGTGCCTTCCCCAAACGCATTTTTTTTTTTGGAAAATAACTGAAACCAATTCAGATTGAAATACTGAAATCATGGCTGTCATGAGCGTTTGCTATTATTGAGAGCATGCAAGGGCCGACCAACAATATTATATGTATGCAACCTTTAAGGTTGTATCCATTATCCAATCAACTAACGCTTTAATTCCACATCACGCAACGCCTGCTTTAAGGTTGCCAAGTGCAAAGCTATTTTTGGTCAGGATCCGAACCTGAAACCTGAAGAATAACAGTTAACTCTGAAGAATGGAAGACACAGCCTGTTTTGTTACGGCGCCATGTACAGTTTACATATTCGCGCCGCTGGGATATGTCGCTGCTATTGGGGATGCATCCGATGGCTACCAGCTCCCTAAACATCTCCGTTAACATTTTCTACAACAGCCTTACTGCAATTTAGATTTACTTTTACCATTTTCATTTGCCTCTGGATGTAAGCTTAATGGGTTGGGTGCAGCACTGAGCATCCCTCCTTGTATTCAGATAAATCCTGGCCGCCCCTTGTACGGGTTGGGCCTCAACTTTGCTCTGTGATCTAATCCATCTCTCTAAATCACTCCCAAACTTATCTATTTTCTTTGCCTCGAAATAAAAATCTATTTTCTCTGTGTTATTGTCTACCTGCAACTAGGCTCTGAAAAAACTCCCGAAGTTATCTATTTTCTCTGTGCTATTGTCTGAAGAATCCTGCAACTAGGCTCTGAAATTCAGTTGCGAAAATAGATACAGAAACTGAAACCAGCTCAGATTCAATACTGGAAAGGGAGAACTCACACGGAGAGCCCATCGCCGTGGGAGCACCAGCCTTCGCGCCTCCCCTCCCTCCACGCGATGTACTGCGGCGATGACGACCGCCGTCGGCGACCAGCCGACCACAGGCTCCGCGAGGCACACGGCCGCAGCGGCGGGCAGCGGAAGGAGGGCCAGGGGGGTGGTCCGTGGCGGCCGCCATGGGTAGGTCTCCCCTGCAGCCTCAACCAAGAGCAGTAGAGCGCCTCGTGATTGGAGGGAGAAACACTTCTTCCTGAGAACGGACGGACGAGATTGGGGATCGCTTCTTACTACTGAGAGCAGCCACTGAATACTGGGTCCCACAGAAATAGTACTTCTTACTTCCCAAAAAATGTGCATGTTTGACTTGTCACCGTCTCTAAAGTTCTTCTTTCTTTTTCTGATGTGGATGCAGACATGGTTTCAAACTTTGTGCGATCTGCGGTCCATTTTGTCCAAAAGTAAAAATAAACAAGCAATGCACTGAGCGTCGATATCATGATCTTTGACTACTCGTGTGGTGGAAAAGATTAGGTGGACACATTGAACCAGTCAAAGAACTTGCATGGCTTTTCACTATCAGTAAACAGAGTTATCTGGCTGATATCACTCTCCAAAAGAAATTCACATAACTTTTGACCCATACAGTGTTCTTAATTAATTGCTTAATACTTGCAGTAGGAACAACAGCAAAAATAACAGTGAAATTCATGTTATTTCACAATACTCCTACGAAAAGAAAAGAAAGTATGTGTGCTGAGCGGTCACAACTCACAGTATCTCTACTCTCCTTGCATCACTTCATGTTGTTTGAGAAACCATCTCGAAGAGCCCTTGCTGCGTTGGGCTATTCCCTGATCTGGAGGGGCTGCAGGACCGGCTGTAGCAGAGGGTAGCAGTGTAGAAAGAAAGAACGGAGATAGTAAACCAGATCTTTATGAATTCTCCATGCCTAGACTTCACGTGGCAATTTCCGTATGTAGAGGTTTGCCTTACAGATTCCAGCAGATAGATAACAAATTGGTGTTTTGCTAATACTGACTGCTGATTCCTATACATACACAACTAGGATCGAATCCCTGATTGGATCTGCTATCAGCCATAGCCTGGCTCCTAGGAGAAGACCCACATGACACCATGAGGATGAACTCTAGGCCTAGTGCAATTGAAATAATATTCAGAGAAGAAGTTAAAGACTAGACAGCTAGTCAACTGCTACTATATATTCTGACAGCGCTTGTTCCTGGCGGTCATGCGACATGGCCTCTGTATCTCACAGTGAAGTATGTAATTGTAATGAGGCGGCAGGTGGGATGTCCACGCATGGACCTTGAATTTCCCTTTAGGCCTAACACTTCCGAATAGAAGATCTTCCATGTTCATCATCTCCGGATCTTCAGGTCTGGCTTCAGCTGAACATGTCTCACCAAACATCACCAAGCATTCACAGGAAGTTGCCTTTGCTCTCCTAAGATACACCGGCTCTGCCATCTGCCAAGGGTCACTGAAATGTTCACCATACAGAGGTAAATTTATCTGCATCATATTCTTCAGGGTTGCAAGGGCCATGCTCCAGAAACGGGGGTTAAAATTTGCTCTCAGTAGTCCACTGAAGATGCTTGCACACATGAAACAACCATTCATAATCCTGGCCATGTCCATGGCCATTGCCGCGAGCTTCGGGTGGTCCTCCGAGCTTGTGCTCCCAAAAGTACGCACTTTGAAGAAGTACCAGTATGCCTCTTGGGTACAGAACTGTAGTCCGAGGGGTTGTGAGGTTCCAAAGCTTGCGATCTTGTCGGATCGGCTCGCAATTATGATTTTACTTCCGCTGACGGTGCGGCTTCTGGCTGCTGAATACAACTTCTTCCATACATGCTCATCGATATCCAGAAGCAGCTCAATGATGATCAGTGTCCTTCCACCGCCCATGCCACGGTTTTCATGCTTAGATTCTACCTCCACATGTTAGGGTCTCTATGCTTGCATCTTTGAGATCATCTCCGGTGAAACACAAAACCTGAGAGAAGTGGTTGCGCACCCTTTCATCATCGCAAGCATGCTTGATCAGGGTGCTCTTTCCAACTTTGGCAGGACCGATGATCGGCAGGACAGCCGGACTATCAGCGACCCCAGGAACAGTCTCTGCTTGCAACAGGAAGTTCATCACAACTTCCGTCTCCATTTGGCGTCCAAACATGCACTTGTCCAGCAGCAGATACATGTTGTACGGTTGGCGCTGCAGACGTGGGCATGCGTTTACAAACATGACAAACTCGCTGACATCTTCAATGGTGTCCCTTATGTTGCCAAGAACATGCTCCAGCAGCTCTGCTTGTGCGGCACCTTCACCGTTGCCACTGCAGAAACGTACACGCTTGGCTGGATTGAACTTAGATGGGGCAAAGGAATAATTCACTTGATGATATTTTGTCGTGTCATCTCCATGGACTCGGCAACTGAAGATATCGAGGGTATAATATCCCCTGTACATCTCCTTTTTCAGGATGCCGAGTTGATGCAGCATGGCCTGGTTTGTGATGAGCCGGTCATCTGCCTCCTCGACGATGATACGAACCCGCAGTAGCAGCCGTTGCAGGCCGTGAAGCCTCTCCTCTTCGGTTGGCGCCGACGTCCGCTTCAGGTATCTGTCGACCAGGAAAGATACGGATCTACTAGCAAGCTCACCCATAGCAGCAGAAAAAATTACCTCCATGTATGCGTGTTTGAGAACCCCCTGGCCTTTGTGCTTCTTGAGGAATACGGGACTGCAATGGGTCAATGGCAAAAGCTGGGTGAAGCTATATATAACTGAAATTTCTAGGAGGACTCACCCAATAACACTGTTCGTGTTAGTCTTGCTTCTCTATTGAAGCCGTGTTATTATATTTCCTTGATCAAAGACTTGAATATGAGGTTGTCTAAAGCGATTTCTCGAAAGAAACTTAAGAGACGTGTCTTGTCTGGCCTCGAAGAAATTTGGAGTGGTCCTCCAGTGAAGAGGTGACGTGACAGTAGGCGTAAAACAGAGACTTAACTGGTTTGAGCATTCAATCCCATGACGACTTGACGCCCTTCCGTTTCCACTTAACCTCCGCCACCAATGGACATCACATTCACATATCCCTTTCCCTTTTGGCAGAAACTTTCAACTATGAAAGTGACCCTGCAACACGCCTTGCAAACCAGCCAACCAGGAGTGGTATTGGACCCGCGTTACGGGCACGGCCTGCTTGATAACTACGGAACGCCTCAGATTGCAGTTCAGAATTTTCTCAAGAACTAGGGAATATTCAGAATTTTCTTTGTTTGCTCTCTTGAGAGACGACGAGAATTTTCTTTGTTTGCTCTCTTGATAGACGACGGTGTTCCACAAACATGCGAAAAACGAACAAACTGGGGGAATTTTAGTCGTTCAAAGACCACAGATGACGGCCTGCTAGATTCTCCAATGCTCCAACATTGGCGTTGAGAAAAAGCTGTTCATAGTTGTCCACTGAAGGAGATTAATTAAGCTTCCATCCATAACCTCTTATTCTAGTTGATGTAACAACAGACTAATACAGAAGGAGTAGTTTTTACCATAATAATATATGTAACTAACACAGCAACCCCTACCAACTACAGTAAATGATAGTTTCAATAAGAAGCAGAATCTTAACAAGATCTGCTGATGCTGGGATGCTTGCATTCATGCTAGAAAAAAAGAAATAGCTTTTGGATCCGCTGAAATCGAAAAGTTCTAAATTTTCGGAAACTCACTATGAACCGCGGCACGCATGGCGTGGTCCGCCGCGGCATCCCAGGCTGCGAACGCCTGGATGCCTCCCCTCCCAAGCCACGAAGACCACCATCGGCGACCAATTAAGTCAACAACCACGAACAGCGACGGTGTAGCTGGACTCGGCTCGGCAGCGCGGCGGTCCAAGCCATTGCAGGGCGTCGCCGAGGGTAGGCCGCCAGTCGGTCTCCGTCAAGGGTGAACCCGCGCGCCCGAAGCAGGAGCGACACGTTGCCGCCATGGGAGGCTCGACAAGGAGATTGGGATCGATTTGTACTGACCACTGGGTCCCACGAATCAGCCGAATTATTTTCATTTCGCAAGGAAAAGGTTTCTTTTACATCTCTATATACTACTGGATCACTGATCTATGACCTCCCTAGGGTCGTCTAGACGAAAACTAACCTCCCTAGACGATGAAGGCCCTCATTTAATTGAGGACATTGATTTTGAATTGGATTCCCAATTTTGACTTAGTCAATAATTTTTTTAATGTGTTCTCTTATTCAAGTGAGGTGTTTACTTCTAGATTTGGTTCATGATTTTGACTGATCAATGATTTCTCATATCAATCGTCAAAACAAACATGCAAAGATATATCTGTCTCGTGCATGCTCCATCACCTAACCAAACATAAATGTCAAAATGCAACATTGTAGCACCAATATGATTTTGGATTGTGTTCTCAGTTTTTGACTTGGTCAACAATTTTTCAAGAAGCTCTCTCATTCAAGTGATGTGTTCAATTTTTAACTTTTTCACGATTTTGACTGATCAATGATTTCTCTAATCAATGTCACTACTCCTTGTGACGGAAACCTTCAACTATGAAAGTGACCCTGCAACACGCTTTGCACACCAGCCAACCAGGACGCTTAAGCTTGCATACATGAACCTCTTGTTCAAGTTGATGTAAGAACTGACTAATACAGGAGTAGTTTTACTATAATTAACACAGCAAACCGTACTAACTAAATACTGTCAGTAAGATGCAGAATCATACCAAGATCTGTTGATGCTAGGAGGCTTGCATTCATGCCAGAAAAAGAAAGTGTTTGGATCCACTGAAATGTAAATAGTTAATTATCAGAAACTTACTGAAACACGACAGCGTCCAGGCATGATCGGCCGCGGCAACCGAGGATCTGACCGGCCCGTCGGCCGGGGAGCAACATCCGTCCGCTTGATGTTCCTAGGAACTATTATTAATCAGATTTGTAGTTTGGAAGGAATAAATATGTATGTTGTAGCGAACCAACCTGTGGTTGGATGGTTAGAGGACTGTGGTATCCCCAGCCCACCAAGGTTCAAGTCCTGGTGCTCGCATTTATTCTTGGATTTATTTTAGGATTTTCGGCGATGCGCATTCAGTGGGAGGAGACGTTCCTGTCGATGACGAGGTACCTACGGTGACTTCGTAAATTTCAAGATGATATGCCGACTCAGTCTTTCGGAGGTGCTCATAGGGTAGGGTGTGCGTGTGTGCATTCATAGGGGTGAGTGTATGCGCGTGTATATCAGCGCGTGCGTCTGTACTGTGTTCAAAAAAAAATATGTATGTTGTATGTATGCAATTGAAAATCAAGAAATGTATTTGAAGCATGAACGTATGCAAGTAATAATTATGAAATACATATGCAAATGACATGTCTTGTTCTTGGCTATGTGCAGCCTGTAACATGGGAAGTTCTGAATTTACACACACCATATATGCAGTTTTGTATTTGCATCAAGCAAATAAGAGAATCTGAGTGCATGTCCTGTTCTTCCCTATGTGCAACCTGTATCATGTCAGGTTCTGAATTTTACACAAAAGCAACAAGTGTGTGTGCACCCTGACATCTATTATTAAGGACAGTATAACCGCACCTAATCCCTGCCCTCACAGCGATTTACGTTTTCGGCCGTCTGTTTTCCTGGTCTGGTAGTTTCTGGCCGTCAGATTAAATTTTTTTTTATGTGTAACTAGGGATTTTATTGATCAACCAAAGCCCAAAGGAATACAGGAGTGAAGATGCAAGGCTTTGGTTGTTCTGGCTTTTTGACACTTTGAATCAACAGGACCTTGCAAGGGTACTCATCACCATGTGGGCGATCTGGTGGGCTAGAAGGAAAGCGATTCACGACAACGAATTCCAAAGCCCACTTTCAACGATGAGTTTTGTGAACAGGTACTTGGAGGATCTTGAGATTGCTACCAAACGTGCACCTTCGAGACCGACACAGCCGGCGATGCCAAGGCCGCGTAGATGGATCCCGCCGGGAGAAGATGCGATGAAAATCAATGTAGACGGGGCTATTTCGCGCCAAGGAGGAATTGGTGCATCTGCTGCTGTGTGTCGGGACAAAGAAGGCAACTATCTGGGATCGTCAGCAGTGGTCTTTGATGGCCTAGTCGACGCTCCAAGCTTGGAAGCTCAAGCGTGCAATGAGGCACTTGCCTTGGCTACAGATCTTCCGTTAACACATGTGATAATAGCCTCGGATTGCATGCAGGTTGTCTCGGATATTAAGGGCGCGACGGTTTCTTCTTCTTATGCTTTTGTAATTCAGGAGATTAAAGCTAGATATACAGATTTTGCAGAAGTTAAGTTTCGTTTTAAAAGTAGGGAGGCAAACTTTGAGGCTCATGCATTGGCAAAGGCAGCCTCGTCTATCCCTACTGGACGCCATTTGTGGCTAGAGAACCGGCCGTCAGATTTAATGTGAAAAGTGATCTGTTTCGCAGTGTGGCTAATCTGGCCCAGCTATCCTGTGGGCTGCTACTCCACAGGCCGGAACGGACGCCACTGGTAAACTGGGCCTTTTCTGCCATCCCAATTAACCCATTCGAACGATCGCGCATACAACGCGAGAGCCCAGTCCACCCCGACTCTCTCATGTCGCCTCCGCACCCTCGTTTCTCGAGCGGACGGCATCGCACCGCGCCGGCCATCCCTCCTCTACCCCCTCCCACCGCCTTCTGGCTGTACCGCGCATCAGCTCGCCAGTCCCGGCTCTCCTTTACCGCGAAGCCGGAAGCCATCGCCGCACCCCGACCGCGAAGCCGGCGCCCGATCCACTCGCTCCGACCTCGACAGCGCCGTCGGACACCATCCGTTGCCCGTACCTTGACTGAGTCACCGGAAGCAGCCGCTCGACCCCTACCCCGTCGTCCCTACAACAACACCGTGAGCCCTCCCTATCGACCCTGACGCCGCTGCTTCACCCCTACCTGGACCTCGCATCCGGACGTCGTCGCTCTACCTCAGTGAGCTTTTGTATGCATTGTCGATTGTTGCTGGTAATACTGAATTGCTGCTGCTGTGAATATTTGCTAATTCTACAGTTATACCAGTTGGTATTGACTACACAATCTGCTAATGTGTGGTAACGTAATGTAAGATTGTTGATTTTAATGTGTGCATAGATGGTGTCAAAGATGCATTTTTTATGATTGTTAATGTGTGTGCCGGCGAACAGTGTTCTGTCTTCCAGTAGCGGCTTTGTCAAGATGGTTGGTTGCTGAGATGGTCTGTTGTGGGAAGGCGGTCGACGCCGCCGGCCAAGAAGGCAACTTCGAGTATCTCCAAGGTCGGGCTGCAGTTCCCCGTTGGCGCGGGATCGCCATATTCCTCAAGGCCGGCAAGTACGCTGAGCGCTTCGGCACTGGCGCCCCCATCTACCTCGCCGCCGTTCCACAAGTACCTCGCCGCTGATGTGCGTTTCTACCAGATCTCATCCTTGCCCTTGTTCTTTGAGTCTTCTATTCCTCGACCTGGTTATTCTTAGATCTGTTTTCGACCGATTAATAACAATGCCTGAATGTTTGTGCTATTCTTGTCGTTCTTCCCCATTGATGCAGGCCCTGGAGCTGGCTGGCAACGCTGCCAAGGACAACAAAAGACTCATATCATGCACCGCCACATCCAGTTCGCCGTGCGCAATGACGAGGAGCTATGTATCTCATGTTGGTTGTAGGGAACACAAGACAGGAGCTTTGGAGCAAGTCCATCCATGTCGGCCCCTTTTCATTTATTTATTTTGTGAATTCCCTTTCATTTATTCATGAGCGTACTTATGCTACTATTCTTGTCTGAAATTCCTTTTATGTTTGCATGATCGGAGCCATGAGGATTGCTACTTCGTAAGCAGCAGCGTACTCCCAGATGACAACTTGCCCGGACGAGCTGATGATGGTTTCTTGGAAATATATAGACCCACATTATTTATTACTGGGACAGGTAGCGTACGGCATTATTACTGAACAAGCTGACGATGGTTTCCTGGAGCCTATGGCATTGTTACTGCAGATTCCAGTGTTCACATTTTCCACCTTGATTTCCTTTTCATATGGATTTAGTAAGACCATCACATGGGTTGTTTGCATTTGCCACCTTGATTTCCTTCTTGTATGGTTTTAATAAGACCATAACATGGGTTAATTGGTCAGGAGCGGGCCAACATCCAGCAAGATATGGTGCTGCAAAATGAATGTGGGGTTTGTCTAGCTAATCAGGTCGGTATGGTGTAGTACCCTCTGCTATTCAACTTGTCACGTCCAATATGCGACCCTATCCTAAAGAAACTCGAAGGTCCCACTAAGGATAGAAACGCATATTAGAGACGCTTTTGTAAGGTGGATATCATTACATCGTACCATTACATAATAGTTGGGGATACATACAAGAGGCATACAATGCCACATGAATACAACATCATACAAGAGAGCAACATCCGACTACGGATGAACCACAAACAGAAACTCAAACGACATCCACCCTGCTAGCCCAGGCTGCCGACCAGGAACCTATCCCCTGAACGACGAAGCATAGGAAGAACTCAAAACAAGCAAGCACCGCTCTCGCGTCATGATCATCGCAACCTGTACCTGCAACTGTTGTTGTAGTAATCTGTGACCCACGAGGATTCAGCAATCCCATTAACATGGGTATCAAGACTAGCAAAGCTTAATGGCAAAGGAAGGGGTAAAGTGGTGAGGTTGCAGCAGCGACTAAGCATGATATGGTGGCCAACATACGCAAATAAGAGCGAGAAGAGAAGCAAAGGAACGGTCGTGAAGCTAGCAATGATCAAGAAGTGATCCTGAACTCCTACTTACGTCAAACATAACCCAAACCCGTGTTCACTTCCCAGACTCCACCGAAAAGAGACCATCACGGCTACACACACGGTTGATGCGTTTTAATTCGAATCTGGTGTCAAGTTATCTATAACCGGACATTAACAAATTCCCATCTGCCACATAACCGCGGCATGACTCTCGAAAATTTATACCCTGCAGGGGTGTCCCAACTTAGCCCATTATAAGCTCTCACGGTCAATGAAGAATATTCCTTCTCCCAGGAAGACCCGATTAGTCTCGGAATCCCGATTTACAAGACATTTTGACAATGGTAAAATAAGACTAGCAAAGCCGCCCGATGTGCCGACAATCCCGATAGGAGCTGCACATATCTCGTTCTCAGGGCAACACCGGATGAGACATCCTACGACTAAAACCTGCCCTCAAGTTTCCCCGAGGTGGCCCCGCAGTCTACTTGGTTCGAACCAGCACTTAGAGAAGCACTGGCCCGGGGGGGCTAAAATAAAGATGACCCTCGGGTTGGCCGACCCAAGGAAAGGGTATAGGTGGTGGTGAGGCAAATGGTAAAACCAAGGTTGGGCCTTGCTGGAGGAGTTTTATTCAAAGCGAACTGTCATGGGGGTCCCATAAATCACCCAACCGCATAAGGAACGTAAAATCAAGGAACATAACACCGGTATGACGGAAACTAGGGCGGCAAGAGTGGAACAAAACACCAGGCATAAGGCCGAGCCTTCCACCCTTTACCAAGTATATAGATGCATTAATTAAATAAGAGATATTGTGATATCCCAACATAATCCTGTCCACCATGGAGCAATCTTCAACTTCGCCTGCAACTAACAACACTATAAGAGGGGCTGAGCAAAGCGGTAACATAGCCAAACAACGGTTTGCTAGGAAGGGTGAAAAAAGGTTAGAGGCTGACATGGCAAATTGGGAGGCTTGAAGAAAAAGTGATAGGTAGCGCAACAAAGCGATAGAACGAAGCAACTAGCATAGCAATGATAGTAGTGAGATCCAAGGTGACGGTCATCTTGCCTGAAATCCTGCTAGGAAGAAGAACGAGTCCATGAAGAATACGAACGGATGAAGCCGAACCAAGCGTAGACGAACGAATCCTCACGATCACAACGAAACAGGAACTACCGAGAAGAAGCACACAACATGGTAAACACACCACACATATACATGACATGATGCTCAACCAAGTATGATACAAGACAAGACTACATGAAGCTACTCATGGCCAGAGATGATGCATACAAGAACAACACATCAAAGCAAGGTTAAATGAGGCGGAAAATAACATATAACAATTCCGGTAAGTCCTCATATGCAGATTTAGAAATTGGTCCAGAACTGAATAAACCTTATATTCAAGTTGTTAAACAGCAAGTTAAGATGCACCAAGATGATCTACACGAGATTCTAGTCAAGTTACATATGAAGTTCATTTAATTCGGAGCTACGGCCTAAAAGATATGAGCAAAACAAGCTAAACATGGCATTGATGCAAAATACATACAAACATCAAGCAAACACTCTCAAAACATGGATGCAACATGATAATATGAAACTACATGCAAAATCAAGCAAGTTTCATATAGAGCACACTCAAAACGGTGCAACGGTTCAACACATATACATAAAACAAGTTTAAAGGACAAGTTGTCCAAAACAGTAACCCGACATCTAGCAAGCATCAAAACAATATGCTACAGCACCTCAACATAAGAACAAAAGGCATGGACATGATGTACAGGTAAAGCATGACAAAACATAAACACTGAGCTATCTCCATAAATCACTATAACATGCTCAAAAGGACATGGCAAGATTGCAAATAATAAGAGTCACAGACTTGGCAGAAATCACTGGACATGGCAGAAATAACATCAGGTTGTAATGTTTACAGCTATCAAACAACATGCTACAGGAACTTATCATGGCAACCAAAGGCATCACATGCTAATACCAAAGACAAAGAACAAAACTCCCTTACTAAACTAATTCCAAAGATCAACAGAAAAGATGGTAGCATCCATGCAAACATGGCAAATGATATGACAGATTCAGAATAACAGTACATGGCAGGAACAATGATAAGTAGGCATGTTGGTGAGCTTTTACCACTCTCCACAGAGCATTTCATGGCATGTGAAGTCAACCAACAGCAATATGACATATTTATGAAGCTAATAATGGCAAGAGAAAGTTCATAGGGTGCATGGATCACTAGCAAGGCTCATGGCAAAACTGAACTTAATGTTAACAGGCTGACAGCAACATTATTTAGCAAGTTGAGAGCAAGATAACAACAAGCTACAGCAGGCTATAAATTCAAGCAGGGGCATGGATTGGTATAGCATGACATGTATAACAAAACATCCTCAGTGAACACCTCCAAATTATGCATGGAATGACTTGTAGAAGCAGGTTTACATAGCATCATGATATAACAGATTCAGCCTAGCAAAACAGTAACAGCAAGTACCCTACTTCACGAGCTCGATTCACTCACTACAAGACTCACAAAAATACATGTATTGCACCACTGTAAAGATGGCATGATGTAGCTCAAAACTCATGTAGACATCAAGCTCATAAGATGCACACATAAAATGCAATGAAAAAGACAAAACAGCAAGTTCTGTTAACAGACAGCAGATTAACATCATATAGCACACTTGCAACGATGATTAGGGCATCAAGATGAGCTCAAACAAGCATGGCACAATGGAACAAAGTGAAAATCATCTCACAATGAACATTTTGATATATTATGCATGCAAAACGGAGTAACATACATGGAGATAATGCAGGTCAAAGAATGCAATATGCAACAGTTTCCAGGGACTTGGTCATTTTTGAAAAAAAAATAGGACGAGCGGGTGATAGATAAGCTGCGCCTGGGGCGAGGGTTTGGCGGGCTCACCATGGGCCCGGCCCAGGAAGGTAGGAGGCTGGCGCGCTGGGCCAGGGAGATGGGCCAGTGGGGGGGGGGGGGGGGGGCACGTGCAGGCCACGCGCGGTTCTTCTTTTTTTTTGTTGCAATTCTTACATCTTGATTAAGTTTCTTAGTTGTGATAGATTTCCATTCACTTGGTCTCTAGATAGCCAGAAACCTGTGATGAAACATGTTGCTTGAATGGTCAACTCCATCGCTGGCTATATTTTAGACTTACTACACTTTTTGCATTATCTTCTTCGGTGAAAATTTGTTATATGCTAGGAAACAAGCTTCAAATATAATTTAGAACAGACCTAAATACATTCTTAGTCCAATAGTTAATTAGTATAACTATGGCAGCACCTAGCTTGCTATTTTAACCTTCAAGCCATCCAATAGACCTATGTCGCTGCCCCAATGCACTTGTTTCTTAGTACTGTATTTTGCCTACCATCCTATCAATTGTTTTGGACAATATCTCTAGATGTGTGGTTCATCTACTTACTGCATGAGACATCTTTCCATATTTATCTGAACCACGTAAGTCACACCAAAGATGTATTCTGACACATCCATCTTAATCAACACTATGTCTATCTGGCTCTAGCTTGTTGTCTATGTCAGGTTTGACTTTAATATCCTTAATGATAAAACCTTTAGCTGATTCATCCACATTTGATATTATTTATTTAGTAGTATGAAATTTTCATGAAATTAAGCGTATTTACATAGTACATGTATGTGTAATCAGTTTCCTGTCATTTTCAATACTCGCTTCACCTGTCAAGAGGGGGGAAAAGATATCTATCTTCATTGACAATCCATGGTCCAGAGTGTTTGTACTAAAATTCCTTACGAAGAAGCTTCTCTGTAGTGTGTAGCTTTTCTTTTATCATTTTGTATGTGCAGGTAATCTTTTTTACAACAATGTGCACTAGATGATGATTATGAGCATTTCCTGTACAAGGTATACTGTCGTCTGGAAGGTTGTACTCATTGCAACAGCATGATGGTATTGTTTTCCCACCCCAAGCATTGCCCATCAGTGTTGAATAGAGTGGTGGATTCCTGTTTCTATTGAGCTGTTGCCTACGTTGTTACCTCAATGTTACGAAGCTAACGGAGGAATTTCCTGGAATCTGCTGGTACCTGTGCTTATAGGGTTTCCATGCATATTGTGAAGCTGAAGAAGGCAGAGATGGTATCAACTTCAGACCATCCCTTTTCAACCTCAGATTGATGAGTGTGTTCTTATTTCATTGTTACTTGTTATGTTTGTTGGATATCAATGCATTTTGTTTTCAGAATCAAGTTTGACCTCTTTCCTGCTCATGTGTAGTTTAAGGGGAAACATAGGTCTTGCAAAAAAAAAACATGCTTGAGATCTCAATAGTATAAGATTTTTTTACTGTGTTTGTGCTAAAAACATGCTCTAATCATTTCGGAGACTGCAACAGAGGACCTGTTTCCAGAGAATATCATGTATATAAAGCCAGCAGAGTATAAAGATTTACTTGCATCCTTACGGTAACTATTCCATTTTTTGTTTATTCATCCCTATAGTTGGGTGCAAAACCGCAAGTATGCCAGCTGCCTGTCGATGTTTAAGGTTATTATTGCCATTTGTTCAGTGAGTCACCGAGTGAAAGATCTGTTGCTCTGTTATTTCAAAAGAAAACAGAAAACTTTCGTGATACAGTTTATTTGAGTCTATTTATCCTTTTCAAAAGATATCTTACATGGATTCACATCTTATAGAAAAAATCAAAATAGACGGGCGCGGCAACGCGCGCCATCGATGATCTAGTATATATATGTGTATATATGTGTATATCGATGATCTAGTATATATAGGGTCGCGCTATTCGTCACCCTGGGTTAGGAATACTTATTCTTCACCCCCCCCCCCCCCTCTATTTTCATATAAATGCACCGTAATTTTACGTTCTGTAAATTTTGTCTTATTTCAAACGTAAAAAGAGAACGTAAGAAAATATTTAATCGCCGTAAAAAATATTTTATGTTACGTAAATTACAAATGTAAAAACATAGTGCAAAATGTACATAAATGTAATTTTTCTGGTCTTCTGACCGTTTTTTATGCCAAATTTTACGCAGTGAATCAATATAATTGTAACTATTTGTATTTGAAACATAATTTATTTATGAAATGATCGTAAGATTACCTCGGATGAAAAATAACATATTCTGCACCCTGGGTGATGAATAGTAACACTATATATATATGCAGTGGACATAATGCAAGTGACAGTTGTGTACACTCTACCACTAAAAATAGCCATACCGCCACTGGAGACAAGAGAATAAAGCCCATTCATCAATTTTCACACCAACTGAGCAAAACACAGACATTCAATTACGGATCTGATAAAAAGCAATAAAGTGGTTGATTCAGGCCCTCCACTAAACTTAAAAAGTAGGCCAAAGACCAGGTTTTTTCAGAGCCATCGTCCCAACTCTACGTTGGGAAGACCCGGCAACAAGCCTGGCTGACTGCCTGATGCTCGATATCCGGGCATTGTAGTAGGCTGGTTACTTGGGCTCTGGCAGTGTCCTATGAGATTCAAGAAGCTTGCATTCCTCTTCCCGCTTAAAATCTCGAGAAGTAAGACGCTGAAATTGTAGATGACCGACTTGGTCGAGAAAAGACCCTTGGAGGCATACTCCATAAGAATTCCTTCAGCCTCCTTGATTACTACATTCATGCAAAAGGAAGGCGGGCTTGAATGTGGACCCGGTGGCAATCAAAGTGCATCGTGTTTTTCCAAACTCTTGGTTCCTCCAATGTCTCAGATAATTAAATCTCCTATATAAATATTGTATGTACATGAACTAGGTCTAATGATGGACTGAATTCTTAAATGTCACTCATATATATATGCATATCCATCTACTAGTGTCCACTTTCCCTCACACCAATTGCCAACGCCAACCACCAAGCATTCATCTTGCATGCATGTCTAGAGTATGGGGCACCATGTTTTTCAATTGCTCATGACATATCTACTCATTATATCTAGAGAAAGAGATTTTCTTTTGGCATATCTTTTTAGTGAACTTCTCTTTAGTTCTTCATATATGGGTGCGTCTAACTAACAGGCGACTGATTTTCATTTAATCATAAGCCAAATTTTGTGTCCAGTCATTTTGCACGACGTGTGCAGGCTTTAGTCCTCTGTCCTCAACCCGTTCTGGTTGCTTCTGATTTAGTTCGCAGTCAAATTTTTGTGTGCTAGGTTCACCGGTGCTCGAGTCCAAAAAAAAAATTCCTCGGTGCTCCAACATTGGGGGTTAAAAAGAACTACTCTGATGCTCTCAGTAGTCCACTGACGACATTTACTTGCATCCATTAACCTCTTGTTGTACAAAAACTAACATGGCTGTTGTGTCCGTTGAAGAGATGGATGGTTGCCTTTATGCCCTGAGAGGTGAACGTGTGGACGGAACAATGCTTCCGTGATGTTGACAGACAGAAGCGACGGCAGTCCCAGCGCTTACAGCTACTGAAGAACTAAGAGAAGGCTAGGGGTGCACTTGGAGTTGGCCGCGAACAACTGGAGCTGGCATCAACGATGGCAACTACTTGATGCCAGGCCCCTGTTCTCCCCTGCAATGGCCTTAGCCATATAGCCAGACGTAAAGGGGGCTACAACTGCTATGCCGATTTCTTTCATCTCAGTTAAAATTTAAGTTGCTCACATTCCAATGAAATGAAACAGGGCATTATCAGAGAGCCTGTTGAACTAAGCACAAAGACTACGTACTACTACCTCTATCTCTTAATATAAGATGTTTTTGCAGTTCAAATTAATACGCCCAATGTCAGAGTACTTAGTACTTACAACAAGAAGCAGATCATAGCAAATTCTAGCACCCTGACCCTAGTTTCCCCCTTTTGGCTCCCCTCTCGGTTCCTGTACAGGCCACATGTCGTCTGCAAGACGGAGTTTAGAAGCGATAGTAATTTAGAATATCAGCAGATGCAAAGATTGTATGCTCGATGCTGGGAGTTAATTATGGCCATTGTCGGCATTGCTATTATCATCAATCTTCACACCAAGTGAGCAAAACACAAACATTGAATTACGGATCTGATTAAATGCAATAAATCGGTTGATTCAGGCCATCCACTAAACATCTTCTACAAGACGACGATGCTGATGTATGACGACCCGGGACTAACTGACTTCTGGATGCTCGACATCATGACATTGTAGTAGGCATGCTGCTTGGGCTCTGCCAGCTTGATCCCCTCGCTCCTGAGCGTGAAGACGATGCCTGAAATGCTGGGCTGGGCGTTGACGTTGCCCTGGATGTAGAGAAGCGCCACGTAGACTCACTTCATCACCTTGGACACCGGTTAGTGAACCCCAAGTACCGTATCAACCAACTCCTGCCTGTTCGCCTCTTGCCAGAGCTTACATACCTGAAATAAACAGGGTTGCGGTGATCATTAGTCGCTTCCATATTTAGCTTTTAGCACAACTGAAGTGGAATCTTTTGTTGCATATATTAAGTGGATCTAGTGCATTACTATGTACTTACATGTCCTGTTAGATTCAAGAAGCTCACATTCGTTTTCCCGCTTAGAATCTCGAGAAGTGAGATGCCGAAATCATAGATGTCCGACTTGGTCGAGAAAAATCCTTGGCGGCATGCTCCATAAAAATTCCTTCAGGCTTATCGATTACTAAATTAAGTTAGAAGGAAGGTGGATCGAATGTGGACCCAGTTGATGGTGTCCTGGACTAAGGAGTACCGATGTAGTTAGCCCACAGTTCATGGGCCTAGCTTACGGCCCACCGATATCACAAAGAAAGACTCCAGAAGCATCGAGCCAGACATGATCAAGAGGGACATTACCGATGACTTGGTGTGTACTTCAAGGACAATTCCACCTGTCGGCATGTTTATTCCTAGTTGGCAACCGACCATGTGTAACCCTAGATACCTCTGGTGCCTATATAAGCCGGAGGGTTTAGTCCATAGAGACACAATCACAATTACTAGCCTTAGGGTTTAGAAAAGAACATACAATCTCTAAGTAAATCAATCTATACTCGATACTCCATCATCAATATAATCAAACTAGGACGTAGAGTTTTACCTCTTCGAGAGGGCCCAAACCTGGGTAAACATCCTGCCCCTTGTCTCCTATTCTCCATCGTTCCTAGAGCCACAACTCTGGATCCCCTACCCAAGATCCGCCGGTTTTAGTACCGATATTGGTGGACCATGCAGGCCCTGTTGTGTGGTCAAAAAGGACCGATAGCTCATCTTCATATCGATAGCAGCATCGACTGCGGTGGCATCTTCGTCCCCGACCAGCTTTTTGCGTTCGGGGGCATCGTCCTTCACGCCAATTCGACCAGCCGACTCAACCGTGTCAAAAGCTTTGTCCCGAACTAGGTCATTACGTTCGGGAGTTTGGAATACACTACTGACTCTCGCAATGATCTCGCCCTCTTTGGTTGGATGCTAGATCGGCTTGAGAACTCTTCGGACACCACAACCTTGACCTGGAGCCGACCTCTGATCCAGGCTTCAGGAAGGATCTCTTACCAGAGCCAACTTTGCGTGCGGACCCAGTCGTCGTTACATCGGACTTGCCTTCAAGCACGGCCCGACCACTATCTCATCGGATCTCGACCTCAAGTGAAGTCCGATCTCGAAACCAGCATCAAACCTAGGTCCGATCTCCTCGCCGGCACACCAAAAGTCAACCCTAGTTAGCCAAGACTTTGAGGTTACGTCAAGTAACCCACGGAGCATATTTCAGATCAACCTGACTTACACTCAGGCCCTGGATACCGAGGATCTCTCGCAACTAAACGGTTTGCTAGATCGAATGTAGGATCTGGTGATCTCATCCTCGGTCTACTATCAGATTGGATGTAAAGCCGACGATAGGTAAATTAATGTTCCTCCCACAACCCACCTAGTCGCTATGGTCGAGGACTTAACTGACGTACTAAACTATGCCTCTGACGAGGCGACCAACATGGATGAAGATGTCGATAGAATATCGCAAGCATCTTCACCCAGGGCCATATCCCATACTGGCAGCTGGGCTTACGACGCCTACATGGTCGAAACTTCCAAGGAAGATGAGGAGAAGAAAATAGATTACTCGAAGCATCGACGTTGCCGGAGGTGACCCAAGGGTGTCAGCAGGGGCAAGGAGAGCTAGACCAATAATACCGATGCCACCGGTAACAACACCGCTCCGGACGACTCCAAGGACCAAGGTGACGCCAATAATGCCATACCTGGCCAGCTGGGGTCCCCGAAGATCCCGAGGATGGGGAGGATAATAACTACCTCCTAGATTCCGAGGAGGATGTCAGCCTCAGACTCGAGGATTTTATCGTCCCCGAGGACCCCTACGAGCAAGAGAAGTTTCGGCGATGACTCGTCGTGACTGCCTATAGCATGAAAAAGAAATAGAAACTGCTCGAAGCTGATTAAAACACGCTAAACGACAAGTGGGTAGAGATTCTAGCAGTCGAACAAAACCTCGAGTTGCAGTGTGAAGGCCAAGCTAAATCCTACCCATGTCGGCACCTACTTCCAGAATTCAATGACGAAGTCGCCGACAAAGTGTCATCCAAGCATCTGGTGATGCAGGCTAGGGGCGGTGTCCGACTAGGCTGGGCTGGCCTCCGGCATGGTGAGGCATGCTGGCTGGTGCACTGGCGGCGGGGCGTAGCTGTACGGGTGCAGAGGCTGTGGCAGCGCCCGTGCGGTCGACATAGGTGGTGGTGGTGGTCTCAGGGAGGAGGCGGCGGTGGTTGCCGGCCAAATCCGCTCGGATCTGGTCCTAGCCGTCGATAGGCGGCTGGGGCTGTCCCTCTGAGTCCTGGCATGGATCTGGACTGCAACGGCATGGTGGTGGCTCATGGCGGTTGTCTGGATCATTTGACGACGACGGCTAGTCATCTCCGGCGTCGGTCATCGGTGAGTGGCCTAGGTCGGCCTTCGAACCCTCTCTTTGTCGCCTGGGCACTACCTTCGTCGAAGGGTTGGATATCTCTCAGCTATGATCCATAGCTTGTCTCTTGCCCGGTGCTGCAGGACCGAGCTCGTCTTGCACTCGGAAACAGGATGTGTCTCGCGCGTGGCAGGAGGACCGAGATCATCTCATGTCCGGAAGCAGGACCGAGCATGTCTCGCGCCCGGTGCCGCAGGACGGGTCGATAGAGGCCATTGTGGCTGGCCTATTGGGTCTCGGCGTTGGGGGAGGGTGGGGGGCGCAGGTTGGTTAGGTTAGCGGCGAATCCCAGGTGAGGTGGTGTCTAGGTCTTGGACGCCGGGGCGGTGGCCATGGGGATGGTAGCGCGGTGCTCAGGGGCAGACCCATGGCTCAGTGCTGCAGCACCGGGCGAGAGACGAGTGATGGACCACAACACCAGGTGAGGGAGTCCTAGATTAGGGGGTGTCCGGATGGCCGAACTATCACCTTTGGCCGGACTCCTGGTCTACGAAGATACAAGATTGAATACTTCGTCCCGTGTCCGGATGGGACTTTCCTTGGCGTGGAAGGCAAGCTTGGCGATACGGATATGTAGATCTCCTACCATTGTAACCGACTCTGTGTAACCCTAATCCTCTTTGGTGCCTATATAAACCGGAGGGTTTTAGTTCGTAGGACAAACAACAATCATACCATAGGCTAGCTTCTAGGGTTTAACCTCTCTAATCTCGTGGTAGATCTACTCTTGTACTACCCATATCATCAATATTAATCAAGCAGGATTAGGGTTTTACCTCCATCGAGAGGGCTCGAACCTGGGTAAAAACATCGTGTCCGTTGTCTCCTGTTACCATCCGCCTAGACGTACAGTTCGGGACCCCCTACCCGAGATCCGCCGGTTTTGACACCGACATTGGTGCTTTCATTGAGAGTTCCTATGTGTCGTCATCTCTAGGCCCGATGGCTTCGCCAATCATCAACAACGATGCGGTCCAGGGTGAGACTTTTCTCCCCGGACAGATCTTCGTATTCGGCGGCTTTGCACCGCGGGTCAATTCGCTTGGCCATCTGGAGCAGATTGAAAGCTACGGCCCTGGCCATCAGGTCAGATTTGGAAGTTTGAACTATACGGCTGACGTCCGCGGAGACTTGATCTTCGACGGGTTCGAGCCATAGCCAAGCGCGCCGCACTGTCATGATGGTCATGATCTAGCTCTGCCGCCGGACAGTGCCCTGGAGGCCGCACAAGTGTCCGCTCCGACCCTTAGCTCGGAGCCGACTGCGCCCCGATCGAGGACGGGTGGCTGGACACCGCCTCGGGGGCTCCTATCTCTACGGCGATTGAGCCGAACACCAACCCTGTCCGTTGCGAAGCTCGTGACTCCAAGGTGCCGGACTCCTCTCCGGACTCCGAACCTTCCGCGCCCTTGCCAATCAAATCCGATTGGGCGCCGATCATGGAGTTCACTGCCGCGGACATCTTTCAGCACTCGCCCTTTGGCGACATCCTGAATTCGCTAAAGTCTCTCTCTTTATCAGGAGAGCCCTGGCCGGATTATGGTCAGGAAGGTTGGGATGCGGACGACGAAGAAATTCAAAGCCCACCCACCACCCACTTCATAGCCACTGTCGATGATTTAACCGACATGCTCGACTTCGACTCCGAAGACATCGACGGTATGGACGATGATGCAGGAGACGACCAAGAACCAGCGCCTATAGGGCACTGGAAGGCCACCTCATCATACGACATATACATGGTGGACATCCCAAAAGATGGGAATGGCGATGGAACAACGGAGGATGACCCCTCCAAGAAACAGCCTAAGCGCCGGCGTCAGCGGCACCACTCTAAATCCCACCACAGCAAAAATGGTGATTCTGGCACGGGAGACAATAACACCCCGGACAGTGCCGAAGACAACCCCCTCCAGCAGGATTCAGCGCAGGAGGATGGAGAAGCCAGCCCTCATGAGAGAGCGGTAGACAGAGAGGTAGAGGACGATAATTACATGCCTCCCTCCGAAGACGAGGCAAGCCTCGACGACGACGAATTTGTCGTGCCTGAGGATCCCGTCGAATAAGAGCGTTTCAAACGTAGGCTTATGGCCACGGCAAGCAGCCTCAAGAAAAAGAAGCAATAGCTTAGAGCTGACCAAGATTTGCTAGCCGACAGATGAACTGAAGTCCTGGCGGCCGAAGAGTACGAACTCGAACGCCCCTCCAAGAGCTACCCAAAACGCAGGCTGCTACCCCGATTAGAGGAGGAAGCACCTAAACCTACATCACCAGCGCATGATACGGCCGACCGGCCACCTCGTGGCCGCGACAGAGAGGCCTCTCGGCCCTCCACTCAAGCCGCACCCCGGCACCGCTCAAAAAATACCAAGGAACGGGGAAGTGCGCCAGACCTGCGAGATATATTGGAGGACAGGACAAGGCAAACAAGATCGATCTACGGATCGCGTGGGCGCCCCACTACACGTGACGATAACCATCACGTCGGATATGGCAATTCCGGTCGGGCCGAACACAATAGACAAAGCTCATTTGAGCTGCGTTGTGATATAGCCCAATAGAGAGGCGCCGCACACCCACTATGCTTCACAGATGAAGTGATGTATCATCAAATCCCTGAGGGTTTCAAACCCGTAAACATTGAATCATATGATGGCACAACAAATCCTGCGGTCTGGATCGAGGACTATCTCCTTCACATCCACATGGCCCGCGGTGATGACCTACACGCCATCAAATACCTCCCACTCAAGCTTAAAGGACCAGCCCGGCATTGGCTTAACAGCTTGCCAGCAGAGTCAATTGGTTGTTGGGAATACCTGGAAGCCGCATTCCTCGACAATTTCCAGGGCACTTATGTGCGACCATCAGACGCCGATGACCTAAGCCACATAACTCAGCAGCCAGAGGAATCGGCTAGACAATTCTGGACACGGTTCCTAACCAAGAAAAATCAAATCGTCGACTGTCCTGATGCAGAGGCCCTTGCAGCCTTCAAACATAACATCCGCGAAGAGTGGCTTGCCCGGCACCTAGGACAGAAAAAGCCAAAATCCATGGCAGCCCTCACAACACTCATGACCCGCTTTTGCGCGGGAGAGAACAGCTGGCTAGCTCGTAGTAACAACATGACCAAGAACCCTGGTAATTCGGATACTAAGGACAGCAACGGCAGGTCGCGTCGCCACAAGCACAAGCGCCGCATTAATGGCGATACTGCTGAAGATACGGCAGTCGATGCCGGATTCAGAGGCTCTAAACCCGGTCAGCGAAAAAAGCCATTCAAAAGAAATACTCCGGGACCGTCCAATTTGGACCGAATACTCGATCGCTCGTGCCAGATACACGGCACCCCCGAAAAACTAGCCAACCACACCAACAGGGATTGTTGGGTGTTCAAGCAGGCATGCAAGTTAAATGCCGAAAACAATGATAAGGGGCTGCATAGCGACGACGAGGAGGAGCCCCGGCCGCCGAACAATAGAGGACAGAAAGGCTTCCCCCTACAAGTGCGAACGGTGACCATGATATACGCAACCCACATACCCAAAAGGGAGTGGAAGCGTGCACTAAGGGACATATATGCGATGGAACCAGTCGCCCCAAAGTTCAATCCGTGGTCCTCCTGCCCGATCACTTTTGATCGAAGGGACCACCACACTAGCATCCGCCATGCCGGATTCGCCGCATTGGTTCTAGACCCAATCGTTGACGGATTTCACCTCACTAGAGTCCTGATGGACGGCGGCAGCAGTCTGAACCTGCTTTATCAGGATACAGTGCGCAAAATGGGCATAGACCCCTCAAGGATTAAACCCACAAAGACGACCTTTAAAGGCGTCATACCAGGTGTAGAGGCCAACTGTACAGGCTCAGTTACACTTGAAGTGGTCTTCGGATCCCCGGATAACTTTCGAAGCGAGGAGTTAATCTTCGACATAGTCCCGTTCCATAGCGGCTATCACACACTGCTCGGACGAACCGCATTTGCAAAGTTCAATGCGGTGCCGCACTACGCATACCTCAAGCTCAAGATGCCAGGCCCTCGAGGAGTCATTACGGTCAACAGAAACACCGAACGCTCTCTCCGAACGGAGGAGCATACGGCGGCCCTCGCGGCGGAAGTACAAAGCAGCCTCTCAAGGCAATTCTCGAGTCCGACTATTAAACGTCCGGACACCGTCAAGCGCGACCGGAGTAACCTACAACAAGACCGCCTGGCACGTCCCGAGCACGCGTAGCAATGCGGCCCCAACCCTAGCCCTTGCGAAATTGCGAATCCAGTACTACGCGTACATAATTACGCTCTGGAAATACCATGGGCATAGGGGGAGGGGCACGACCACGGCAGGCCCAGAATGCGGCTCAACCGCACCAGGGGCTCCCGATTGTGTCATTCTTTTTTCTCTTACTTTCAGGACTCCTTTCTGAAGAAGCCCTGTCAGGCAGTAGAATCGTCGAACACATGATGCAACAGCCAGGGAAGCAGAAAGCTACGTCGAGTGTCCAGGTGGTTTCTATAACGAGCAGTATACTTGTTTCACATATCATCCCGCAACTCTCCCCTGGAGGGGGACATGTCAAATAGTCCCGTCCATTTCTTATCGCACTATTTGTATCATTCTGCTTTTACCGCAGCCTTTTTAAATAAACAATACATAGCTTCTGCCTATTATTGCATTCCTTTTTTTATCTATATATGTTCACTTATGACATGTTGCACCCGTTAAACACTTTGGTACAGCCAAATACACCAGGGGCTTAAGTACCCCAAAATATGGTGTGATAAGTCCAAACACTTTCACAAGTGCGGCACCCCGAACTTATAGCATTATATGCATTGGCTCCGAATCATGTCTTGGGTCAATAGTTGGGTTTTCCCGGCTCCCATGTTTTGGTACCTTACGTTCCGTTATATCAGCTAAGGTAGCGCTGGGAGAACCACTGCGATTGTGCCCCGGTTGAGCTGGGTTAAGCACCTCAGTGGAGAAAGCTAAAATTGACCGTCATGATAGGGAGAGAGCCGGTCGCTGTTCGAGAGGTTTTCGAGTCCCTAAAGACTTATGCCGCTTAGAGCGAGGAGTCGGCTTTGTCCGGCCCAGGCGTGGATAGCGCCCCGAACTCGGTCTTCCGAATACTAAGGGCTTCGCCGAAATTTAAAATTATAGAATTCTATGGCTAAGTGAGAGTGTTCAAGCATTATTGTCTGATTGCCTCGTTCGTTGCATTGAGCGCCTCCCTCGAAGGACCCAAGAATGGGAAAAAGAGCGCTCAAGTTTATCCCGAACACCCCAGCACTCGTGGCATGGGGGCAGAAGCCAATGACTCGCCATCTCTCATATTTAATAAACGGCCGCACAGAAGGTAATATTTTAAATTCACAAGCGTTGCTTAGCGCATATGAACAAGTTTTCAGCGTACAGGATAACAAATGCGAGTTTACTCAAAAATTACATCTTTAGAGCATTCACCCGCTATAAGGCGGGCACCCTTCAGGACGCACCTCATAATAAATCTCGGGCTTGCGATACTCTCTGCCCGACGGTGGTCCATCCGTCACAAGCTTCTCAGCGTCCATCTTGCCCCAGTGCACTTTAGCACGGGCAAGGGCCCTACGGGCACCTTCGATGTAGACGGAGCGCTTGACGACTTCAATCCATGGACAGGCGTCCACCAGCCGCCTCACCAGCCCGAAGTAGCTCCCAGGCATGGCTTCCTTAGGCCATAGCCGAACTATTAGGCCCTTCATGGCTTGTTCGGCCACCTTATGAAGCTCGACCAACTGCTTCATCTGGTCGCTCAAGGGCACCGGGTGTCCGGCCTCAGCATACTGAGACCAGAACACCTTCTCCGTCGAGCTCCCCTTCTCGGCCCGGTAGAATGCGGCAGCGTCGGACACACTGCGGGGCAGATCTGCGAATGCTCCTGGAGAGCTCTGGATTCGGGTAAGTAACAAGTAATTCACTTTCACGTGCTTGCTTTGCATAAAGAATGCCTTATCCGCCGCTATCTTCTTCATTGCCTCAATTTCCTGGAGGGCTTTTTGGGCTTCGGCCTTAGCGGCTTTGGCGCTCTCAAGGGCCGAGGCGAGCTCGGACTCTCAAGTCTTTGAGTCACGCTCCAAACTCTCGTGTTTTTCCACGAAAGCCTGGAGCTCTTGCCGCACCTCCGCCACCCGCGCCTCCTGCTTCTCTGGTTCGGTGCGCTCCGCGGCCGCATTGCTTTCGGCCTTGGACACCGCTTCCTTCAGGGTCGCCACCTCGTTCGTGGCCCCTGCAATACTCACGTTATTCCTGTCAATTTTTACAACCACATCTTTTATATACTTCCATAAGGTATCACTTACCTTCCTTGTCCTCGAGCTGCTTTTTGGCAAGGCCGAGCTCGTTCTCGGACCGCTCGAGGCTCTGCATCAATGCATTGACCTCCACAGTCAGTGCGGCAGAGGTCAGCAGCGCAGCCTGCATTCCCATATTGACATACTTATGTTAGACTCCTGCGTACATCTTTTTAGATTCTCAGTTCGGCTTTTCTTTCCGAACACCAAACTGAGCATCAGGGGCTACTGTCTATGCGGTAATATTTTTACATATATTAAATACATACCTCAAAGCCTGTTAGAAGGCTGGCACAGGCTTCAGTCAGCCCGCTCTTGACGGACTGAACTTTCTGGATCACCACACTCATAAAAGTGCGGCGCTCCTCATCGATGGAGGCGCCGTTAAGCGCCTCCAGCAAATTATCCGGTGCCTCCGGTTGGACGGAGGACACCGGTGTCGCAGTCTTGCCCTTCTTACAAAGGGGCCGCCTGCCGGACTCCGGAACCACTGAAGGTTCCAGTGCGGAGTCCGGCCTAGGGCCGGACTTAGAGCCCTTTGGGATTTTATCCTCCTTGCGCCTAGAGTCCGGGAGGTTGCCTTGCGGCGCCTCCTGGACCACCTCCTCCTGACTGGGCCCCTTCTAGGACCCCACCTCAGCGTCATCCGCAGCGCGAGGAGAGGAGGCAGCCGGAAGTGAGGTGCTCTTCACGTCTGACGAGTCCAGGGAGCCGCTCGTTGAAGCGTCGAGCTCGTCCTTGGGCGGGCTGCAGGGTTATATTCGGCGTTAGGAGATACTGTGCGACAAATGAAACGCCATGAGTTATTCTGGTATCCGGACACTTACGATTTCGCCAAGGGCTTAGCCCTCGGTGGCCACTCCTCTTCGCCATCGTCGGCGTTGATAGAGTAGTCCGGAGGGAGGGTCCTTCCCTTCTTGGACCCTCCGGCCTCCCCAGTTGGGGCGGCCTTCCTTTTCTTCTCTCCCCCTACTGGGGGAGAGGCCTCTTTTTCCTCCTCCTCGTCTTCGCGGGAGGAGTCCGCCTCGGAGTCATCGGACGATGAGTCCGACAACACCCGGCGCCGGGAACTCCTTCGAGTTCCCGTGGCCTTCTTCTTGGCCTTCTTCTCCGGCACCACGTGAGGTGCCGGAACCAGCAGCCCCGCCAATCGGGCGTCCGCTGGGTCTTCTGGCAAGGGAGCCGGACAGTTAACCTGCCCAGACGTCTCCTGCCAAGCCTGTCAAAGGTAAGGGAGTTTAGATCCCGCATAGAGTCAAACTATGGGAAACAAGAGTCCCGTAAAGGGTTAAATAGCTTACCTCGCTGGCTTGACGCTGCGAGCTGAATCCGCGATCTTTGGTAGCGGATGCGGGAGCCTCGGCGCCCTTGAACAGCACCTTCCAGGCATCTTCGTACGTAGTGTCGAAGATCCTGTTCAGGGTTTGGTGCTGCGCCGGATCAAACTCCCACAAGTTGGAGGCCCGTTGTTGGCATGGGAGGATCCGGCGGATGAGCATGACCTGGACTACGTTGACAAGCTTGAGCTTCTTGTTCATCAGGTTCTGGACGCAGGTCTGCAGTCCGGTCAGCTCTTCCGAATTACCCCACGTCAGGCTCGTCTCCTTCCAGGAGGTGAGCCGTGTAGGGAAGCCAGATCGGAATTCGGGGGCCACCACCCATTTAGGGTCACGCGGCTCGGTGCTGTAGAACCACCCCGATTGCCATCCCTTTATGGTCTCCACGAAGGAGCCCTCGAGCCATAGGACGTTGGCCATCTTGCCCACCATGGCACCTCCGCACTCCGCTTGGCGGCCGCCCACTACCTTCGGCTTGACATTGAAGGTCTTCAGCCATAAGCCGAAGTGGGGCTGGATACAGAGGAAGGCCTCGCACACGACGATGAACGCCGAGATGTTGAGGATGAAATTCGGGGCCAGATCGTCGAAATCCAGGCCGTAGTAGAACATGAGCCCCCGGACAAATGGGTGAAGTGGAAAACCTAGTCCGCGGAGGAAGTGGGTGAGGAACACCACCCTCTCATGGGGCCTGGGGGTGGGGATAAGCTGCCCCTTGTCGGAGAGCCGATGCGCGATGTCGCTGGACAAGTATCCGGCCTTCCGCAGCTTTTTGATGTGCCCCTCCGTGACGGAGGAGACCATCCACTTGCCTCCCGCTCCGGACATGGCTGGGGAAGGTTGAGGCGAGATTTGCTGACTTGGGCACTGGAGCTCGAGTGCGCAGAAATAGATGAGCAAAGGAGGAAGAAGGCGTGTGTGAAAAAGTGGATCCTTATCCCTTTATATGGACGGACGAAGCTATGCGTCCCCACCAGCCTGGTAAAACTCGCTTATCTCCCAAGCGCCGTAATCAATGGCGCGGTTGGGTTACCCATGCCCGTATTGATGAGAATCCCGGAATAAGGAGACACGATCTCTGCTTTGACAAGACGTGCCAAGGAAACCGCCTCGCTAAACGCGCTGAAGTGGGACAGTAAAAACGATTCGAATAAAGGCTTGGCCGTGGTGTGATGTCACGCCACGGAATACGTCAGCAGATTGAATTTGTGTAAATATTATTCTCTCTACGGTGGTATGTGGAACTTATTTTGCAGAGTTGGACACTATCCTTGTGTTCAAAATCTTCTATGAAGTATTCGGAGGAGGAACCCGCCTTGCAATGCCGAAGATAATATGCGCGCCGGACTCGTTGTCATTGAAGCCTGGTTCATGGGCTACTGAGGGAGTCCTGGATTAGGGGGTGTCCGGATAGCCGAACTATCACATTTGGCCGGACTCCTGGACTATGAAGATACAAGATTGAAGACTTCGTCCCGTGTCCGGATGGGACTTTCCTTGGCGTGGAAGGCAAGCTTGGCGAGACGGATATGTAGATCTCCTACCATTGTAACCGACTCTGTGTAACCCTAACCCTCTTTGGTGCCTATATAAACCGGAGAGTTTTAGTCCGTAGGACGAACAACAATCATACCATAGGCTAGCTTCTAGGGTTTAGCCTCTCTGATCGCGTGGTAGATCTACTCTTGTACTATCCATATCATCAATATTAATCAAGCAGGAGTAGGGTTTTACCGAGGGCCCGAACCTGGGTAAAAACATCGTGTCCCTTGTCTCATGTTACCATCCGCCTAGACGCACAGTTCGGGACCCCCTACCCGAGATCCGCCAGTTTTGACACCGACACCAGGGGAAACCTGTTCTATCTTCGGACGGACCGGCGGCAACGAAGCTCTCATTTCCCATCGTGTCGCTCCACGGGAAACTCTGACACTCGTCAGGCGGTGGTGGCGCTCCGATGTCGTATCCCTCCTGAAGGCACTGTCTTGGAGCCCATGATTCGTCGTATGTGGCTTCATCTTTTCGTGGGGCGTGTTCGTGGTGGAGGACCCTGGCTGCTCTTGTAGTGCTTGGGGTGGTGTTGCTACACACAACGCCTTTGTATCCTATCTTGGGTGTGTGCGTGTGTTCTGTTGGCACGCATTTGTACCGGATTGTTGTTGGTCGTTCCTTTATATATAAAGCGAGGTGAAAGCCTTTTTCGGTAAAGGCCTGTGGGCGAAACAGTATCGGTCCCGCTCTGTTCCCCATGGCTTAAATCCACTGGAATTCAGGTGTGTTTGTTCAAAATTCCAGTTTCTGAGCAATATTTGTTTCATCTATATTTCAGTTTCAACCATCAGCAGGAGAAAAACACTGCACAAATATGATACACACATGATCGATATTCACCGGCCATCATTATTCATTCCCATAATCTTTTGGAATGACAGGAAAGTGGTGTGGCAGATGGAGGGATGGAGGCAGTGTAAGGGTTTACCTTTCAGTGGACTAGTGAGCTCAACTAACATACCTTGGCAAATTTTCATAAGATATCACAGATCATTGCAGTGAGAATCTGCACCAATGCATAGTACAATTTGGTCACTGAATCACTTTGTGCTTCTACATTCTTCATAAGAAACCACAGTTTTCCACCAAAAGAGAACACAGTTTGAGTAACAACAAATGGTGTTGGGCTGAAGACAGCAACAAATGATTGACGAAGAAATCAAATTCATCAGAAATGCTCATCAACGGACATTTCTGATGGCGAGCGACGCCATCGGCCGACTGTGTTGTCGCCATATGCTTGTTGGGTTCCGACAGAGTGGTCGGTGTGGCACCGAGGCCCGTATTTTGGTGGGCTCAGATGGGCTCTTTTTCCAGTGCTGTAACATGCTTTGAACTGCGTCAGCAACAGCTCGCATAAGACCCTTTTCCATCTTTGCTTTTCTGCCTGAATTTCACATAAACATAAGCTCCAATACCGATGGGGTTCTGAATCCGCTAATACAAAATTTAGCTTGCATAGAATATGATAATGACAGCATATATCAGAGCAACATGATAAACTTCTTATTTATTTGAGTCGGACAGTTTCCTCCAGAAAAATAAAGCTTATAGTTACTGTTTTAAATAGCCCGCTATAGCTCCGCTATAGCACGCTATAGCGTTTACAAAAGGTCTTGCGCTAAGAGACTTTGGTCCAAACAAATGAACAAACATTTTAAATAGCGCGCTATAGCACGCTATAGCATTTGGAAGAGGTCCGCCGCTAAGATGCTTAGCGCGCTATTTAAAACTATAACTTACAATCACTGTTTGAGCATCACCATCATGGTTTCCTTGTTGTTAAGGTCTAAGCTGGACAGCTGACTGTGTTTTATCTCCCAATACTGCATATTCAAAGAATACAACTTCAGTTCTGGCAAGTTCTGGAAGGACAGGGTCACAGGGATGATATATACGGCATACTGCTCTTTCTCCTGTCAAAGACAATGATGCCAAACATGACGAGCAAAAAGCAGTCAAAACTTGATTAATTCAGAGGTCCAGTTATTTCTTTTTGCTGCCGTGTCATAGGATCCTGTCTCTGTCTGTAATAATGCTCAGCTGCCAAATGCTTTTCTGTGTTGCTCCATGGAAAAAATAGGGCGGCAAACTTAAAACTTTGCCAAAAAAAAAAACAGATTTAGGCTGGAGTCTTGCGTAGAATCACAGTTTTTGTGTGAAAAGGTATATGTTTTTATTTTGCAAAGTGTGTGAAAAGTATATGTTTATTCTGTCCTATACCTAAAAACTGATGTACTATTTTGGTTGCTATATTAACCTCTCACTATTATTTATTACTGAAAACATTTTTTTAAATAAAAGCATCACCATCATAGTTTCATTTCTGTTTTTTTCCAGAGTTTCCTTGTTCTTTCGTTGCTGTATATTAACATCTCACTGTATTTTGCTTCAACTGACCGTCAGTTGTCAAAATGTTTCTTCAAACAAAAAAGGTAGTCAAAAAAGTAGATTAAGTGGCGCATTTGCTTCTACTTTGCTGCCGTGTGTCATAGCGTCCTGCCTGCCATATGCTCAGCTGCCTAATTCTTCTCTGTTCCTCCCTGGAAAAAAGCCACCAACAAGTTAAGAAAGGCTTCCTAAAAAGTTTAGATCTGTATTCTGGAATATTGTGTAGAATATTTGTTTAGATTTCTTTGTGCGGAAATATATTCTTATATGTGTCTTCTACCAAAAAAAATATGGTGCTCTTTTAGTTGCTACATTAACATCTCATCATTATCCATGCAAACAAATACGTACCTTTTTAATAAAAAAATTTAGTGTGCAGTGCACACAACATGCATATGAAATATAATTATGCACAGAAAATTTCCAAATTTCCGGTCGCATGCAGTTGACGGGATTCCTTTTCTGTACTTTTTGCAGCAATGCTGAACTTGACCGGCAGAGTAAAAGTGTCTGACAAAACTTGTTGAGGAGATGGATACTTCTCCACTATCACATTTACCAGTACAGTTACTACACCCCTGTATATATAGCATATTTGCATTTCTAAAATCTCCAGATGTCGGAAAGATTCATCAAAACAAAATCCAACCCACCATGCTTCAGTTTTTCGTCGTGTTCGTGCTTTTCATATCTGTTCCTCCGCTGGCGTGCTCTGGTGCAGCAAATGGCAGCAGCACTCTAACAGAAGGCCAAGAGCTCAGCGGTGCCGACAAGCTTGTCTCAAAGAATGGCAAGTTCGCGCTGGGCTTCTTCACATCAGGCAGCAGTAAGTCCTCTTCAGACAACACTACCTTGCCCAACTGGTATCTAGGCATATGGTTCAACAAGATCCCAAAGTTCACTCATGTATGGATTGCAAACAGAGGGAAACCAATCACTGGCCCCAACTTTAGACTGTCCAAGCTCAGAATCTCAAGGGATGGCAATCTTATCATATTAAACCATGCCACTAGATCCATAATCTGGTCCAGTCAAATAATACTAGTCAATGGTAGAAGAACAGGTAACAAAAAAAATTCCGTCATGGCGGCACTCTTAGACAATGGAAACCTTGTCATACAAGACGCCTCGAACACATCCGTCGTGTAGTGGCAGAGCTTTGATCACCCAACTGATGTTTTCCTCCCGGGTGCGAAGGTCGGCCGGAACAAGGTCACCGGACAAAAGTACAGTTTGGTTTCAAAGAAGAACCAGTTAAACCCAGCCCCAGGCCAATACTGCGTGGAGCTAGACCCCACTGGTGGTCGGCAGTACTTTGGTAAGCATTGTAACTCGTCTATTGTGTACTTTTCCACCGGTGAATGGAACGGGCGGTACTTCAACTTGGTGCCAGAGTCTTCAAGCACTAACTTTTTCCATATCGAATTCATCGAGAATGATGAAGAGGAGTACTTCACTTACACCCCTTCAGATCCAACATTGATCACAATCTGCCTCCTTGATGTCTCTGGTCTTATCGAGCAGCTTCTTTGGGTTGAAAGCTTGCAAGATTGGGAAACCATATATATCCAACCCAAGGCTTCATGTGATGTTTTCGCCGTGTGCGGGCCTTTCGCAGTCTGCAACGACAATGCACTTTCATTGTGTAACTGCATGAATGGCTTCTCCGTGAAGTCACCAGAAGACTGGGAGCTGGACGATAGAAGTGGCGGTTGTATGAGAAATACTCCACTCAAACATTGCAGCAGCAACAAAAGTAACATGACAGGGTTAACTGACCAGTTCTTTCCCATACATAGTGTTACATTGCCATATCATGCACATAGCATGGAAAAAATTGAGAGTAGACAAGAGTGTGTGCAGGTTTGTCTAAGAAACTGCTCATGCACTGCTTACTCCTATGGCAAGAGTGGTTGTTCTATCTGGCATGGTCAACTTATTAACATAAAGCAGTATAATAATGGCACTATTAGTAGTGACGAAGAGATTCTTTTCCTTCGTCTTGCTGCTGGAGAGGTGCAAAGTTGGGGAAACAACACAAAAGGAAGAAGAATAATGATAATCGGCCTCATTGTTGGTGCTTTCGGCTTGTTGGTGATGCTATTTATTATATGGATGGGAAAAACCAAGTGGTGTGGTCATCCACTTAACAACACTGAAGATGGTTGTGGAGTTATAGCATTTAAGTATGTTGATTTGCAGCACGCAACTAAAAATTTCTCAGAGAAGCTAGGTGGAGGTGGTTTCGGCTCTGTATTTAAAGGGGTTCTCCGTGACTCGATTGCCATCGCGGTGAAGATGCTTGATGGTGCACGTCAAGGAGAGAAACAGTTCAGGGCTGAGGTGAGTACAATTGGAATGATCCAGCATGTCAACTTAGTCAAACTGATAGGTTTTTGTTGTGAAGGTGATCGAAGGATGCTTGTTTATGAACACATGGCAAATCGTTCTCTTGATGCCCATATATTCCAAGGCAACGGTACAATGCTGGATTGGAGTGCAAGGTACCGAATTGCCATCGGTGTTGCTAAGGGATTGTCCTACTTGCATGAGAGTTGTCATGATTGCATAATACATTGTGATATGAAGCCAGAAAACATACTTCTCGATGTGTCTCTTGTTCCCAAAATTGCAGATTTTGGGATGGCAAAACTTATGGGAAGGAACTTTAGTCGAGTTCTAACAACAATGAGAGGAACTGTAGGATACCTTGCACCTGAATGGATTAGTGGAGTGGCAATCACGGAAAAGGTTGATGTTTACACCTATGGAATGGTACTGCTAGAAATCATGTCTGGAAGGAGGAACTCATCCCCTCAACAATGTACAAGCAATAGTGATCATGATGTTTATTTTCCTGTGCAAGTTGCGCGTACTCTTCTGGAGGGAGATGTTGGGAGTTTGGTCGACCACCACTTATATGGTGACATCAACTTGGAGGAGGTTGAAAGAGCTTGCAAAGTTGCATGTTGGTGCATTCAAGATCATGACCTTGAGCGTCCGACAATGGGCGATGTGGTTCAGGTTCTTGAGGGCCTTGTAGAGCTTGACATGCCCCCAGTGCCAAGATTACTTCAAGCTATATGTGGAAGCTCTTATTCAACTTGAATATAATCCACAGAGGGAAAAGTTCAAATTTCAGCAAGGCTGTGATAACTGATCTGAAAACATACCTTTCATACACGCTTTTCCATAGTCATTCTTACTATTTTTGAGAGGAATAGTCATTCTTACTATTCCCTCCGTCCCGAAATATAAGAGCGTTTTCACACTAGTGTAGTGTAAAAAGCGCTCTTATACTATTCCGTCCGTCTCTCTTATTGTACAAACTAGCTGAGAATCTGTGCGGCTAGGTTTGTCATGTAACGTCACTTGTATCACTTTGCATGCCAAATGTTTGTTTCTCCTATAAATATCAGTTGACTTTATTGGTAGTACAGTAACAATTTTGTAGCCAAACTACATCTCCGTATTATGTTCTAAACCTTGAATTAAAGTGGTGAATATTAAAAGTTAGATGGCTGCTACAACTTTTAACTTCATATATACCCAGTATTGGTGTTCTTTGCACCTTTATTTCTTTAAGTATTTGCTGTTTTCATCCTTGCCCAACAGATGGCTCGTGTTTCTGCCCCTGATTTATCTTTCACAAATAAGGATTTTAGAATCTCCAATCAAATTGATCCATCCAAGTATCCGAGAACTTTGCCAAATCAACCCTCGCGCAGGGTAGAACAAGAAACTTTAGACCATAGTTAGCATATACAAAACTGACCAGAAACTGTGAGTAATGTGACATCAGGTAGGTAAAATCAGGAGCTAAACAGTAAAAGATTCACCCAGGTATACTACCGCTACGCAAGAAGCTGAAGAAAACAAGTTGACATAAATCTTACTATAGTGGTTACCAGTCTCGACTTTGGGGCCTCGGTAGCGGGGGATGCCCGTGTTACCTTTGTGGCTTTGTCTACGCTCCGACTGGGTACTTGGTGTAGCACTACTCACCGGACTGGGCAATAGATGTGATAGACGGGCACTTTCTTCAGTTCTGTATAATGAATGCTGCACCAATATTATACTTCCTTCGGAAACATTGTAAAGCTGAACCTATGGTCTATATGCCGTCTGACAGAGGACGTTGTAAATTTTGTTGGCCCTGTGCATCTTGCCCATGCAGAGGTCGCAAGAGCAATGAAACTCTTGCATTGTCTTAAATTAAAAGACCGAATCTGCTTTGCACGACTGCACCTTGATTTATTCCGAACTGTGCTGAAGAATCATATAGAGGACTTGTCCTTGCAGCTGGGCTTTTAAAGTTGGAACCCTTGAAGGATGGAGAACAGATAATTAATCCCATACTACAGAGGTGTCAAAAAACTGCGTATATTATGGGATGGAGGGAGTACAAATTAGTGAGAATTAACAGCATCTAGTAATTTTAGCACTTCTCCAATTTCTACTGCTCTTTCAGTCGCCATCCATCCCAGGAGTAAACTGTAGTGATAAATCGGCTGTAACATGGGAGTCCTAGTGTACAATACAAAAAGGCTTCTGCCCCGCTTTATATATAAAGCAAAGATCAACATCACCCGGTACAAAAACGCATGCCACCACCACACACACCCAAGGCTGGATACATAGGCGCTGAGCGCAACAACACTACCCCCTAGCACTACCACCGCGAAGAGATAAAGCCGCATATGATGAACCGTGGGCTCGAAGGCGACGCTTTCAGGAAGGATACGACATCGGAGCGCCGCCACCGCCCGATCCGAGGATCAGAGTCTCCCCTGGAGCCACACGACAGGCAGTGAGAGCTGCAAAGACGCCTTCAAGAAGTCAACGAGTTTCGCTGATGCCAGTCCGTCTGAAGATACCCTGGCTAACACTCACCGCCACCGAACGCCACACCCCGGCTACCACGCCGCCCACATAAACATGGCCACCGGGCAGCACCAAGCCACGGGCTCTGCCCACGAGCACCGCGCTACCGCCACCAGGGCCGCCGCCCCAACATCCAAGACCTTGACACCACCTCACCCGAGGTCCACCACTACCCCAACCAAAGAGACGAGCGGAAAGGTCACACCTTTCGCACCCCTGGGCGACCCCCGGCGTCGAGACCCAATAGGCCGGCCAGCACTGGCATCCATCGACCCGTGCTGCAGCCCCTAGCGCTAGACGAGCTCGGTCCTGCACCACCTTGAGGGGGATAAGGTTAGTCCTACTGCACCGTGCGTGAGACGAGCTCTGTCCTGCAGCATGGGGCGCTAGACGAGCCATGGAACGCTGCTGGGAAAGGGCCAACCCTTCGATGGAAGTAGTGCCCAGACGGCGAGGAGATAGGGCGAAGGTCGAAACGGTCCGATCACAGACGAGCTGACGCTGAGAAGCTGACCGCCGCCACTACACCGGGAGGCCACCACCATGCACTAGTAGGAAAACTACTTTCCCGTCCCCGTCCTAACCACCATCGATCGCTCGCACATGTAGGTCTGGTTTATTTAGTGTCTTTCCATCCCCGTCCTAACCACCATCGATCGCCCGCACCGTCCTGTCGCCGGCACCATCTTCGTGAGCCTCTTGTTCTTTTAAAAAAAATCATGTTTGTGTGATTTAGATAGTTACTTGTGTAATTTTTTTACCCATACGTTGTTTGTTATATATAGTGGCATGGTTTTGATATACGTCCCTGTCGGCCCTCGTCCGGTTTTATGATTCGGATGTGGTGTGTGTGTGTGTGTCTATATAGGAAAATGGGTTGATACTCCTAGGAGTACGTACTCCCAACGTGAGACAACTCACGGGGCGTGCTACCACGTCAGGGGATGCCTACCCATTTTGACATTATATACAAAATAAATTAAGAATTAATTAATAACCAGCCAAATCTCATTGCCTGGATCAGGTTTGTTTAAAAGTTTGTTCCATGAAAGTAGGATCTGGAGTGGGCGCTGCTCACATATAGGGAGCGACTCACAACATAGTACCGCTGGCCAAAACAATTTCCGCCGGCTGCCGGCCACATTGCTTCCAGGCGTTCGTCCAAATTGGTGATGGTCGAGCTAATAATTTCTTTCACGTAGTTAATCGCAAGCTGCAGGCCCAATACGTAAGTAAATTTCTTGCATTATTTTCTACAACAATTGTACTGGTTAATTCCTGCACTCATCTGGTGCTACTCTTGTGTGTTGCAGGTCGCTGGGGCAGCCGGCGGCTACAAGGTGAAGATGAGATACCGCAGCGGGGACGGAGACGAGATGCGTGCAACACGGGCTTGATGAAAGACGCGAGATGAGTATGACAGCCTCGACTACGGAGCTGAATCATGGCATCGCCAACCTGTGATCATCACATCTATCAAGCGCGTGCGGCTCAACATGTCAACAACGACAAGGGGTGCGAACCAACCTGTGGTTGGATGGTTAGAGGGACCGTGGTATCCCCAGCCCACCAGGGTTCAAATACTGGTGCTCGCATTTATTTCTGAATTTATATCAGGATTTCTGGCGACGCGCATTCAGTGGGAGGAGACGTTCCCGTCGACGACGAGGCGCCTACGGTGACTTCGTAAATCACAAGATGATATGCTGGCTCAGTCTATCGGAGGTGCTCATAGGGGTAGGGTGTGCGTGTGTGCGTTCATAGGGATGAGTGTATGCACATGTATATGAGAGCTTGTGTCTGTACTGATGTTAAAAAAACGACAAGGGGTCGGCGATTGTTTTATTCCGAGCGGTGAAACGGTGCAATTTTCCATTTTTATATTCACGGCCGCAACTGACGAATACAAAATTAGTTATGTAATACTCCAGTTATACGCTAAGCCATGAGACCTGAGAGTGCAATCTACGATGTATTTTCTTTAGATGATTCAACCTACATGGTATACCAACCCTGGTACACATCAGTTTAGTTGTTTTGTTATGCGTGACATCTGCCGTGTCCTCTTGATTCTGGAACGAATACGAGCGAGGTAAACACCATGACAAACTGGCATCTATATGCTTCTAAAAAAATCACTACCAAAATCACGCAACCTCAGTACAATATGGGTCGAACCGATTGGATGTTCAACTGTGTACGTGCATACTTCCTTGAATGTAAATGTTGTTTGATGAAAATAAATACTCCTTCTCGTGATGCATTAAAAGCATATTTTCTCGACATATATACTCTATTCTTCAGGATGTATCTTAGCTATAAACTTTTTCTTGTCTAAGGTATATTTGTTCTATGTACTATTCCAGACATTCAAAAGGGGCCGAAATCACTATTCTGACCCTTTCACCAAACTTTGTCACAAAGTGAACTCGACATGAAAGTATTTCACGATCTGACCCTTTTAGCAACGCCATAGCGCGCGGCGTTTCTGTGCAAAATGAAAACGCCGAGCTAGCTAGCGTTCCTGTCCAAAAAAGAAGCGCCGAGGTAGCTCGCGTTGCGGACCAGGTGAGAAACGCCATTGGACAGCAACGCCAGGAGCTTTAGCGTTTCCATGATGCGTCGCCTGCTTGTAGCTTCAGAGCAGCACGACATGCATGCCACTAGTGGTGCTTGCCTGCCTGAATTGGCGGGTCGATCAGACCACTGACCACTGCATGCACGATCGACGTGAGTACGAGGGACGACATGACAATTGACAAGGCCATGCTGCTGGTATGTTTAGCAACCAATGATGACTTGTTTTTGAACTCTTTCCGATTAATTAACCACCCGGCAGTGCATGCACCATGCATGTGGAGTGCTTAGCACTACGCGTAGGGAGATAGGGCGTGCACACATGCATGTGGCTGCGTGATTATTCCTCCTGAATCGACTCGATCTCTCACTATATATCCACACCAACAGTCAAGCTAGTGGCACCGAGGACGTTGTACTATGTACTATATCAAGTGTAGCAACGCCATGGCCATCGGCATTTTCAGCCTGGCCATGGCAGTAACGCGAGCTGGCTCGGCGTTTTTATGTGGGGATGAAACGCCACAGGCTATGGCGTTGCTAAAAGGGTCAGATCGTGAAATAATTTCATTCCGAGTTCATTTTGTGCTATGGTTTTCTGACAAGGTCAAAACAGTGATTTTGTCCTTCAAAAGGTAGTATATACTTATCATGAATAATGTTGTATATACTCTATCTTTTTTTGCGAGTATTGTATATACTCTATCATGGAAAAATGGAGTACATACCTACAAATAATATGGTATATACTCTATTGTAAAAAGGACGCTACATACCCTTTTTAAAATAATGTTTATACTCCTTAAAACAGTCAGTATGTGCTCCTTATAAAATGTAGACATACTGCTTAGAACGTCAGTATATATATACTACTCACAAAAAAAATATCACTCAAAAACTAATTATGTATGTACTCTTTCAATACAAATTTTGTATTCATTCAAAAATCAATTTATACCCCCCTCAAAGAAATCAGTATTATATATGCAGTTTATACTGTTTAAAAAATGTCAGTATATACTCCACTAGAAAATGCGGATGTAGGATATACTCTTCTGTTTCTGATATACCCAATCATTTTTTTTCCGGATGATATACCTTATGGTTAATCACGTAATTCCTAGCGCCTGCTTCATATGTATGCCATATAATCCTTTTTACCGATGCAAATATACCTAAGGTATATGCAAAACATGGCGTCCAGGATAAGCCTCCAATTATTTTAAATTAAGGCACCGGTTGCATGCCCTTGCTTATAGGTAGTAGTTATGCATGCATAAACAACTTGTAGCGGTGTGCTCAACGGATATCCCTCTAGCTAGCTTATCCACCTAGGGAGTACATACTCTTGGGAGTATAAAAGAGGAGTCATATCCTGGGTGAGATATAGTTATTCTTCACCTTGGGTGAGATATAGTTATTCTTCACCCCCCTCTATTTTAACATGAATGCATCGTAATTTTACGTTTCGTAAATTTTGTCTTATTTCAGACATAAAAGGAGAACATAATAAAATATATAATCGCCGTAAAAATATTTTATGTTACGCAAATTTTGAAACGTAAAAACATAGTGTAAAATGTACATAAAATGTAATTTTTTGGTCTTCTGACCTTTTTATGTCAAATTTTACGCAGTGAATCAATATGACTGTAAATATTTGTATTTGAAACATAATTTATTTATGAAATGATCGTAAGATTACCTCGGGTGAAGAATAATGTATTCTGCTCCCTGGGTGATGAATAATAACACCATGCTGAAAATACAACCCAACATGCTGAAAATATGCAATCTAGCATGCTAAACGTGCCATGGGCTCGCCCATTTATCAGCTGGGTCATGCTTGGGCTAGAGGACACAACACGTGGGCTGGCACGGCGCGGCCCGGCTAATAATTGTGCCACAGTGGCGGGCCGTACCATGGCCCGATTAGGGTGGGCTGGACCATGCAGTGCCGGGCCTGCACGTATGGCTAGCTTTGAAAGGGTGTAGAGCGAACCTTTTCACCATTTTTCAAAAACAAAAGAAAATCGTTTGAGTTTTAAATTTTTACTGCGGGCTGCATCCGCCGGTCGCCGGAGTCCGGCTGCCGGAGCACCGAGAGGAGCTCGCGCACCACCACGGCCCGGACGACGACGCTGGGTACATTCGTAGCACACATCCATACAACGGCAGCGCCCTCAGGGTCTCCGTGTGTTTCCTCCTCTCGCTCTTGCTGAGGTCGTTGTATGCACAGGAGATAATTTCACCATGCATTCGTACTGTCACGAGATGGTTTAGGTAGCTCAGCTGGCTGATGCTGCTCTCAAGTGACTATGGGCAATTTTCAGCAACCGTATGTAAAGGTAGCAGACAGGCAGAACAGTATTCAGTATTAGGAGTTTAATTAGGACACACCAATTCAGAGTGTTCAAGGTGTTCTCTGTATTTAACCTTGCTAATGCTTGAATATTACCAAGATGTTAGTATGTACTGTAGCACTGAAAAGCCTTTCGTTCTTTTTTTTTTCGTAAGCTATGGAAGTGGTCTCGGCTGAAAGCTCCGTTCGAAAGGACAACCCGACTTAAATAAAGATTGCAATGAAGGCTGTCCCCTAGAAAAACACTAATACTGACTGAACAAGCAAATGTACTGTCTGAACAAGCAAATGCAAGAATTACCTAGTCCACGTATTTCATTTCAGGACAGTTATTACAGCCAGCATTCTATCGTTGACTGTTGATGTTTGTTGAGTATACTGTGTATGTGTATATTTGTGTGGAGGGCTCACCTCCTGTTTCCTTTGTATAGTTGAGGTTGTGACCACCTCTGTACTTATATATACGTGCCTGGTGCACCGATCAATACCTCGAGATTGCACAGCCCATATCTTGTCCTTCTACATGGTATCTATCGCAGCACGATCCTAACCCTAATAGCCGCCGCCGCTACTCCCCGCCGCCGCCACCCTCCTTCCGGTCGCCGCCGCCGCCGCTGGTCACCGCCGCCTCTCCCACCACCTCGCTCGCTCGCCGCCGCCGCCTCTCTCCAAGGTCGCCGCCGCCGCTAGCTCCCGCTTCCGCCAACATCACCCCCACCCGTGCCGCACCCCTCCCCTACCCTCCCACCAGCGCCGCCACCCTCCCCCTCCTCTCCCACCCGCGCCGCACCCGCACCACCCCGTCTCCCTCCACCCGCGCCGAACCCTAGCCATGAGCTCCTCCTCGTCCACCGTCTCCAACTCGTTTGCCGGTCTCGATGTCACTCTCGTCCGCGACCTTAACATCCACGAGCGTGTTCCGGTCAAGCTTGATCCCACCACTGCGTCCTACTCCGCTTGGAAGCGGTACTTTTCGCTTGTGTTCCGTGAGTACCTCCTGCACGGCCACGTGGACGGCACCGTGGACTCGGCACTCATGATCAACGACGAGGAGTGGATGATCCTCGACGCCACCATCATCCGCTGGTTCTATCTCACCATCTCCAGCGACCTCTTCCACACCATGGTGGACGACGAGGACGACGCCTATGCGGTCTGGACCAAGCTCAATGGCCTATTCACCGACAATCGGCTGCAGCGCAAGGTCCTGCTCTATGGTGAGTTTTACGGGTGCCAGCAACTTGACTCATCCATCGATGATTTTTGCATGCGCCTCAAGAAGCTCGCCGATGAGCTCCGCGATCTCGGGGAAAAGATCGGCGACGAGCTCCTCATCAGCACCCTCTCCGGCGGCCTCAACGAGGACTTCAGGAACGCCGCCTCCAACCTCACCCTCATCCCGGAGCCCACCTTCGCCAAGGTGGTCGCGTACCTCAAGTTGGAGGAGCGCCGGATGCGGGTGGCGCGGACTCGCGCGACCCACACCGCCCTCGTCGCAGGCACCCGCGGGGGTTCGGCCCCGCCACCGCCACAGCCGGCGGCGCCCGCCTTCCCTCTAGGGTTCCCGCCCGCACCGGTCGCCCCCTTCCCGTCGCCCCAGCCGGCGGCCAACCGGGGGGGGGGGGGGTGTCGTCGCGGCGGTCGTCGTGGCGGCCGCAAGCAGGGGGGCGCCGGTGCTCAGGGAGGAGCGCCCCGCCCGCCGCAGCAGGCCTCTCAGCCGGCCTCGTGGTACGCCGGCCAGAACCCATGGACCGACGTTGTACACGCCTACTCCATGCCGGTTCCTCGGGCCCCTGCCCCGGGCCTTCTCGGCACCCGGCCTCAGCCACACCAGGCGTACTACGCCGTGCCGCAGCCCTACGCGGCGCCCTACGGTCAGCAGCCGCTGCCAGGTGGGCCGCCGCTGCTGCCCCTGACGGCCGCGCCGCCTCTCCCGCCGGCACCGTGGGATCCGGCCCTCCTGGCGGCTCTCCACAACGCTCCTTCCCCGTCCAGCTACACCGGCGGCGGCGATTGGTACATGGACAGCGGCGCCACCGCTCACATGGCGGCGTACCCCGGTAACCTCCACACCGCCCATCCTGTCCACACCTCCAACCGCATCACCGTCGGTGACGGCTCTTCCCTTCCCATCACCCATATTGGTCATACATATTTTCCGTCTAACTCCACTCCTATATCCATGTCTAATATTCTAGTTTCTCCTAAACTCATTAAAAATCTTGTTTCTGTTCGTTCTCTTACACGTGAAAATCCGGTTAGCGTTGAATTTGACGAATGTGGTTTTTCTGTTAAGGACGCTCGCACGCGGAGGGTGCTCCACCGATGTGACAGCCCCGACGAGCTCTACCCGGTTCACTCCGCCACATCCACCACTTCTGCCGCCCCTGTCGCTCTCGCCACCGGAGTGGATCTTTGGCATGCTCGCTTGGGTCATCCTAATCCTGCCACCCTTCGCCACATACTTGGGAGTTTTTCTTTCACGTGTAATAAGAACGAGGATCACTCGTGTCATGCATGTCGCCTCGACAAACATGCTCGTCTTCCATTTAGGGCTTCTTCTTTTGTTGCATCGTACTCGTTTGACTTAATCTATAGTGATGTTTGGACAGCTCCTGTTGCAAGCAATACGGGCTTTCTTTATTATCTTGTCATACTTGACGATTTTTCGCATTATGTGTGAACCTTCCCGTTGCGCCGCAAGTCGGATGTTATATCCACTCTTGCCGCTTTCTATTCCTATGTTCTCACGCAGTTTGGTCGTCACATTCTTGCGTTGCAGACAGACAACGAGAAGGAGTTTGACAACATCGCTGTTTGTAATCTTCTCACCACACATGGCACGATTTTTCGTCTTACCTGCCCGTACACCTCGCAGCAGAATGGTCGTGCTTAGCGCATCCTTTGCACTCTCAATGACTGCGTTAGGACTCTTCTCTTTCATGCCAATGTGCCTCCGCGCTTTTGGCCTGACGCTCTCGCCACCGCTTCTCTCCTCATCAACATCCGTCCATGTCGTACTCGCGGGAACTTTACACCTCATCATCTTCTCTTCGGTGCACCCCCCTCTTATGATGGGCTTCGCATTTTCGGCTGCCTTTGCTACCCTAGCATCGCCGCTACTGCGCCTCATAAGCTTGCACCTCGCTCCGTCACCTGCATCTTTCTCGACTAGCCACCTAACACCAAGGGCTATCGCTGCTATGATCCCGTCTCCCATCGTGTTTTCACCTCCCGACACGTTTACTTTGATGAGATGGTGTTTCCGTTTCAGCAGCAGGTACCCCTTGTCGTCTCATCACCGTCGGCCACCGGCGGCCCTTCGACGACTTCGTCAGGTGGACGGTCCCGTCTGGCCCGTGGACCGCCTCCGGGCTTTGGCAGTCCCCGCGCCCTCATGCCGGCGCCCGCCCCCTCGGCCTCCTCGGCCGGCTCTGATGATGCAGCCGGCGCCCCGCCTTCACCCGCCGCCCCCAACTCGGGTGCCGCGAGATCAGGCGCTGCAGGCTCGGCCGCCTCTTCCGCGGCCTCGACGCCGGCCCCCTCGCCGGCTCCGATGCCGGCCCCCTCGCCGGCCCCGACGCCGGCCGCCTCACCGGTGGCTCCAACGGCGCTGCCCGGTCCAGTCACCCGCGCTCGTACCGGCGTTCATCGTCCGAGCCTCCGGTACTCGAGCGACGAGTACGTCCTCGCCGCCTCTGCCGCGGAGCCGTCGCCCATTCCTACATCCGCTCGCGCCGCCCTCCGTGATCCTCACTGGCTTGCGGCGATGTGGGAAGAGTTCGATGCTCTTCAATGGAACCGCACCTGGACCCTGGTTCCCTGGCCTCCTCGCGCCAACGTCATCACCGGCAAGTGGGTCTTTCGCCATAAGACCCGCTCGGATGGTACTCTCGAGGGCTACAAGGCTCGCTGGGTGGTCCGCGGTTTCCGCCAGCGCGCTGGAGTGGACTTCACTGAGACGTTTGCCCCGGTTGTCAAACCGGGCACGATCCGCACCGTCCTCCAGCTCGCCGTCTCCGCGGCTGGCCTGTTCACCAGATGGATGTCTCCAATGCCTTTCTCCACGGCCATCTTGAGGAGCAGGTGTATTGTGAGCAACCCACCAGTTTCGTCGACGCCTCACTTCCCGGTCATGTGTGTCTTCTGTCCCGCTCTCTTTACGGGCTCAAGCAGGCACCCCGCGCCTGGTACCAGCGGATCGCCGGGTTTCTTCAGACACTGGGCTTCAGCGTTACTCGCTCGGACGCCTCACTGTTTGTCTATCGCCATGGTGACACGACTGCATATTTGCTGCTTTACGTCGACGACATCATCCTGACAGCCTCTTCTGCAGCTGTTCTTCAGCAGATTACTCTCCGGCTGCGTGACGAGTTTGCTATCAAGGACCTGGGTGTTCTACATTATTTCCTTGGCATTGAGGTCGTTCGGCCTCCGGATGGTTTCTTTCTTCATCAGCAGAAGTATGCACATGAGCTTCTTGAGCGTGCTGGCATGCTCAACTGTCATCCTGTTGCTACTCCTGTTGACACGAAGGCCAAGGTCTCTGCTCTTGAGGGCTCGCCTGTGTCGGATGCTCCTTTCTACCGGTCTATTGTCGGCGCTCTACAGTATTTGACTCTCACCAGACCGGATCTTCAGTATGCTGTACAGCAGGTATGTCTCCACATGCACGCCCCTCGTGACTCTCATTGGACTCTCGTGAAGCGGATCCTTCGCTACATCTGCGGCACGATAACCCTCGGATTGACACTCACGGCATCTACTTCTCTGGAGATGGTGGCCTACTCCGATGCAGACTGGGCTGCCTGCCCCGACACTCGTCGGTACACCTCTGGCTACTGCGTCTACCTCGGTCCTTCACTCGTCTCGTGGTCGTCCAAGCGACAACCCACGGTTTCGCGCTCTAGCGCGGAGGTTGAGTACCGAGCTGTGGCCAACGCTGTCGCTGAGTGCACCTGGCTACGACAGTTACTTTAGGAGCTGCATCACGACGTCTTCCAGGCTACAGTTGTCTACTGTGACAACGTTTTTGCGGTGTACCTCTCCGCCAACCCCGTTCATCATCGCCGGACTAAACACATCGAGCTGGACATTCACTTTGTGCGCGAGCAGGTGGCTCTTGGACGTATGCGGGTTCTCCATGTGCCGACCGCTCAGCAGTTCGCTGATGTGATGACGAAGGGACTGCCGACTTCTATCTTAGAGGACTTCCGTTCCAGTCTTTGCGTCACTGGCGCCGCTTCGACTGCGGGGGGGGGGGGGGGGGGGGTGTTGAGTATATTGTGTACGTGTATATTTGTGTGTAGGGCCCACCTCCTGTTTCCTTTGTATAGTTGAGGTTGTGGCCCACCTCTGTACTTATATATACGTGCCTGGTGCACCGATCAATACATCGAGATTGCACAGCCCATATCTTGTCCTTCTACAGTTTTTCTTCAATATATCGAGATTGCACAGCCCACCTCCTGTCTGCAAGTTTTTCTTCAGTTTCACTTATTTCTTCAGCGGCTACATAAGAAGTCACATGTGTCTTTGATCTGAATGTTGTTGACTACATGGACCAGAAGTTTGCTGCGTTCGTGTTGTGGCCCAACCTTGTTTTTAGCTTGTTTAGTTAGCTTTAGACCCAGCACGATCCGAGCTCGTGGGGTGACAGTCACAACTATCGGATCCAGTATCCGTCGTTATATCGTATTGTCCAACGACGCGAGGCTTTTGTTGCAACGGTCTTTCATTCGATCCCCCTTAATATTCAGTTTAGAAGGCCGTTAGTGGGCAATCGTTGGGAGGATTGGCTACATCTAGTTAGGAGACTGATGAATGTCCAACTTTCACAACAACCTGATAAACTACGCTGGAATCTCACTAGGTCGGGTGAATTTACAGTTAAATCAATTTATGTTGATGTCATCAATTCGAGCTCGATTCCTAGCTCCAAGCATGTGTGGGATGTCAAAGTTCCTTTGAAGATCAAAGTGTTTATGTGGTTTCTACACAAACAAGTTATCTTAACAAAGGACAATTTGACAAAGCGTAATTGGACAGGGCCTACTAGGTATAGTTTCTGTGATCAGGGTGAAACAATTAAACATCTGTTTTTTGATTGCCCACTAGCTAGAATTCTATGGACGACTATCCATATTGCTTTCAATATTCTTCCACCACATTCGGTTAACATGTTATTTGGAACATGGCTAAACAGGGTAGAGCCCGGGTTAGCAAGACATATCCGCGTGGGGGTGTGCGCCTTAGTGTGGGCGCTTTGGAATTACAGAAATGATCTGGTCTTTAACAGAACAACAAACATTCATTTTTTGCAGGTTATCTTCAGAGCTACGGCGCTAATTCGTTCCTGGTCGCTACTCACTCCGACGGAGGCCAGAGAGCGTTTGGTTACTGGATCTACCCGATGGGAGATGGTAGCTCGGGATATCTTCAACCGGTTTGGATGGCGGTCATGTAATAGGATAGGCAATTAGTTTACCTGTCTATTTTCGAGCCAACCGGTTGTGGTTTATCTTTTTTTTGGCTAGCTTGTGTATCTAGCCTTTTGGTTCTGTGTGAGCCATTATCTCTTTTTTTTCTGTTACTGCAGAGACTTTGAGACATTGTTGAAACTATTTATTAATAAAATGGCCGTATGCATCATGCTGATGCAGAGGCCGGGGATCACCCCTTTTCGAAAAAAAAAATCGGATCGTGGCGAGTTTCCCATTGATTCAATTAAGCAATGGAATACAATGAAAGACTGAAAATGACGCAAGTTTTGCGCGTAGCAAAAATCTCTCTCTCTCTCTCTCTCTGTGTGTGTGTGTGACTGTTTGAGTTCTCTGTTTCCCCCTCAACCTCGTGTGTGTGCATTCAGTTCTTAAGAGAGAATTCTGGGAGAAGGAGAGTAGATCGACTTTCCGCAGGGGGAATTCAGGGAGAGGGAGAGTTAATCACTACTGAAAACAACAGTTACCAGGGAGAACTATCTTTTTCTTCGAAAAGACCAGGGTGAACTCTGAAATATGTCCCTACAGTTAAGCTTCCACACAAGTAGTTTGTTGTCCAAATTTCAAATACGGCCCAATACGGGGAAAGTTGTCTTTCTACTTGTATGGCTTACTGCCTGCCTTTGACTGTTTCTAATTTTCAAGTAATCTTTTCCGTAACTGCAAACTGGTCGTGAAATGCTCTTCATTTTATACCTATCACTGCAAATTGTTTATTTGAACATTATATTATCATCCCACTTGCTGAACTCTGCAGTAGTATTTTAGTTACTATTGTGTAAAATTCAGATACAAACATCCCAGAGTTACATGAATATACCTTTAGGAAACTCAAATAGTTACATAACTGACCTTTATCTTCAATGCATTTGATCATAATGCAGTGATGTTATTTGTAGAAGTTGTATACTTCTAGTACATATACTAGTGTAACCACCATACTTTGTCCTCTACTAGACAGACTGTATCTAGCATGCTTATTCAATTGACTCATATAGTACCTTACTGAACAACATGCAGGATATATTATGGAAGCGAACTGATGAAGGAGTAGGGATCTGGAGGAATGGGAATTGCAACTGCTCCATCAAGCATTTGTGTCACCTTCAGCATGTTGCGTCGCATGGTCGGGTCCTCCTGGAGGCACCATAGTGCTACTGACAGAAATCTTTCCACCTTCTTAATGTTGAAGATCGCGTCATCGTCACCCTCCACCAGCAAGTCGAACCTCCGACACCTATAACAGTCATTTGCCCAGTAAGTCAGTATCGTCTGCTCTTCATCAACTACCTCCAAATCAACATTTCTTCTGCAGCAGACAAGCTCCAGTAGTATCACTCCAAAGCTGTAGACATCGACTTTGGCAGTGATCCCGATGTTCTTGAACCACTCAGGGGCGACATATCCTCGAGTACCTCTAATACCGGTGTTTGTCCTTGTCTGATTTCTCAAGAGAAGCTTCGCTAGGCCAAAGTCTGAAATCTTTACGACAAGGTTGTCGTCAAGAAGAATGTTCTGTGGCTTTATGTCACAGTGGATGATTTGTGTGCTACACTCTTCATGCAAGTAGAGCAACCTCTTGCCACCCAAGTGCGATATGAACCCGTGTGTTCCAATTTGGCCGGGCGTCGTTAAAGAGAAGCCGGCTGAGTGAGCCATTGGCCATGAACTCATAAACTAGCAGTCTTTCAGTTCCTTCATTGCAGAAACCAAGTAGCCGGACCAGATTCTTGTGGAACGTTTGTCCAATGGTTTGGACTTCCACCGTAAACTCCTTTTCAGTTTCTTCTTGGAGCTTGTCGATCTTCTTTACAACGATATGGGTCCGGAGCTCATCTTGCAACTCACCCTTGTACACAACACCAGAGGCACCACTACCAAGCACCTCATGGAAACCCCTGGTTGCTTTCTCCAGCTCTTTGTAAGTGAAGGTCTTCAGGGGCAACTGAGTTGTACTTGAGGCTTGGGACAGTGGACCATTCTTCTTTCGGGTGATATGACAGTAAGTACCAAACACGAGAATGGAGCTGAGGAGAAAGTTCACCAATATGGAACAACCAAGAAACAAGGAACTCCCAAGGATCCAATACTTTTTGTCCTGCTTCCATTTTTTGGAGGCAGTACTGAGTACAGACTGTGAATTGTTGCTACTTGGCACCTTGAGAAGCACTGTTCTCTGGACATAGTCGGCCATATTCCCATTAGACAATGGGAGCTTCTTTTTCCAACAGGTGCTTGTGCTTTCGTTGTATACTGCCAAGGCACAAAAACAATCGATCAGACACAGCCTCCCACAATCATCCTTTGCTATGGGCTGATACTGCTCATAACCAGAAATTGGTCTCAGCTCAAATTGTGCCAATGTTGCGGCTTCATCCAAGTCGCAGCTTTGCGGCTGAAAGTCTTGTTTGTATCCTTTGTACCTCTTCTCCTCATCGAAGAACTTGTACTGGCGACCTCACTCGTGAGGCTTCGTTCGTACAACCACCACGCTGGAAGTAAGCTCACTGCACTCCACATCAGAACTTGTCCTGCTTCCATATTTTGGGGAAGTAAGCTCACTGCACTCCACATCTCACCATTGAACACACTGGACTTTGGATTCTTTGGGTATACATATTGCCGGAAAACACCATCCGAGTCAAGTGTAGCACGGTGGAAGTAGTCTGCCATAGATCCTAGCAAACCTGATGTGATGTTGATCTGGGTGCCATTTGTTAGGAGGAAGTATACTCTACCAGTTTCATTGAACACCAACTGTGAGCCATTCCCTGCTGTCTCTGTGGACCAATAAGACTCATACTTGAAGCCAGAGGGCTCAGCGACGAGATAGAAGGCAAGGTTTCCATCACTTTGCACATCTAGGACAAACTGGCCATTGGAATAGTCGGTGGTTACAAGGCAGCACCTGGGTAGGCAGGATGGTGTCTGACGGCACATCAAAAGTCTGCCATTTTGTGTTGCCGTCTGCACCAGCGAGCACAAAGTTACCACTATCGTGCATGCTCGCGGAGGCCACACCGGTTACCTGGGGATTCCAGACCTCCACACTAGAGGGGTCACGAAGCGAGAGTGCTCCATCTGTGGTGAGTTGGAGGATAGAGCCAGATGGTACCTGTACCGCCGATGGATCTTGGTCCATAGTCTTGGCATACCAAGCGACCGTCTTGTCGCTGATCTTGTTGAACCAGATGGCGAGGAGGTAGAAGGAGGTATTGCCCTCAATGGGTCGGAAGCCGAAAGCAAAGTCGCCAGAGGGTGAGAGCCATGACGATGTTGGCCCCTGGGGTGCCAAAGTGGATCCCAGGGTGATGTTTCTCTGAGCTTGGGTGGATGAGGGGAACAATAGTGGCAGCAACAGCACAGGCAGGAGAAGCTGAGATGCCATTATATTGTTCCTTCTTCCTAGTGAGGATGAGCGATGCCAAACTTATGCACTTATGCTCCTTCAAATAAATGGCGTTTGATGGTCTTTTTCACTTTGGAATTCCACATGCCTAACAAATCAGGTGCTTATGTGAGGTTGACACACGTATGGTGGCAAACGCAATTCCAGGGGATGCATTGATATATTTTTGTCCCATCAAAATCAGAAGTTACTGCAGCATAGGGATGATTCGCTGTCTTTGGGACTTTTCCACGAAATTAGTGCACATCCTTTTCAGAGGTAGTCAGGCCTGACATGTGTGAGCTTGTGATTGCCTTCTGATTAGATGTGACAATTGTTGCTCCAGTGCAGCGTCAAGGATAAGAAAAAGAGAGGAATAATGTTGCTTACCTTCTCCCATGCAGAACGATACTTTTGTGGCAACACAGTTTGTACAGACCAAAGTTACACCTTCTCTGAACTACATTCTCTTTCAGATCAAGGGTGATGTTTTTCAGAGCTTGGATGGATGGGCGGAACACTACTAGTAAAAACAGCTCAGACAATAAGAGCGGAGATACCATCTTTCCTTCTTCCTATATCACCAATGAGCGATGCCAAACTTATACACTTATGCTCCTTCAGATAATTGGCATTTGACAGTCCTTTTCACCTTGGAATTCCACACACCTGACTAATCAGGTGCTTATCTGATGTTGCCACGCGTATTGGGGCATAACATGATTCCAGAGAATGCATGGAAAATTTTGTCGCATCGGTCGAAGTTAGTGCCCCATAGGTAGAATCGTTTTCTTTAGGGTAGTTCCAAGAATTTAATGAACATGCTTTTCAAAGTAGACAGCCCCCTGACGGGTATGAGCTTGTGATTGGTTTGCAGAGCTGCAAGTCTTTTTCCAGTGCACACACCGGACAAGTATAACAACGAGAACTAATGCTTCTTTCCTTTTCCTGTGCTGAGTGACATTCGTGTGGCAACGTAGGTAGGTAGTACAGCTGAACTAAGGTATATCATATCTCAACTAATAATATTCATTTTTCCTTTCTCCGAAATGACGCTTATCCAATATGTTTCTTATGCCTAGATTTTTTTTAAACATATAACTGTTGTTAATTATAAGAGATTGTTGCCTAATTTCATGGTGAAGAATGGTAGGATACTGAAGATATGATATTACTAAGTGGTGGCTGTTGGCAATTCTAATTTCGAGGGGAAAATCAGGACCTTTGGTTTCAATGCATAACTTGTGACTGTTCGGGTTTCCTTTCTCGTCGCAAAGTTCATTCAATCTGAATTTTGCATTTTATTCTTTGTTCATGCATTACCGTATTCATTCCATGCATGTATTGATCAGTTCGTTCAGAAGTACTATATCCTCTCATGCATCTCGTGCTTTTGGTCTCCACACTAGTATAATAAGATTCCCGAGTATATAGAAGTTGAGTCAAGGTGTAATGCATGATCACGACATGTTGAAATGATGTACTCTGGCTGGCATACCGCAGCTCTCTATATGTATGCTCTTCAGGGTTATCATTCCCATTGTTCCGGTATGATAGGACTGCTTCACCTTCACTTTCATTTGGCTCATGTGAGGTTTTGGAGAAAACCAAATCAAAGCCCATGTTCCAATGGAAACAACTCACCCTGTTAATAGTTTGTTTTAGACCAAACAGCTAGGCAGCACAGCGGTTTATATTGTGTTCTGATTATGAAGTCAACCCATGGAGTTTGCGAGCTGATATGTGTTAGACACGTGTCCAGACCAACCAAATTATACCGACCCGGTAAAATTCACCGGGAGGGACGTCGGCCATTTGTATCAGGCTGCAGATGGTCAGCGTGAGGGTATGCCATATATGGTGCCACATCCAATGTTAGTTGTAGGATTAGCTTGCCGCCGCATAGTTGATACCTTATAGTGTAGTGGTGAGTGTGCTGGAGCCACCGAGTCCGTCATCTTACTTTCCTCTCTGTGACTGCAATTTTACTCTCTGTCAACCTTGCTGAGCTACTCACCCAGTTAATTTAAAATGAGTTTATGAGCAATTCTCTGCCACTCTCCAACCGTCGTAGGTACATTTTATTATGTTTTTTTAGCAAAGGTACATTTTATTATGTTGTTCCAGAGTTTTTGTTACAGAAGTAACGATGGCCCATTAGAGTTGGCATTCATCACCGTAAGTGTATTTTGCTAATCGAATGGATCATACATGTGCCCAAATGAGTTGAATCTTCTTACCATTCTTTTTTTAAAGAATACGCAAAGCTTGCGTATCATTCCATTTCCATTGATAGAAGAAATTAGAACAAGTACAAGGCGAGATACAACACATTACACGGATGGAAGAGGCATGAACACGGTGTCCGGAGTAGAGAGACATGGGATGCTCGGCCCATACAAGAAAAGAAACACAGCTGAACTCACCATCCTAAGAAGTAGCTCAGACCAACACGATGACGAACGTTTCCAGATCCAGCCCCGAGAACGCCGCGAGCAATCAAGACAACGCCTCGTTACTAGAAAAACGGATATAGCTAATATGGACATTAATGGCGCACCATGTATGTGGTGCGCCACTGCTATATAGCAGTGGCGCATCAGATATAGGTGCGCCATTAATGGTCATATTACTAATGGCGCATCTGGTGTATGGTGCGCCATTACTAGTTTTGTCCTAGCCCACACCCTTCCCAGACTTAGCAGTGGCGCACCAGGGGAAAGTGCGCCATTACTAGTTTTAACTTGTAATGGCGCACCACACCCACGGTGCGCCACTACTAACAATTTTTTTTTCATTTTTTTCAAAACTAGTAATGGCGCACCACACACCAGGTGCGCCATTAGTAACCCTGGTTACCAATGGCGCATTCCTAGGAGGTGCGTCATTGGTAATCTGAGAGCAGCTAGATATTTTTAACAGCCACCTACCACACGCACTTTTCTCACTTCATTCTCTCCACCTCTACCAAGCTTGGTCTCGGCTGCCTCCCCCTCCTCCTCACCTCATTTGCACCATAGAACCAAAATTAAGTGGTTAAATTTCCTTTTTTGATAGGTAAGTGAGGGAAAAGCTTTTTTTTATGTTTTAGATCTATTTTTTTCTCCCTCCAACGTACACACTTTTTATGGCCTAGATCTAGGCCATAAAAAGCATACACAACTGTTTGAAACCCTTCTCTATTCCCAATTACCGATGATTGAGACATACTGAAACAATGGCATCAGAATTGTGCTTGTTCATGGAGCTTGACCTGAGTATGTTCCGCTCTCGTTCCTGTTTGTTTGTGCTAGAATCATGCTTGTATGTTAGAGATTTTGTCATTGAAATAAATCAAAAAATAGTTTATGGTAGAAGTGCAGAAATCATTCGTGTCACTCGCAGCTACTGTAACAATTTACCAAGCATAGTTTCTTCTGAAAGGTGCGGGTAAGATGAAAGGGGAAACTGTTTACGTGTTTAATGGCTTGCTCAGTGGGGTGCTTGTCCAACCGTTTATGCATTCGTATAACATTCCTACTGCGGTATTGTTTTTCAAGTGATGCTTAGGCGTAGTACGTATTCTGCCAAGAAAAATTGCATATGATGAGCTGTTGAAGTATGATATAGCATTATCTCTTTTCTATCGTAGGATAGATACAAAAGTATTGCTATGAGAACTATCATGTGATGTTTCATGCATGGCGGTGTTGTTTACCATGAATAAGCTGTGGCTGTTAGCAATTCAGTTTGCATGACTTACACCCATCCATATGTAACTGGCGTGCAAAAACCAGTTGCTGCATTTTACTAAATAAGGTGTAAATATTGACACTTCACTAGACTCCTCTAGAGAAACTTTTCAAAGGCCATAAGTACTTGTAAACTGCAGCCTGAAATCACATCAGATGACAACTCACCCATGCTGGAAATGCATGATCTATCACATGCTTAATCTTCATGTCAACACAGTACCATCTTGGAGAAACGTGTGATGAAATGTAGGGAAAAAGCAATCTGGCAACCTGCAAGTCTATATATCTACCTAGCTTCAGGGTACCATCATCTTGATCGGTCCAGTATGATATCGTTCACCTTGACTTTGATTTAGTGGCTGTGAGATTTTGGAGAAAAGCAAAAAACGATGATGATTTCCCTAAATTGCAGTTTGGCATGGCTTTCATTGCTGTTGTACTACTGTTTACAATGATCCCCCTTCTGATGGGTATGCCACTAAACATCGAGTTATTATTCAATCAGCTCGGTCCGTCCCAGGGTATTATGAAGAGTTCATCCTCGAAAACCAGAACAATGATGCCTTAATTGATTGGTTGGACGAACGGGTCAACAACACTGCTGTATATTATATCGCTAATTGGAACCCGGTTCTTGGGGAGCAAGATAACAGGGCTCGGCCAGCCTTCTGGATACTGCTTTGTATACATGGTCGTGCAATTCCCAATACCGTTGGAACGGATCGACCTCAAGGAGAATTTGAGTACACAGTCCTTGTGTTTGAGGTCTGATAATCTCTATGTTGTGGTGTTTCTCATTTTTGGTACCAACGATTATTATGCATTTGACGGAGAGGAAAAGATCATCCCTAATTCCATACCACTCGGATTTGACAGTACCTATACGACTCTCCTGGGTAAGGGGGGATAGAGAAATCTAGTTAACATGGGAGTAGGGAATGCTTTGTTGTGCCATTTTCTCCTCGACGACACGCATGAACACACAAAATTAGCATTGGATAGCCCAGCCAACAAGATAAAACACAATGCCACAAGATCAGCAAATAGCATGTACATTCCAATAAATCAAACACAATAGTCAAAGGAGTCTGTGGACATGTACATGTACTGAGCTTCTGTAGAGTGACAAGAATGGTTTGACCAATGTATGTTTCATTCATGTACAGTATCTCCCACCATATACCTAAGAGCTTCTGCAGAGTGGGAAAACAATAGTATAAAACATCCATCATGGGCTAATTAACTAAGGCTACGAGGCACCAGCCACCAGGCATCCGAGTTCAGTAGTCACAGCCCAGTTAAGTTCCAATACAGTTAATTCAGAAGGAACAAGATCAGGTACCGTTTGGCTCCTGTTCGTTTCTCACATGTGAATCCATCCGCGGGAACGGCTTGTATCCTCGACTAGTAGCCCCCTCCGTGATTAGGTAAGTTTTCTATAACGGATTTGAGATTGATAACTTAGGGCATAGAGTGCATTGAGAGGGCCCAGAGTGTATCTCTCTATCGTCGAGGGGTAAATCTCTGGCTTGACTTATCTAGCACCAGGACATAATTTTTGGTATACCTAAAAGTCACCTTTATGATTACCCAGTTACTGTATAATGTTTGGTGACCGCAAATATCCATCCGGTATTCTGGTGTCAATGATTTGGAGAACTTGATTATCAACAAACATGAGCTAATCTAGAGGCCTGACTAGGGATCCTTATGGTGTGTACCATTTCATACATGCATACAGGTTTTCCTCCATAATCACATACGGAAGAACTTATGCACACATATAGTATGAAATACAAACTTAATTATGAATGCGGAAAATAGAATAATACTTAACAACTTTATTACTGCCTCTAGGGCATCTTTCCAACAGTCTCTCATCTTTGCGGTGCTGCTCATACTTTGGTGGAGCGATAGACTTTTGTCCACGGTTCTGACACTTTAGTTGAGAAAGCGAGTACGTTCCCTTATTTGAAAATGCTTAAATTTAAACTTGCAAATAAATTATAAAGAAACGGAAATGCCCGCTTCATTCACACCCCTCCACAGCAGGGGTGGGAGTATCCCGGTCCAACCGGTAGTGGTCGAGCGAGCGACCATCAAGGCCTATGCGATTAAACGTTGCGATGAACTCTCGAGCGGTGACGCTCCTGTAGATCGGGGGGTTGCGTCCATCGGTGATGGGGCCATACAACCTCGTCGATTTCTCAATGTTGGTGTTGAAGAAGGACGCCACGGAGACCCTAGCGGTGTCTTTGCTCTTGTTGGCCAGGACCCGGTGCTCCACGCTCCTGAACTGGTCATTGCTGACGAGCTGCACATCATCAAAGTTGCACTTATATATAATTTCTCCGGCAAGTATTTTGGGACGGAGGGGGTACAACTTCGAGCGAAATGGATGGAGACGGAGGGTGGATATGCATGCCTGAAGAAGGTCGCCAATGTTGATGATGAAAGCGCCGGGCACGGGAGGGACATCAACCCAGGTCTTGCCGTCGACGAGCACCTGCAGGCCGCCCATGCCGTCCTGCAGGAGGACGGTGAGGAAGCCGGGGTCGGTGTGCCTCTTGGTGCCCCAGGTGAGGTACGGCTCCGGGCAGGGCGGGTAGTATTGGCACACCGCGTTGAGGTTCTCCGCGCAGCCCATCTGGCGCAGGTGGTCGCTGCTCAGGCCGAGCGACTCCGACAGCAGCTCCAGCACGGACAGCCCCACCTTGGTGACCGCGTGGCCGTACTCCGTCACCACATCCCTACATATATTTAATTTTTTGGTTTCAACAAATCGATTATGTTATGAACTAGAAATCCATGATGGATCATGTATGATGCAGTCTAGTGTATATACGTGTTCATGCATACTGCTCCCTCCGTCCTAAAGTTGAGATGTTTTAGCTTTTTTCTGATTCATGTTTTGGCGTCTATGTTCCTCCATTTCAAAATGTATTTAGTTTAGTCCACATCAAAATGTGTAAAACATCTTATACTTAGGAATGGAGGGAGTACCTGACAGCCTCGGGCAGCTCTTCGGAAGGTGCCGGGTCCGGAGCCAGGTGGAAGAAGAGGGTGTCGCGCCAGTTGGCCGCCGCCGACGAGAAGAGGTCGAAGTTGGAGGCGAAACGCACCTTGCGAGCTTGGTCCCTGCTGTAGATGGCCTGCTTCGCCTCGGCGGGTCCCTCGTTGAACCGGCGCACCCCCTCGAGCATGCCGGCCATGAGCTCGGCCGGCACGCCGTGGTTGACCACCTGGAAGAAGCCCACCGTCGCGGCCGCGTGCCGCACCAGGGCGACCGCGTCCTCACGCCGCGGGGCCGATAGGTCGACGGTCGGGATGGCCCCCTCGACATGGTTTGAGGACGTGATGCCCACTAGGGACTCCGGCGAGTGGCGGAAGATGGGCGGGAGGGCCGTAACCCCGGCGTCCACGAGGCCCTTGACGCCCGCCTTGGTGTCGTCGAACGCCTGCAGCTCACGCCGACGGTCCCAGGCCTCGCCGGCGGCCGATTCTGTGGAAGGCATCGACGATCTCAATTATATTCGATCTATGCCCGCTGCAGCCACACGCATTAACAATACAAGGCAAGTGTTGGAGTATAGATGCTGCTCCAGCAGGAAATTTATAGTCGCGCTTGAGGTCATCGCTCAAGTGAGCCACGATCTCTCTAGCCGCAGTTCATGGCCTACCACATGAACAACTATTTATCTAGTCCATCCACAGTTCCACACACGTGTAATAGTCAGCAGCAGCAGCAGCAGGAAATTTTATTTTTCTTCAAGTGTCAATTTGATTTCTTAATGTCTTACTCCTCCGGTCCTTTTTAGTGTGCATATAAGTTTTGTCCGAAGTCAAAGTATCTTTACTTTTACCAACCTTATAGAAAAATGTATCAACATTCACAATGCCAACTCAATATTGTTAGAATCATTACAAAATGTAGTTTCGTAGTTTATATATTTGGTATTATAGATGTTGATATTTTTTAATATAAATTTGATCAAAGTTGTTAAAATCTGACTTGATACAAATGTAATATGCAGAGTAAAAATGACCGGAGGGAGTGTACTACTAATCAGTACATACCAAGGCAGACAGAAACCAGTAATAGAAGCATAATCCACGAAAATCCGCATGGAACCTCGGTCTAGCTAGGCGCACCTGAATTGAAAATAAAAATTAAAAATGATGAAAAAATTGAAACTTTTTAATAACATATATGGTCTAGCAATACTCATGTTAAAAGTTTCGGGACAAAATGATTTACGCTGTATTCCGAGGAAAATGCAACATAATCAATACTACTATATAAACACTACAATTCATTGTTTTCAGCCGCATATAATTTCTTTTCTCAGAATACAACATAGCTCATTTTATCCCAAAACTTAAACATGAGTATTATGCTAGACTATGTTTGTTGAAAGAAAGTTTCACATTTTCTTGATCTATTTTACTTTTCTTTTTTGCATAATCGGGTGCGACTAGACCCATGCATGTACTAAAATTCCACATCTCATAATGTATTGCTACCTCCAGTTATATTTACTGGACAACCAAACTGTGCTGCAATTAGTGTTACCATGCTGTCCAAAACGTCAAGTTCTCTTGACTGGACACAGTAGGTCTAATAATTGACACGGCCAATCCTACTACTGGCAGATCCGAGCACGCGATGCACGCTGCCTACGTGGCCCATCCTCCTTTGTCCTCTCCGACAAGGAATATCCACGGTAGATCGCGACCATGGAGCGCTTCCAGCTCTCGAGCTGCTGACCTTTTTTTACCCTCTCCATTGGGTTTATCTTGTAAATCTTTCTTCTCCACAAACCTACTGGTTTGGCCGTGGTGTCCGATCTTGGGGGCACAATAAATCCGAATGGAGGGAGCAAGATGGAGCTAATAATGGTTTTTTTTAACATCAGTATAGACATAAGCGCTCGTATACATGCGCATACACTCACCCTATGAACGCACACACACATCCTATCCTTATGAGCACATTCGAAAGACTGAGCCGACATATCATCTTGAGATTTACGAAGTCACCGTAGGCGCCTCGTCGTCGACGGGAACGTCTCCTCCCACTGAATGCGCATCGCCGGAAATTCTAAAATAAATTCAGAAATAAATAGGATACCACAGTCCCTCTAACCATCCAACCACAGATTGGTTCGCAGCTAATAATGGGGTTTGCAGGCGACAAGTGCGAGACAATTGATCTCTCTGGCCGTATGTTCCTAAACGTAATATATTTTGGCATGGAGGTAGTAGATCAGAAGGGGCAAGTAAGCCTTGAAGTGCATGGATGAAACCATGGGCATATGAACCCAGTTTGAAAAACTCATTTCTAAATGCCTAAAAAAATGAAAAGAAATTCACTATCGAACATGTTTTCCCTGCTAAGCCTGCTGATTGCTTATTTAAGACTTGTATATTCCTGCAGGAGTGGAGATTATTGACTAAGGAGGAGGACAGGAATGCATTTGACGCCATGTTGGCCAAGATCCAAAATTCTGCTATCTCCATCCTTCCAAATTAACCAAGCGGGCCCGTAGACGTCGCAGCGTTGCTTTGTTGTCCTATCTTCTTCCGGCATGCGTGCCGTGTACTGGCCTGGGAGCCATGTACGTAGACTTTCTTCTTCGTGTTCTGGCTTGATACTCTTGCATGTGTGTGGTGGTTGTCTGGGTCCTTGTGAACTCTGCCTGGTGGCTTTATCTATAAAGTCGGACTATGGCCTTTTATCTAAAAAATTATATGTGCGCACAGAAAGTTCCATGAAAAAAAAAATTTTGCACCACCTGTGAAAAAAAGGATAAAAAATATGTCATGCAACGCTATTTAGGAGCACTGAAATTTGTCTTTTTCACGAAGGCAAAATAAAAGGAGATTTTTTTCACAAAATTTGTGTCGTGTACACATGGTGCCTGGAATTTTATTCCGATTTTTTTGACACGTTAAAACACATTTAAGATGCACTTTTAGAAAGCGAGTTCATATGCACATGGGTTCAGGACGTCCACACTCCAAATATACCGTCTTAGATCAAATCGATTAGCTGCATGATGTAATAAAGTTTGGTTCACTTAACCGCAGTTAAGTGGATACTCCTAGCTAGTACTCGCTCTATAACTTAACACATGACTTTTTCAACACAGTTACTTTCTCTAAAAAAAGTCTTATAAATAGTAGACTAGAAGGGCCAACTTTGCCGACATCACCGCTACTTCATTTGGAACGCCAGAACTTTGTAAGATCTTGTATGGTAAATTTCACAAGAGATGGTTCAGTTCACTCAAGGCCCAAGATATACACTATGCTGCCGGTTTATATTAATATCACATTTATAAGTGAACGGGTAATTTTAACACGCTCCCTCTTACCCCTTGTTTTCACGTGGGAGGTAAGAAGGTAAGAGTTAATCAAATACACTATTTAACGCAATCAGTGGCTCAGGTCTATGTACACTCTAAATTTGTATTGATAACAATACATATTACATATATTGATTTTTTAAATAGTTGTATTAAGGGGTCTTGAATTTTAGTTCCGCTAAAGGCCCCGAATTCTGAGCACCGGCTTGCTCACGAGGCATGATACCAGTGATGGTGAATTTGATTTTCGTTTGGCATTGCCCTTGCATGATCTCCGGATTTAATAATTGACACGACCAATCCTAATAAAAGCATATCCGACCACGCGATGCACGCTACCTAGATGGCCCGTCGTCCTCCCCGACATGGAGTATCCACGGCGGATTGCGACTATGGAGCGGTTCCGGCTGCGGAGATGCGTATATTTTTTACCCTCTCCATCTGGGTCTATCCAGTAAATCTTTCTTGTCCACAGACCTACTGGTTTAGTCGCAGTGCCCTGTGCCCGACCTTGGGGGCACAATACACTCGAATGGAAGGAGTAAGATGGAGCTAAAGGGTTTTTACAGGGTGTTTGTGTTGAGCAAATAGGTAATATTGTGACTAATTTAATCCACAAATACATGACTAGCATGGCATTGACAGAATTAACGACATACTGATACTGATCTAAACGAGCACATACTACGCAAACAGATCTACACATAATGCTAGTACTGCTAATACAGAAATAATCAGGAGAGGGATAAATGTGTTATAGCCTCCGGCCTTCTTGTTGGCCTCGAGCTTCTCGGCGGCGAGGCGGTCGGCGTCGGACTGAGACATGGTGATGATGAAGGCGACGCGGACGTAGAGGAAGCAGCGGATCGGAGGCGAGCAGTCGTGTGGTCACTTCCCAAAAACCTTCGGAGACCTGCTCTCCCGTCGACCGTGTACACGGTGGACGAGATGGAGTCACCGGTGACAGCAGCAACAGAAGCAATGACGTGGGCGGTTCGCGTGGGAGCAGATGGGAGACACCGCACACTTATATAGACGCAACCGCGTGGGGACCCGCAGCGCGGCGCGGTGGGCGGCGGAGGAGGAGTGCGCGAGGGCCTCTTCTATTCTCAAGCTCCAATAGCATGTAGAAGAGAATCCTTTATAAAGAGGTCCAACTCCTTCTCCATTAGCGGGGTGGGACTAAACTTCTCACTACACCTAGTGCCAAATAAACCCACATGGTCCCTTAGAGATTTTCAGAAATTGCTATATGGGCCTAAAGCCCATCCCAAATTTCAGCAGTTTGGGCACTAACACGTGTTGAAACTCTCCTTCAGTTCAGACTTTGATGCAACTGGCTGGAGCCTGAATTCAATAAGATATCTGGGAGGTCTCAAATTCAAGAACCTGTCAAAGTAGTATTAAAAAATGATTTTGTGGCCTACATTGATCCCACGTCTATAGACAAAAATAGCATAGATGCGACGGGGAGTGTTTAAATATATTGATCACTTCTCTCAAACAGTTTGGACTTTTGAATAAATTGACTGAAGCATGACTTAAATAGTGCACACTAAACCTGAATGGAGAAGTATTAGGAGGTGGCTCCCTTGGTTTTCTACCCAACACTGACTAAGATGAGCTAGCTGTCAATAGAGGGAATGGCGGCGATCCGCCTGTAATTGCTATCTGAGCTTGGGCTCATTTTCTCCCAATCAACATTAAAATATTAAAAAAAATAGCAGAACAATTTAAGAGTGCGTGATGCCCATGTGAACCTTGATAGTGCTTCGACATTGGAGGATCTCGTGAGAAATTTTTGCAAAATAAAATGTGAAGAATGCGCTTTTTTAACCTTCTCACAGGTCAGATTTTTCTATTTGCTGAGAGCTACACAAATGTTGAAACACCACCAAATTTGCAAAGTCATCACACATTCAACCATCTTGCATGCCATTTATGTAATTTTTATTTATTTTACTGTTTATCCACCGTAGAAGATGACCCAGGAGCAAAATCGCTGCATCCCAGATCGGCAAATTCCTCCATAACACTATGCATCCTTATTTTAAAGAGCTCACATTCAATTGAGGTCTCCATTTAAGATTGGGTCACCTGATTTTTACCAGGTCAACAAAGCTTCCTCATTCAATTCTTTTATACTACAAACTACGATTCCTAATTTTTAAGGCATCATAATTAATTGTGGTGTTCAATTTAGAATTGGGTCACCCGATTTTGACCGGGTCAACAATTTCTCAAAGCTCTATCATTCAATTCTTTTATACTATACGGTATGCTTCCTTATTTTTAAGTCTCCTAATTTTTAAAGTCTCACAATTAATTGAGGTGTTCAATTTAAAATTGGATCACCCATTTTTACCGGGTCAACAATTTCTCAAGGAGCTCTTCCATTCCTATGTTCCCTAATTTTGAAGCTCTTCCACACAATTGACGTATTCAATTTTAGATTTGGTACATGATTTTTACAGGGCCAATGGTTTTTCAAATCAATCAGCACACACGCTTATAAAAAACACATCAATTTCGCGCACCCCTCCCATCACCTAGAAAATAGAATTGCTACCATGTGATATTGTAGCACCAATATATTACATGTAGCCACCGATTTAGAAATCTCCCCACATAAATATACGTTGGTTAGCAGATACCACATGACCACACCACGAAAGGCCCATTAAATCACCACATTATAAAGAAAAAAAACTCCATCATCTCCACCACCGGCCAAACTAAATATTCTACCAGTTTCAAAATATAAGGGTGTTAGTTTTTTGGAAAGTCAAATTTCTTTAATTTTGATGAAGTTCAAGTAAAAAGCATCGACATCCACAATATTAAAAAAGTATGAAAAATCAATTCATGATGAATCTAATCACACCGATTTGATATTATTCTTCACAAATTTAATCAAACTTAAAAGGTTTAACTTTTCAAAAAAAATAATACACCTTATATTTTGAAAGAGAGTGAGTTTTTTTCTTAAGAAACCCAACAACACCAACGGCGCAGCACAGCGCGTCCAACCCTTGTAGTAACGTAGATGGCCAGTAGCATATGTACAGGGGTGGACGCACGTTGAGCTCAGTGGGGGCAAATGCCCCCACTCGATTTTTGGCTCCCGTAATACTAAGCCCATGGTATTAGGCCTTGCCCCCACTAAGCCCATACTCTTCGCCCCCACTCATTTATTTTTTCTGATTATTTTCCAAACAAAAGTCAGCCCATATGGCTTGGTCACGCACGAACTACCAGCGGGCTTTGCAAAACAGCGTACTAGCTTTTCCTTTCGTGAACTGCAACGGTTTCCGGACACGACGCGCCGCCTCTCTTCCGCCCAGTCGCCCAGACGAGATGCGATGGGCGCCCTCGCCATATCGCCTTCGAGCTCTAATACTCATCGTCGATCGCTTTGTACACGTTCCGGCCGGTCTGCGTGCCGTTCTTTGATCCTTGCGCCCTTGATTGATCACGGTAAGCCCTAGACCTAGGTTCACTTCATCTTTACAATCTTCTGTTTCTTAAATTGGTGTTCTTTTCCAACTTTCATGTTAGAAAGCAGTGAGTTTTACTTTTTGATGATGCAATCAAGGTGCTTCTGCGATTTCATATAAATCGGCTAAAGAAAAAAAATACATGGTGGTGTGGTTTATCAAAAGGGAAACTAGGACAAAAACTAAAAGAGAAAAACGAAGAGAAAGTAAGAAAAATAACTATGTCGATGCCGGTCGACAAAAAACACCATTGATGAAATGAAGAGATTTTTTTTTCTTTTCTTTTTTGCAAAATCTACAACTGGCAACACTCACGAATTTGTTGATTTGAACTAACTTTCTAGGAATCCATCTAAAAGAAAGAGAATTACATATTTCCTTTGCTTTGTAGAAAAGAAAATTTCGGATATTATCCCTAATGAGGTGATAGTTAATCGATTCCATGGAAAAAATTGTCAGTTGGATGGCACGGAAGGAGGTGATGCGCTCAAGATTATTTCTCATTAGATTTCAACATGTTTATTCTTTACAAATTGCATGCTATAATTTGTGTTCAAGACTAAAAAATGGCATATTGATATTTCTCAATTTACTGGGTCTTCAGTGATTAGTTTAACTTTACGTTGGCAATGAACTTCTCGTAATTATGTGTGATGAAATTATATTATATAAAAATATATGATGTTTATTATTAGGCGCTATATGTATGCTTGTGTAGTTGTGTCGCTAGTTTTTATAAGTGATTTAGCCATTATTTTTATTAGGCGCTATATGTATGCTTGGGTAGTTGTGTCGCTAGTTTTTATAAACGATTTAGCCATTAGTTCTCACACATACCTTTGCAAAAAAAAGTCATATGCATCGTTGCCCCCTCTTAGTTTTCATCGTTGCCCCTGCATATGTACGCATGTCCGGCATCTTTGTTTTTTGGACTGTATTCGCAGATCTGAGCATTTTCAATTAAGGCCAATGAATCCTGCCTGGACCAGATCAGAGCACGCGAAGCACGCTGCGTGCGTGTCCATCGCTGCTACCGTACCTTTTGGTCGGATTGGTTGGCACTCCATTCATTGGATGGCACCCTGCTCGCATGCTTTTGGACATACTATTATCAGTGCATCCACCAACTAAAAAAAAACCAGTGCATCCGTATGGACGGCCCTAGTAGGAGTTGGTGGTTTGCTAAATTTCGTCCCCGCGTGAGGAACGCGCTAGTATCATCCAGCATGGGCGTGCGATTAGCAGCAGTATGGTACTCCGTTTCAAATTACTCGTCGCTAAAATGGATGTATCTAGAATTAAAATACATCTAGATACATCCATACGTGCGACAAGTAATTCAGAACGGAGGGAGTACCACTTTGCAATAGTTGTAAATCTGGAACAAAAAAAATCGGTTACAAAAATATCAGATCTTTTCGGTCGGCGCCAATCAGCAGCAGTATGGATTGGCGCCAAGGGTTGGCGACCCCTAGCGCTAGCCAGATTTGTAACTGTTGTAAGCTACAGGGTGCACACAAGGTCCCATCCCTCTCTTTGTATGCATGGTCCGCTCTTTCCACATGCTCCTGCTGCGGCAAGTTGAGTGGCACAAGTTGTTGGAGGCCTCCATCCAGTCCAATCAGGCTCCTTGATGTGACTATTTATGACTTGGGTTTGTCTAGGCCACGTCTAGATGTGTCTTAATTGTAAGCTACAGAGTACTCCCTCCCTTCCTAAATATTTGTCTTTCTAGACATTTCAAATGGAGTACAACATACGGATGTATGTAGACATATTTTAGAGTGTAGATTCATTCATTTTGCTCCGTATATAGTTACATGTTGAAATCTCTAGAAAGAAAAATATTTAGGAACGGAGGGAGTACATAGCAAAAGAAAAAAATAAAAGAAAATATCTGCATGAATCTTCATGTAAATTAATGATATAGGACTTATATGTGCAATACATAGGGCACATCTAGATGTGCTTTAGGCTACTCATAGTGGTGAGTAACTTCATAGTGCATAGTATTATAGAGTAGTATCATCAATGATCATATTTATTGCAATCCATGACACAAAGTAGCATAACATTTAACATGATATAGTATCTACCTATGTTACTCTAATCCCATCTCTCTTCTTTAATTCTCTGCCACATCAGCATGTTTGCTATTCCCTAGTGCGTGATACCGGCTAAGATACCACCACTATGGCCAGCCTTAGCAAAACTGTTTTGACTTTGGGTTGTGATGTCTACTACGCAACTTTATTCTTGTAGACTCGTGTTGAGCCTCCAAGCGCAGTGTTTTGTAGGACAGTAAGAATTTTCCCTCAAGTGGATAACCTAAGGTTTATCAATCCGTGGGAGGCGTATAATGAAGATAGTCTCTTTCAAGCACCCCTGCAATCAAATACAAGAAATCTCTTGTGTCCACAACACACCCAATACAATGGCAAATTGTATAGGTGCACTAGTTCGGCGAAGAGATGGTGATAAAAGTGTAGTTTGGATAGTAGATATGAGTTTTTGTAGTGCGAACAATAAAAAACAGCAAGATAGTAAATAATAAAACGGAGCACAAACGGTATTGCAATGATGGAAAATGAGGCCTAGGGTGCATACTTTCACTAGTGCAATCTTTCAACAATGCTAATATAGTTGGATCATATGATTATCCCTCAAAGTGCAATAAAGAATCACTCCCGAGTTCTTATTAGCAGATATCAAAAGATAGAAATTGTTTGTAGGGTACAAAACCACCTCAAAGTTATTCTTTCTGATCAATCTATCCTAGAGTTCATACTAAAATATAAAACACAAAGCTATTCTTTCCGACCAATCTAACCAAGAGTTCATACTAAAATAACACCATATGACACACATCAACCAACTCTAATGTCACCTAGATACTCCAATGTCACCACAAGTATCCGTGAGTTAATTTTATGATATGCATCAAACAACTTCATGATCATAATATTCAATCCACACAAAGAACTACAAGGGGACCCCAAAGTTTCTATCGAAGAAAAGATAATAAAAACGTGCATCAACCCCTATGCATAGATTACCCCAATGTCACCTTGGGAATCCGCAAGTTGAGTGCCATAACATACATCAAGTGAATCAATATGATACCCCATTGTCACCTCAAGTATTCATACCGCAAGACATACATCATGTGTTCTTAGATCTGAACATTCAATCCGACAAGATAAAACTTTAAAGGGTAAAGATGCAATTCATCACAACATATGATCCATCTATGTTAACAAACCCCATGTTATATCAAGATCGTGACATCTCAAGATCACAAGAAAGAGAGATTAAACACATAGCTACTGGTAGAAACCCTCAGCCCCGATGGACTACTCCCTCCTCATCGCGGAGGTCGCCGGGATGATGAAGATGGCCACCGGTGATGATCTCCCCCTCCAGCTGGGTGCCAGAACGGGCTCCCGATTGGTTTTCGGTGGCTACAGAGGCTTTCGACGGCGGAACTTCCGATCTCGGTTCTCCCCGAGGGTTTTTGGAATATTTGACGATTTATAGGGCGAAGAGGGGTGCAGGAGGCCATCGAGGTGGGCACAACCCACCGGGGCGTGCCTGGGGGCCCAGGCGCGCCCTGATGGGTTGTGCTACCCTCGGGGCACCCTCCAAGGTGTTGCTCTGGCCCATTGGATGTCTACTGGTCCATAAAAAATCCACAAAAAGTTTCTCGGTGTTTGGACTCCGTTTGATATTGATTTCCTGTGATGTAAAAAACAAGCAAAGAACATCAACTGGCACTGGGTACTGGGTCAATAGGTTAGTCTCAAAAAATGGTACGAAGTTGCTATAAAATGATTGTAAAACATCCAAGAATGATAATATAACAACATGAATACTTCATAAATTATAGATACGTTGGAGATATACCAGCATCCCCAAGCTTAATTCCTACTCGTCCTCGAGTAGGTAAATGATAAAAGAAATAATTTATGAAGTGTGAATGCTAGCAAAGTGCACAAGTTTGATCAATGACAAGTTCAATCACTTTTCCTAGCATCATAACATCAATTCTTTCTTATAAAACTTCTCATGTTAAAGTAGCAACCAATTCACATGTTAAGGTTCAAACAACGAATTCTCTTGAAACTCAGCAACTTATATTCTTAGTCACCAAACAATTGCAATTCAACTTTTTCAACAGAGTCTAAGTAAGAGCTCTACATACTCAACCATCATATAGTCTCTATGATTGCTAACACTCACCGCATACACATGAGCAAAATGTTTCAACCGGACACATAGAGAGAAAGGGGCTTATAATTTCTCCTTCCAACATATTCACCTCAAGGGTGATGTCAACAATAATAACTCATGCTACCCATATCCAACTGGATATATGTGCCTAGATCTTTCCTCACCGTATGATGCTTTCCAAAGAGAAAAATAAAAAGGAATAGAGAGAAAAACTTTGACTCTTGCATGAAAGTATATACATAAAAGTAAAAGGTAGGCCCTTCGCAGAGGGAAGGAGAGGTTGCCATGCGCTTTTTGTTTGTATACTCAATCCCTTAGTGCAAGAGAACGTCACGTTATATTGCCCCTTATGATGGCAACCTTTATTATGCAGACTGTCGCTTTTATTCTTCGCCATCACAAGTTTGTACAACGCTCAGTTTTCTCTTACACTTTTAGAAGAAATTTTTATTGCCCTATTGCACCGATGAAAACTTACTTGAAGGATCTTACTCAATCCATAGGTAGGTATGGTGGACTCTCAAAACAAGATTTGGGTTTAAGGATTTTTGGATGCACAAGTAGTATCTCTACTTGGTGCGGAATTTTTGGCTAGAAAAGATAGGGGGCAAGCACCACATGTTGAAGGATCTATGACAATATAACTTCTATGTGAATGTGAACAAACATAAATAATTACGTTGTCTTCCTTGTCCAACGTCAACAATTTTGGCATTTAATATTTTGATGGGGGCTCACAATCACAAAAGATTTCCAAGATAGTGTATTTGCATGTGAAAGTTCTCTTCATTCTGCTAATCATTCATGAATTGCTTGTATGACTGCTACGTCTTGAGCTTGTGTTGGTTTTCCTTGAAGAGGAAAGGGTGATGCAAAAATAGTAGAGTAAGTATTTCCCTCAGTTTTTGAGAACCAAGGTATCAATCCAGTAGGAGGCTCCTCAAAAGTCCCACGCACCTACACAAACAAACAAAGAACTCGCAACCAACGCAATAAAGGGGGTGTCAATCCCTTCACGGCCACTTGCGAAAGTGAGATCTTATAGAGATAGTATGATAAGATAAATATATTTGTGGTATTTTATAATATAGATTGGAAAAGTAAAGATGCAAATAAAAGTAGATTGAAAGCTTATATGATAAAAGATAGACCCGGGGGCCATAGGTTTCACTAGTGGCTTCTCTCAAGATAGCATAAGTATTACGGTGGGTGAACAAATTACTGTCGAGCAATTGATAGAAAAGCAAATAATTATGAGATTATCTAGGCATGATCATGTATATAGGCATCACGTCCATGACAGGTAGACCGACTACTGCCTGCATCTACTACTATTACTCCACACATTGACAGCTATCCAGCATGCATCTAGAGTATTAAGTTCATAAGAAATGTGTAATGCATTAAGAAAGATGACATGATGTAGAGGGATAAACTCATGCAATATTATATAAACCCCATCTTTTTATCCTCGATGGCAACAATACAATACGTGCATTGCTGCCCCTGTTGTCACTGGGAAAGGACACCGCAAGATTGAACCCAAAGCTAAGCACTTCTCCCATTGCAAGAAAGATCAATCTAGTAGGCCAAACCAAACTGATAATTCGAAGAGACTTGCAAAGATAACTTAATCATACATAATAGAATTCAGAGGAGATTCAAATATTTCTCATAGATAAACTTGATAGTAAACCCACAATTCATCGGATCCCGACAAACACACCGCAAAAAGAGTTACATCGAATAGATCTCCAAGAAGATCAAGGAGAACATGGTATTGAGATCCAAAAAGAGAGAACAAGCCATCTAGCTAATAACTATGGACCCGAAGGTCTGTGGTAAACTACTCACAACTCATCGGAGGGGCTATGGTGTTCATGTAGAAGCCCTCCATGGCCGATTTCCCCTCCGGTGGAGCACCGACGAAGTCTCCAAGATGGGATCTCGCGGATACAGAAGGTTACGGCGGTGGAATTAGGTTTTCGTTGGCTCCCCTAATGTTTTCGGGGTACGTGAGTATATATAGGAGGAAGAAGTAGGTCGGTGGCCGCCCGAGGGGCCCACAAGATAGGGGGCGCGCCCTGTAGGGGTGGGCGCGCCCTCCGCCCTCGTGGCCACCTCGGCTGCTTCTTGGCTTGCACTCCAAGTCCTCTGGATCACGCTCGTTCCAAAAATCACGCTCCCGAAGGTTTCATTGTGTTTGGACTCCGTTTGATATTCCTTTTGTTCGAAATACTGAAATAGGCAAAAAAACAGCAATACGGGCTGGGCCTACGGTTAGTAGGTTAGTCCCAAAAATGATATAAATGTGTAAAGTAAAGCCCATAAACATTCAAAATGGGTAATATAATAGCATGGAACAAACAAAAATTATAGATACGTTGGAGACGTATCAATGACCAAGATTGTGATTGTCGGTGTCAAAACCGGCGGATCTCGGGTAGGGGGTCCCGAACTGTGCGTCTAGGCGGATGGTAACAGGAGACAAGGGACACGATGTTTTTACCCACGTTCGGGCCCTCTCGGTGGAGGTAAAACCCTACTCCTGCTTGATTAATATTGATGATATGGGTAGTACAAGAGTAGATCTACCACGAGATCGATGAGGCTAAACCCTAGAAGCTAGCCTATGGTATGATTGTTGTTCGTCCTACGGACTAAAACCCTCTGGTTTATATAGGCACCGGAGAGGGCTAGGGTTACACAGAGTCGGTTACAATGGTAGGAGATCTACATATCCGTATCGCCAAGCTTGCCTTCCAAGCCAAGGAAATTCCCATCCGGACACGGGACGGAGTCTTCAATCTTGTATCTTCATAGTCTTGGAGTCCGGCCAAAGATGATAGTTCGGCTATCCGGAGACCCCCTAGTCCAGGACTCCCTCAGTAGCCCCTGAACCAGGGTTCAATAACGACGAGTCCGGCGCGCATATTGTCTTCGGCATTGCAAGGCGGGTTCCTCCTCCGAATACTTCATAGAAGATTTTGAACACAAGGATAGTGTCCGGCTCTGCAAAATAAGTTCCACATACCACCGTAGAGAGAATAATATTTACACAAGTTCAATATGCTGACGTATTTCGTGGCATGACATCACACCACGGGCAAGCCTTTATTCGAATCGTTCTTACTGTTCCACCTCAGCGCGTTTAGCGAAGTGGTTTCCTTGGCACGTCTTGTCAAAGCAGAGATCGTGTCCCCTTATTCCGGGATTCTCATCAATACGGGCGTGGGTAACCCAACCGCACCATTGATTACGGCGCTTGGGAGATAAGAGAGTTCTACCAGGCCGGTGGGGACGCATAGTTTCGTCCGTCCATATAAGGGGATAGGATCCACCTTTTTACCCACGCCTTCTTCCTCCTTTGCTTATCCATTTCCGCGTACTCGAGCTCCAGCGACCAAGTCCGCACATCTCGCCTCAACCTTCCCCAGCCATGTCCGGAGCGGGAGGCAAGTGGATGGCCTCCTCCGTTACGGAGGAGCACGTCAAGAGGCTGCGAAAGGCCGGATACTTGTCCAGCGGCATCGCGCATCGGCTTCCCGACGAGGGGCAGCTCATCCCCACTCCCGGGCCCCATGAGAGGGTGGTGTTCCTCACCCACTTCCTTCGCGGACTAGGTTTTCCACTTCACCCATTTGTCCGGGGGCTCATGTTCTACTATGGCCTGGATTTCCACGATCTGGCCTCGATTTTTATCCTCAACATCTCGGCGTTCATCGTCATGTGCGAGGCCTTCCTCTGCATCCAGCCCCACTTCGGCTTATGGCTGAAGACCTTCAATGTCAAGCCGAAGGTAGTGGGCGGCCGCCAAGCGGAGTGTGGAGGTGCCATGGTGGGCAAGATGCCCAACGTCCTATGGCTCGAGGGCTCCTTTGTGGAAACCATAAAGGGGGGGCAGTCGGGGTGGTTCTACATCACCGAGCCGCGTGACCCTAAATGGGCAGCGGCCCCCGTATTCAGATCTGGCATCCCCACATGGCTCACTTCTTGGAAAGAGAAGAGCCTATCATGGGGTCATTCGGAGGAGCTGATTAGACTCCAATCCTGCGTCCAAACCTTAGTGAACAAGAAGCTCAAGCTTGTCAACGTAGTCCAGGTCATGCTCATCCGCCGGATCCTCCAGTGCCAGAAACGGGCCTTCAATTTGTGGGAGTTTGATCCGACACAGCACCAAACCTTGAGCAGGCTCTTCAACACTACGTACGAAGATGCCTGGAAGGTGCTATTCAAGGGCGCCGAGGCTCCCGCATCCGCTACCGAAGACCGCGGATTCAGCTCGCAGCGTCAAGCTAGCGAGGTAAGCTATTTTACCCTTTACAGGACGCTTAGTTTCCATAGTTTGACTCTATGCGGGATCTAAACTCCCTTTACCTTTGACAGGCCTGGCAAAAGACGTCCGGGCAGGTTAACTGTCTGGCTCCCTTGCCGGAAGACCCAGTGGACGCCCAATTAACGGGGCTGCTGGCTCCGGAGCCTTATGTGGTGCCGGAGAAGAAGGCCAAGAAGAAGGCCACGGGAACCCGAAAGAGTTCCCGGCGTCAGGTGTTATAGGACTCATCGTCCGATGACTCCGAGGCGGACTCCTCCCCCAAAGACGAGGGGGAGAAAAAAGAGGCCTCTCCCCCAGCGGGGGGAGAGAGGAAAAGGAAGGCCTCCCCAGCGGGGGAGGCCGAAGGGTCCAAGAAGGGAAGGACCCTCCCCCCCGGACTACTCCACCAACGCCGACGACGATGAGGAGGAGTGGCCGCCAAGGACTAAGCCCCTGGTGACTTCGTAAGTGTCCGGATACCAGAATAACTCATGGTGTCTCATTTGTCGCATAGAATCTTAATCGCCGAATATAACCCTGCAGCCTGCCCAAGGACGGGCTCGACACTTCAAAGAGCGGCTCCCTGGCGCCATCGGACGTGGATAGCACTTCACGTCCAGCCGTCTCCTCTCCTCGTGCCGCGGATGACGCCGAGGTGGGATCCCAAAAGGGGCCTAGCCAGGAGGAGGTTCCGGAGGTGCCGCAGGGCAACCTCCCGGACATTGGGCACGGGGGGGATCAACCCCCAAAGGGTTCTGAGTTCGGCCCTGGGCCGGACTCCGCACCGGAACCAGTAGTGGTTCTGGAGTCCGGCGGGCGGCCCCTTCGTAAGAAGGGCGAGACTGCGACGCCGGTGACCTCCGTCCAACCGGAGGCGCCGGATAATTTGCTGGAGGCGCTCAATGGCGCCTCCATCGACGAGGAGCACCGAACTGTTATGAGTGCGGTGATCCAGAAAGTTCAGTCCGCCAAGAGCGGGCTGACTGAAGCCTATACCAGCCTCCTAACAGGCTTTGAGGTATGTAAAAATAGTACCGCATAGACAGTAGCCCCTGATGCTCAGTTTGGTGTTCGGAAAGGAAAGCCGAACTGAGGATCTAAAAAGATATACGCAGGAGTCTAACATAAACATGTCAATATGGGAATGCAGGCTGCGCTGCTGACCTCTGCCGCACTGACTTCAGAGGTCAGTGCATTGAAGCAAGACATGGAGCGGTCTGAGAACGAGCTCGGCCTTGCCAAGAAGCAGCTCGAGCACAAGGAAGGTAAGTGATACCTTATTAAAGTAATACCTTATGGAAAGGATTTGGTTGCAAAAAATGACAGGAATAACGTGAGTATTGCAGGGGCCACGAATGAGGTGGCGACCCTAAAAGAGGCGGTGTCCAAGGCCGAAAGCAATGCGGCCGTGGAGCGCACCGAGCGAGAGAAGCAGGAGGCGCAGGTGGCGGAGGTGCGGCAAGAGCTCTAGGCTCTCATGAAAAAACACGAGAGGTTGGAGCGTGACTCGAAGACCCGAGAGTCCGAGCTCGCCTCGGCTCTTGAGAGTGCCAAGGCCGCTAAGGCCGAAGCCCAAAAAGCCCTCCAAGAAATTGAGGCAATAAAGAAGATAGCGGCGGGTAAGGCATTCTTCATGCAAAGCAAGCACGTGAAAGTGAATTACTTGTTACTTACCCGAATCCGGAGCTCTCCAGGAGCATTCGCAGATCTGCCCCACAGTGTGTCCGACGCTGCCGCATTCTACCGAGCCGAGGAGGGGAGCTCGACGGAGAAGGTATTCTGGTCTCAGTATGCTGAGGCCGGACACCCGGTGCCCTTGAGCGACGAGCTGAAGCAGCTGGTCGAGCTCCGTAAGGTGGCCAAACAGGCCATGAAGGGCCTCATAGCTCGGCTGTGGCCGAAGGAGGCCATGCCTGGGAGCTACTTCGGGCTGGTGCGGCGGCTAGTGGACGCATGTCCATGGATTGAAGTCGTCAAGCGCTCTGTCTGCATCGAAGGTGCCCGTAGGGCCCTTGCCCGTGCTAAACTACACTGGGGCAAGATGGACGCTGAGAAGCTTGTGACGGACGCTCCACCGCCGGGCAGGGAGTATCGCAAGCCCGAGATGTATTTTGAGAATGTCCTGAAGGGTGCCTGCCTTATAGCGGGTGAATGCTCCAAAGATGTAATTTTTGAGTAAACTCGCATTTGTTACCCTGTGCGCTGAAAACTTTGTTCATATGCGCTAAGCAATGCTTGTTAATTTAAAATATTACCTTCTGTGCGGCCGCTTATCAAATTTGATAGATGGCAAGTCGTTGGCTTTAGCCCCCATGCCACGAGTGCTGGGGTGTTCGGGATAAACATGAGCGCTCTTGTTCCCATTTTTGGGTCCTTCGAGGGAGGCTCTCAACACAACGAACGAGGCAACCGGACTTATAATGCTTGAACACTCCCACTTAGCCATAGAATTCTATAATTTTAAATTTTGGCGAAGCCCCTAGTGTTCGGAAGACCGAATTTGGGGCGCTATCTACGCCTGGGCCGGACAAAGCCGGCTCCTCGCTCTAAGCGGCATAAGTCTTTAGGGACTCGAAAGAACCTCTCGAACAGCGACCGGCTCTCGCCCTATCATGACGGTCAGTTTTAGCTTTCTCCACTGAGGTGCTCAACCCAGCTCAACTGGGGCACAATCGCAGTGGTTCTCCCAGCGCTACCTTAGCCGATATAACGGAACGTAAGGTACCAAAACATGGGAGCCGGGCAAACCCAACTATTGACCCAAGACATGATTCGGAGCCGATGCATATAATGCTATAAGTTCGGGGTGCCGCACTTGTGGAAGTGTTCGGACTTATCACACCATATTTTGGGAAACTGAAGCCCCTGGTGTATTGGCCGTACCAAAGCGTACGGATGCAGCGTGTCACAGGTGAACATATATAGATAGAAAAAGGGAATGCAATAATAGGCAAAAAGCGATGCATTGTTTATTAAAAAAATACTGCAATGAAAGCAGAACGATGCAAATAGTGCGATAAGCAAGGGATGGGACTATTTAACATGTCCCCCTTCAGGGGTAGGCTGCAGGATGGTATGTAAAACAAGTATATTGCTCGTGATGGAGACCACCTGGACACTCGATGTAGCTTTTCTGCTTCCCTGGCTGTTGCATCGTGAGTTCGGCAATTCTACTGCCGGACAGGGCTTCTGGAAAACGGAGTCCTGAGAATAAGAATAAAAAAAGAATGACCCAATTGGGAGCCCCTGGTGCGGTCGAGCCGCTCTCCGGGCATGTCGTGGTCGTGCCCCTACCCCTGTGCCCATGGTATCTCCAGAGCGTAGTTATGTACGCGTGGTACTAGTTTCGCGATTACGCGAGGGCTGGGGTTGGGGCCGCATTGCTACGTGTGCTCGGGACGTGCCAGGTGGTCTTGTTGTAGGTTACTCTGGGCGCGCTTGACGGTGTCCGGCCGCTTAATAGCCGGACTCGAGAATTGCCTTAAGAGGCTGCTTTGTACTTCCGCCGCGAGAGCCGCTGTATGCTCCTCCGTTCGGAGAGAGCGTTCGGTGTTTCCGTTGACCGTGATGACTCCTCGAGGGCCTGGCATCTTGAGCTTGAGGTATGCATAGTGCGGCACCGCATTGAACTTTGCAAATGCGGTTCGTCCGAGCAGTGCATGATAGCTGCTGCGGAACGGGACTATGTCGAAGATTAACTCCTCGCTTCGGAAGTTATCCGGGGATCCGAAGACCACTTCAAGTGTAACTGAACCTGTACAGTTGGCCTCTACACCTGGTATGATGCCTTTAAAGGTCGTCTTTGTGGGTTTAATCCTTGAGGGGTCTATGCCATCTGGCACACTGTATCCTGATAAAGCAGGTTCAGGCTACTGCCGCCGTCCATCAGGACTCTAGTGAGGTGAAATCCGTCGACGATTGGGTCTAGAACCAATGCGGTGAATCCGCCATGGCGGATGCTAGTGGGGTGGTCCCTTCGATCAAAAGTGATCAGGCAGGAGGACCACGGATTGAACTTTGGGGCGACATTGCATATACGTCCCTGAGTGCATGCTTCCGCTCCCTTTTGGGTATGTGGGTTGCATATATCATGTTCACCGTCCGCACTTGTGGGGGGAAACCCTTCTGTCCTCTATTGTTCGGCGGCCGGGTCTCCTCCTCGTCATCGCTATGCAGCCCCTTGTCATTGTTTTCGGCAGTTAACTTGCCTGCCTGCTCAAACACCCAACAATCCCTGTTGGTGTGATTGGCTGGCTTTTCGGGGGTGCCGTGTATCTGGCACAAGCGATCGAGTATTTGGTCCAAATTGGACGGGCCTGGAGTATTTCTTTTGAATGGCTTTTTCCGTTGACCGGGTTTAGAGCCTCTGAATCCGGCATTGATTGTCGTATCCTCAGCATTGTCGCCATTAATGCGGCTCTTGTGCTTGTTGTGACGCGACCTGCCGTTGGTGTCCTTGGTATCCGAATTACCAGGGCTCTTGGTCATGTTGTTACTACGAGCTAGCCAGCTATCCTCTCCCGCACAAAAGCGCGTCATGAGTGTTGTGAGGGCTGCCATGGATTTCGGATTTTCCTGTCCTAGGTGCCGGGCAAGCCACTCGTCGCGGATGTTGTGTTTGAAGGCTGCAAGGGCCTCTTCATCCGGACAGTTGACGATTTGATTTTTCTTGGTTTGGAATCGTGTCCAGAATTGTCTGGCCGATTCTTCTGGCTGCTGAATTATGTGGCTTAGGTCATCGGCGTCTGGTGGTCGCACATAAGTGCCCTGGAAGTTGTCGAGGAATGCGGCTTCCAGGTCTTCCCAACAACTGATTGACTCTGCTGGCAAGCTGTTAAGCCAATGCCGCGCTGGTCCTTTAAGCTTGAGTGGGAGGTATTTGATGGCGTGTAGATCATCACCGCGGGCCATGTGGATGTGAAGGAGATAGTCCTTGATCCAAACCGCAGGATCTGTTGTGCTGTCGTATGATTCGATGTTTACGGGTTTGAAACCCTCAGGGATTTGATGATCCATCACTTCGTCTGTGAAGGATAGTGGGTGTGTGGCGCCTCTGTATTGGGCTATATCACGACGCAGCTCAAACGAGCTTTGTCTACTGTGTTCGGCCAAGCCAGAATTGCTGTATCCGGCGTGACGGTTGTTATCACGTATCGTGGGGCGCCCACGCGATCCGTAGATCGATCTTGTTTGCCTTGCCTTGTCCTCGAGTATATCCCACAGGTCTAGCGCATTTTCCCGCGCCTTGGTATTTTTTGAGCGGCGCCAGGGTGTGGCTTGAGTGTAGGGCCGAGAGGCCTCTCTGTCGCGGCCACGAGGTGGCCGGTCGGACGTATTATGCGTTGGTGATGTAGGTTTAGGTGCTTCCTCCTCTAATCGGGGAAGCAGCATGCGTTTTGGGTAGCACTTGGAGGGGCGTTCGAGTTCATACTCTTCGGCCGCAAGGAATTCAGTCCATCTGTCGGCTAGCAAGTCTTGGTCAGCTCTAAGCCGTTGCTGCTTTTTCTTGAGGCTGCTTGCCGTGGCCATAAGCCTATGTTTGAAACGCTCTTGTTCGACGGGATCCGCAGGTACGACGAATTCGTTGTCGTCGAGGCTTGCCTCGTCTTCGGAGGGAGGCATATAATTATCATCCTCTACCTCTCTGTCTGCCGCTCTCTCATGAGGGCTGGCTTCTCCATCCTCCTACGCTGAATCCTGCTGGAGGGGGTTGTCTTCAGCACTGTCCGGGGTGTTATTGTCTCCGGTGCCGGAATCTCCATTTTTGCTGTGGTGGGATTTAGAGCGGCGCCGCTGTTGCCGGCGCTTAGGCTGTTTCTTGGTGGGGTCGTCCTCCGTTGTTCCATCGCCGTTCACATCCTTTGGGATGTCCACCATGTAAATGTCGTATGACGAGGTGGCCTTCCAGTGCCCTGTAGGCGCTGGTTCTTGGTCGTCTCCTGCATCGTCGTCCATACCGTCGATGTCTTCGGAGTCGAAGTCTAGCATGTCGGTTAAGTCATCGATAGTGGCTACGAAGTGGGTGGTAGGTGGGCTTTGAATTTCTTCGTCGTCTGCGTCCCAACCGTCCTGATCATAGTCCGGCCAGGGCTCTCCTGATAAAGAGAGAGACTTTAGCGAATTCAGGATGGCGCCAAAGGGCGAGTGCTGAAAGATGTCCGCGGCGGTGAACTCCATGATCGGTGCCCACTCGGATTTGATTGGCAGGGGTGCGGAAGGTTTAGAGTCCGGAGAGGAGTCCGGCACCTTGAAGTCACAAGCTTCACAAAGGACAGGGTTGGTATTCTGCTCTATCGCCGTAGAGGTAGCAGCCCCCGAGGCAGTGTCCAGCCACCCGTCCTCGATCGGTGCAGTCGGCTCCGAGCTAGGGGTCGGAGTGGACACTTGTGCGGCCTCCAGGGCACAGTCTAGCAGCAGAGCTAGATCATGCCCATCGTGACAGTGCGGCACGCTTGGCCGTGGATCGAACCCGTCGAAGATCAAGTCTCCACGGACGTCAGCCATATAGTTCAAAATTCTGAATCTGACCTGATGGCCAGGGGCGTAGCTTTCGATCTGCTCCAGATGGCCAAGTGAGTTGGCCCGTAGTGCAAAGCCGCCGAATACGAAGATCTGTCAGGGGAGAAAAGTCTCACCCTGGACCACGTCGTTGTTGATGATCGAAGGAGCCATCGGGCCTAAAGGCGACGACACAGAGGAACTCTCAATGAAAGCACCAATGTCGGTGTCAAAACCGGCGGATCTCAGGTAGGGGGTCCCGAACTGTGCGTCTAGGCGGATGGTAACAGGAGACAAGGGACACGATGTTTTTACCCAGGTTCGGGCCCTCTCGGTGGAGGTAAAACCCTACTCCTACTTGATTAATATTGATGATATGGGTAGTACAAGAGTAGATCTACCACGAGATCAATGAGGCTAAACCCTAGAAGCTAGCCTATGGTATGATTGTTGTTCGTCCTACGGACTAAAACCCTCCGGTTTATATAGGCATAGGAGAGGGCTAGGGTTACACAGAGTCGGTTATAATGGTAGGAGATCTACATATCCGTATCGCCAAGCTTGCCTTCCACGCCAAGGAAAGTCCCATATGGACACGGGACAGAGTCTCCAATCTTGTATCTTCATAGTCTTGGAGTCCGGCCAAAGATGATAGTTCGGCTATCCGGACACCCCCTAGTACAGGACTCCCTCAGTGATTGTCAAGCTTCAAAAGATTTCACTTTCTAAACCCAATGTGAAACTACCAGTAGGCATGATGTGAACATACAATTGCAACTTCGTGATATTCAATTCATTCAACAATTTACTCATAGGATATAAGAGAAGCACAAGAGTAAATGACAAGCTACTCCAAAAAGATATAAGTGAAGATCAAGCGGGTAGTTAAGCAAATGGGTAGCCAATTGTGGATTCTCTCTTATTTAAACACTTCCAAACATAGGTATTTTATATAAGAAGCAAGCAAAATAAAATGAAATCTCAACTCATGTGTAGAAGCAAAAACTTAGGCTCAACCGATACTAACCGATAATTGTTGAAGAAGAAAGGTGGGATGCCTACCGGGGCATCCCCAAGCTTAGATGCTTGAGACTTCTTGCAATGTTAGCCTGGGATGCCTTGGGCATCCCCAATCTTGAGCTTTTGTGTCTCCTTAATTCTTTTTGTATCACGGTTTCCCTAAATCTTAAAAACTTCATCCACACAAAACTCAACAAGAACCCGTGAGGTAAGTTAGTATAAATCAATGCAAAACCCTTATCATTCTCTACAATAGAAAATCACTAAAATTATTATTTGACATTGCATACTAAATTCCACTTCATATTTAATAATCCTATCCACAAATAGAATCATTAAACAAGCAAACATATGCAAACAATGCAACCATAACAGCAATCTGCCAAAACAGTACAGTGTGTAAAGAATGCAATAGGATCCATACTTATTCAACTTAAAAAATTCTGAAAATTTAACGCACTCTGGAAAATTTATCATAGATTATTGTGCAAAAAGTTTCAACATTTTATCAAATTCTGACTTTTCTCGGAAATTTTTGCAACAACGACAAACTTACTGTTTTGAAACAGCAACTCACATACTTGCAAAATAAGCATGGTATAGGCTATCCTTGACACTTCTATTGAAAATAAACATGCAAAACATTATTCTAAATAACAGGAAGCAAATCCTAACAAAATAAAATGACGCTCCAAGAAAAAAAACATGTCATGTTACGAATGAAAATATAGCTCCAAGTGAGGTTACCGATAATATTGGAGACGAAAGAGGGGATGCCTTCCAGGGCATCCCCAAGCTTAGTTGCTTGGATCTTCCTTGGATATTATCTTGGGGTACCTTGGGAATCCCCAAGCTTAGGGTCTTCTTGCTCCTTATTCTCCTCATATCGACATCTCACCCAAAACTTGAAAACTTCAATCACACAAAACTTAACGGAACTTCGTGAGATAGGTTGGTGTGATAAATAGCAAACCATTTCACTTTGGTACTGCCAACGACAAGATTCATAATTGTTTGCACACAATTCCCACTATAGCCTATCATTTCCACAATTTATATTGAGCAATATAAGCCATAGAAACTAGAAAACAAACAAACTATGCATGATAAACAGAATCTGTTGAAAACAGAATAGTCTGTAGTAATCTGTACTCCAACCATACTTATGCTCCTCCAAAAATTATGAAAAATTAGGACAACGTAGAGAATTTGTATATCTATCACCTGTAAAAAATTCAGATCAAAAGCACGTTCCAGTGAATTGCCACATTTCCTGGACTGAGCGCAAAAGTTTCTGTTTTTGCACAGAATCAAGTCAACTATCATCCACACTATCCCTAAGGATTTACTTGGCACTTTATTGAAACAAAAGCAATAAAACATGATAACTACAGTGGCATAATCATTTGAAATCACAAAAGCAGTAGGTAAAAGTGTTGGGTTGGCTCCAAGAAGCGCTTTTTAATGCCTTTTTAGCTAGGCATGATGAGTTCAATGATGCTCAACGCCTGTTCGGTAGCCCTCTGGCTTCTCAACTCCACAACTCCACGTCCGGAGCCATCCCGAACGGTCCAACTCCTGGCTTTACGATCGAGAAGCTGGCAAATCTAATAGTGCAAATTTGGAGGAGTTGAGGAGTTGGAAAACCGAGCTCTCCAAAAAGTGGGAAGCGGGAGTTGAGGGAAATTACGCTAGGACTGCCACTGCCAAATCACGAACCGGTACGAAGGAAGATGCGAGCGTCCGAGCGAAGCGGACTAGCCCAATCGATCCCCTCATCCTCCTCCATTCCCCTCGTCCTACTCCCCTGCAGAAAACCTACCAGCCGCAAGGAGCAGCCCGAGCTCCTCCTCCGCAAGTCGCCGTCCGGCGCCACCCCACCAAGATCACGCTGTCGGATCCAGTCGATTGCGACTTGCCGGCTGCCGCCCTCCCTAGCGCCCTGCCGCTGCCCTCCCTCAAGCGACCAGGAGCAGCCTAGGATCCCTGGTCTGCCCCTCATACACCTCCTTCTTGCGTGCTCCTCCATCAGCCACAAGCTGCGCCTCACGTCCTAGAGGCGACGCGGCAGCTCGAGGAACGGACGTCTTGGTCAACGCCGGCGACCACAGATGCAGGATGAGCAGGGGCCTGATTGCAATCTTATTCTGTTTACTGGGGTGGTTTATGCTAATGTAAGGGACCAGAGCAAGAAGCTGCCTAGCCAAACAGATCGCCAACTCCTGGCGATTTGGAGAGAAGCTAGCGCTGGTTACAGGCGACGGAGTTGAGGAGTTTTCGGCACCAGAGGGATACCGAACACGCCCTCACATAAAACATAAGAATTGTAATATAACAAGATCATCATGAATCACATGGCAAGCAAATTTAAGTCTAACCCACTTCCTATGCATATGGATTTTGTGAGCAAACAATTTATGGGAACAATAATCAACTAGCAATGGAAAGTAAAACAAGTGCAACTTAAAAACTTTCAACATAAATAGAGGAAACTTGATATTATTGAGATATGTAGAAGCATATGTTCCTCTCTCATAATAATTTTCAGTAGCATCATGAATGAATTCAACAATATAGCTATCACGTAAAGCATTCTTTTCATGAAACATAAGCATAGAATTTTAATACTCTCCACATAAGCAAATTTATTCTCATGAATAGTTGTGGGAGCAAACTCAACAAAATAACTATCATGGGATTGAAAATTAAAATCATGATGACAAGTTTCATGGTTATCATTACTCTTTATAGCATACATGTCATCACCATAATCATCATAGATAGCAACTTTGTTCTCATCATCATCAATTGAAACCTCTTTTGAATTAGTGGATTCAACATTAAATAAATTCATGACCTCTCCAAATCCACTTTTTTCTATATAGTAACAAGATTCAACACCCTCCAAAATAGTGGGATCATTACCTAGAGTTAACACACATCCAAACCCACTTTCATCAATATAATCATCATAAATAGGAGGCATGCAATCATTATACCAAATTTGCACATCAAATCTTGGGGGACTAAAAATATCATCTTCATCAAACATAGCATCCCCAAGCTTATGGCTTTGCATATCGTTAGCATCATGGATATTCAAAGAGTTCATACCAACAATATTGCAATCATGCTCATCATTCAAAGATGTTTTGTCAAACATTTTATATAATTCTTCCTCTATCAATTGAGCACAATTTTTCTTTCCATCACTTTCACGAAAGACATTATAAAGATGAACAATATGATGCAACCTCAATTCCATTTTTTTTGTAGTTTTCTTTTTATAAACCAAACTAGTGATAAAACAAGAAATTAAAAGATTCGATTGCAAGATCTAAAGATATACCTTCAAGCACTCACCTCCCCAGCAACGGCGCCAGAAAAGAGCTTGATGTCTACTACGCAACTATATTCTTGTAGACTCGTGTTGGGCCTCCAAGCGCAGAGTTTTATAGGACAGTAGCAATTTTCCCTAAAGTGGATGACCTAAGGTTTATCAATCCGTGGGAGGCATAGGATGAAGATAGTCTCTCTCAAGCAACCCTGCAATCAAATACAAGAAATCTCTTGTGTCCCCAACACACCCAATACAATGGAAAAATTATAGGTGCACTAGTTCAGCGAAGAGATGGTGATAAAAGTGTAGTATGGGTAGTAGATATGAGTTTTTGTAGTGCGAACAATAAAAAATAGGAAGGTGATAAATAGTAAAACGGAGCACAAACGGTATTGCAATGATGGAAAATGAGGCCTAGGGTGCATACTTTCACTAGTACAATCTCTCAACAATGCTAACATAGTTGGATCATATGATTATCCGTCAAAGTGCAATAAAGAATCACTCCCGAGTTCCTATTAGCAGAGAACAAAAGATAGAAATTGTTTGTAGGGTACGAAACCACCTCAAAGCTATTCTTTCCAATCAATCTATCCTAGAGTTCGTACTAAAATAACACAAAGCTATTCTTTCTAATCAATCTAACCAAGAGTTCGTAATAAAATAACACCATATGACACACATCAACCAACTCTAATGTCACCTAGATACTCCAATGTCACCACAAGTACATGTTATTTAATTCTACGATATGAATCAAACAACTTCATTATCATAATATTCAATCCACACAAAGAACTACAAGGGGGACCCAAAGTTTCTATCGGAGAAAAGATAATAAAAATGTGCATCAACCCCTATGCATAGGTTACCCCAATGTCACCTTAGGAATCCGCAAGTTGAGTGCCATAACATACATCAAGTGAATCAATATGATACCCCATTCTCAGCTCAAGTATTCATACCGCAAGACATACATCATGTGTTCTTAGAACTGAACATTCAATCCGACAAGACAAAACTTCAAAGGGTAAAGATTCAATTCATCACAACAAAAGTAGAGAGGGGAGAAGCATCATATGATCCATCTATTTTAACAAAGCCCATGATATATCAAGATTGTGACATCTCAAGATCACGAGAGAGAGATTAAACACATATCTACTAGTACAAACCCTCAGCCCCGAGGGTGCACTACTCCCTCCTCATCGTGGCGGCCGCCGGGATGATGAAGGTGGCCACCAGTGATGATCTCCCCCTCCGGCAGGGTGCCGGAGCGGGCTCCTGATCGGTTTTCGGTGGTTACAGAGGCTTGCGGCGGCGGAACTTTCGATCTCGGTTCTCCCCAAGCGTTTTTTGAATATTTGATGATTTTTAGGGCGAAGAGGGGGTGCGGGAGGCCACCGAGGTGCACTACGGGAAACAGCTATTTTGCCGTCATGGGACGTCTTCGCCGTCATCTTTACGTTGGGCAGACGACAAAGAAAGGGTTTGCCGTCATCAGTAGACGGCAAAGAACATACTTTGCCGTATGTAGTAGAAAAAATAGACGTCAAAGATATTTGTCGTCTGCATTTTTATTACAGACGACAAAGATCATACTTTGTCGTCTGTAATATAAAACACAGACGGCAAAAATCTTTGCCGTCTGGAATATAAGACGCAGACGGCAAAGAAAGAAACACGGCACGCGGATCGATCACATGGATCGATGACATGGCAGGATCTCACCCACACATCCCCCAACACGCCCCACGCCCACGCCTCACGCGCCCAACACCCCACGTGCAGCACTCCCTGACTCCCTCCCTTATCCACTCCCCCTCCATGATCTCTCTCTCTCTGGTCTCTCTCCCTTATCAACACGCCGTCGTCGGTCACCACTTCTCCCATCGGCCACCACCTCTCCTGCCAGCCCTGCCACTTCTCCCTTCGCCCATGGCCCCATCCCCGTAGCCCCCGACCACGGCTCCGGCGCGCTTGAAGCTCCGCCAGCGTCCGGCCACCACCTCGCCCGCCGGCGTCCGGCCACCACCTCTCGCGCCGGCCACGTTCACTTCCTCCGTCGCCCCCGGCCTCGCCCCATCGCCCTCAAATTGTTGATGCAGCACTCCCTGATGTCGCCACGTTCACTTCATCCGTCCGCCACGAAGTCGCTTGCCATCCCTGCCGCCCTTCCCCCTTCGCCACGAGTGTCGCAGGCCCCGTCACCCCAGCCAGGCTCCACCTGCCTTGGCCACGGACCCGCATGCCTCCGCCGTCCCGGGCCCCATCGCTCGATGCTGCACCACCTCCGTCCTCGAGGAGCGGGGGCAGCTCATCGGGCATCCATGGCGGTCTACTCTGTCCTTGGAGATTGAGGGCGGAAGGGAGAGGGCGCGGCTACTGTTTACTCCTGCTCCGGTGAGCACGTGCACAGGATATGGCTGCAGGTTGTTGCAGACGTCAAGATCGAACTCAAGATGGCTTCGCTTGCTGGATCTTGGGCTGCTATATTCTTCTGTAATCTTTTCATGTGTAATTCCTTCATCTTACGAAACAGAGTAGTTTTGCCTCGGATCAGCAAGTGATAATGTATTATGTGTAAATAGAGTAATTTTGTATTGTGAATTTTGTTCGGTAGATTCTTGGAACAAAGTGTTGATGTGTACCGTGGTGTGATGTTCATTGTTGTCCTCTATACTAGGACTGTTGATTCAGGTTATTTCAATACATTATGTGAAGGCTGACAGCCGCTATGTTTTTTTTTTAAATTTGATCCCATTCTTTGCCGTCTCTGATATACGAGGCTGAAGGCACAAACGCTAATAGCTGACGGCAAAGATGTAGTATAGCTAATGGCAAAACTACTTTTCTTTGCCGTCTGTGATTTATAAGGCAGACAGCAAAGAAGTTTTGGCTGACGGCAAACTCTTTGTCATCTGTCATATAAAAAACTGACGGCAAAGTATTCTTTGCCAACTTATCTTTGCCGTCTGACTTTGCCGTCTACTTTCTGATGACAAAATCTTTGCCGTCTGGATTTAGGTCTTTGCCGTCTGTAATCCACACACGGCAAATTTCCTGTTTCCTGTAGTGGTGGGCACAACCACCGGGGCGCCTAGGGGCCCAGGTGTGCCCTGGTGGGTTGTGCCCCCCTCGGGGCACCCCCTAGGTGCTGCTCTGGCCCATTGGATGTCTTCTGGTCCATAAAAAATCTACAAAAAGTTTCTCGGTGTGTGGACTCCGTTTGATATTGATTTCCTATGATGTAAAAAACAAGCAAAAAACAACAACTGGCACTGGGCACTGGGTCAATAGATTAGTCCCAAAAAATGATAGAAAGTTGCTACAAAATGATTGTAAAACATCCAAAAATAATAATATAACAACATGAATACTTCATAAATTATAGATACATTGGAGACGTGTCAGGTTGTTTCGTTACATGCAAACACTGTTGGGGCTACATAAAAACCAATTGTTCTTCCTTCAATGAAGACTATGACGCGGTTCTCAAAGTACCTCCGGGCTCGGCTCTGAAGGAACACTATAATCGTCCATTTCCAGGGAGCCTGGCCCGAGCGATGGAATCGAGCGCACCTGGGTTTGTCTGGCGATGTGAGCTGGGTGCAGCCCACAAGTGGGTTTGCACGTGTCTTGTTCTATTAATCTCCTTAACTTTCTTCACATAATCTATTCTAATATATACAATGGTGCTTCAATTCGAAATAAGCCCTGCATGAAAAATATGCACCCCGACATTTTTGTTACATTTAGATGACCAGTTCCTAATTTCATGGACTCTCAACCTTCAATTTCGTGCTAATGTTTGGAGTTTTTAGGCGAATTTCAGTAAATTCTTTGCACCCAGATGGCCAGTTGAAATTTCTTTTGAGGACTAGCTTTATGTCATCATTACGCATGACTTTCATCGTGTATGTTTTCTACTTTGAAGATCATAGATGAGGAGATCTATATCTCCTACTTGACCACACAAATGTGTTCATGTGTGCATGCTATGAAGTCATAAATTTTGGCAAAATATTCTTACCCGGTCGACCGTTTGAAATGTATTTTGATCACTATCTTCATTTCACCGTTTCACATGACTTTCATGTTGTACGTTTTCTGCTTCGACGGACCTAAACAAGTAGATCTAAGTCTATGTATTAATTGTACAAATGTGTCACACCTTGTCATTAGTCACCTGAAGTGTACGGTTGATTTCGTGACCGTTGGATGAGCATTTAAGGGCTGCCACACCTTCTTCTACCTCGAGTCGGCCTTTCTCTTTTTCACTCAGCACCCTGCTCCCACTTGAGGTAAGTTTACCACGTGAATTAGAGGCCAGATTAATCATCTGTGCATACGAGTCGTGCACACCTTGGATAAACTTCACAGTCGGTCACCCAACCTCAAATTTCTTCAAGTCAAGCACGCTTAACTTTGAGGTTCCTTTCAGGCGGGCTACCGGAAAAGAAGGTGCACCTTGTTGATATGTGCCACAGGAAAAAGATGCTTCATTCAACCAAGAGGCCCCTAAACTAGAACAAGTTGATGAACCAGAACTCACCACTGACAAAGAAGAGGAGCAGCTCCAAGAAGAAGAACAAGAAGAAGAAGAGGACTACACCACCTATATGGACATAAACAATCTTCAGGGATCCATCAATGAGATGAGCAACCTCGTTGAGTCCCTTCGGCACTCATCCTTGTACATGAGCAACAACTTCTCCGAGTGGAGGCAAGGATGGGCTCATGGACAGTATGCCACAATGATCTCACTGGTTTGGGCTTGCAAAAGCTTAAACGTCACTACCATGTCTCCATCATCACGCGGCAATATTATTTTTAGTAAGTTGTAATGAGGTTGTACTTCAACTCGCTGAGCTTCAAACACTCGTCTTGGTTTTTTCCAACACTTTGCTTTTACTTGTTTTGCTTTTTCGTTTTTCTTTGCTTGTCGCAATTTTTTGTTTGCAAGTTAGATTTCAAAAATCAAAATCCAAAACAAAATAAAGTTTTGTTTTTCTCTTTTCTTTCGCCCTTAGATTTCTCTTGCATTCTTGTTTATATTTTAGAGGAGTTGATCCACACCGGACAACACGGAATGCAATCTTAAGGAAGAGAAGTGTATAAATTCATGGTCATGAAGGTATGTACTATGACTCACATCTTTTGCGCTTGAATTACTTAGAATATATGTAGTAGTAGTATTTGTTTAAGTGGGAGTAAGTCTTGATAATTAAAACATGAGTTTTGTTCAAGTAGCTAAAATAATTTTGTAACCTCTGTTCTATTTAATCTAGATAGCCGAGGATTGTCATGGGCCTATTTTTTTTTAAAGAAAGTGATGTTAACAAAGAATAACCATACACAAGAGAAAGTCTACAAAGACTTGGGTGCTGAGAAAACTTGTAGAGAAGATGATGTTAGAGATACTCATCCCAAAGTGTTAATTTTATTAGACTCAATAGCCCTTGTGGATAAAATTACTTCGAGGAACACAATTGAAAGATGAATGAGATTATGCAAAAAATATGTTTTGTATTTTTCCACATGGTGCTTCAGCTTCTCGCACGTACTATGGCATTGTCACTATATACGCATTCTTGTGTTTAAAGGTGGCTTCATCACCATTCTTGATGTTATGCTGAGAACTCTGATGGCCAATGAACGATCCATCAGAGTTTTGGCTCGGATTTTGGCTATGAGTTTGTTATCATTCATAGTGGCAACACTACATCGAATATTATTCAGTTTTCTCTTTAATGTGTGTTTGTGTGGTAATACCCGAGTACTGATCGCAATAACTGGTCCATAGTACCCGAACATAAGCCATTGCAAAACTTTATGCATGATCACCTTTTGGCATAATCCCTTCACCAGACGATAAAAGTTTCAGCAAGCAATGACTAAAATAAAAGTGCTTGAGATCCTTGATGATGAGACACTCGTGGGTGTGTTGGCGATTTACTCTAGAATCATATTATCTTTACATATCCTTCACTCTCTAATTTATGTTTTCATTAGTCAAGAAATAAAAACTCTTCTGTGACAAGTGTTAAGTAGAAGAAATAGAATCAAGTGTTACTTTGTTATTTTTCCTAGTTGAGCAAAAATTGTGTTGATCATCTTTGCTTTCCTAACACTTGCATAATAACCATGCCACAGCTACAAATATATTAAGTTGTCATGTCAAGAAGCAGAGGGCTATCTACGCTTACCAACCGTAAATGAACCAACACCTTGTTGTCATTTCTGTTTAAACAACTGAGTTCCTTACAGTTTGGATTTATCTCTATGTTGCTTGAGGACGATCAAGTTTAACCTTGGGGGAGTTGATGAGTGAACCTGAGTTTAAACTAAGTTATTTCATAAAAACTAAGGTATCAGCTTTGATATTTCCATTAATGACTAATGAATGCAAATGATTGCAAATATCCTATGTTTATTTTGTTTCCACATAAATGGGCTAAATATGGTCAAAATCAAGCAAATACATGAAAGAGAGTAAAGAGGAGATAGAGGAGATCAAGTGAGAGGTGCACCATGAAGAACAGAGCGCAAGACGGCATTCCATACGACCGCACACGCTCGTATGTGTGGTCGTATGGACAGCCAGCAGCGTCCTATGATCCACCTGAACAAACTTTATAAAAGGCCCCATGCTTTAAGAGCTACAAAACATCACAGAAAATTGCCAAGACCCAAATTCGTCATACACAACAACCCTAGCCGCCACCATTTTCCCATCACATCTCCATAGCCACCACCATCAGCATCACCATAGCACTCAGCCAACTAGCCATACTTTGTAATCATGTATCACATTCGACAACTACTGTAAGACATATTATCAATCAATCGATCTTCATAACATGTTCTTAAATGATTTCTTCTTGTGATCTGATTGCCATGTGTGAGTAGTACGGTAAAGTCATTGGTTGATGCATAGCCCTACAACCCTATGTACTTGTTGGAGGGATCGGTGGAAGTACTTTGAATTAACATCATGTATGTGTAACATAAGATTGCGTCATAGTTGTTTCTTGTCTCGTCCGTGTTCTTCGTCCCTGCAGGTACCCAGGATCATGGAGAGCGAGACATGGAGAGGCTGCATGTAGGGAGACCATGAAGTGTTATTCTTAACACAAGTGAAAAAAGGTTTAGTATGGTAACACGGATCCTATCTCTGGGGATACAAGAGGTGGAGTCATTAAGCACCAAATATTTTTGATTGAATATTATCTTAATTAGCAAGGCAACCCCGCGCGACAAATAGGGCCTTTTGGTTGGAAAACAGACTCTTGATGCAGGACACTCTCTGGTCAACACGTAATTTGGTTACATCCATGACTTCGATACGTTGCAAGCACATATTGATGGATAAATTCTGGTGCACAAATTGATATCATAATGATCTCATTCGCAAATATATGGTTGTAAGAACAAGTCCTCACACCCTTGCCTATTTTTACTACAAGTGTTTGTAGTTTCAACTTGATTTTGATGAAGTCAAAAGTTGAAATTAGTACTCCTGCAGAAGCTTGGTAGAAACTCTTGACTTTAAGGGTGCCTTCCTCATGGGTCTGATAACTTAGGGTCACCTCTGGAGAAAAATGTGAGAATTCTCTGTGCTCCTTTACCGGATCACTAAAGGTACTAATGACAGTCCATCAGAAAATGGGCCAAGGGGCAACACTTCCGACCCATTGGCATTATGACATAAGATATCAAAGGCCAGGGGGTACTCATGATCGGGCTAACTCCTAGCAGCCGGATCCTACACCCCGTCATGAACGAGAACCAACAGTCGGTCATCATGAAGACATGAGTGATCAGATGTTCTATAGTCGGTTGCGACCTTGGATGCCATGACCCCCATGATACGTCTCCATCGTATCTACTTTTCCAAACTCTTTTGCTCTTGTTTTGGACTCTAATTTGCATGATTTGAATGGAACTACCCCAGACTGACGCTATTTTCAGCAGAATTGCCATGGTGTTATTTTTGTGCAAAAATAGAAGTGCTTAGAATGGCCTGAGACTTCACTAAGAAATTATTTGAAATAAATAAAAAATATTAGTGAAGAATCAACAGAGGGCGGCCCACCGGCCCTCCACAAGTGTGAGCGCACCCACCTCCTAGGGCGCGCCCTCTGCCTTGTGGGTCCCCTGGACCTCCACCGACCTCAACTCCAACTCCATATATCCACGTTCGGGGAGAAAAATCAGAGAGAAGGATTCATTCCGTTTTATGATACGAAGCCGCCGCCGCCTCCTGTTCTTCATCGGAAGGGCAGATCTGGAGTCCATTCGGGGCTCTGGAGAGGGGAAATCGACGCCATCGTGATCATCAACCATCCTCCATCACCAATTTCATGATGCTCACCGCTGTGCGTGAGTAATTCCATCGTAGGCTTGCTAGATGGTGATGGGTTGGATGAGATTTATCATGTAACCGAGTTAGTTTTGTTAGGGTTTGATCCCTAGTATCTACTATGTTCTGAGATTGATGTTGCTATGACTTTGCTATGCTTAATCCTTGTCAGTAGGGCCCGAGTGCCATGAATTCATATATGAAGCCTTTATGTTTCCATGAATATACTTGTGTTCTTGATCCGATCTTGCAAGTTGTAGTCACCTACTACGTGTTATGGTCCGGCAACCCCGGAGTGACAATAGTCGGGACACTTCCCGGTGATGACCGTAGTTTGAGGAGTTCATGTATTCACAAAGTGCTAATGCTTTGTTTCGGTTCTCTATTAAAAGGAGACCTTAATATCCCTTAGTTTCCATTAGGACCCTGCTGCCACGGGAGGGTAGGACAAAAGTTGTCATGTAAGTTCTTTTCCACAAGCACGTATGACTATATTGAAGAAATGGAGCTAGTTCTGTGTCACCCTAGGTTATAACTATTGCATGATGAATGCCATCCGACACAATTATCCATCATTGATCCATCCTGTGAGTTTTCACATATTAATCTTTGCGCAGTTACTTTGCTGTTCCCACTGTTACGATTGCTACAAAACTGTTACTATTACTTTTGCCACAGTTACCGTTACTTCCATACTACTTTGCTACTAAATATTTTTCTACAGATATTAAGTCTTTCAGGTGTGGTTGAATTGTCAACTCAGCTGCTAATACTTGAGAATATTCTTTGGCTACCCTTGTGTCGAATCAGTAAATTTGGGTTGATTACTCTATCCTCAAAAACTGTTGCGATCCCTATACTTGTGGGTTATCAAGACCTTTTTCTGGCGCCGTTGCCGGGGAGCATAGGCCTATTCTCTGAGTCACTTGGGATTCATAATTGTTGATCACTACGAGGAATTTGAAAGATACTAGAATCGACATTTTCCTCTCTACTACGAGAGGAGGTAAGGAACTGCCATCTAGCTATGCACTTGATTCACCTTCTGTTTTGAGTAAAGTTGCAACACCTACACCCGGTATTGATTATGATATGTCGCATGTTATTGATGATTCTACTTCTGCTATGAATGATGCTTATGATGCTACTACTTGCTTGATAAAATTGTTCCTCTGGGTGAATTACTTGATGAACATCTTGCTAGAGTTAGAACTATTGATTATACTTAAGATGATGATATTTCTGAAACTGATGAAAGTATTGAAACTGATAACTTTGAAACACCTGTTAGACCTAGCTCTCCAAGATATGAACTTCCTGTGATGCCTGAGGGTTATGTTATGGATGGAGAGTTAGATAGGGACTTTCTTGCTTGTAAAGATAGAGATGATCTTAAGAAATTATTATGCAAGTGGAAAGAGAAATCTTTGAATGCTACAATGCAATATGATCCTAGGTTTGGTACTTCACCTATCAGTGTTACTGATAGAGATTATGAATTCTGTATCGATCCTGAGTTAATTACTTTGGTTGATTTGTTCCTTTCTATGGTTATGAATCTGAAATTGTTGTAGCACATCTTACTAAATTGAATGATATAGCCACCTTATTTGCTCATGAGGAAAAATTCCGCTATTACTATATCCTTAAGTTGTTTCCTTTCTCATTAAAGGGTGATGCTAACTTATGGTTTAATTCTCTTGTTGCTGGTTGTGTGTGTAGTCCCCGGGATATGATTACTACTTCTCTGCAAAATATTTCCCTGCTCATAAGAAAAAAGCTGCCTTACAGGAAATATTTAACTTTGTGCAAATTGAAGAAGAGGGCCTCCCACAAGCTTGGGGGAGGCTTCTCCAATTACTTAATGATTTCCTTGATCATCCTTTCAATAAAAATGAAATACTTGATATCTTTTACAATGGACTAAGTGATGCTTCTAGGGATGCTACCTCTTGAGCACCGCGTTGGTTTTCCCTTGAAGAGGAAAGGGTGATGCAGCAAAGTAGCGTAAGTATTTCCCTCAGTTTTGAGAACCAAGGTATCAATCCAGTAGGAGGCTACACGCAAGTCCCTCGTACCTACTGATAACCCACAAGTATAGGGGATCGCAACAGTTTTCGAGGGTAGAGTATTCAACCCAAATTTATTGATTCGACACAAGGGGAGCCAAAGAATATTCTCAAGTATTAGCAGTTGAGTTGTCAATTCAACCACACCTGGATAACTTATTATCTGCAGCAAAGTATTTGGTAGCAAAGTAGTATGGAAGTAACGGTAACGGTAGCAAAAGTAACAGTAGCAGTGTTGTAGTAATTGTAACAGTAGCAACGGTAAAGTAAATAAGCAAAGAACAATATGTGAAAAGCTCGTAGGCATTGGATCAGTGAGGGATAATTATGTCAGATGCGATTCCTCATCTAATAGTTATAACATAGGGTAACACAGAACTAGCTCCAATTCATCAATGTAATGTAGGCATGTATTCCGAATATAGTCATACGTGCTTATGGAAAAGAACCTGCATGACATATTTTGTCCTACTCTCCCATGGCAGCGGGGTCCTAATGGAAACTAAGGGATATTAAGGCCTCCTTTTAATAGAGTACCGGACCAAAGCATTAACACTTAGTGAATACATGAGCTCCTCAAACTATGGTCATCACCGAGAAGTACCCCGATTACTGTCACTTCGGGGTTGTCGGATCATAACACATAATAGGTGACTATAGACTTGCAAGATAGGATCTAGAACTCACATATATTCATGAAAAGATAAAAGGTTCAGATCTGAAATCATGGCACTCGGGCCCTAGTGACAAGCATTAAGCACAGCAAAGTCATAGCAACATCAATCTTAGAACATAGTGGATACTAGGGATCAAACCCTAAAAAACTAACTTGACTACATGGTAAATCTCATCCAACCCATCACAGTCCAACAAGCCTACGATGGAATTACTCATGCACGGTGATGAACATCATGAAATTGGTGATGGAGGATGGTTGATGATGACGACGGCGACGAATCCCCCTCTCCGGAGCCCCGAACAGACTCCAGATCATCCCTCCCAAGAGAGTTTAGGGCTTGGCGGCGGCTCCATATCATAAAACGCGATGAATCTTTCTCTCTGACTTTTTTCTCCGTGAACGTGAATATATGGAGTCGGAGTTGAGGTCGGTGGAGGTCCAGGGGGGCCACAAGGCAGGGGGTGCGCCCTGGGGGGGTGCCCCCCACCCTCGTGGACAGGGTGTGGGGCCCCTGGTGCTAATTATTTCGCCAGTATTTTTATTAATTCCAAAAAGTTGCTCCGTGGATTTTCAGGTCATTCCGGAACTTCTATTTTTGCACAGAAATAACACCATGGCAGTTCTGCTGAAAACAGCGTCAGTCCGGGTTTGTTCCATTCCAATCATGCAAGTTAGAGTCCAAAACAAGGGCAAAAGAGTTTGGGAGAATAGATACGACGGAGACGTATCAACTCCCCCAAGCTTAAACCTTTGCTTGTCCTCAAGCAATTCAGTTGACAAACTGAAAGTGATAAAGAAAAACTTTTACAAACTCTGTTTGCTCTTGTTGTTGCAAATATGTAAAGCCAATATTCAAGTTTTCAGCAAAGATTATGAACTAACCATATTCACAATAACACTTAGGTCTCATGTTTACTCATATCAATGGCATAATCAACTAGCGAGCAATAATAATAAATCTCAGATGACAACACTTTCTCAAAACAATCATAATATGATATAACAAGATGGTATCTCGCTAGCCGTTTCTGAGACCGCAAAACATAAATGCAGAGCGCCTTTAAAGATCAAGGACTTATTAAACATTGTAATTCATGGTAAAAGATATCCAGTCATAGTCATACCCAATATAAATAAATAGTAATGCATGCAAATGATAGCGGTGCTCTCCAGCGGGTGCTTTTTAATAAGAGGGTGATGACTCAACATAAAACTAAATAGATAGGCCCTTCGCGGAGGGAAGCAGGGATTTGTAGAGGTGCCAGAGCTCGATTTTGAAATAGAGATAAATAACATTATGGACGGTATACTTTCACTGTCAACATAACAAATGAGAGATCTCAATATCTTCCATGCTACAGACATTATAGGCGGTTCCCAAACAGAATGGTAAAGTTTATACTCCCCCGCCACCAACAAGCATCAATCCATGGCTTTCCCGAAAAAACAGGTGCCTCCAACTAACAACAATCCTGGGGGAGTTTTGTTTGTAATTATTTTGATTTGATTTGAGCATGGGACTGGGCATCCCGGTGACAAGCCATTTTCTCGTGAATGAGGAGCAGAGTCCACTCCTCTTGAGAATAACCTGCCAAACATGGAAGATACAGACAACCCTAGTTCATACATGAGTTGTTCGAGCATACAGAACAAAATTTCATTTGAAGGTCTGGAGTTTGGCGCATACAAATTTACTTGGAACGGCAGGTAGATACCGCATATAGGAAGGTATGGTGGACTCATATGGAATAACTTTGGGGTTTATGGAGTTTGGATGCACAAGCAATATTCCCTCTTAGTACAGGTGAAGGCTAGAAAGAGACTGGGAAGCGACCAACTAGAGAGCGACAACAGTCATGAATATGCATTAAAATTAATCAACACTGAGTGCAAGCATGAGTAGGATATAATCCACCATGAACATAAATTTCTTGAAGGCTATGTTGATTTTGTTTCAACTACATGTGTGAACATGTGCCAAGTCAAGTCACTCGAATCATTCAAAGGAGGATACCACCCTATCATACCACATCACAACCATTTTAATAGCATGTTGGCACGCAAGGTAAGCCATTATAAACTCCTAGCTAATTAAGCATGGCATAAGCAACTATAATCTCTAATTGTAATTGCAAACATGTTTATTCATAATAGTCTGAATCAGGAGTGATGAACTAATCATATTTACAAAAACAAGAAAGGTCGAGTCATACCAGCTTCTCTCATCTCAACCAGTCCATCATATATCGTCATTATTGCCTTTCACTTGCACGATCGAACAGTGTGGATAATAATAATAGTGCACACGCATTGGACTAAGCTGGAATATGCAAGCATTTAATACAAAGGAGAAGACAAGGTAATATGGGCTCTTGGTTAAATCAACAACAATGCATATGAGATCCACTCAACATTTTCATCATGGTCTTCTCCTCTCGACCCCCAAAGAAAAGAAAAGAAATAAAACTATTTACACGGGAAAGCTCCCAACAAGCAAAAGAAGAACGAGAAATCTTTTTGGGTTTCCTTTTAATTACTACTACAAGCATGGAAAGTAAACTAGCTAAATGCTACAACTATTTTTTTTGGTTTTTCTTAAGGTTATTCAAACACACAAGAAGAAAGCAAGAAAAGGAAATAAACTAGCATGGATAGTACAATGAAAAAGTATGAGCACCGACGACTAGAGTGAGTGTGTGAACATGAATGTAATGTCGGTGAGAAATACGTACTCCTCCAAGCTTAGGCTTTTGGCCTAAGTTGGTCTACGCCCATGGATCGCAGCTACTCTCTCCGGTGTACTGAGGAGTGTCATCTGGGTACCACTGGCTGGCCATCTCCTCCGGATCCCACTGATAAAAGGACTGTCCATAAGGATCAAGTGGTGGTTCCGACTCAGGCTCTGGAGCTGATGTCTGGCCCCGGTACGCATAAACGGCCTCCGGTAGGACGAGGTAACTGCCTGCAATTAAGTCAAACAAAGAGGGCGCAGGCAAGATAATAATCTCACTGTGTTTCTTATGAAATCTCAAATTATACTTAATCATCTTCTCATCATTTTTAACAATAAACTCATGTGCTACCATGCTCTTATAATCTAGAAAAGTAGGGGGCGGCAACTTTTCCTCTTTCTCATAATGCCTAATAGGTATCTTGAAGTGTTTAGCAAGGCGTGAAGCATAGATACCTCCAAAGATGGGGCCCTTTGTATGGTTCAGACTCAATCATTTAGCAATAATAGCAACCATACTAACAGAGTTATCACGAAATAAAGCATGGAACAAAATAATAATATCCGGAACACTATGGTTTCCACATTTCCCGCGACCAATTAAGCATCTACTAGCAAATATTGCAAAGTAACGTAGAACAGGAAAGTGTATGCTAGTAATTCTTGCATCGGAAACCTTCCTCGTTTCCCCTACAGTAATAGTATCAATAAATCTATCCACATCTTTACGATGAGGTTCCTCTAAGCTGCCCCCAAAGGGTATCTTTCAAACCGCACAAAATTCATATAGTGACATCTCCCTAGCCACATCATATAAATGAAACTCTACTGAAGGAGGTGATTTCTTAGGATGAAAGTAAAAAATTTGCACAAAAGTATTGGTGAGTAAGAGATACTGTTCGAGCTGGTCATGGAGGAAGTCGGTGAGGCCCGCATTATCAGCCAACGAATAAAAATCATCATGAATCCCGTCTGCTCTCAAGAAATCATCACAAGGCCATTCACATGGCCACACTTCCACGACCCGAGGGAGATTATACTTGGGCTTTTCATTCTCCTTACTTTGTTTATCCTTCGAGCCTTGACTAGAAGAGCCCATCAAAAATCTCTTAATCATTTCCTGAAAATTTCTGAAATTTTTAGTAACTCAAAATAAAAGTGAACCAAACTCAACAAAATTGATAGCAACTACTCTCACAAGTGCCTAGAGACTATATCATGCATTAGAACTACTTGGGACCATATAAATTTGACATGCAAGCTCAAAAATAGGGTCACCTAGGCAGCACAAATTTGCAATGAATAAAGCACTAGAACAAAAACTAATTGGACCATTCCAGGAGTCACATACCAAAGAACAATCCCCCAAAGCAGTTTTGTGAATGGAACTTTAAGCAAGGAGATCGAAAATGGTAGCAAAATGAGCTAGAACTCGTGCTAGAGCTAGATGGTGATTTTTTTGGAGGAAGATGAAGTGTATAGGTGCAGGAATAAGTGGAGGGGGGCCACCATGGGCCCACGAGGCAGGGGGCGTGCCCAGGGGTGTAGGGCGCGCCAATGACCCTCGTGGCCAGGTGCCAGCTCCCCCTGCTGTGTTCTCAGTGCCAGATATTCTCAAATATTCCATAAAAAATCATATTTAATTTGCAGGGCATTTGGAGAACTTTTATTTTCGAGGTATTTTTTATTGCATGGATAATTCAGAAAACAGACAGAAAATACTATTTTTATTTTATTTAATCTAAATAACAGAAAGTAAAAAGAGGGTACATAAGGTTGTGCTTTCTAACTTCATCCATCTCATGCTCATCAAAAGGAATCCACTAACAAGGTTGATCAAGTCTTGTTAACAAACTAATTCCGAATAACATGAAACCGGAGAAATTTCGAATAACACTAGGTTACCTCAACGGGGATATGAACATCCCCAATAATAAGAGTCTCATATTTCTTCTTGACAGTAGGAAGAGGAAATTCAAAACCTCCAATAATAATAGTTGGAATCTTTCCAATAGAATTGATGCTATGAACTTAAGGTTGTTTCCTAGGAAAGTGTACCGTATGCTCATTACCATTAACATGAAAAGTGGCATTGCGTTTGTTGCAATCAATAACAGCCCCTGCAGTATTCAAAAAGAGTATACCAAGGATAATCAACATACTATCGTCCTCGGGAATATCAAGAATAACAAAGTCCGTTAAGATAGTAACATTTGCAACCACAACAAGCACATCCTCACAAATACCGACAGGTATAGCGGTTGATTTATCGACCATTTGCAAATTTATTTCAGTAGGTGTCAACTTATTCAATTCAAGTCTACGATATAAAGAGAGAGGCATAACACTAACACCGGCTCCAAGATCACATAAAGCAGTTTTAACATAGTTTCTTTTAGTGGAGCATGGTATAGTTGGTAGTCCTGGATCTCCAAGTTTCTTTGGTATTCCACCTTTAAAAGTATAGTTCGCAAGCATGGTGGAAATTTTAGCTTCTGTTATCTTTTTTTTATTTGTAATAATATCTTTCATGTATTTAGCATACGGATTTACTTTAAGCATATCAGTCAAATGCAGAGGCAAAAAGATAGGTCTAATCATTTCAGCAAAGCGCTCAAAATCCTCATCATCCTTTTTCTTGGACGGTTTAGGAGGAAAAGGCATGGGTTTCTGAACCCATGGTTCTCTTTCTCTACCGTTCTTCCTAGCAACAAAGTCTCTCTTATCATAACATTGATTCTTTGATTGTGGGTTATCAAGATCAACAGCAGGTTCAATCTCTACATCATTATTATTGCTAGGTTGAGCATCAACATGAACATCATCATTAACATTATCACTAGGTTCATGTTCATCACCAGATTGTGTTTCAACATCAGAAATAGAAATGTCATTGGGATTTTCAGGTGTGTCTACAACAGGTTCACTGGAAGCATGCAAAGTCCTATCATTTTTCTTTTTCTTCTTTTTAGAAGGACTAGGTGCAACAACATTATTTCTCTGAGAATCTTTCTCAATTCTCTTAGGGTGGCCCTCGGGATACTAAGGTTCCTGAGTCATTTTACCCATTATAGTTCCTACTCTAACAGCAAAGTCATGTTTATTATTTAATTCATTGAGCAAATCATTTTGAGCCTTAAGCACTTGTTCTGGTTGAGTGGTAACCATAGAAGCATGTTTACTAATGAGTTTAAGTTCACCCTTAACTCTAGCCATATAATCACTCAAGTGTCCAATCATATAAGCATTGCTCTTTAATTGTCTACCAACATAAGCATTGAAATTTTCTTTTCTAGCCATAAAGTCATCAAATTCATCCAAGCATTGGCTAGCAAACTTAGTAGACGGGATTTCAAATTTATCATATCTATAGAGAGAATTTACCTTTACTACCTGTGTCGGGTTATCAAGACCATGTGTTTCTTTGATAGGTGGTATATTAAGGCCATGTATTTCTTAAATAGGAGGTAAATTCTTAACATCTTCAGCTTTAATACCTTTTTCTTTCATAGATTTCTTTGCCTCTTGCATATCTTCAGGACTGAGAAATAAAACACCTCTTTTCTTCGGAGTTGGTTTAAGAGTTAGCTCAGGAAGCGTCCAATTGTTTTCATTAGTCAACATATTATTCAATAGTAATTCAGCTTGATCGACTGTTCTTTCCCTGAAAACACAACCAGCACAACTATCCAAATGGTCTTTGGAAGCATCGGTTAGTCCATTATAGAAGATATCAAGTATTTCATTTTTCTTAAGAGGGTGATCAGGCAAAGCATTAAGTAACCGAATAAGCCTCCCCCAAGCTTGTGGGAGACTCTCTTCTTCAATTTGCACAAAATTATATATTTCCCTCAAGGCAGCTTATTTCTTATGAGCAGGGTAATATTTTTTTTGATAGAAAGACTGTAAGGGAGGCCCCTACAGTATAATTGGTGCAACAAACCCAAATTGCAAATACCATGCCTTGGACTTGGGTGGGTGGAAAGGCATCAGCCCCTTTCCACCACTAGGCTAGGCCTTAGTCAGCAAGGTAATATTTAGCAGAGAAGTAATAAATCATATCCTGGGGACTACGCACACAACCAGGATCAAGAGAATTAAACTAAGTTTTAGCATCACCCTTTAATGAGAATGGAAATATCTTAAGGATATAGTAGTAGCGAGATTTCTCATCATTAGTGAATAGGGTGGCTATATCATTCATTTAGTAAGATGTGCCATGACAGTTTCAGATTTATAACTATAAAAAGGATCAGATTCAACCAAAGTAATTATCTCAGGATTGACAGAGAAATCATAATCCTTATCAGTAACAAAGATAGGTGATGTAGCAAAAGCAGGGTCATATTTCATTCTAGCATTCGGAGATTTTTGTTTCAGTTTAGCTAATAACTTCTTAAGATCAGATCTATCATTGCAAGCAAGAAAATCTCTAGCTATTTCTTCATCCACAATAGGCAATTCATATTTAGGGGGAGAACCTTCATCATCACTATCATCATTAATATCAGTTTCAAGAATTTCATTCTCTCTAGCCCTAGCAAGATGTTCATCAAGATATTCACCTAATGGCACAATAGTATCAAGCACAGAAGTAGTTTCATCGTAAGTATCATGCATAGTAGAAGTGGCATCATCAATAGCATGCGACATATCAGAATTCAAAGCAGAAGCAGGTTTAGGTGTCGCAAGCTTACTCATAACAGAAGGAGAATCTAGTGCAGAGCTAGATGGCAATTCCTTACCTCCCCTCGCACTTGAGGGATAAATCTTAGTTCTTTCGTCTTTCAAGTTCCCCATAGTGACCGGCAGATATAAATCCCAAGTGATTCAAAGAATAGAGCTATGCTGCCCGGCAACGGCGCCAGAAAATAGTCTTGATAACCCACAAGTATAGGGGATCGCAACAGTTTCGAGGGTAGAGTATTCAACCCAAATTTATTGATTCGACACAATGGGAGCCAAAGAATATTCTCAAGTATTAGCAGTTGAGTTGTCAATTCAACCACACCTGGATAACTTAGTATCTGCAGCAAAGTATTTAGTAGCAAAGTAGTATGGGAGTAACGGTAATGGTAACAAAAGTAATAGTAGCAGTGTTGTAGTAATTGTAACAGTAGCAACGATAAAGTAAATAAGCAAAGAACAATATGTGAAAATCTCGTAGGCATTGGATCAGTGAGGGATAATTATGTCGGATGCGATTCCTCATGTAATAGTTATAACATAGGATGACACAGAACTAGATCCAATTCATCAATGTAATGTAGGCATGTATTCCGAATATAGTCATATGTGCTTATGGAAAAGAATTTGCATGACATCTTTTGTCGTACCCTCCCGTGGCAGCGGGGTCCTAATGGAAACTAAGGGATATTAAGGCCTACTACGTCTTGAGCTTGTGTTGGTTTTCCTTGAAGAGGAAAGGGTGATGCAGCAAAGTTGCGTAAGTATTTCCCTCAGTTTTTGAGAACCAAGGTATCAATCTAGTAGGAGGCTCCTCAAAAGTCCCACGCACCTACACAAACAAACAAAGAACTCGCAACCAACGAAATAAAGGGGTTGTCAAACCCTTCACGGCCACTTGCGAAAGTGAGATCTGATAGAGGTAAAATGATAAGATAAATATATTTTTGGTATTTTATAATATAGATGCAAAATGTAAAGATTCAAATAAAAGTAGATTGAAAGCAAATATGATAAAAGATAGACCCGGGGGCCATAGGTTTCACTAGAGGCTTCTCTCAAGATAGCATAAATATTACAGTGGGTGAACAGATTACTGTCGAGCAATTGATAGAAAAGAGAATAATTATGAGATTATCTAGGCATGATCATGTATATAGGCATCACGTCCGCATCAAGTAGACCAACACCTGCCTGCATCTACTACTATTACTCCACACATCGAATGACTCCTGCATGCATCTAGAGTATTAAGTTCATAAGAACAGAGTAAGGCCTTAAGCAAGATGACATGATGTAGAGGGATAAACTCATGCAATATGATATAAACCCCATCTTTTTATCCTCGATGGCAACAATACAATACGTGCCTTGCAACCCTTTCTGTCACTGGGTAAGGACACCGCAATATTGAACCCAAAGCTAAGCACTTCTCCCATGGCAAGAAAGATCAATCTAGTAGGCCAAACCAAACTGATAATTCGAAGAGACTTGCAAAGACAACTCAATCATAGATAAAAGAATTCAGAGAAGATTCAAATATTATTCATAGATAAACATGATCATAAACCCACAATTCATCGGATCTCGACAAACACACCGCAAAAAGAGTTTACATCGAATAGATCTCCACACGAGATGGGGAGAACATTGTATTGAGATCCAAAAAGAGAGAAGAAGCCATCTAGCTAATAACTATGGACCCGTAGGTCTGTGGTAAACTACTCACAACTCATCGGAGGGGCTATGGTGTTGATGTAGAAGCCCTCCATGGTCGATTCCCCCTCCGGCAGAGCGCCGACGAAGGCTCCAAGATGGGATCTCGCGGATACAGAAGGTTATGGCGGTGGAAGTTGTGTTTTGTTGGCCCCCTGGATGTTTTTGGGGTACGTAGGCTTAGATAGGAGGAAGAAGTACGTCGGTGGCCGCCCGAGGGGCCCACGAGAAAGGGGGGCGCGCCCTGTAGGGGGGGACACCCTACCCTCTCTTGGCCGCCTCGGCTGCTTCTTAACCTGCACTCCAAGTCCTCTGGATCATGTTCGTTTCAAAAATCACGCTCTCGAAGGTTTCATTCAGTTTGGACTCCGTTTGATATTTCTTTTCTTCGAAATACTGAAATAGGCAAAAAAAACAGCAATACGGGCTGGGCCTCCGGTTAGTAGGTTAGTCCCAAAAATGATATAAATGTGTAAAATAAAGCCCATAAACATCCAAAATGGGTAATATAATAGCATGGAACAATCAAAAATTATAGATACATTGGAGACGTATCAAGCATCCCCAAGCTTAATTCCTGTTCGTCCTCGAGTAGGTAAATGATAAAAAGAGAATTTTTGATGTGGAATGCTACCTAGCATAATTCTCAATGTAATTTTCTTTATTGTGGCATGAATATTCAGATCCAAATGATTCAAAATAAAAGTTCATATTGATAAAATAAATAGTAACACTTCAAGCATACTAATCAAAGTAATCATGTCTTCTCAAAATAATATGGCCAAAGAAAGTTCATCCCTACTAAATCATATAGTTAGGCTATGCTTCATTTTCGTCACACAAAGATGTTCCCAACTTCTATACCCCCGATGACAAGCCAAGCAATTGTTTCATACTTAAATAATCTCAAACTTTTTCAACCTTCACGCAATACATGAGTGTGAGCCATGGATATAGCACTATGGGTGGAATAGAATATGATGATGGGGATTGTGTGGAGAAGACAAAAAAGGAGAAAGTCTCACATTGACGAGGATAATCAATGGGCTATGGAGATGCCCATCAATTGATGTCAACATGATGAGTAGGGATTGCCATGCAACGGATGCACTAGAGCTATAAATGAATGCTCAACAAAAGAAAACTAGTGGGTGTACATCCAACTTGCTTGCTCACGAAGACCTAGGGCATTTGAGGAAGCCCATCATAGGAATATACAAGCCAAGTTCTATAATGAAAAATTCCCACTAGTATGAAAAAGACAACTTATGAGACTCACTATATGAAAAACATGGTGCTACTTTGAAGCATAGTATATGAGACTCACTACATAAAGAACAAGGTGCTACTTTGAAGCACAAGTGTGGAAAAAGAGATAGTAACATTGCCCTTTTTATTTATTTTCCTTTTTTTTTTCTTTTCTTTTTTTCTTATTTTTTTTGGGCCTTTCTTTTTTTTCTTTTGGCCTTTCCTTTTTTTATTTTCTTTTTTTTTCTTTGGGAAATGCTCTAATAATGATGATCAACACACTTTCATTGATTACAACATATGAACTACAACTCGAAACTAGAACAAGATATGATTCGATATGAATGCCTCCGGTGGTGTACCGGGATGGTGCAATGAATCAAGAGTCATGTATGAAAATTAATGCATGGTGGCTTTGCCACAAATACGATGTCAACTACATGATCATGCGATGGCAATATGACAAAAGTAAAGTATGTCATGATGATGATGAACAGAACGGTGGAAAGTTGCATGGCAATATATCTCGGAATGGCTATGGAAATGCCATAATAGGTAGGTATGGTGGCTGTTTTGAGGAAGATATAAGGAGGTTTATGTGTGATAGAGCGTATCGTATCACGGGGTTTGGATGCACCGGCGAAGTTTGCACCAACTCTCAAGGTGAAAAAGGGCAATGCACGGTACCGAAGAGGCTAGCAATGGCGGAAAGGTAAATGTGTGTATAATCCATGGACTCAACATTAGTCAAAAGAACTCATATACTTATTGCAAAAATTTAGAAGTCATCAAAAATCAAGTACTACGCGCATGCTCCTAGGGGATAGATTGGTAGGAAAAGACCATCGCTCGTCCCCGACCGCCACTCATAAGGATGCACAAGCCAGGTACACTTCCTGTTTCAAATTTGTTTCACAATATTAACCATACGTGCATGCTACGGGACTTGCTAACTTCAACACAAGCATTCTTTAAATTCATAATCACCCAACTAGCATGACTTTAATATCACTACCTCCCTATCTCAAAACAATTATCAAGTATCAAATTGATCATAGCATCCAATTCACTTCTTATGATAGTTTTTATTATACCCAACTTGGATGCCTACCATTCTAGGACCAATTTTATAACCATATCAAATACCAGGCTGTTCTAAAAGTCTCTCAAAATAATATAAGTGAAGCATGAGAGACTAGCAATTTCTACAAAAATAAGCCACCGCCGTGCTCTAAAAGATATAAGTGAAGCACTAGAGCAAAAACTATCAAGCTCAAAAGATATAAGTGAAGCACATAGAGTATTCTAGCAAATTCTAATCAAGTGGGCTTCTCTCAAAATGTGTGTACAGCAAGGATAATTGTGTTAAACTAAGAAAGCAAAGACTAATATAATACACGACGCTCTAAGCAAAACACATATCATGTGGCGAAGAAAAATATAGCTCCAAGTAAAGTTACCAATGAATGAAGACGAAAGAGGGGATGCCTTCCCGGGGCATCCCCAAGCTTAGGCTTTTGGCTATCCTAGAATATCTTGAGGTGCCATGGGCATCCCCAATCTTAGGCTCTTGCCACTCCTTATTCCATAGTCCATAAAAGCTTTACCCAAAACTTGAAAACTTCACAACACAAAACTCAACAGGAAATCTTATAAGCTCCGTTAGTGACAGAAAACAAAACCACCACATAAGTTACTGCAATGAACTCATTCTTTATTTATTTTGGTGTTAAACCTACTGTAATCCAACTTCTCTATGGTTTATAAAGTATTTTACAAGCCATAGATGCTTCGAAATAAGCAAACAACACACGAAAAACAGAATCTGTCAAAAACAGAACAGTATGTAGCAATCTGTAACTAACGCAAACTTCTGGAACTCTAAACATCCTAACAAAATAGGAAATCCTGGAAAATTTGTCTATTGATCAGAAGCAAAAAGAATCAACGCAAAAGCACGTTTCGGTGATTTAACAAAACTAATTTCGTGCGCGCAAAGTTTCTGTTTTTCAGCAGAATCAAATGAACTATCATCTTAGGTTATCCTATAGGTTCTACTTGGCACAAACACTAATTAAAAGATAAAAACACATCTAAACAGAAGGTAGATGCAAGATTTATTACTAAACAGGAACAAAAACAAAAACCACAAAGAAAATTGGGTTGCGTCCCAACTAGCGCTATCGTTTAACGCCCCTAGCTAGGCATAAAAGCGAAGATAGATCTAAGTAGTGCCATCTTTGGCACCCAATTCCTCAATAGAGCACTTATAATCTTTAGGGGTTTCTCCCTTTTTAGCAATGACTAAACCTTTAGGCAAAATTTCAAGAAATTCCTTTGTAGCAAAAGGTTCTTTAACAATGGAGAAACAATTGGGATGAGCACTTATGGATTTGAGATCCGCGTCTCCCTTACTAGAAGATTCACCCTTATTTTTAGGAACATAAATCAACTTGGCAGTCTTGATAGGGGGTTTTGGAGAGTTTTTCATGGAAGAAAACACAGAACCTAAGTTGGTAATGATATCCTCAAGTTTACCAATTCTTGCAGAATCAAGATCTATTTTTTCATTAACTATAGGTTCTTTCTCCTTAAGATTTTTCAAAGTAACTCCAACCCTAGATCCATATTGGGTAATATGATTATAAATCTTTTTATTCAAATTTTCAATCAAATCAACGGTAGCAACTTTATTTTCAATAATATCAAGCCATTGCATAACGTGCTCTAAAGTTAAACAGTTCCATTAACCAAAAGAGGTGGTGGGCCAAACAAATCTAACATAGCATTATAAGCATCAAACGTATGGCTACTCAAGAAATCCCCTCCGGCAATAGTATCAAGGACACATCTATTCCAAGGAGTAATGCCTACATAAAAATTGCGAAGAAGAACGGAAGTAGAAAGCTTCCTAGTAGATCTATTTTGAGCATTGCAAATTCTATGCCAAGCATCTTTTAAATTTTCTCCCTCCCTTTGCTTAAAATTGAGAACTTCATGCTCGGGGGTAATGATAAGGATCGGAGGACTAGCCATAATGACAAGGTAAACGATCTAACTCACAAGCAAACGGAAAAAGGCAAGCGATAAAGAGAGGAGGAGATTGGGAAAGAGAGGGCGAATAAAACAACAAGGGTGATGTGGGGGATAGGGAAACGAGAGGCAAATGGCAAATAATGTAAATGCGAGGGAGATGAGTTTGTGATGGGTACTTGGTATGTCTTGACTTGAGCGAAGACCTCGCCGACAACGGCGCCAGAAATCCTTCTTGCTATGTCTTGAGCTTGCGTTGGTTTTCCTTGAATAGGAAAGGGTGATGCAGCAAAGTAGCGTAAGTATTTCCCTCAATTTTTGAGAACCAAGGTATCAATCCAGTAGGAGGCTCCTCAAAAGTCCCATGCACCTACACAAACAAACAAAGAACTCACAACCAACGCAATAAAGGGGTTGTCAATCCCTTCACGGCCACTTGCGAAAGTGAGATCTGATAGAGATAAAATGATAAGATAAATATATTTTTGGTATTTTATAATATAGATGCAAAAAGTAAAGATGCAAATAAAAGTAGATTGAAAGCAAATATGATAAAATATAGACCCGGGGGCCATAGGTTTCACTAGAGGCTTCTCTCAAGATAGCATAAATATTACGGTGAGTGAACAAATTACTGTCGAGTAATTGATAGAGAAGCGAATAATTATGAGATTATCTAGGCATGATCATGTATATAGGCATCACGTTTGCATCAAGTAGACCGATTCCTACTTGCATCTACTACTATTACTCCAAACATCTACTGACTCCTGCCTGCATCTAGAGTATTAAGTTCATAAGAACAGAGTAACGTCTTAAGAAAGATGACATGATGTGGAGGGATAAACTCATGCAATATGATATAAACCCCATCTTTTTATCCTCAATGGCAACAATACAATACGTGCCTTGCAACCCTTTCTGTCACTGGGTAAGGACACCACAAGATTGAACCCAAAGCTAAGCACTTCTCCCATGGCAAGAAAGATCAATCTAGTAGGCCAAACCAAACTGATAATTCGAAGAGACTTGCAAAGATAACTCAATCATACATAAAAGAATTCAGAGAAGATTCAAATATTATTCATAGATAAACTTGATCAGAAACCCACAATTCATCGGATCTCGACAAACACACCGCAAAAAGAGTTTACATCGAATAGATCTCCACAAGAGAGGGGGAGTACATTGTATTGAGATCCAAAAAGAGAGAAGAAGCCATCTAGCTAATAACTATGGACCCGTAGGTCTGTGGTAAACTAATCACAACTCATCGGAGCGGCTATGGTGTGGATGTAGAAGCCCTTCATGGTCGATTCCCCCTCCGGCGGAGCGCCGGCGAAGGCTCCAAGATGGGATCTCATGGATACAGAAGGTTATGGAGGTGGAAATTATGTTTTGTTGGCTCCCTGGATGTTTTCGGGGTACGTAGGCTTATATAGGAGGAAGAAGTACGTCGGTGGCCGCCCGAGGGGCCCACGAGACAGGGGGCGCGCCCTGTGGAGGGGGGGCGCCCTACCCTCTCGTGGCCGCCTCGGCTGCTTCTTGACTTGCACTTTAAGTCCTCTGGATCACGTTCGTTCCAAAAATCACGCTCCCGAAGGTTTCATTCCGTTTGGACTCCGTTTGATATTCCTTTTCTTCGAAATACTGAAATAGGCAAAAAACGGCAATACGGGTTGGGCCTCCCGGTTAATAGGTTAGTCCCAAAAATGATATAAATGTGTAAAATAAAGCCCATAAACATCCAAAAGGGGTAATATAATAGCATGGAACAATAAAAAATTATAGCTACGTTGGAGATATATCAAGGCCTCCTTTTAATCGAGTATCGGACCAAAGCATTAACACTTAGTGAATACATGAACTCCTCAAACTACGGTCATCACCGAGAAGTATCCCGATTATTGTCACTTCGGGGTTGTCGGATCATAACACATAATAGGTGACTATAGACTTCCAAGATAGGATCAAGAACTCACATATATTCATGAAAACATAATAGGTTTAGATCTGAAATCGTGGCACTCGGGCCCTAGTGACAAGCATTAAGCATAGCAAAGTCATAGCAACATCAATCTCAGAACATAGTGAATACTAGGGATCAAACCCTAACAAAACTAACTTGATTGCATGGTAAATCTCATCCAACCCATCACCGTCCAGCAAGCCTACGACGGAATTACTCACGCACGGTAGTGAGCATCATGAAATTGGTGATGGAGGATGCTTGATGATGATGACAGCGACGAATCCCCCTCTCCGGAGCCTCGAACGGACTCCACATAAGCCCTCCCGAGAGAGTTTAGGGCTTGGCGGCAGCTCCGTATCGTAAAACGCGGTGAATCTTTCTCTCTGATTTTTTTCTCCGCGAACGTGAATATATGGAGTTGGAGTTGAGGTCGGTGGAGGTCCAGGGGCCCATGAGGCAGGGGGCGCGCCCTGGGGGGCGCCCCCACCCTCGTGGACAGGATGTGGGCCCCCTGGTGCTAATTCTTTCCCCAGTATTTTTTATTATTTCCAAAAAGTTGCTCCGTGGATTTTCAAGTCCTTCCAAGAACTTTTATTTCTACACAAAAATAACACCATGGCAGTTCTGTTAAAAACAGCATCAGTCCGGGTTAGTTCCATTCAAATCATGCAAGTTAGAGTCCAAAACAAGGGCAAAAGTGTTTAGAAAAGTAGATACGACGAAGATGTATCACCTACACAAACAAATAAGAACCTCACAACCAACGCGATAAAGGGGTTGTCAATCCCTTCACGGCCACTTGCGAAAGTGAGATCTGATAGAGATAATAAGATAAGATAAATATTTTGGGTATTTTTATGATATAGATTGGAAAGTAAAGATTGCAAAATAAAGTAGATCAAAAACTTATATGATGGAAAATAGACCCAGGGGCCATAGGTTTCACTAGTGGCTTCTCTCAAGATAGCATAAGTATTACGGTGGGTGAACAAATTACTGTCGAGCAATTGATAGAAAAGTGCATAGTTATGAGAATATCTAGGCATGACCACGTATATAGGCATCACGTCCCCGACAAGTAGATCGAAACAATTCTACATCTACTACTATTACTCCACACATTGACCGCTATCCAGCATGCATCTACAGTATTAAGTTCATAAGAACAGAGTAACGCATTAGGCAAGATGACATGATGTAGAGGGATAAACTCAAACAATATGATATAAACCCCATCTTTTTATCCTCGATGGCAACAATACAATATGTGCCTTGCTGCCCCTGCTGTCAGTGGGGAAGGACACCGCAAGATTGAACCCAAAGCTAAGCACTTCTCCCATTGCAAGAAAGATCAATCTAGTAGACCAAACCAAACTGATAATTAGAAGAGACTTGCAAAGATAACCATTCATACATAAAAGAATTCATAGGAGATTCAAATATTTCTCATAGATAAACTTGATCATAAACACACAATTCATCGGATCTCGACAAACACACCGCGAAAAGAGTTACATCAAATAGATCTCCAAGAAGATCGAGGAGAACTTTGTATTGAGATTCAAAGAGAGAGGAGAAGCCATCTAGCTAATAACTATGGACCCAAAGGTCTTTGGTAAAATAATCACACTTCATCGGAGAGGCTTTGGCGTTGATGTAGAAGCCCTCCGTGATTGATTCCCCCTCCGGCGGAGCGCTGGAAAAGGCTCCAAGATGGGATCTCACGGGTACAGAAGGTTGCAACGGTGGAAATATGGTTTCGCGGTGCTCCTGGATGTTTTCAGGGTATGCAAGTATATATAGGCGAAGGAAGTCGGTCAGGGGAGCCATGAGGGGCCCACAAGGGTGGGGGCGCGCCTCCCTTCCTCGTGGCCTCCTCTATTGCTTCTTGACGTCCACTCTAAGTCTCCTGGATTGCGTTTGTTCCAAAAATAACTCTCCTGAAGGTTTCATTCCGTTTGGACTCCATTTGATATTCCTTTTCTGAGAAACACTGGAATAGGCAAAAAATAGCAATTTGGGCTGGGCCTCCGGTTAATAGGTTAGTCCCAAAAATGATATAAAAGTGTATAATAAAGCCCATAAACATCCAAAACAGGTAATATAATAGCATGGAACAATCAAAATTTATAGATACGTTGGAGACGTATCAAGCATCCCCAAGCTTAATTCCTGCTCGTCCTCGAGTAGGTAAATGATAAAAACAGAATTTTTGATGTGGAATGCTATCTAGCATATTTCTCAATGTAATTTTCTTTATTGTGGCATGAATGTTCAGATCCAAATGATTCAAGATAAAAGCTCATATTAACATAAAAATAGTAATACTTCAAGCATACTAACAAGTAATCATGTCTTATCAAAATAACATAGCCAAAGAAAGCTTATCCCTAGTTAGGCTATGCTTCATTTTCGTCACACAAAATACTCCCATCATGCACAACCCGGTTTCAGCCAAGCAACTGGTTCATACTTTTTAACGCGCTTTAGCTTTTTTAACTCCCACGCAATACATGAGCATAAGCCATGGATATAGCACTATGGGTGGAAAAGAATATGATGATGGAGGTTGTGTGGAGAAGACAAAAAAGGAGAAAGTCTCACATTGACGAGGCTAATCAATGGGCTATGGAGATGCCCATCAATTGGTGTCAACATGAGGAGTAGGGATTGCCATGCAACGGATGCACTAGAGCTATAAATGTATGAAAGCTCAACAAAAGAAACTAAGTGGGTGTGCATCCAACTTGCTTGCTCACGAAGACCTAGGGAATTTTGAGGAAGCCCATCATTGGAATATACAAGCCAAGTTCTATATCAAAAATTCCCACTAGTATATGAAAGTGACAACATAAGAGACTCTCTATCATGAAGATCATGGTGCTGCTTTGAAGCACAAGTGTGGAAAAAGGATAGTAACATTGTCCCTTCTCTCTTTTTCTCTCATTTTTTTGGTGGGCTTCTTTGGCCTCTATTTTTTTATTTGGGCTTCTTTGGCCTCTTTTATTTTTCATAAAGTCCGAAGTCTCATCCCGACTTGTGGGGGAATCATAGTCTCCATCATCCTTTCCTCACTTGGGACAATGCTCTAATAATGAAGATCATCACACTTTTATTGATTTGCAACTCAATACTTAGAACAAAATATGACTATATGTGAATGCCGCTGGCGGTGTACCGGGATATGCAATGAATCAAGAGTGACATGTATGAAAGAATTATAAAGGTGGCTTTGCCACGAATACGATGTCAATATGACAATGATGGAGTGTGTCATAATAAACAGAACGGTGGAAAGTTGCATGGCAATATATCTCGGAATGGCTATGGAAATGCCATAATATGTAGGTACGGTGGCTGTTTTGAGGAAGATATAAGGAGGTCTATGTGTGATAGAGTGTATCGTATCACGGGGTTTGGATGCACTGGCGAAGTTTGCACCAACTCTCAAGGTGATAAAGGGCAATGCACGGCACGGTGCGTATAATCCATGGACTCACATTAGTCATAAAGAACTCATATACTTATTGCAAAATTTTATTAGCCCTCGAAGCAAAGTACTACTAAGCATGCTCCTAGGGGAAGGGTTGGTAGGAGTTAACCATCGCGCGATCCCGACCTCCACACATAAGGAAGGCAATCAAAGAGCACCCCATGCTACAAATTTGTTACACAACTTTTACCATACGTGCATGCTACGGGACTTGCCTACTTTAACACAAGTATTTCTCAATTTCATAATTACCCAACTAACATGACTCTAACATTACCACCTTTATATCTCAAAACAATTATCAAGTATCAATTTTCTCATAGTATTTAGTGCACTCTATATGATAGTTTTTATTATACCCAACTTGGATGCCCATCATATTAGGACTAATTTTATAACCAAAGAAAATACCATGCTGTTCTAAAAGACTCTCAAAATAATATAAGTGAAGCATTAGAGATCAATAATTTCTACAAAATAAAACCACCGCCGTGCTGTAAAAAGATATAAGTGAAGCACTAGAGCAAAATTGTCTAGCTCAATAGATATAAGTGAAGCACATAGAGTATTCTAATAAATTCCGAATCATGTGTGTCTCTCCCAAAAGGTGTGGAAAGCAAGGATGATTGTGGTAAACTAAAAGGCAAAGACTCATATCATACAAGACGCTCCAAGGAAAACACATATCATGTGGTGAATAAAAATATAGCTCCAAGTAAAGTTACCGATGGACGAAGATGAAAGAGGGGATGCTTTCCGGGGCATCCCCAAGATTAGGCTTTTGGTTGTCCTTGAATTTAACTTGGGGTCCCTTGGGCATCCCCAAGCTTAGGCTCTTTCCACTCCTTATTCCATAGTCCATCAAATCTTTACCCAAAACATGAAAACTTCACAACACAACACTCAACAGAAAAATCTCATGAGCTCCGTTAGTGCAAGAAAGCAAACCACCACTTAAGGTACTGCAATGAAATCATTCTTCATGTATATTGGTGTTAAACCTACTGTATTCCAACTTCTCTATGGTTCATACCCCCCGATACTGGCCATAGATTCATCAAAATAAGCAGACAACACACGAAAAACAGAATCTGTCAAAAACAGAACAGTCTGTAGCAATCTGGAACTTTCGAATACTTCTGCAACTCTAACAATCTGGCAAAAATAGGAAGTCCAAGGCAATTTGTCTATTAATCTACTACAAAACGAATCAACTGAAAAGCACGTTTCTGTGATTTATTAAAATTATTCTCGTGCATGCAAAAGTTTCTGTTTTTCAGCAAGATCAAACTAACTATCACCCAAGATGATCTTATAGGTTTTACTTGGCACAAACAATAATTAAAACGTAAAACCACATCTAAACCGAGGCTAAATGAATTATTTAATACTAAACTAGAGCAAAAAACAAAGAACAAAAATAAAATTGGGTTGCCTCCCAACAAGCGCTATCGTTTAACGCCCCTAGCTAGGCATAAAAGTTAGAATAGATCTAAGTATTGCCATATTTGATACTGGGAAAGAAAAGAGAAAAATTCTTATCTATAGCATTTATCCTTCTATTTTGGGAGAGCACATTGCCATTAATGGTGGAATAAAGGTTAAGCACGCTACGGAAATTTGCATCTAAGCTAGCCTTCATCTCTTTGATAATTTCTTTTTGATAAAAGAATAAAAGAGAGGTGGATTCAACCTTATCACTCATGGGGTGCCCAAATATAGTTTTCATATTTTCATAGGTATCTATAGCATCCCCCTCAAGAAAACTTCTTCAAAAATAGAATCTAAAACTTGCTTGAACGAAGAGGGTAAGCCAACATAAAAGCTTTTTAGGTATATCTCAATTTGATATTGTGGCACATAGCTAGCTCGAATCCTTAATAGCCTATCCCAACCATCTTTTAAAGACTCATCAAGTAAATAACAAAAAATTCTGGAGTCATATTCATCGAAATTATTCAAACTCTCATTGATAACCCCGGTAGGTATTTCCATAGCATCATTATTTATGAGCTTAGAGAGGACAGAGGGACTATCCAAAGTAAAACCCCGGAGAGAACCCTTAGCCCTTTTCGATTTGGCCATGGCAAAGGGAAGGCAAACGGTAAAGAGGCGAAGAAAAGGCAAAGGTGAAGTGGGGGAGAGGAAAACGAGAGGCAAATGGCAAATAATGTAATATGAGGGAGAAGAGTTTGTGATGGGTACTTGGTATGTCTTGACTTGAGCGAAGACCTCCCCGGCAACGGCGGCAGAAATCCTTCTTGCTACCTCTTGAGCACTACGTTGGTTTTCCCTTGAAGAGGAAAGGGTGACGCAGCAAAGTAGCATAAGTATTTCCTTCAGTTTTGAGAACCAAGGTTTCAATCCAGTAGGAGGCTACATGCAAGTCCCTCGTACCTACACAAACAAATAAGAACCTCGCAACCAACGCGATAAAGGGGTTGTCAATCCCATCACGGCCACTTGGGAAAGTGAGATCTGATAAAGATAATAAGATAAGATAAATATTTCTGGTATCTATTATATTATTAAAACGATAGAAAACGAACGGCTAAGATAAACCATTACAAATTGCAGATATTGAACGGTTGAGATTTGTCAAATATTAGCTTAGGCAGGGCTTGGTCCCATGTATCCGAGTAGGAGTCCTAACTAAATCAACTACTCGACTTAATGAACGGTTAGAAGAAAACCTAGGCAGACACGTCTCGGCACTATAAAAAAGGAAAAGGACACAAGATGGCATATACGTATGGCGTACATACTCTTTTCTTCTCTCACTTCAGCTGGATCAATGCATGATATGTTAAGCACAATGCTTAAATGGCATGCATGCATGACGTTACAAAATTTTGTGAGCAATTACTTCACGTTCTCCTTCTTCTTCTTTTGTACTATGACAATTTCTTGCGCATTGGCTTCATATAGCTTACAGAAATAGGGAAAATTATATAGTGCATATCAATTTCGGACTGTGAATTATTGCCCTCGATATCCATGGAGCCCTGTTTTAAAAAAAATCGAAAATTTATTTTCCCAATTCCAAAAATTCGGAAAAATACACATGAACATTGAGATACATAATACATCGATAAAATACCACTTTGTGCAAGTTGTATAAAAAATCATTTTTATAGTAAATTTGTTTTTTTTAGCTTGAACCACAACATATTTCATCAGGAAAATTTAAGGAGAATAGTATACATTCCTAGGTTCATGTCTAAATTTCTTCAGATTCTTTTTGAAATTAAAAATATATATTATATCTGTATTTTTCAAAAAAAAAAGGCTCCATGGACCCGGGAGCCAAAAGCAATTTCCTATATTCTGACATGCAATATACGCTAAATACAAGTATTTTTTGTTAATTAAGTAGATTAGATGAAAATTATCAAATCTATTGTAATAAGGAAAATATAGCAAATTGACTTTTAAACGCACACCCTGTCAGATATAAGAATAAATTTTTATAAGCAAAACTATTTGATTGACATATACCACTCAACCTATACCGAAATGTGGAATGAAAATTAAAATGATAATTTTGAAGTATACAATGATGGAAGTCTGGTGTCCACGGCCATCAGTGGATAAGTATTAAATTCAGAAGAATCAAATAGTGTATGAATCTATAGGAGTACCATACGAGATTGACTCTTAATAAGAGTATCAAGCCATGCAAAAATAAAAGAGTATCACTCAGGATGGGCACTACAAGCGATGGATAAGTATTAGATCCGGAAGAGTTAAATATCGTATGAACGTATCATAATCCCATACAAGGCATTCACAACTTTGAACAATAGTGATATATAAGTGTTTAGCGTATGTTATGCACAAAAAGAAAATGATGTTGTTACTTCCACAATATGGTCCAACAAGTCATTTCAATGTGGAGAAAGATATAAGTTGATGGAAAAATTGGAAATAAAAGAACATATTGTGATGACAGTGGCTTAGTGACCAAGAGGTAGATGCTTGGTGACCTTTTATGGACAAGCAAACTATATGCGATAGACTGGATAAATGGCTTTGCAAAAATAAAAGAAGTTACATTACCACCAATAATTACACAGATGATAAAATGAGAAGTTATTTGTAAAACTGGTGAAAATATAAACGACGCAGAGAGTGAAAGAATGCGAGGGAGAACAATATATTAGTTCAAAAACTATAATTCTGTATGACGGGCCACTAAGCATAGACCTTTAGTTGTCACGCATCAAAGCTTACGATATATAACCGGATTTACTTTTCTTTTGATCAACAAATCAGTACGAGAAGCTCCTACTGCGTTTCCATTAAAAGAATAAATTATACATTATACAGGCAGACTACATCTAAAACCAGAAACGGAAAAAAGAAGAAAAATAGAGGAGTAAAATACAATCATGTAGAAGTAAATTATGGTGAATGACAGTTCGCCCATGGGCTAAATAATTTCGATATCATGCAATGTTGGTATCCTATTTTCTGTTCTTTCAAATGTATGTCTAATACCATGCCAACAACTGCAAATAATACGACAAATACATAAAAACGTAAATAGCACAGAACACAGTAAATGTAGCCGCGCAAATGCACGGGTCACCCTGCTAGTTTTTATGATATAGATTGGAAAGTAAAGATTGCAAAATTAAGTAGATCGGAAACTTATATGATGGAAAATAGACCCGGGGGCCGTAGGTTTCACTAGTGGCTTCTCTCAAGATAGCATAAGTATTACGGTGGGTGAACAAATTACTGTCGAGTAGTTGATAGAAAAGTGCATAGTTATGAGAATATCTAGGCATGATCATGTATATACGCATCACGTCCGCGAAAATTAGATCGAAACGATTCTGCATCTACCACTATTACTCCACACAATGACCGCTATCCAGCATGCATCTACAGTATTAAGTTCATAAGAACAGAGTAACGCATTAGGCAAGATGACATGATGTAGATGGATAAACTCAAACAATATGATATAAACCCCATATTTTTATCCTCGATGGCAACAATACAATATGTGCCTTGCTGCCCTGTTGTCACTGGGAAAGGACACCACAAGATTGAACCTGAAGCTAAGCACTTCTCCCATTGCATGAAAGATCAAGCTAGTAGGCCAAACCAAACTGATAATTCAAAGAGACTTGCAAAGATAACCAATCATACATAAAAGAATTCAGAGGAGATTCAAATATTTCTCATAGATAAACTTGATCATAAACCCACAATTCATCGGATCTCGACAAACACACCGCAAAAAGAGTTACATCGAATAGATCTCCAAGAAGATCGAGGAGAACTTTGTATTGAGATTCAAAGAGAGAGAAGAAGCCATCTAGCTAATAACTATGGACCCGAAGGTCTGTGGTAAACTACTCACACTTCATCAGAGAGGCTTTGGCATTGATGTAGAAGCCCTCCATGATCGATTTCCCCTTCGGAGGAGCGCCGGAAAAGGCTCCAAGATGTGATCTCACGGGTACAGAAGGTTGCAGCGGTGGAAATAGGGTTTCGTGGTGCTCCTGGATGTTTTCAGGGTATGCAAGTATATATAGGCGAAGGAAGTCGGTCAGGGGAGCCACGAGGGGCCCGCGAGGGTGGGGGGCGCGCCCACCCCCCTAGGGCATGCCTCCCTGCCTCGTGGCCTCCTCGATTGCTGCTTGACGTCCACTCTAAGTCTCCTGGATTGCGTTTGTTCCAAAAGTAACTCTCCCGAAGGTTTCATTCCGTTTGGACTCCGCTTGATATTCCTTTTCTGCGGAACACTGAAATAGGCAAAAAAAACAACAAGTTGGGCTGGGCCTCCAGTTAATAGGTTAGTCCCAAAAATGATATAAAAGTGTATAATAAAGCCCATAAACATCCAAAACAGGTAATATAATAGCATGGAACAATCACAAATTATAGATATGTTGGAGACGTATCAAGGGACCACCTAGGTAGTTGTGATGGTTGTGTTTTCAGGGAACGAACTGTTGAGCAAGTTGAATTGCTATTGAATAAGATATTGAGTAATGATAATGATTGGACACTTCCTGAACCAACTCCTAAGCCAACTCCAAAGAAAAGAGGTATTCAAATTCTCAGTCCCTAAGATATGCAAGAGGCAAAGAAATCTATGAAAGAAAAAGGTATTAAAGCTGAAGATTTTAAGAATTTTCCACCTATTGAAGAAATACATGATCTTGATAACCCGACACAGGTAGTAGAGGTAAATTCTCCCTATATATTTGATGAAGGTGATATTCCTCGTAATAAGTCTGCTAGTCAACGCTAGGATGAGTTTGATAATTTTATTGTTAAACAAGAAAATTTCAATGCTTATGTTAGTAGGAAATTGAAATGTAATGCTCACATGCTTGACTACTTGGGTGACTATATGAGTAGAACTATTAATGATCTTAATCTTATTAGTAAACATGCTTCCATGGTTAAAAATCAAGTAGAACAAGTACTTAAGGCACAGGATGATTTGTTCAATGAGTTGAATAGTAAGAACAATGATCATGCTGTTAGGGTTATGAGTAGAGGTGGTAAGATGACCCAGGTACCTTTGTATCCTGAGGGCCATCCTAAGAGAGTTGATCAAGATTCTCAGAGAATTAATACTGATGCACCTAGTCATAGTAATAAAAATAAAATGAAAATAGATAGGACTTTGCATGCTTCTAGTGAACCTGTTATAGACACACCTGAGAATCGAAATGATATTTCTATTTCTGATGGTGAGACACAATCTGGTGATGAACATGAACCCAGTGCTAATGTTAATGATGATGTTCAGGTTGATGCTCAACCTAGTAATGACAATGATGTAGAGATTGAACTTGTTCTTGATAACCCACAATCAAAGAATCAACGTTATGATAAGAGGGACTTCGTTGCTAGGAAGCATGGTAAAGAAAGAGAGCCATGGGTTCAGAAACTCATGCCCTTTCCTCCTAAACCATCCAAGAAAAGGGATGATGAGGATTTTGAGCACTTTTGTGAAATGATTAGACATATCTTTTTGCGTATGCGTCTGACCGATATGTTGAAATTGTCTCCTTATGCTAAGTATATGAAACATATTCTTACAAATAAAAGGAAGATATCAGAAGCTGAAATTTCCTCCATGCTTGATAATTATACTTTTAAGGGTGGAATACCAAAGAAAATAGGAGATCCGGGAATACCAACTATACCATGCTCCATTAAATGAAACTATGTTCAAACTGCTTTATGTGATTTGGGAGCCGGTGTTAGTGTTATGCCTTTCTCTTTGTATCGTAGACTTGATTTGAACAAGTTGACACCTATTGAAATCTCTTTGCAAATGGCTGGTAAATCAACCGATATAGCCATCGGTATTTGTGAGGATGTGCATGTTGTGGTTGCAAATGTTATTATCTTACCGGATTTTGTTATTCTTGATATACCCGAGGACGACAGTATGTTGATCATCCTTGGTAGAACCTTTTTGAATACTACAGGGGCTGTTATTGATTGCAACAAGGGCAATGTCACTTTTCATGTTAATAGTAATGAGCATACGGTACACTTTCCAAAAAGAAACAACCTCAAGTCCATAGTATCAATTCTATTGGAAAAAATTCAACTATTACTATTGGAGGTTTTGAATTCCCTCTCCCTGCTATCAAAAAAGAAATATGATAATCTTATTGTTGGGGACATGCATATCCTTGTTGAGGTAACCTAGTGTTATTCGAAAATTCTTCGGTTTTATGTTATTCGAAAGAAGTTTCTTAATAAGACTTGATCAACCTTGTTAAAAGGATTCCTTTTGAGGAGTATGATATGGATGAACTTAGAAAGCACAACCTTTTGTACCTACCTTTTACTTTCTGTTATTTAGACTTAATAAAGCAAAAATAGTATTATCTGTCTGTTTTCTGAATTAGCCGTGCAATAAAAAAATGTCCCGGAAATAAAAGTTCTCCAAATGCCCTGAAAATTTAGTATTATTTTTTATAGAATATTTTAGAATTTTTGGCACTGATAATGCACCAGGGGGCTGCACCAGTGGACCACAAGGGTGGAGGGCGAGCCCTACCCCCTGGGTGCGCCCCCTGCCTTGTGGGTCCCCCTCACTTATTCCAGCACTAATCCACTTCGTCTTCCTCCATGAAAAATCATCCTGTAGCTCAAAACCGTGTTCTTGCTCATCTTGCTGTCATTTTTTATCTCCTTGTGCAAAGCTCCATTTCCAAAACTGTTTTGGGGGATTGTTCTTCCAGGGATATATTTTATAACCAGAGAGGAGGCAAACGAGTATGAGAGAGAGGTGGTGGCCGCTCGCTTGCATGCTGCAGCCCTTCAGGCAGTAGCTGCCGCATATCAGTACAACCCTGACTACAACTTTGGATATCTGCCAGGCCAACCGTGGCCCTAGACCAATTTAGGTAAAAAAGCCTAAGCTTGGGGGAGCACGTATTTCTCACCAACATTACATTCATGTTCACACATTCATTCCAGATGTCGGTGTTCATACTTTTTCATTGTATTATCCATGCTAGTTTATTTTATTTTTTCCGCTTTGTTCTTGTGTGTTTGAAAAACTTTGAGAAAAAACAAAAAAAATCGGTTGTAGCTTCTGTTTAGTTTCCTTTCCTTGTTTATGTAGTAGTACTATTAAAGGAAAACCAAAAAGATTTCTCGTTCTTCTTTTGCTTGTTGGGAGCTTTCCCGTGTAAATAGTTTTCTTGTTCTTTTTTTACCCTATTTAGAAAAAAGCTCAAAAAAAAAATTCAATGTGTTTCTTTGAAATTCTGTTCTTTTCTTTGGGGGTCGAAAGGAGAAGACTACGATGAAAAATGATGAGTGGCTCTCATATGCATTATTGTTAATCTAACAAAGAGCCCATATTACCTTAACTTCTCCTTTAAATGAATGTTTGCGGATTCCAGCTCAGTCCAATGCACGTGCACTATTACTGTTATCCATACTGTTCTGGCGTGCAAGTGAAAGGCAATAATGACGATATATGATGAAATGATTGAAATGAGGAAAAGTTGGTATGAACTCGACCTATCTTGTTTTTGTAAATATGATTAGTTCATCATTCTTGATTCTGCTTATTATGAATGAAACATGTTTGCAATGACAATTAGAGATTATAGTTACTCATGCCATGCTTAATTAGCTAGGAGTTTGTAAAGGTTTACCTTGTGTGCCAACATGCTTTTAAAATGGTTGTGATGTAGTATGATAGGATGGTATCCTCCTTTGAGTGATTCAAGTGGCTTGACTTGGCACATGTTCACGCATGTAGTTGAAACAAAATCAACATAGCCTCCACGATATTTATGTTCATGGTGATTTATATCCTACTCATGCTTGCATTCAATGTTGGTCAATCTCAATGCATGTTTATGACTGTTGTCGCTCTCTAGTTGGTCGCTCCCCAGTCTTTTTCTAGCCTTCAATTGTACTAAGTGGAAATACTGCTTGTGCATCCACTTCCATAAACCCAAAGTTCTTCCATATGAGTCCACCATACCTACCTATATGCGGTATTTGCCTGCCGTTCCAAGTAAATTTACATGTGCCAAACTCTAAACATTCAAATTATAATCAGTTTTGTATGCTCAAATGGCTCATGTAGCGGCTGGGGGCTGTCAGTATCTTCCATGCTAGGTGGGTTATTCTCACGATGAGTGGACTCCGCTCGTCATTCACAAGAAAATGGCTGGTAATTGGGATGCCCAGTTCCATGCTCAAATCAAGTCAAAATATAACTTCAAACAAAACTCCCCCAGGATTGTTGTTAGTTGGACGGTACCCGTTGTTTCGGACCAGCCGTAGAATGTGCTTGTTGGTGGTGGGAGAGTAAAAACTTTACCATTCTGTTTGGGAACAGCCTATGATGTATCTAGTATGGAAGATATCGAGATATCTTGGTTGTTATGTTGACAATGAAAGCATACTGCTCAAAATACTATTTATCACTGTTTTAATAGCTCGAGCTCTGGCACCTCTGCAAATCCCTGCTTCCCTCTGTGAAGGAACTATCCGTTTACTTCTATTGTTGAGTCATCATCCTCTTATAAAAAGCATTGGTTAGAAAGCACCACTATCATTTGTATGATTTGTTATTCACTGATATTGAGTATGACTATGACTGGATCTCTTTTACCGTGAATTACAATGTCTAGTCAGTCCTTGACACTACTAGGGAAAACCCTAGCAGTAGCGCGTGTTTTGTGCCCACTAGTAGCGCGCGGGGCCGCGCTACTAATAAGGCGCTACGGCTATTGCTTAGCAGTAACACGTGCCAGCACGCGCTACTGCTAGAACAAATAGCTGTAGCGTTTGTTCAGTACTATGCTACTGCTAAGGTAACTACTTGCAGCGTGTTTTCTTTCCATCGCTACTAGTATTTTTTTTAGTGTATTTATGCGCCATCATACAAATATTGGTACAATACCAGTTGTTATGAGGTTTACATCATTATGTCCATAACAGTGTGTCAAATAAAGGTGGATTAGGTTCAAGTGGAGGCAATATGTGGTGCATGTCAAAAGTATACTACTAATCCAAACTTGATCTAGTTTGGACTATTAGTACTTTCGATGTGCACCACATGTTGCCTCCACTTGAATCTAATCCGCCAGCACAAGCTATTTAATCATCATCATAGTCATTATAACCAACAGTATTTATTTAATCAGCACTAACACTAGCTAATAATAATCATCATAGTCATTACCACCAACACTAGCTATTTTATCATCATAGTAATAGTGTAGCACATCATCATCCTCAAACTCATTTCTAGCTAGCTAATCACTCCTGTTGCTCTCTCTTAGGTAAAATAACATAAAACATGTATAGCTCTCCTCCTCGATCAAACTGGAGCATGCAGATGAAACTATCTCCTAATCGTGGGTAGCGCATCTGTTTGCTGCCCCCTAGTACTTCTCTGCGCTCCCCCATCACATATTTGGTCCAGTCTTGCACTATTAAGCATCCGTCGCTAATCTTGAATGCACTAAAGTAATCTGTAGGATATCTTGGCCGTAAGCTGATAATACTCATGGTACCTTTAGTCTCGATCCCATAAGGCACAACATTCATCGGGAGTCCCTGTTGAAGAACATCGTACGGTAACATACTTAGCAATGAAGTTTAGCTTCAAAAATAATGTATGGAAAAGATGCACCGATGACAAATAGTAAAAATCTTACCATCCTTCCTAAATAGATGTGACCGGAGTTCATTACGAACACTATTGGTCGCACATTTTCAGTACTAACATTTCTAAATGCAGGAAGAAAATTTGTCTTGACAGTATCAAGATCCTCAAGCCATGAAACATAATGACTGAGCTCCTCGCAGTTGAGTTCAGCCCCAGGACAGTATACGGTCCTGTCTACCAAGCGCTGGACATGTTTGCTTGCACCGAAATAAGCTGACAATACAAATTAGTTGTCAACTATTTTTGAATAAACAATATCAAAGACATAAATATGGTTGAGAAACTTACATAATGGTATAACTGGAGGCATTTGCACATCGACCCAGATGTCGGTATTACCTTCAATATCATCTTCCGGACGAATATCAAAGGTGATAACCATATCAGGCTCAAATGCATAAGTCTTGCATAGTTCTCGCCATGTTTTGCATCCAAAATAGGTGTAGTCGTCTGAATTGTATAACTTTGCATGGAAAATATAACCATGCTCGGTCTTCAAGTAACCTTTCTTTTCCTCCATACTATGAATGAAACCTATGTTATCCAATACAAAAACTCTTGCATGGCAGGGGATACGCTAGTAGAATAGTAAAAAAATATAAGTTGAAGCAAATGAAGCAGATGTCATGCTTAATTACGAAAAAAGACTTGTCGTTGTGACTTACTGTATCCACTTCGAAGTTCTCGTCCAGCTTGCTGCTGAAGCGCCTATCATCATCTAGGAAGATTCCGTCGCACAGGCCGCGCTCGTCTTCGCAGTATTTGCAAATACCGAAATCCTTCTCGTCGTCAGACATTTCCTATGTTCATAGTTAAAACATTAATTGAAAATCAATTGAAGACAACTACCAAGATACTCAACACACAAATCCGGGGCACTCGATATTTCCTACATATTCTGGCACAAGTCATGCCAAAATTCACGGAAAAATCCGGCATGACCTTTGCTAAAATAGGACATATCGAGCGCCTGAAATTTGCCGGAACGGAAATGAATCAACACACCGGCAAAACATAGGCCACTCGAAGGTGTAACCTGCAAACATGACCGTCCACTTGGATATTGAGCAACACAAGATATACATTTCAAAATATCTTATAGGACTCAAATTAGCATGCATTCAATAAGCAAAAGTAAATCATCTCATGCGTCAGTACATCGTCGAATATTATCACTAATACATCACGAATAGTGTCATACATATAACATCACTAATACAACTAAAACTCTAGCACACGACAGGTATCGGAGCAGGCGGTGGACACCCACAGAGAAGGCACCATCACAGGATCATAGCTCCAGTGAGATCCCCGGAGAACCTGCCAGGTATTGGAGAACGGCATGTTCTCCAACGCAAACAAGTAGCGACGGACATGCGCGTCCTCCTAACTGACACGGTGACGCACCATCTCCGCGGAGTCCTCGAGCCTCTCGATCGTCACTAGCCCACGCGACCGCCACCAAAGAAGGTTCGGGTCAACGACAGGCTGGCTCCTCACCAACCTGCGCCCCCGGTAGGTAGCGCCTCCCAGTACCACCCCGGCGGAGCCCAGTCCCGGACATGGCCGATCTAGTCAAGCAGGTGTCGTCCTCTGCCGACTCGACAACGAGGATGCGGGATAGGCATCGTCCATGTCGAGGCGGGAAAAATTGCTTTAACTAAAAAATCACCTAATTAGTACCTAGTTCTTACTAACTAGTTCTTACTAACTAAATAGAAGAAGGTCAAATTTTACTCGTTTTATTATGCATTACAATAGTGTTTATTCATCATCTAAGAAAACATCACCTAAGAAAAAATCCCAGCCGCATCTGTATCCAATTCATTTCCACCCATAGATGAACCCTAACTATTTGATGCAACTAAAATTTGAAGAACCCTATCTAGGCAGAGGTAGGGGAGGGGGAGGAGCAGGCGTGCTCACCTCGATCGGGTGCCTGCGGCGAGAGAGGGGCAGGCGGCGTCGAGGTCGGGCTTGGGGCTCGGGCGCACGACGGAGGGCGGCGTCGAGCTCGGGGCCGGGGGCGGCGTTGAGGTCGGGGGCGGGGGCGGCGTTGAATCTGGGGTCGGGGCGGCGTAGAGGGTGTGCGGAGAGCGCGCGGCGACCGACGGGCGACGGAGGCGGCGAGAGAGGAGGAGTTCAATTTGGGGGAAGTGGCCGTGGGGAAGGATGAACGCGGTAGTTAAGTCAGAAGTAGCAGTAGCGCGTTCCTGAAAGCGCGCTACTGCTACATTAGCTACAGCGCGTTCTGGGATACGCGCTACTGCTACTACTTTCTCCTTTTTCCCTTTTTCATTTATTTTTCTTCACATTTTATTTTTTTTCCTTTCACCTTCTTCTATTTCTTTCATTTTCAATTACCTTTCTATTTGCTTTTCATTTAATTTTATATCCTTTAGTAGTAGCGAGTTTAGGGCAAAACGCGCTGCTACAAAGAAAGTAGCAGTAGCGCGGTTCCATATAGATCGCTACTACTATGTGTACCATATCGGCTAAGCCGTGAGAATTTTAGTAGTAACGTGTATGCAGCGAGACGCGCTACTGCTATGACGTTATCTGCAGCGCGGTTTCGGCAGGCGCGCTGCTGCTACTTAGCACCAGCGTGCTTCTTTGACCCACGCTACTGCTAAAGTTTTGTGTATAAGGTTTTCCCTAGTAGTGTGATCTTCAGGGGTGCTCTGCATTTGTATTTTGTGTTCTCAGAAAGGGCTAGCGAGATACCATCTTATTATATCATATCATGATTGTATTGAAAAAGTGTTGTCATCCGAGATTTATTATTATTCCTCGCTAAGTGATTATGCCATTGATATGAGTAAATGTGAGACCTAAATGTTATTGTGAGTATGGTTAGTTCATGATCTTTGTTGAAAACCTAAATGCTAGCTATACATATTTGCGGCAACAAGATCAAAAAGAGTTTGTAAAAGTTTTTCTTTATTACTTTCAGTTTATCAACTGAATTGCTTGAAGACAAGCAATGGGTTAAGCTTGGGGGATTTGATACGTCTCCATCGTATCTACTTTTCGAAACTCCTTTGCCCTTGTTTTGGACCCTAATTTGCATGATTTGAATGGAACTAACCTGGACTAACGCTGTTTTCAGCAGAATTGCCATGGTGTTATTTTTGTGCATAAATAAAAGTTCTCGGAATGACCTGAAACTTCACGGAGAATGTTTTTGGAATAAATAAAAAATATTGGCGAAAGAATCAATAGAGGGGGACCCACCGGCTGTCCACAAGGGTGGAGGGCGCGCCCACCCCCCCTAGGGCACCCTCCCTACCTTGTGGGTCCCTTGGACCTCCACCGACCTCAACTCCAACTCCATATATTCACGTTTGGGGAGCAAAAAAATTAGAGAGGAGGATTCATCACGTTTTACGATACGGAGCCGCCCGCCGCCTCCTGTTGTTCATCAGGAGGGCAGATTTGGTGTCCGTTCGGGGCTCCGGAGAGGGGAAATCGAAGCCGTTCTCATCATCAACCATCCTCCATCACCAATTTCATGATGCTCACCGCCGTGCGTGAGTAATTCCATCATAGGCTTGTTGGATGGTGATGGGTTGGATGAGATTTATCATGTAATCGAGTTAGTTTTGTTAGGGTTTGATCCCTAGTATCCACTATGTTCTGAGATTGATGTTGCTATGACTTTGCTATGCTTAATGCTTGTCACTAGGGACCAAGTGCCATGAATTCAGATCTGAACCCTTTATGTTTCCATGAATATATTGGTGTTCTTGATCCGATCTTGCAAGTTGTAGTCACCTACTGCGTGTTATGATCCGGCAACCCCGGAGCGACAATAGTTGGGACAATAGTTCATGTATTCACTAAGTGCTAATGCTTTATTCCAGTTCTCTATTAAAATAAGGCCTTAATATCCTTTAATTTCAATTAGGACCCCGCTGCCACGGGTAGATAGGACAAAAGATGTCATGCAAGTTCTTTTCCATAAGCACGTATGGCTATTTTTGGAATACATGCCTACATTATATTAAAGAAACTGAGCTAGTTCCGTGTCACCCTAGGTTATAACTGTTGCATGATGAATGCCATCCGACACAATTATCCATCATTGATCCATTGCCGACGAGCTTTTCAGATATTAACCTTTGCTAAGTTACTTTGTCATTGCCACTGTCACGATTGCTACAAAACTGCTATTGTTACTTTTGCCACAGTTACCGTTACTTCCATACTACTTTTCTACTAAATAGTTTGCTATAGATATTAAGTCTTTCAGGTGTGGTTGAATTGACAACTCATTTTCTAATACTTGAGAATATTCTTTGGCTCCCCTTGTGTCAAATCAATAAATTTGGGTTGAATACTATACCCTCGAAAACTATTGTGATCCCCTATACTTGTGGTTTATCACCCCACGATGTCTTAATTACCTATGTTACCCAGCGATTGTATAATCTAATTAATAACAATAGTTACTAGCAATAATGACCATAAACAGTCGACCATGCACATGGCCATGAATAGCATTAATACCACACTACTGGAATCAGCTTCTTTGCCGTCCGCCATGGCGGACAGCAAAGGCATTGATCACGGACGGCAAAAGCCTTTGCCGTCAGCCAGCGGGCGACAAACCGTCCGGCTGAACATGTGCCAGCAAAGGCCTTCTTTGTCGTCCGCTTCGTAGAAACGGACGGCAAAGGATTGTGTCGTCATCCATCCGAGGCCAGCAGACGGCAACGACGACGGACGGCAGTGGTGTGAGGTGAGAGCCGTTAGGGCTTAACGACGTTCTTTGCCATCCGCCAGCCGATGGCAAAGAGGCAAAGCTCTTTGCCGTCAGCTAACGGACGACAAAGAGCTTAGCTAGGACAGCACTAGGATGCTGCCACATGGCTAGCTATGCCGTCGGCCAGCAGACGGCATAGATGGCCCTGTTTGCCAGGCCTATTTGGTCACTTTGCCGTCCGCTTGCAGACGGCAAAATGACCAAATAGGCAGCCAGTGTTGCCAGTTTGCACAGATGACTGCCACGTGTCCTCTTTGCCGTCTGCTAGCCGACGACAAAGAGCTTTGTCGTCCGCTAACAGACGGCAAAGATCCTGTATAGCCCTTTTTTCTATTTTTTCTTAAATTCATTCAATTACACAGAATTTCACACACATATGAAAATACTTTCGACGAGCATACCAACACATATACATACCAAATCATATCCCTGCCATATGGATATGATCATCCAACACATATACATAGAAAATCAAAAGTCCATATGCAACATATATAGCTAGCCAACATATCCAACAACAAGCATACAATGGTTTCATCCATACATGCATATATAGGTAGCAAGTTTCACATTGTTCATCCTACAAAATCAAAACAAAAAGGAAGCATAAAGAGAAGAGTACACTCCATCGACGCAAGCTTCCTCATCTAAAGCAAATCTGCAAATAGGGAAAGAAGAAAGTTAGAAGAAGAAGAAGAAGAAGAAGATTTTTTCTTCTCTTTCTTTTTCTCCTCTCCTCTTCTTTATCTTCTTCTTCTTCTAACTAAGGTAAGTAAAAATGTCATTTTATTGCTAAGCTAGGTAAAAATGCTAAGTGTAGGGCATTTTAGAGCTAAGCTAGGTAACTAGGTCATTTTGGAGCTTAGTAAAGTTATTATGTCATTTTCGAGGAAAATAAGCTAAGTCTATATCATTTTGGAGGTAACAAAGATTATCATGCCATTTTTGACCTAAGAATGCTAAGTATGTCATAAATGAACTGAATAAGCTAAGTCTAGCTCATTTTTTTATCTAACTCAGGTAATTATGCCATTTAGGAGGAAAATAAGCTAAGTATCCATTTGTAAAGCAAAACATTAGAGAAAACTTACCCTCATCACAACAAATATGATGAAGATCGCAACTAAGGTAACAATTGATCCAACGGCATAATGATACCAAGCCTCATTATCAATGGCATATTTTCTATTCTTCTTAAGCTTCAGGCGCATTGCATCCATCTTCAAGCGCATTGAATTCATCTTCATCTTGTGATCATCGATGACATCGGCAACATACAACTCCAATGTCATCTTCTCTTCTTCAATCTTTTAATTTTTTCTTTCAAATACTTATTTTCTTTTTCAACTAAATTTAACTTCTCGACAAGAGGGTCGGTTTCAAATTCCGGTTCACATACCTCCTAGATTAAAATATCTCTGTGTCAACTTGATGGCCATAATTGTCATAAATGTGAAATGCAACAAATAGTTATGAAAAAGAATTTACCACATCCGAATCATAAAGCGGGCGAGGTCCGACGGGGCCGGAAATCAAGACCATGGCACTATGTATAAGAAACAATCATACAAAGTAAGAAAATTATACATACCAACTATATAAATCATACAAAGTACAACATAAAAATTTGAATACCTAAGAATCACTATTGGTAATGACATGCTCATCATCATCATTAATAAATGCATCATCATCATCACTATCGGTAATGACGTGCTCATCATCATCATTAACAAAAGCATCATCATTTGGAAGGCCACCTTTACGTAATCGTTCAAGCATTGACAGGTCATCTACAGCAGTAACTTCTTCTTTCGGCTCTTCTTGTTCCGGCTCAGGGTCGGATTCACTATCGTTGTCTACTTCAATGTTCTGGGGTGGAGTAGAGCGTTTCTTGAAATGTTTTTTAGCAAGACGTGTTTCTTGGAAGAATTCACCTTCGTCATATGTGTCTTGGTTAACATGACGTTCATAATCCTCTTCATAGGGGGGAGGTGGTCTAACACGTGGCGGCACTTCATAAACGACATCCCAACCACTGAGATTTGGATCACTTTGACAGGCCCACAGTAGATAGAAAACTTGGGTTGCCTGTTGAGCCGTAATCTAGACATCGGGAACATCCAAATGGGTGCTTTGTTTGATTTCGACTAGCCCTATATGTTCATGATTCCTAGTCTCCCGGGGCTGGAACCAATAACATCTGAAGAGTACGACGTTTGGTGGGTTATCACCATAGAATTGAAGTTCATAAATTCCTTCAACTCTTCCATAATACTCGACACCTCCTTCGCCGATAGCAGAGACACAACAATTTGTAGACTTTCGATCGGCCATAGATAGCTCTTTGCCATAGGTACGAAGGCGATACCCGTTGATGTCGTAATTGTCAAATGAACGGACCTTATAGTCAAAACCATTAGCTACTTGTCTCAATTCGGCATCCATAATCTCTGAATTAGCCTACAAGTTTAATAAGAAAGGATTGTTGCATTAGTCACAAATTACCGCTCCAAAGGAACCCCCTAATTAACCCCCTAATTAACCCTAAATAGCAAGTATCATCGGTGCGAGATACATGTGGCGCTCGGCGTTGAACACTAGATCCACATCCCATAAGTGAATCCGGCGCCCGGCGCTTTGGGACACCGGACGTCGGCGTCACTTATGGGACGTGGATGTAGTGTTCGACACCGACGGCCACATGTATCTCACACCGACGATACTTTCTATTTAGGGTCTTCTTATTCTTCTTCTTCTTCTTCTTCTTCTTCTTTCTTCTTCTTCCTCCCTCCTCCTCCTACTTCTACTCCTCTTCTTCTAAACTCAAACTAAAACTAATCTAAAATAAACTAAACTAAAATAAACTAAAACTAAAACTAAAACTAAACTGAAAATAAAACTAAAACTAAAACTAAAACTAAAACTAAAATAGAAACTAAACTAAAAGAAACTAAAAAAACTAAACTAAAAAAAGGGGGAGAACAAACCTGCAGGGGATCGCCGGTGGAGGGCGAGGTCAGCCGATGGGGCGGGGCAGCGCGGGGGCCGCGGGGAGGAGGGCGGTAGCGGGGCGGGGTGGCGCAGGGCCGCGGGGAGGGGTCCGGCACCGTGGCGGCCCGGCGCTGGCGTCTCCAGCCGGCGGCGGTGATACGTCTCCGTCGTATCTATAATTTTTGATTGTTCCATGCCAATATTCTACAACTTTTATATACTTTTGGCAACTTTTTATACTATTTTTTGGGACTAACATATTGATCCAGTGCCCAGTGCCAGTTCTTGTTTGTTGCATGTTTTATGTTTCGCAGAAACCTAATATCAAACGGAGTCCAAACGGGATAAAAACGGACATGGAATTATTTTGGAATATTTGTGATTTTTGGGAGGAAGAATCAACGCGAAATTGTGCCCGAGGTGGCCACGAGAGTGGGCCACGCCACCACTCCAGGTGGGCGCGCCCCCCTATCTCGTGGGCCACCCATAAGGTGGTTGATGCCCTTCTTTGGCCGCAAGAAAGCTAATTTTTGGAAAACGATCTGGGCGAAGGTTTCAATCCAATCGGAGTTACGGATCTCCAGATATATAAAGGAAACGGTGCAAGGGCAGAATTCCAGAACGCAGAAACAGAGAGATAGATCCAATCTCGGAGGGGCTCTCGCCCCTCCCAAGCCATGGGAGCCAAGGCCCAGAGGAAAACCCTTCTCCCATCTAGGGAGAAGGTCAAGGAAGAAGAAGAAGAATGGGGGCTCTCTCCCCTTGCTTCCGGTGGCGCCGGAACACCGCCGGGGGCCATCATCATCACTGCGATCTTCACCAACACCTCCATCATCTTCACCAACGTCTCCATCACCTTCCCCCATCTATATCCAGCGGTCCACTCTCCCGCAACCCGTTGTACCCTCTACTTGAACATGGTGCTTTATGCTTCATATTATTTTCCAATGATGTGTTGCCATCCTATGATGTCTGAGTAGATTGTCGTTGCCCTATCGATGATTGATGAATTGCTATGATTGGTTTGAGTTGCATGTTTTATTATTGGTGTTGTCCTATTGTGCCCTCCGTGTCGCGCAAGCGTGAGGGATTCCCGCTGTAGGGTTTGCAATATGTTTATGATTTGCTTATGGTGGGTGGCGTGAGTGACAGAAGCACAGACCTGAGTAAGTAGGTTGTTTGCGTATGGGATAAAGGGGACTTGATACTTTAATGCTATGGTTGGGTTTTACCTTAATGAATCTTTAGTATTTGCGGATGCTTGCTAGAGTTCCAATCATAAGTGCATATGATCCAAGTAGAGAAAGTATGTTAGCTTATCCCTCTCCCTCAAATAGAATTGCAATAGTGATTACCGGTCTAGTAACGTAGTCAATTGCTTAGGGACAATTTCGCAACTCCTACCACCAATTTTCCACACTCGCTATATTTACTTTATTTCATCTTTATCTAAACAACCCCTAGTTTATGTTTATGTGCTCTTTATTATCTTGCAAACCTATCCTATCACACCTACGAAGTACTTCTAGTTTCATACTTGTTCTAGGTAAAGCGAACGTCAAGCGTGCGTAGAGTTGTATCGGTGGTCTATAGAACTTGAGGGAGTATTTATTCTACCTTTAGCTCCTCGTTGGGTTCGACACTCTTACTTATCGAAAACTGTTGTGATCCCCTACACTTGTGGGTTATCAAGACCTTTTTCTGGCGCCGTTGCCGGGGAATCATAGCGTGGGGTGAATATTCTCGTGTGTGCTTGTTTGCTTTATCACTAAGTAATTTTTATTTGCTGTTATTAGTTGTTTTCTATCTTTAGCTATGGGTGGGAAATGTAAAATACCAAAAAAATTGTTGTACCTACTGAACCAGTGGTTGAAGAACCACTCAAAATCTATCACACTCCTGAAGCTTTTTACTTGGATCATCTTCGATCCCTTTGTGCTCGTGCTGAAATCCCCACTAGTTTAGTTGAGGGAAAATCTTTAGATGAGCATGCTTGTTTTGTGCAACACCGTATATCTGAAAAAGGGAAACTATTATGGGATCAAATTCAACGTTTGCAATGCTATGCTTGGAATTTATGTGAAATATATGAGTTTACTTGTTGTTCTGAAGACCCTAAGAAACACCTACCCTATCAATTCTTGTTTAGTGATAATGGAATCGTATCTTCGTATGCTAAGGGTGTTTACAATTACTATGATGTTCAACAAATTTAAGAGTTTGTTGCTTTTAAAGGTGCTTATGAGATTGCCTCTTTGATTGAAAAGTATGATGCTACTATTTACAAATCTGAAAATTTTGCCATATTTCAATATTGTTATGATAACTATGCTTCTAATGCCTATGTTAAACCATATATTGAGGACTTCTCTGCTGTCCAAGAAGAGAATAATATTTTGCCGGAAGCTATGGAAGAAGAAATTGATGAAATAGTGAGCTCATTGGATGAAAAAGATGATGAGGAGAGCGAAGAACAAAAGGAGGAAGAGCGGAATAGCTACCCGTGCCCACCTTCTAATGAGATTAACCCTCCAACTCATACATTATTTAATTCCCCTTCGTGCTTACCGAAGGATGATTGCTATGATCCCTTGAATTTGTTTGAAATATCCCTTTTTGATGATGCTTGCTATGCTTGTGGCCAAGATGCCAATATGAATTATGCTTATGGAGATGAACTTGCTATAGTTCCTTATGTTAAACATGAAATTGTTGCTATTGCACCCATGCATGATAGTCCTATTATCTTTTTGAATTCTCTAAACTACACTATATCGGAGAAGTTTGTGCTTATTAAGGATTATATTGATGGGTTGCCTTTTACCATTGCACATGATGATTTTGATGAATATAATATGCATGTGCTTGCTGCTCCTACTCGCAATTATTATGAGAGGGGAACTACATCTCCGCCTCTTTATGTTTCCAATACAATGAAATTGCAAGAAACTGCTTATACTATGCATTGGCCTTTACTATGTGTGCATGAATTGTTTTTTTATGACATGCCGATGCATAGGAAGAGAGTTACTTTGTGCTCACTACTAAATTACAAATCATTGTTAATTAAAATTGGCTTTGATATACCTTGGGATCCGGGTGGATTCATTACTTGAGCACTAAATGCCTAGCTTAATGGCTTTAAAGAAAGCGCTGCCAGGGAGACAACCCGGAAGTTTTAGAGAGTCATTTATTTCTGTTGAGTGCTTTTATATAGTTTAAAAATAAAAAATAAAGAGGGGAACCTAAAAACTTTTAAAAAAGGAAAGTGAAAGTGAGAAAGACAAGCATTGTTGAAGTGGGAGAGCTCCTTGAACTTTGTTCATGATCACGGAAACTTTGTGAATCTTGATTACAGAAAATTTTCATCAAAAATAATTATCCCCTTGTACAATTCCATCATATTATAAAAATAATGTGCCAAGGTTTGCCTTTAGGATGTTTACAATGCTTGTTGGTTTGTACGGTGCAGGACAGAAACTTTGGCTGTAGTGCGCGATTTTACATTTTTAACTGGAACGTCAAATGGTTCTGATTCCTTTTTCACTGTCTTTCTGTACAACTTGTTAATTTTTCCTAATTTTGGTAGAATTTTTGGGGTACCAGAAGTATGGTGAATGTTCAGATTGCTACAGACTGTTCTGTTTTTGACAGATTCTGTTTTTGATGCATAGTTTGCTTGTTTTGATGAATCTATCAATTTATACTAGTGGATTAAGCCATGGAAAAGCTATATTACAGTAGACACAATGCAAAAACAAAATATGAATTAGTTTGCAACAGTACTTAGAGTGGTGATTTGCTTTATTATACTAACGGATCTTACCGAGTTTTCTGTTGAAGTTTTGTGTTGATGAAGTGTCTAAACGAGGAGGTCTCGATATGAGGAAAAGGAAAAGAGGCAAGAGCTCAAGCTTGGGGATGCCCGAGGCACCCCAAGTAAATATTCAAGGAGAATCAAGCGTCTAAGCTTGGGGATGCCCCGGAAGGCATCCCCTCTTTCTTCAACAAGTATCGGTATGTTTTCGTATTCGTTTCGTTCATGCGATATGTGCAAGTCTTGGAGCGTCTTTTGCATTTAGTTTATATTTTTCTTTTATGCACCATGCTGGTATGAGATAGTCCTTGGTTGATTTATAGAATGCTCTTTGCACTTCACTTATATCTTTTGAGTATGGCTTTATAGAATGCTTCATGTGCATCACTTATATCATTTGAAGTTTGGATTGCCTCTTTCTCTTCACATAGAAAACCGCCATTTGTAGAATGCTCTTTTGCTTCACTTATATTTGCTAGAGTGTGGGCATATCTTTTGTAGAAAGAATTAAACTCTCTTGTTGCACTTACATAAATTTAAAGAGATGACAGGAATTGGTCATTCACATGGTTAGTCATAAAATCCTACATAAAACTTGTAGATCGCTGAATATGATATGTTTGATTCCTTGCAATAGTTTTGCGATATAAAGATGGTGATATTAGAGTCATGCTAGTGGGTGGTTGTGGATTGTAGAGACACTTGTGTTGAGGTTTGCAAGTCCCGTAGCATGCACGTATGGTAACCGTTGTGTGACAAATTTGAAGCATGGGGTGTTTCTTTGATTGTCTTCCTTATGAGTGGCGGTCGGGGACGAGCGATGGTATTTTCCTACCAATCTATCCCCCTAGGGGCATGCGTAGTAGTACTTTGCTTCGAGGGCTAATAAACTTTTGCAATAAGTATATGAGTTCTTTATGACTAATGTGAGTCCATGGATTATACGCACTTTTACCTTTCCATCATTGCTAGCCTCTTCGGTACCGTGCATTGCCTTTTCTCACCTCGGGAGTTAGTGCAAACTTCGCCGGTGCATCCAAACCCCGTGATATGATATGCTCTATCACACATAAACCTCCTTATATCTTCCTCAAAACAGCCACCATACCTACCTATCATGACATTTCCATAGCTATTCCGAGATATATTGCCATGCAACTTCCATCATCATCATATTCATGACTTGAGCATTCATTGTCATATTGCTTTGCATGATCGTAAGATAGCTAGCATGATGTTTTTATGGCTTGTCCGTTTTTTGATGTCATTGCTACGCTAGATCATTGCACATCCCGGTACACCGCCGGAAGCATTCACATAGAGTCATATCTTTGGTCTAGTATCGAGTTGTAATATTGGGTTGTAAGTAAATAAAAGTGTGATGATCATCATTATAGAGCATTGCCCCAGGAAAAAAAAGAAAAAAAAGAAAAAAAGGAAAGGCCAAATAAGCCTAAATAAAAAAAAGGGGGGGCAAAGAAGCCCACCGAAAAAAAGAAAAAAAAGAAAGAAAAGAAAAGAAAAAGGGGCAATGTTACTATCCTTTTTTCGCACTTGTGCTTCAGAGTAGCGCCATGTTCTTCATATAGAGAGTCTCCTATGTTATCACTTTCATATACTAGTGAGAATTTTCATTATAGAACTTGGCTTGTATATTCCAACGATGGGCTTCCTCAAATGCCCTAGGTCTTCATGAGCAAGCAAGTTGGATGCACACCCACTTAGTTTATTTTGTTGAGCTTTCGTACACTTATAGCTCTTAGTGCATCCATTGCATGGCAATCCCTACTCCTCGCATTGACATCAATTGATGGGCATCTCCATAGCCTGTTGATTAGCCGCGTAGATGTGAGACTTTTTCCTTTTTTGTCTTCTCCACATAAACCTCCACCATCATATGCTATTCCACCTAGTGCTATATCCATGGCTTACGCTCATGTATTGCGTGAGGGTTGAAAAAGCTGAAGCGCGTTAAAAAGTATGAACCAATTGCTCGGCTTGTCATCGGGGTTGTGCATGATGGGGGCATTTTGTGTGACGAAAATGAAGTATTGCCAAACTATATGTTTTTGTAGGGATAAGCTTGCTTTTGCCTTGTTGTTTTGAAAAGACATGATTGCTTTATTGGTACGCTCGAAGTATTATTGTTTTTACGTCAAATGATAGACTATTGCTTTGAACCACTCGTGTCTTAATATTCATGCCATGATTAGATATATGATCAAGATTATGCGAGGTAGCATTCCACATCAAAAATTATATTTTTATCATTTACCTACTCGAGGACGAGCAGGAATTAAGCTTGGGGATGCTGATACGTCTCCGTCATATCTATAATTTTTTATTGTTCCATGCCAATATTCTACAACTTTTATATACTTTTGGCAACTTTTTATACTATTTTTTGGGACTAACATATTGATCTAGTGCCCAGTGCCAGTTCCTGTTTGTTGCATGTTTTATGTTTCGCAGAAACCCAATATCAAACGGATTCCAAACGGGATAAAAACGGATGAAGAATTATTTAGTAATATTTATGATTTTTGGGAGGAAGAATCAACGCGAAATTGTGCCCGAGGTGGCCACGAGAGTGGCCCATGCCACCACTCCAAGTGGGCGCGCGCCCCTATCTTGTGGGCCACTCGTAAGGCGGTTGATGCCCTTCTTTGGCCGCAAGAAAGCTAATTTTTGGAAAACGATCTGGGCGAAGGTTTCAATCCAATCGGAGTTACGGATCTCCATATATAAAGGAAACGGTGCCAGGGCAGAATTCCAGAACGCAGAAACAGAGAGATAGATCCAATCTCGGAGGGGCTCTCGCCCCTCCCAAGCCATGGGAGACAAGGACCAGAGGGGAAACCCTTCTCCCATCTAGGGAGAAGGTCAAGGAAGAGGAAGAAGAATGGGGGCTCTCTCCCCCTTGCTTCCGGTGGCGCCGGAACGCCGCCGGGGGCCATCATCATCACTGTGATCTTCACCAACACCTCCATCATCTTCACCAACGTCTCCATCACCTTCCCCCATCTATATCCAGCGGTCCACTCTCCCGTAACCCGCTGTACCCTCTACTTGAACATGGTGCTTTATGCTTCATATTATTTTCCAATGATGTGTTGCCATCCTATGATGTCTGAGTAGATTTTCGTTGTCCTATCGTTGATTGATGAATTGCTATGATTGGTTTGAGTTGCATGTTTTATTATTGGTGTTGTCCTATTGTGCCCTCCGTGTCGCGCAAGCGTGAGGGATTCCCGTTGTAGGGTTTGCAATATGTTTATGATTTGCTAATGGTGGGTGGCGTGAGTGACAGAAGCACAGACCTGAGTAAGTAGGTTGTTTGCGTATGGGATAAAGGGGACTTGATACTTTAATGCTATGGTTGGGTTTTACCTTAATGAATCTTTAGTATTTGCGGATGCTTGCTAGAGTTCCAATCATAAGTGCATATGATCCAAGTAGAGAAAGTATGTTAGCTTATGCCTCTCCCTCAAATAGAATTGCAATAGTGATTACCGGTCTAGTAACGTAGTCAATTGCTTAGGGACAATTTCGCAACTCCTACCACCACTTTTCCACACTCGCTATATTTACTTTATTTCATCTTTATCTAAACAACCCCTAGTTTATGTTTATGTGCTCTTTATTATCTTGCAAACCTATCCTATCACACCTACGAAGTACTTCTAGTTTCATACTTGTTCTAGGTAAAGCGAACGTCAAGCGTGCGTAGAGTTGTATCGGTGGTCGATAGAACTTGAGGGAATATTTATTCTACCTTTAGCTCCTCGTTGGGTTCGACACTCTTACTTATCGAAAACTGTTGCGATCCCCTACACTTGTGGGTTATCAGGCGGCGGCGGCGGCGGGGAAGGAGAGAGGCGGGCGCGCGGGAGGGGAGACAGAGAAAGAGAGATAGGGGAGACGGCACGGCCCATTAAGTGGGCCTTCTTTGCCGTCTGCTAGCAGACGGCAAAGAGGGCGGCCATTTAGGGCTGGCCTACGTCTCCTCTTTGTCATCCGCTGGCGGACGGCAAAGAACCTGACCTAGCCACGCCATGCCTTGTTGGGCCCACCTGGCCCTTTGCCGTCTGCCTTCCAGCTCTGTGCCGTCAGCTAGCAGACGGCAAAGAATCAGCTGACGGCAAATAGCCTTTTTGTCATCAGCCCTTTCTTTGCCGTCCGCTTTGCGGAAGCGGACGGCAAAGAGCCTCTTTGCCGTCAGCTGGCTGACGGCAAAGAACTGGCAGATGGCAAATAACTGGATTCCAGTAGTGCCAGTCTGTTATGGCACTCCTCCTAGCGCACCCTATATAAGCCAGGAGCAGGACACTAGGCTGAGGATTGAACTCTCTCACACATTGCACCTTACACCAAGAGCTAAGAGAACCACAGAAATAGGGTATCACCTCCACAGGAGAGGGCCTGAACCTTTATATATCCTTGTGTGTACTCCCATCTATACTAATCGATAGGTATAGTTGCCTTTACATACATATACCCCTATAATATTGTTAGGATTATATCCATGACAGTTGTCGCCCACCTTGGGGCAAGCGTCCATCGGCGTCATGGTGCAGATGGTTTCTTCTTCGGTTGCTGCTAGCAGCATCCACTTCGGCGAGATCAAGTTCACCATTGATGGTTCAGCCTAGCATCGTAATGCCCTGCTGAATAGCACTGACCCGCCGGCACATGGGAGAATTCATTATTGGACCAATGACTCGGGAGTTCTAAGCATTAATAATCTATGAACACATGTAATCCTCAAATCATAGTCATCCCTTGATACCCTAATTATTGTCACTTTAAGTTCTAGGGTTCAGGACCATGACATGTGCATATAACTTGTCGATAAGATTCAAAAAATATATGTCAATGAAAACATAAAGAGTTCAGATCTGAAATCATGACACTCGGATCCTAAGGTCAAGCATTAGGCATAATAAAGTCATAACAACATCAATCTTGGTATATACAGGGTTCTAGGAACCAAATCCTATCAAATTCGGCATCTATTACATAACAGATCTCATCCAATTCCCATCCACTCGGTGGTCCTGCAAAAAGATAACATCCACCCAAGTCAGATCAAATAATTGAGATTCATATCACTGACACGTACACTCCACTTTTCGGTTGGTGGAAGTAAGCATATATTACTCCTGTGGATTGCCATTATCATAAACTTTAATGTCAGGATAGCCTTCATCATTTAGATTTCACCAACTTCAGATCTGCTAACAGTGGTGCCAAAACCACCGTCACTCCACTCTATGCCCACGAATGCACGTGAGGGGCCAGGATCTCTACCCAATAAGGCAATAATGTAGTGTCAAGTGATATCATGTCCGTGATTCCACAGCACACGTAGCAGCTCTGCCCACCAATAATTGTATGTGAGCCTACCAACCATGTCTATTATGGACCTTGTCATTGGATCTTGGGGTTTATTTTTGGCAGAGGAATCAGCACGGTCCACGCATTGATTTCAGTGCTCGTGAGCTGTTGCGTGAAAACCCACATTGCCGGATCAGAGAAGCTGATTTACTACTGCGCAGTGTAGTCATGCTCGCTACTCCCAGTCAATAATTACCATCTTCTATAGTACCAAAATACGTATAATATCCTTTCATAAAAATATGTATAATATGAAAATATATTTTATAATGATTTTAATAATACTTATTTTATACTTGGAAGCTGATATTTTTTTTCTCATATGCTTGGCAAAATTGTGTTTTCGGGATGGCAATGTATGTGCATTTTTTTTTAGTTACAGCTGTACTTTAAGCTTGCACCGTCAGCAGAATAGAGTTATAGAGATGAAAGCAACACTTAGGCTGGCCAAAAAGCTAAAGTAGTCACAACATGCAAAACCGAATCTTGCATCCACACCAAGATTTCTAACCATGCTAAATCTGATCACGTCAGGAGAAAGCAAGGGGACGCACCCAGATTTAGGCATCAAGTATAAATGAGTATAATATAGCTGCAGGTGTGATCTTATCCCCGTAAATCACGGGTCATGATATCAGCGATGGCATATTTTTAGTTTTGGCCCATATGGGATCAGATCTAAGAGCGAGAATAATAGTAGGCCCAACTAATTATATCCTATTTCTATGCATCGATAGTCAATCCAATAACCAACATGCATAATTGTCAGTATGAAGTTATGCTACTTTATTAGTACATGGTCCACCTCACACTCTCACGGTGTGTTGGAGCACATGTTGCACCACATCTCTTAGGATAATGTACCCAAAAATATGCAGGTCCCAACATATGCAGCCCTATATACTTCTCCCTCCCTTCCGTTTTGAAGGCTCATCTGAAAATTCTCATCAACTAAGGTAGATGGTGAGTGGATGACACGAGTTCCATGATGCAAAAATTGTCCAGTGAAATATTATCCACGTGTTCAACTCCCGAAGTTGTAAATGCAACATCCCCATCTAGGTTGCTCGTAGTGGGTACTATCATATGATACTAATGTATGAAACCACCTCCGTAATGCATAATATCATATATTAGTATCTTGAGATGACCTTATTTACTGACATGCATGGCATAAAATAGCATAGCATTTATTATGATACACTATCATCATATGTCATCTCATCAAAATTGCACAATTAAATGCATGATACTAGTTTATGATACTCTCACTCCGACAGCCTAATTAGATTTGCCTGGTGCATGCATGTCCTCTAATTTTCTCTCTCTCATCTATATGGAATAAATGTATGTTGAACTCAATATGCTTCAAGTGAATGAGACTCAAAGTGAGATTAATAGTATTATGGAAATCTGAAAATTTTAAAATAAGCCCTCTGAATCAGAATGGAGGGAGTTCCTTGTACGGATTTCTAGTAATGTGACATGAACGTGGCAGACATCTCTGATGTCATATAGTGAGTCGGTCACATGGTAACAGTTAAGTGGCACATGGTATCGTGTCTGCATGGTCCGCTCTGTCCAAATGGTGCCGCTGCTGCAGCAAGTAGACTGACGCATGCAATGACTCGGCCATGTTCATCGCAAAAATGACACCTTTGATTCCTTGCGGGCTCTCCACTCTGGTGTTGCTATTTTCCTCTAGACGAGACTTGCCTGCTTTCCGTGTGTGTGCCCATCCGTATTTCCGCGTATGTGACATGATTTAATTGAAATGAAATAAAGCCCAGTCCCACCCCCTTAAAATCAGGGAGAAGATGATTAGATTAAAAAGAAAAGAAAAAGAAAAGACAACCGTAGGATGAAGAGAACAGGAATGGGAGCATGGAAAGGGAGCAGGCAAGCCGGATCCAATTTCCTCACCTCCATATCCATGGGCTCTGCATCTACTTGGAAAGAGCACAATCTCCCAAGTTTCGATCTCTCATTCACATGCGTTGGGCTTGTCCGCCATGGATATGAGATGGAGCTGGTGCGAGTGAAGGAAGAGGAGAGAAGACCGAGCTAGATTTAGATGGACCTCATGGAAACTCTCTCTCTCACACACACACATATTCCCCTGCCGACCACAGAGCAAAAATTCATCCCAGTTTGTAGATGATGACCCCTCTAGCTAAAGAGCAAAAATTCTCATCACTCACCACCATCCAAAGCAGGAGGCCCCAGAAAAATTGATCACAGTTAATTGTTGCGCTGTATGGCAGTGAACCACGACACGGTGCTAGCATGCATGTGAGCCTCGTGGCTCACGTCTGGTGCTTTTGTCTCCGAGTAGACACAGTGCAACAGTGCACACCACGGCCGGAACAGTGCCCTATGAAGCTATAGGTGTATTGCAGGTGCCTTTGAGTGTTCAGGATGAGCTGCATAAAGTACTTTGATGATGCGCTGATTCCTGTGGAATATGAGCTGCTAGGATAGCATGACTCCGATGCATATGCTGTCTCAATATAATCGGTGCACTGTGCTATACGGTTAACTTTTGACGAACTAACCTTACACAATCCGGTTTAATTTTCACCATGTAGGTAGGTGCCGGCACCTCTATCTATATAAGCGTTAGCTAGCATACTCCTCTGTAGAAAACAAGCACACGCCAGTACCACCAGCCGCAGCACAAACGGCCGGAGGAGGCTAAGAGGCAGCTAATGGGCTCCATGGCCGCGGAAATGACTGCCGTCGAGGAGGAGGCGTGCATCTACGCCATGCAGCTGTCTTCCACGGCTGTCCTGCCGCTGACGCTCAAGAACGCCATCGAGCTGGGCATGCTCCAGATCCTGGTGGGCGCCGGCGGGAAGATGCTGTCACCGTCTGAGGTTGCGGCGCAGCTGCCGTCGCCGGCGACCAACCCGGACGCGCCGGCCATGGTCGACCGCATGCTCCACCTGCTGGCATCCTACAAGGTGGTGTCGTGCGAGGTGGAGGAAGGCACGCACGCCCGGCGGTACGGCCCCACGGCCGTTTGCAAATGGTTCACACCGAACGAGGACGGCATCTCCATGGCCCCGCTGCTCCTTCTCACCAACGACAAGGTCCCTATGGACAGCTTGTAAGTATATCCTCCTTCCATTTTTATTTTTTTATTTTGCATATTAGTTTTGTGTCGGGTCAAACTTTCTAAAATTTGGCTAAGTATATATGAAAAAAAAATTAACATCTTCAATACCACTAGAATCATTATTCAATACTCCCTCCGTAAAGAAATATAAGAGCTTTTAGATCACTAGAGTTGTAATCTAAACACACTTATATTTTCTTACAGAGGGAGTATATTTGTAGAAGTTTAACTTATTTTGAATGAACTTGGTTAAACTTAATAAAGTCTAAACAACTACTTATATTTTGAGACGAAGGTAATATGTATGTATGTCTAGAAACATTAATTAGTAGTAAGCTGAATCTCGAATTTGTAAACCCATAATTAATTGGTGTTAAAAAAACATAATTAATTGATCTGTAGGTATCATTTGAAGGATGCCGTGCTTGACGGTGGCCTCCCGTTCCACAAGGCACATGGGATGACAATGTACGAGTACACTAAAACGGACGCGCGCCTGAACCGCGTCTTCAACGAGGCCATGAAGAGCTACACCACCATCGTCACCGGTAAGCTCGTCGAGCTCTACACAGGGTTCGAGGATGTCGCCACCCTCGTGGATGTGGGCGGCGGCATTGGCGCCACTATTCAGGCCATCACCTCCAAGTACCCACACATCAAGGGGATCAACTTCGACCTGGCCCACGTCATCGCGGAGGCGCCGCAATCCCCGGGCGTGGAGCACGTCGCGGGCGACATGTTCAAGAACGTGCCCGGCGGCGACGCCATCGTCCTGAAGTGGATCCTCCACAACTGGACCGACGAGCACTGCGCAACCCTGCTAAGGAACTGCTACAACGCGCTGCCTGCGCACGGCAAGGTTGTCGTCGTCGAAGGCATCCTGCCGGTCAAACCGGAGGCGACGTCCAGGGGGCAGCAGGCCTCCCTAAGCGACATGATCATGCTCACGCACACGGCAGGCGGCAAGGAGAGGAACCAGAGGGAGTTCGAGCAGCTTGCCAAGGACGCAGGCTTCACCGGTGTTAAGACCGCCTACATCTACAGCAACACCTGGGTCATTGAATTCACCAAATAGCTAGATCCGTCGTCTCATATCTCTTCTCGATTGCTGTTTCTCTCCAATTCTGCATGATGCGCACCTTATCTCCTTGATCCTGAATGGCGTATAATAAACGGATTTGCTAAATCTGAGTCCACTAGAATTTAGTTAAGCCTCAGTTGACTTCATAGCTAATCGATTCCGATGCTTTAAGATCCGTGCAAGGCTGTTTAAATTGCGTTTCTGTCTTGTTTCCAATACGTACCAGTGGGAAAAGTATCTGGTGCACCGATGCTTGTCGTCCTACCGGTGCACCGGACATCCATATATATCACACTTAAAAATGTTCGAAAAAGTTGAAATTTTTAAGCACACTCACACAACATCGGTTTATATTGTCACAAAATTTCAACTCAAAATTCGAAACATTGCTTGAGGTACAAAAATCACAAAGTAGACGCTGAATAGTACATAACATAAGTTGGGCTTTAGATTTGGCCCATTATCACATTGATGCCAAATTTATCATTTTTGTATCTCGTGCAATGTTTTGAATTTTTAGTTGAAATTTTATGACAACGTAGACCAATGTTGTGTCAATGTACTGCATTTTTTTCATATTTTTTGAAACATTTTTTAGTGTGATATGGATGTCCGGTGCACCAGTAGTACCACAAGCACCGGTGCACCAGATACTTTCCCCGTACGAGTGACCCTGCGGCCTGTATGTAGCGTTGACAACTGACCTTTGTTCACGGGCTGTTCATCCGTCTTAAGATAGCACTAGACCATGGTAGGCGCGCGTTGCTGCGCCCATCTAATTTTTACAAACAAACGGTAGTAAGTTGACAAATCTCGTATATTTTTACAATAAAATGATAGTAATTTTTTTAAATGAGTCCAACGAATATGACGTCTTAATAATTTAGCTGGATGCAAGATGACATTCTATTGTAAAAACTATACTTGTAGATAAATCAAGGAATAATTTAGAACTACACATAATGACATAAACGAATCGTATAAGCAACATGCCTCTTATAATATATAAATATAAACATGCGATATGTTAAATTAACAAACTAAAAATATAAGTCTTAACAAACTCCTATAAAAGGGTAAATTAATATGAAATATGAATAGTCATTCCACACGACTGTAAATCAACCTTGTATTTTTAGAAAGATCTCATATCAATAGCAAATTCTGATGGTTGTTTGGTTTAATCGATTTCTCAATTTTAGACGAAGAAAAAGAGGGGCTTTAATTTTAGGGCAACATATATGGTATAAATATTGAGTTAATCTAAAAATGAGGAGAATAAAGATCGAGGACACATTGAGGGCACTTAAATATATGAATATGGCATATCATCACAAACTCATAATAAATGCACTGAATCTATACGATTTGGTCAATACATGACATCGCTACCCGGTAGCTACGGATCAAATAAGCAGAGGTTAATTACCGTCAGAAAACAAGATTGCTTTCGAAATAGTAGAACCAATTGTATAGCAATAACTTGTTTCCAGCAGAGAGATACCCAAACATAATGTTCTACACAGTAACAACAACAAATGCTAATAATCTACAGAAATTATGCCATCGTTTTGGCAGTAATATTGAAACGAAAGCTTAGCTGATTAGACGGACCAAATTGAACTTATACTGCTTTGTTTTCAGCCATATATGTTAACTGTTGAAGAGTGAACTGCAACTACAACTTTAGATTATTCCTAATGGCTTCATTGATGAAAGGACTTGTCGATTGTTCAAAACAAATTGTTAAGATTGTTAAAAAAAATGAAGTCTTTTTTTTGGAAGATCAAGTACTGTAAGTCGTACACCACATGTAATCAGCTACGGTGCAAGAGTTAAACTATATTCCCAGAACCAAACCCAGAATGGAAGCATTAGATGGGCCAAATTCAGCTTATATTGCTTTGTTTCAGCAAAACATATATGTTAACTGTTGAAGAGTGACCTGCAGTTACAGCTTTAGGTTATTCCTATTGGCCTCATTCATGAAAGAACTTGTCATTTTTTTTGGATCAGTGTGAATCAGTAAAGCGTATATGTTATTTAGAATTTATCCTTAACAAAAATGGCCGATATTAGCATTGTCGAAGACTTTGAAGTGTACACACAGTCACACAGCCAGTAGCATCAAATTTTATAAACCATGGGCACACATACATGGATAATAAGATGAGATATCCCAGTACATATACACTAACCCGGGCGTCAGCCTTGCAAATCGTGAGCTTTAGAATTGCCCAAACCAATCCACCAGAATAAGTACCAATACCTCAATCGAAATATGAGAACACCTGCAGCAAACTAAAGGAGTCCAAACCGAGTGGTACTGGGAAACAGTGGGAAAGGTTTGCAAATCGGCTTGAGGATTCCCCGAACTAACACACCAGAACCAGTGTCCCTCGGCGATTTGGGAGCAAAACAAAAGCAATATCATTCTGAAGGGATCTGACTCGGTAGTAATTGGATGGTGGATGTGAGGAAGAAGGGACGATAAATTTGCGAGAGCAACATGGCGAGAAGCATGGCTAGCACAGGCGCTATTGCAGAGTAAGAAGAGGGGAGGAACAGCCACAGTGTGAAGATTATATACACGCACGTCCAATAAAGAAGATGAATCGAATAAAGAAGAAGACGAATCAGAATCGTATCCGACCAGCAATAATCTCGGTCGTCCGCGAGTGGCGTAGACCAATTGCAATTTAACATCCTTGATCACCCTGAGTGGACTCTGATCACCACGAGCGCTTCAGTCCCCACCTGATGGCGTTTCCGCGGGGTAACCCCGTCTCACGCGTTCATCGGACCAGTTGTGAGAGGCGCTGTCGTCATTGTCCGAGCGGCCACACATGGACGGTATGGTACCATCGATCTTTTTCCTCAAATAGCTCCGAAAGGTTAGCAGGCTGCCTGTTTCATCGGCTTCGTTACTCGCGGACGGCAAGGCCCATAGGCCCAAACAACCAAAGAGCTCTGATTTTGTTCTGGGAGCAGCAGCCCAGTCCGTGTAAGAGCATCTCCAACAGCCGCGCTATAGCGCCGCGCGCAAAAAACCTGTTAGCGCGCGCTGCGGCTGGTTTTGCGCGCCCGCCTGCGCGGGCTCCAGCAGCCGCGCTGAAATGCAGCGCGCGCGCCGCTCCAGCAGCGCGCTAAAATGCAGCGCGTGCGCCGGGCATTTTGCATATATGGACATATGGATATTTTGGACAAAAATGAACATGTAAAAATTTGACACAAACAAGTTGATGAATAAAAGTTCATGCCCACAAGTTCATCAAAATCATGCCCACAAGTTCATCCAACCAAGTTCAAATGCAAACTAAAAGTTCAAGACATGAAGACACATCAATCTTCATCTTCCTCTTCTTCGTCTTCGTCCTCATCTTCCGAAGACGACTCTTCCACCTCCGAAGATGAACCTTCCTCCCTATCCTCATCACGCACCGCATCATGTGAAGCTCCGACGGTGGTGGCCGGAGGTGCACCCATACCTCCCATGAGAGAAGCAAAACTCATGCCTCCCATGGCGGCCATAGCGTCGGAGGGTGCTCCAAAGCCACCCATGCCTCCCATGGCGGTCGGAGGTGCACCCATGCCTCTCATGGCGGCCATAGCATCGGAAGGTGCTTCAAAGCCACCCATGCCTCCCATGGCGGCCGGAGGTGCACCCATGCCTCCCATGCCTCCAAAGCCACCAATGCCTCCCATGGCGGCCGGAGGTGCACCCATGCCTCCCATGCCACCAAAGCCACCCATGCCTCCCATGGCGGCCGGAGGTGCACCCATGCCTCCCATGCCTCCAAAGCCACCCATGCCTCCCATGGCGCCGAGGCCATCGCCACCCATTGCACGAACCAAGGCTCTTTTTCGGATCAAGACTTCTTGTTGGGCAAGATTGACATACTCCTTTTGCGCCGCATTGAGGTTAGATGTGTCCATGAAGAATAAGTGCTTCTCCCATTCCAACAACTTAGCTCGCTCCTCGTTGCTCACTTTCCTCTCCACCAAAGTCACCTTTCTCTCCTCGGCCGCCACCCTTCTCTCCTCGGTCGCCAACCTCCTCTCCTCGGCCACGGCATCTTGGGTCCTTGCCATTTTCCTCACCTCATTCGCTTCGACCCTTGCCTTCACAATAGCTTCCATAGCATTTTTGAGCTCATCATCTCCTTTCTTCTTCTTCTTGTCAGTTTTGTCTTTCTTGCACCCATCCGGTCGTTTTGGCTTCGAGTATGAAACCGAGTTGGGTGTGGGGCTTCTCTTGCCGTCATCACTTGATGCATCCTCCTCCTCCTCATCATCATTCATCTCAATTGCTCGCTTCCGTTTGTTGCTCAAATGCAAATCCTCCAAACCATCACGCTTCTTCCATTTCTCATCATCCTTTAACACTTCATAGCAATGAGGCAAGGTAAAGATCCGGCCTTTCTTGATCTTCCCCTTCTTGGTTGTCCTTGTCTCATTTTTGAACAAGTTTTGTGCAATGTTGAACTACAAGAAAAACAAAACAAGTTAGCACTTCGGTCACCAAAAACAAGTATGATGAACATATATGAGATGCCACTTACTCGATCATCCTCATTTGTGCCACTTGGGTTAATCTTGTCCACCGACTTTTGCGCGGCCGCCCACTTTTGACAATCCGAGTTGATTGTCGACCATCGGGACCGAAGTGATCTCTCGGAGCGGTAAATTCCACTCTTGTTGTGAGCATTATAGTGTTCTGTCATTCGCCCCCAATACGCGTCTCTACTTTGATCCTTGGAGACATGCAAATAAGTGTTGCATAGTAACTTGTCATCGGTGGTGGAGTAATTGCCCGCTCTTCCTCTCGGCGCCTCGACAATTCCCTCACCCTCCTCGTCCACCTCAAACTCATGGTCTTCGAAATGGATGTCATTGGTTTGAGACCAATGCGAATTGTTGGACCCAACACCCATAGTGGACATGTATGCATCATCGTTGAGACTACAATTTTTTTGAACAATGTAAATAAGCTATCTATATGTAAAATGATGATGCATTGAAAAAATAAGAAGAAAAAAATACTTGGAAATTTTTTCACCTTGGGGCATTTCGTCGAACACTTGGTGCGCGTCGGCGGCCGGCTCAACGAGTGAGCTCGCCGGCGCTTCGGGCGCCGCCGCGGCCGTCGAACGCCCTGCAAGCTTTTTTCCCCTCGCCATGCCGGAGCCGTCCGCCGCCTTGTTCTTCTTCGCGGATGTTTTGCCCTTCTTCGTCCGCGCCGCATTGGGTACTTTCTTCAACGGTGCGGCGGCGGCATGGGATGGCGCCGGCGCGACGCCACCCGGCGCCGGCGCCGTAGTCATCCGCGGCGGCAAGAAGAGGCTGCGCGCGAGGCCGACGCTCGGCGGAGCTCCGGCGGCGGCGACGCCCGCGCTCGCCGCGCTAGGGTTTCCGGCGGCGGCGGCTGCGGCGGCGGCGGCGGGGGGGTCGCGGATGTACAGCGGGGTGAGCGGGGCGCCGGTGTGCGCGTCCATGGCAGGGGGCAGGGCGCCGGCGCCGGCGCGTGCGGGGCGTAGGACGAGGAGAGGGCGAGAGTGCGGGCGCGAGCGCTCGAGTGTGCCGCGCGCTGTAGCTGGCGCTCCAAATACACCGCGCGCATAAGCGGTTTTGACCGCGCGCCCAACCCGGTATCGCGCGCGCGCGGTTTTTGCGCGCCCGCTGGAGCGAGCCGCCGCGTAGCGCGCGCGCTAAAATGGCATTTTTTGCAGCGCGGCGCTCGTTTAGCGCGGCTGTTGGAGATGCTCTAACGCTTTCTGATAGCCACCGAAGCCCATGCGGGATTGAAACCAAATCCAACAGCTATAAACAACCAGTAGTGCAGATCTGACGGCCGAAAACAACAGTGGTCTGAGAGTGCCCGAAAGATGCGCGGTTATAATATATCTAAATTGTTTTTATCTCTTTCTTATATACTTTTCTGTTTTGCTGGAGTGGACCCTTTTTCAGGTAGCTTCTATGTGGCACCTTAAGCGCGACTAGGAGTAACGCGCTCACTCGTACGAACTTCGAGAGCGCCCCCGGGACGAGCCCTCTAAAGGGTTACCATCTCGAGCGACTAGGGTTTTGCTGGCCCATCGCTTGCCGCCCCCGGCGGCGGCGCTGGTGCTGGCGTTTTTTTCCCAGGGCGGCGACACTGCGTCGGCGTGGCTGGTTTTTCAATCTCTACTGCAGGTCTCCATACTCCTTGGGTCCTAGTAGTAGATTCATATGTCTGCTTCCTCATCTTTGGATTTTGAAGCATGCGTTGTAGGATTGCTGCTGTTTACTGAAGACTGAACTTGGGTTTGCCTGATCGGAAGTGATGAAGATCATGGGTTGGAACTGCCGCGGGCTGAATTCAGGTCGGGCAGTTCGTGCGCTCAGTTGACTTCATAGCTAATCGATTCCGATGCTTTAAGATCCGTGAAAGGCTATTAAAATTCCGTTTCTGTCTTGTTTCCAATACGTACGAGTGGGGAAAGTATCTGGTGCACCGATGCTTGTCGTGCTACCGGTGCACCGGACATCCATATCACACTTAAAAATGTTCGAAAAAAGTTGAAATTTTTTAGCACACTCACACAACAACGGTTTATATTGTCGCAAAATTTCAACTCAAAATTCGAAACATTGCTCGAGGTACAAAAATCACAAAGTAGACGCTGAATAGTACATAACATAAGTTGGGCTTTAGATTTGGCCCATTATCACATTGATGCCAAATTTATCATTTTTGTATCTCGTGCAATGTTTTGAATTTTTAGTTGAAATTTTACGACAACATAGACCAATGTTGTGTCAATGTACTGCATTTTTTTCATATTTTTTGAAACATTTTTTTAGTGTGATATGGATGTCCGGTGCATCGGTAGTACCACAAGCACCATTGCACCCTGCGGCCTGTATGTAGCGTTGACAACTGAGCTTTGTTCACGGGCCGTTCATCCGTCTTAAGCCAACATTGTTTCTTTCTCTTTCTTATCTACTTTTCTGTTTCGCAGGAGTGGACCCTTTTTCAGGTAGCTCCTATGTGGCGCTTTAAGCGCGACTACGAGGAACCGTGAAATTACTAATTAAGTAGCACTTTTTGCAAATGTCAGTCCCACCTTCCTAGGCGACGACAACTGTGTCCCATTGCATGCGCGCCACTTGTCGCAACTTGAGAGCTTTTATTTTTTGTAGATTTGTTTATTTAAAATGTTTTATCTCGCAAACCCGTCCAAATCTCGAACCGTTTTCACCATTGAATTCCTCGCATCAAGCTCTCCAAAACTAGATCCCATGTTGATAGGTTTCGACGAACTTTTTTTCACAAAAAAACCAGACGAAAAACCAAACCAGGAGCATGTTTTTTCTTTTTCTGAGAGGCACGACCGTTCCTCTGCGGAAGCAAATCCATGCCACCACTAGAAGTAAATGTGCATCTCGCAGAAGCAAATTCATGCCTCCACGAGAAGAAAATCCATGCCTGCCGCGGAAGGAAAAAAAAATGAGAGGCAAGACCGTGCCTCTCGCGGAAGCAAATTTGTGCCTCCACGAAAAGTAAATCCGTGCCTCTCATGGTTGAAAAAAAACGTGTTTTTTTTTCACTTTTGCAAGAGCAACGGTCATGCCTCTCGGCTCTCGTGTAAGCAAATCCGTGCCTCCACAAGAAGTAAATCCGTGCATCTTAGGGAAGAGAAAAATATGTGTTTCTTTTTTTTTTTCTAAAGGGGACGTCCAGGGGGCAACAGGCATCCCTCAGCGACATGATCACGCTCACGCACATGGCAGGTAGCAAGGAGAGGAACCAGAGGGAGTTCTAGCAGCTTGCCAAGGCCGCAGGGTGCACCGGTGTAAAGATTGACTACATCTACCGCAGCACCTGGGTCATTGAATTTACCAAATAGCTAGATCCGTCGTCTCATATCTCTTCTCGCTGGTTGTTGCTCTCCAAATCTGCATGATGCGTACCTTATTTCCTTGCTCCTGAATCGCCTATAATAAATGATGGATCCGTCTATATCACATCTAGATATGAGATAATATCTCACATCTAACATGACATCATATTACATTGTAGACCCTTTTATTTGTTTTCTTTATTTTTTTAGTATATATACACAAAAAAGCTACAGCTCGTACAACTACACGCTCAAAAGAATTTGGCCGTTGCCGCTAAAAAAAGCTACAGGTGCATATCTTATTAGCTACTATAGATCAAATCGAGCTGCTTGATTGTGTGTCTGGTCTGAGAATTGCTTTGCACGTACAAGCCAATGGCAGGAATGGTAGCATGCTGGGACGAGACTAACTTGTGTGCGGACATTTAAATATCTGATTTTCTTTTTTTTTAAATATGAACAATTTTACAATTTTTGAAATTATGAATAATTTTTGAAACTGGAACAAAAACTGAAATTTTAAATATTTTCTGGAAATTGTGAACATTTTTTCAAATTCTGGGCACTTTTTGAAAATATGAACAATTTTGTTAACATATTTCAAAATTTTGAACAAAATTTTGATCCCGAACATTTTTGGAAAACGCAAAAAAAATTTAAAAAGTGATTTTTAAAAAAAAAAAATTGAGCCGTTTTGAAAGTTGTGATTCCTAACATTATTTTCTTTTGTTTATCTTGGACTTGTTTGTTTGTCTGGTTTTTGGTTTGGTTGTGCTTGTGCAGCTGCTGGGCGTTGCATCTGCCTGTCACGTGCCAGACCCCACACAGAGCCCCTGATTGGAAACATTGCGCTCGAGAAAACTAAAACGAGAGGAAAACCAGTGACAACAATGACAAAAGATACAAAAAGAAAAATCATGAAGAAAACAAAACAAAACAAAGAACGTGTCCTAGCTACTTGGTCCGTCTCATCTGCGGTTTGCTCGTGTTGAGGGTGGACTTGCAATTGAGAATTAAAAAGGTCGGACCCTGAGTTGTGGGTCCAGGGTGGGCTCACAATTTGGACTAAAAAGGTCAGGCCCAGTTGCTAGTCGAGTTTGGACTTGCAATTAGGACCAAAAAAAAGGTTGGGTCCCAGTTGCGAGTCGAGAGTGGACTTGCAACTCAGACAAGAAAAGGTTGTACCCGGTTGCAAGTCGAGGGTGGACTTGCAACTGGGACAAAAAAGATCGGGCCCTAGTTGCGAGTCGAGGGTGGACTTGCAACTGGAACTAAAAAGGTCGGGCCCTAGTTGCGAGTCGAGGATGGACTTGCAACTCGGAAAAAAAAGGTTGGATCCTAGTTTCGAGTCGAGTTTGAACTTGCTACTGGGACAAAAAAAGGTCGGGTCCTAGTTGCAAGTCAAGAGTGGATTTGCAACTGGGACTAGAGAAGGTCAGACCCAGTTGCAAGTCGAGCGTGGACTTGCAACTGGAACAAAAAAAGTCGGGCCTTAGTTGCGAGTCGAGGGTGGACTTGCAACTCGGACAAAAAAGGTTGGATCCTGGTTGTGAGTGGACTTGCAACTAGGACAAGAAAAGGTTGGACCCAGTTGCAAGTCGAGGGTGGACTTGCAACTGGGACAAAAAAAGATCGGGCCCTAGTTGTGAGTCGAGGGTGGACTTGCAATTGGAACTAAAAAGGTCGAGCCCTAGTTGCGAGTCGAGGAGGGACTTGCAACTCGGACAAAAAAGGTTGGATCCCAGTTTATAGTCGAGTTTGGACTTGCAACTGGGACAAAAAAAGGTCGGGTCCTAGTTGCAAGCCAAGAGTGGATTTGCAACTGGGACAAGAGAAGGTCAGACCCAGTTGCAAGTCGAGCGTGGATTTGCAACTAGGACAAAAAAAAGTTGGGTCTTAGTTGCGAGTTGAGAGTGGACTTGCAACTCGGACAAAAAAAGTTGGATCCCGATTACGAGTCGACTTTGGATTTGCAACTAGGACAAAGAAAAAGTTGGGTGCCAATTGCATCAGTCCAAATTCTTTTGCCAATCAGTGTAATTTATCGCAGATAATTACACCAGTTGGAAGCACAGCTCAAAAAGACTCGGACGATGACATGTATTGATGGATTGTGATTGGAGAAAGGTGCATAGCTTGGCATAAAAAAATCCCAACGGTTGTTTATTATAGTATTAGTGCTTCAGTTAAAGCGTTGATTAACAAACACTTTGGGGCCCCTCCGATGCTGGGGCCTGTTCAGTCACTACCGTTGCACATGTCAACATACGGCGCTGTGTACGACCAAGGACTAATGCAAAAAAAGGACAGACATGTAACAGCGACACACGATACTAGAAAAAGGAACAGTGACACAGTACTGCGTCAACAAAAAGACACAACGAGGCTATGCGGGATAACGCGATGAATCCCCGAGTGCGTGAATTTTAAAGAGAAACAATCTAATGGCTCTAGATTTAGATGTGAGATAGGTATTTCACATCTAGATGTGAAATAGCAAAACTGATAAATGATTTGATATTCCAAAGTTGTGGGAGAAATCGTTTTGACAATTTCAAGCCTAGAGTTATATAAAAACTCAATTTAGGAACTCACTAATCTTCAGTTGACTGATTTTCAGTTCAGTTCAAGTCAAAACTTTAGCCTATAGTGCGCTGACACATGTCTAGGCTCCATTCTCTATTTTGTCCCCGCATTAAAAATACCAAAATTTTGGGACAGAGGGAGTCTTACCTATGGCCCATTTTGCACCTTCACCGTTCCCCTAACGGGCTTGATTCCAACTCATTACCCAACAAAGACACAACAAACCCCCTGGCGCTCGCTAGGGACGCTTAGCAGGCCGGCCCAATAACCTGTTCGAACGAAGCGTGAAGGAAAAGAAACACATCAATCCTAATCGATATTGGGGATTGTTGGGATTTGAACTCAGGATCACAACGTCAAACAGCCTATCGCACTAACCATTAGACAAAAGTAACTTTGCTGTCTACTACCAAATAATAGTGCTAGTTAACCTTTCGTTTAGTAAAACATTAACATATAACTAATATAAATTATCTAAAAAAATAAAACGTAAATCTTTGAACAGGTTCATGGATTTTGAACAAAAAGTCCATCAAATTTTAAGAAAAGTTCAAAAAATTGAAAAAATTTCATCAATTTTGGAAAAAAAATCAACTTTGAAAAAGTTCATCACTATGAAAAAAGTTCATTGATTTTGAAAAAGGATCATCAATTTTGAAAAAAAAAGTTCATCCATTTTGAAAAAAGTTCAACAACTTCTAAAAAAAATCATCGACTTTGAGAAAAGTTCAACGATTCTGGAAAAACTTCATCAATTCTGAAAACAATTCATCCACTTTGACAAAAGTTCGTCGATTTTGCAAAAAGTTCATCGGTTTTAAAAAGTTTAACCAATTTTGATAAAAGTGCATCGATTTTGAAAAAAAGTTCATGAATTTGAAGAAAAAGTTTACGCATTTAGCAAGAAGAAAAAGGCGAACAAAAACCGTTCCAATAAAAAAGAAAAAAAGAAAGGAAAAGAAAAAACTTCCGCGAACTAAAAGAGGATAAAAATAAAAAGAGATGTGAGTTAGCACAATCTGTCGATAGTTCACTATGTTCTAAACAGAGAGACCTCCGGTTCAAACCGGGACGTCACACTCTTTTTTTGATGTTTTTAAACAGAATATGGAGAGAACGTTAGATGGGCCGGCCTAGCTCGCAAGAGGAGGGTGCGCTACTTGCACCTGTTTTCAAAATTGCCTATAACGGGTGCCTGACGCGCCATGCTATGCGGGAGCTATAACTTTGTTCGGAGGTAATGGGCTTTTCCTTTTTTAAAATCATTCGCTAGCTTCTCATCCGGGTTCGCATCCAAGAAGCTCGCTCGTTGTACCATTTTGTTGGTTTTCCATGGGGTTTTTCGGTTTTTTCTTTTCCATTCATTTTCTTCGGTTTTCTTTGTTTCTTCCTCGTTTTTCTTAGTTTTTTTATGTTTTCATATTTTCTTCTAATGAAAATTGCTTTTCATTCTTTTGCATTGTTTTTATTTTTTGTTTTCTTTGGTTTCCTTTGTTTCTTTCTCGGTGTTCATCACCTTTTTATTTTTCTTTGGTTTCCTTTGTTTGTTTCTTGTTTTTCTTTGTTTTTCTTCAGTTTCTTTGCTTCTTTCTCCATTTCCACTTGATTATTTCTTTTTCATTTTCATTTGTTTTTCCTTTAGTTTTTGTTTGAGTTTCCTTTTTTCCATCAGTATATTCTGGTTTTTTTTGCTTGCTTCCTGTTTTGTTCTTTCATGGTTTCCATCGGTTTTGTTTTTTCCTTCTTTTTTTTCTTTGGTTTTTTTCTTGTTTTAATGTTTTTTCCCTTGTTTTGTTGATTTTATTCTTGGTTTATTTTTCTTTGCATTCTTTTGTTTTTCATTGTTTCCATTGTTTATTATGGTTTTTACTTTATATTTTTTGTATATGTCAAGGACAATTTTCCGTTACATATTTAATTTTTCCTAAATAAACATTTATCATTTTTATGGTCAAATATTTGAAGGCCTCCATAACCGTGAGGGCGAATCACCTATTGAGTGACGATTGTTGCACGTACAACTGTCGTCGGAACAGTCATCGAACTCGGGGATCCTATCGTCGTCATCAATTTGTTGCGTTCATAATTGAAAAAGGTTCATCAGTTTTGAAAAAAAGTTCATCAACTCTGGAAAAGGATGAATGATTTAAAAAAAAATCATCGATTTTGAAAACAAGTTCATCGGTTTTAAACAAATCTCATCCACTTTGAAAAAACTTCGTCGATTTTGAAAATGTTCATCGATTGTTTTTTAAAATAGTTCTTTCATTTTCAAAAAGCTCATCGATTTTGAGAAAAAAGTTCACGAATTTGAAGAAAAATTTCATGCATTTAGCAAAGAGAAAAAACTGAAAATTTTGTTTGAAAAACAAAAGGAAAAAGTTTCGCGAACTAAAAGTGGATAAAAAGGAAATGTAATGTGAGTCAGCACAATCGGTCGAGATGGCCTAGTGGATAGTTTCTTCTCATGAAAACTGCTTTTTAGTCTTTTACATTGTTTTTTATTTTATTTTTTCTTCATTTTCTTTGGTTTTCGTTGTTTCTTTCTCGTTTTTCTTATTTTTCAATGGTTTTCTTTGTTTCTTTCTCCTTTTTCTTTGTTTTAATTCGGTTTTCTTTGCTACTTTCTCTGTTTCCACTCCTTTTTCTTTCATTTTCATTTCTGTCTTCTTTAGTTTTTTTTCTTTTGTTTTCTTTGTTTCTTTTCCTCCGTCGGGGTTTTTCATTTATTCTTTTGTTCCTTTTTTGTACTTTCATGGTTTCCATTGGTTTGTTTTCTTTCTCATTTTCCCTTTTCTCTTTCTTGTTTTAATGGTTTTTCCTTTGTTTCGTTGATTTTTTCTTTGGTTTCTTTTGATACTTTTGATACTTATTTGATTTGATTGTTTCTTATGGTTTTCATTCTATACTTTTTGTATATGTCAAGAATATTTTTTCATTACACATTTAACATTTTTCATATAAAAGATTAGAATTTTTGTAATATATGGTCAACATATTTGAAGGCCTCCTCAAGCGTGAGGGAGAAGCACCTATAATTTTCCAAGTGAGGATTGTCACACATAGCCTCGTTATCGGAACAATCATCGCACTCGGGAATCCTACGTCATCATCCATTTGTTGTGTTAATAATTAAAAAGGTACGTCAATTTGGAAAAAAAAGTTCATCAACTTTGACAACATTTCATTAACTTTGATAAAATTTCATCGATTTTGAAAAAGGTTCATCAATTTTGAAAAATAGATCATCAATTTTAAAAGAGTTCATCGAATTTGAAAAAAGATCATTGAATTGGAAAAAGTTCATTAATTCATAAAAAAGTTTTTCGACTTTAAAAAAAGTTCACCAATTCTGAAAAATAATTATTCAATTTTGAAAAAAGTTAAGCAATTTTTGAGAAGTTCATCGGTTCTGAAAAAAAGTTCATCGATTTTGAAAAAAAAGGTTCACACATTTAGCAAAAAAAACCGTTACAAGAAAAAAGAGAAAGAAAAAAGTGCCGCGAACTAAAAGAGGAAAAAAGGAAGTGAGTTAGAACAATATGTCAAGATGGCCTAGTGCTTAGTTCGCTATGCTCTGAATAGAGATATATTTGGTACGATCCTGGATGTTGCATTCTTTTTTTTAAGTTATTAAACAGAAAAGAGAGAAAAGGTTAGACGGGTAGGCCCAGGTTACAGGAGGAGGGTCCGATTCAAGCACCCGTTTGCAAAAATGCCTATAATTGGTGCCTGAAGCGCCAAATAGGATCTTCCCTGCTACACGGTAGCTATACTTCCCTCACGTGAAGCTTTTCCAGGGGTAATGGGCTAGCCCGTTTCATTTTTTGAAATCATTTGCTAATTCCTTGCTCGGGTTCGCATCCAAAAAGCTGGCTCGCTGTACCATTTCATTTGTTTTCCACGAAATTTTCAATTCTTCTTTTTCGTCCATTTTCTTCGGTCTTCTTTATTTCTTTATCGGTTTTCTTAGTTTTTTTTTGTTTTCGTAGTTTCTTCTCATGAAAACTGCTTTTCACTCTTTTGTGTTGCTTTTTTCTTTGTTTTCTTTGGTTTCCTTTGTTTTTTTCTTGGTTTTCATTGGTTTTTTTATTTTCTTTGGTTTCCTTTCTTTCTTTCTCGTTTCTCTCTCTTTCTCTTTGGTTTCCTTAGTTTCTTTCTCTGCTTCCACACATTTTTTTCCTTTTCCATTTTCATTTATTGTTCCTTTAATTTTTTCTTCGGCCTTCTGAGTTTTTTTTTCTCGCCAGTATACTTGGGTTTCTTGGGTTTTTTACATGGTTCCTTTTTTATCCTGTCATGGTTTCCATTGGTTTGTTTTCTTTCTCATTTTTTTACATTGCCTTTTTATTTTTTGTTTAATGGTTTTTCTTTATTCTGTTGATTTTATCCTTCATTTTCTTTTCTTTGGTTTCTTTTTCTTTTTCATTTAGTTTTTGTTTTCATTGTTTGTTATGGTTTCCATTCTATATTTTTTGTATATGTGAAAAACATTTTTCATTACACATTTAACATTTCTCAAATAAATTTCAGAATTTTTTAATATGTGGTCAACATATCTTTTATTCATATTCTTAACATTTTCTAAGTGCTTGTTTAATATTTCTCAACAACATTATTAACAATTTTTAATACATAGTCAACATTTACTCTGTGCACACTTTACCATTTTGAAATGCTTGAATCATTTTTCACTATACATATATTAAAACTTTCAAATGCTTGATTACATATTTTCTAAAGACAAGTTTAACATATTCTTAATACATGGTTAATATTTTTTCTTACAATTTAACATTTTTCAAAAGCTTGATTAATATTTTGCAAACACTTGACTCAAAAAAATTTAAATACATGATCAACTTTTTCGCATACATTGTATATTCTTTTCCATACATTTTTCATATACACGAGAAACATTTTGTTCATACACATATAACATTTTTGCATATGGTTGCTTAACATTTTTTCAAATGTTTTCATGTAAAGTTTTTTTAATATATTTATTAGGAATATTTGGATGTGTAAAGTAAAATAACAAGAAAACAAAAATAAAAAAACATGAAAAAAGACAAAATACGAGGCGTGGCCTGCCGCGTGCCTAGACTGGCCCGTTTAGTGAGGCGCCTGATGCGAGAGCACACTAAGTCTCGTTACAGAAAGAGACAAGAAAATATAATTGATAGGTTGCTTATCTATTATCTGGACGTTGTTGTTTGATAATTTCCATAATAATAAGAAGTGGACTGATAATAACACTAAACATATAAGAAAGAACTCACATAGGAGGACATACATTTGACAATGGCAGTCACAAAAACAATCATTTTGCACATCCAGCATGCGTGATAGTGGTAACTTTGTGCTCGCCCATGCAGACCGCAACACAAAATGGCAAACTTTTGGTGTGCCGTCACACACCATCTTGCCTACCCAGGTGCTGCCTTGTAACCGGACAAATATATTATTGTGTACATTTAACATTTTCCATTACACATTTAAAACTTTTTAATTAAAACTTCAGAATTTTTCTAATATATGGTCAACGTATTTTTAATATTGTCCAAATGCTTGATTAACATTTTGCAAGTTCATAATTAACTTTTTTAATCATGAAAGACATTTTTTATATACAGATTTTAACATTTTCAAAAGCTTAAAACATTTTTTCTATACACATTTAACATTTTCAAATGAATGGTTATCATTTTTTTCAATACATGTTTGACATTTTTAATACATGGTTAATATTTTTTTATACACATTTAACATTTTTGAAATGCTTGATTAACAATTTTCAGATACTTGACTAATTTTTCAAATAATTTACTAACATTTTTTAACTATGTGATCAAATTTTTCGCACATATTTTATTTTTTTGTATACATTTTCATATACACAAGAAAAGATTTCTTCATAAACATTTAACATTTTTCAAATGCTTGTTTAACATTTTTCAAATGCTTGGTTATCATTTCTTTCAAATGTCCTATGTAAAGTGTTTTTTGAAATAAATTTATTAAGAATATTTGGATGTATAAATGAAAGTAAAAAAAGAAAGAAAGAAAACAAAAACAAAAAAAGTGAAATAAAAATATACGAGGCCGTGACCTCCCGCATGCCTAGGCCAGCCCATTTAGTGAGGCGCTTGGTACGAGAGCACACTAGGTCTCGCTACAGAAATACATAAGAAAATATTACTGAAAGACTACTTTTCAACTATCTAGACATTGTTGTCCGATAATTTTCCAAAATAATTAGAAATGGACTGATAATAACACAGAACATATAAGAAAGAACTCACACAGGAGTACATACATTTGACAATGGAAGTCACAAATACCATCACTTTGCACGTCCAACATGCGTGATAGTGGTAACTTTGTGCTTGTCGGTGCAGACAGTAACAAAAAATGGCAGACTTTTGATGTGCCATCAGACACGATCCTGCATACCCAGGTGCTGCCTTGTAACTAGACTCATAGCAAGTCACTCCATGCCCGACTTAACACCATGGACTATTTGAATGATCGGTTTCTCCTAGATGTGCAAAGTGATGGAAATTTTGCCTTCTATCTCGTTGCTGAGCCCTCTTGCTTCAAGAACTATTCTTATTGGTATTTGTGACTGACATTGTTAAGGACAAGAAAAGGAGAGGAGTAATGATGCTTGCCTTCTCCCATGAGGAACGAATTGTGGCAACACAGGTAATACAGAGCAGCGGTATGCCTTCTCTAACGTCCAACTTTTTCATTATCATCATATCAAGAGCTCTGCTCACCCCTTTCTTATCTTATAAATGATGCTTTGCTGCATAGTATTTCCTCTGCCCAGAAAACATTAGACATGGCAAAGAATTTTTTACTCGATGGGCTGCATAGCCCAATACAAATTCCTTGTGAAGGTAAGAGCCATAAGGAGGGGGTGCCCTTATATCTCGCGTTGCACGAGTCTAGCTTCCGACTTGCTGAAGAGGCGAGCGAGATGGGCTAGCCCAGGCGTCCGCGGGAGGCTGCAATCTCTTTACCAAAAACACTCCACAAAAGACATTTGAAAAATGTTAAACAAGTATTTCCAAAATGTTGAACTAGTATTTGAAAAATGTTAACCAAGCATTCAGAAAAATGTTTAATGTGTATAGAAAAATTGTTGATCATGTATTAACAAAATTATGAATTTTTTATCATCTATATAAAATGTTAATCAAGCATATGGGAAAAAAGTTGAACAAGTTTTGAAAAATGTTAATCAAGCATATGGGAAAAAAGTTGAACAAGTTTTGAAATATGTTAATCAAGCATTTAGGAAATATTAAATGTGTATAGGAAAAATAATGGCCATGTATTAAAAATGATGAAAAATATTGATCATGTATATAAAAATGTTAATCAATTATTTGGAAAAATATTAAATGTGTATAGAAAAAATGTTGACCATGTTTAAAAAACGATGAAAATATATGATCATGGACATAAATATTACTCAAGAATTCAACAAAAATACTGAACAAGTGTTTGAAAAATGTTAATCAAGCATTTGGAAAACGTTAAATGTGTATAGAAAAAATGTTAACCATGTATTCAGTTTTTTTATCATTTTTATTTGAAAATGGTAATCAAGCATTGGAAAAATGTTAAAAATATATAGAAAACATATTGACCAGGTATTCAAAAAAAGTTAATCCTGGATTCGCAAATTGTTAATCAACCATTTGATTTTTTTTAAATGTGAATAGAAAAATATTGACTAGGTATTAAAAACGTTAAATTTTTATTACAAAAATGTTATATGCATATTATGAAAATGTTGTTGGTGTATACAAAAAATGTAGAATAAAAATTGTAGAATAAAAAAAGTGAAAACCGAAAAAGAGACAAACTAAACCAAAGAAAAACGAAATGGAAAATAAAACCGAAGAAACAATTGCGACAAGAATGAAAAAACCGGAGAGAAAAAAAGAAAAGAAACACAAGAAAACAAAAAAGAAGAAAAAACCTGGAGAAAACCAGAAAAATAAAAACCAGAGAAAACCAGAGAAGAAACAAAAAAAGAAGGAGAAAAGTAAAATAGAGGCGAACAGCGTACCGATCATCCACTTGCAAGCGAACTTCTCGTTGCAGCGATCGAAAAGAAAAATAGGCTGGCCCAATTGCTATAGAAGACAAAAAATGCTTCAGCGAGAGCTGCTACGGTCTCGCTTAATGCGAAACATAGCTCTCGCGATAAGGTGGTTGCCCCCTGTGGTGTCAATGTGAATCCAAGGGTGATGTTTTTTTTAGCCTGGCTAGTAGTATAAACATTGACTAAAAAATAGTACTCTCTCCGTTCCTAAATATTTGTGTTTCTAGAGATTTCAACAAGTGACTACATACGGAGCAAAATGGGTGAATCTACACTCTAAATATGTCTATATGCATCCGTATATGGTATTCTATTTGAAATGTCTAAAAAGACAAATATTTAGGAACGGAGGGAGTAGTATAGAAACAACGCATGCACAGGAGGGAAGACGCCATCGTTCTTTCTTTTGCGGTTCTTTTGCGGACGAGTGATGCTAAACTTATGGAGTTATGCTTCTTTAGATAATTGGCATGCACAGGAGATCAGCTAGGTCCACCCAAAAAATAGAAGAGTAAAAATATTCCACTAAAATTTACTCGGCCGGATACTCATCTATTTTCTTGGGGATCGTCTAGAGTTGCTCTCAGGTGCTTACCTGATGTTGCTATGTGTATGGGGCGCAACACGATTCCAGAAAATGGGTGGAAAACTTTGTCGCCTCAAAATCAGAAGTTAGTGCACCATAGGAAGAATCATTTTCTTTGGGGTAGTTCAATGAATTTAATGCTCTTCAAGAATAATAATTAGTGCTCATCCTTTTCGAAGTAGAGCTAGAGGCCCCTGATGGATGTGAGCTCGTGAATGGTTTGTAGAGCACAAGCGAAAAGTCTTTTTTTTTTCAGTCTACACTCCAGGATAAGTAAAACAACGAGAACTAATCATTCTTGCCTTTTTGCGTGCTAAGTGACATTTGCGTATCTTTTAACACATGTTACTTTCTTCGTTTGTCTAACAGTTTATCTATGATCTTATTCTTTATTTAATTTTCTTCGAAATTATCCTTAATTATGTTGTCCTATACTTTCTTGCTTTTCTTTACATATAATGGTTGTTAATAATTAGAGATCACTACCTATTTCATTGCTTGCAGATTTCATACAAGGTCGTAACTGTTGATGCAACAAGGCATGTAGTGTTTGTATAACTATATTATTGCTTAGTACTTCCGTTAGAGTAAGTTTACGTAGACCAGCATAACTAGTTGTAATTTCACATTGAAACCCGATAGTAACTCATCCATGCATAATGCGTCCCATGCTTTTGATGTGCATGTCAATATAGTTCCATCTGGTAGTTGGCTCAAACTGAAAGGGATGACAAAATGCCCAATCTGACATCTGGCTTGTAACAGCTCTGTTTTCACCTTGCTTTGACTACTTCGAATTTTTGGAGAAGAATGAACTAAGGCTAAGGTTAGCGATCACATGTGTGATACAATCACATTGATCCCAACAAACTTGGGCGGCTGGACATGTAAGCTGTAGTGTACTATACCCCATGAAGGAGTAACTTGGCCAGAATGATGCTTAATTGTGTAGTATGTCCTCTGCCAAGAAAACTTGCAAATAGTGAGCTGCTAAAGGATATAGACGTATCGATTTGACGACTATCATGTGCTGTTTAATATGAATGGGTGGTGTTCTTTACCATGAATAAGCTGTGGACGTCCATATGTAACTAGCGTGCGAAAATTAGTTGCTGCATTTTACTTCACCAGCTTCCTGTACTGATTGTAGTTATTTAGTATGGCTTCCCTATAACAAGTGTACAAAGGTCGTAAGTACTTCTAAATCAGTCCATGCTGATATGCATGATGTTCCGGTGCTTTTGGTGTCAATACAGTCTCATCTTGGAAAAACGCATGACTAAATGTGGAAACAATGCAATCTGGCAACCTATAACCCTATATATCTACCTATCTTGAAGGTATCGTCTTGATAGGTCAATATGATATCCTTCACCTTCACTTTGATTTTGTATGATGTCCTTCACATTCACTTTGATTTAGAGGCAGTGAAATTTTGGAGGAAAGCAAAGCTCATGTTGGTACCTTCAGTAAAATCCAATTAGGACCATCAATGGAGGTTCCTCTGATCTTCTATATATTCAACACGTCTGTGCAGACTTTATGCACTTTTTGTAGGGATCCCAATCAAGAAAGCTCGGATCAATCGAGCCATTCTATGGGGTGATGTCTGGGACACGAGGAGAAGAATTTTGTGTGTGATCCTTCAATTTTTTACTTCTTCATTGTTTGAGGCTGCAGCTATTCACATGGAAGCTGCTCAAGCCATACGTCCGACGTCTTAAGAAAGCACATCCATATGAAATGACTAACAATTCTGCAGCACTCGACACTCTGTTTAGCCCCTCTCAACAGCATCTTAAATCGATTCTCCATGGTAAAAAATGTGTGATAAAGCTATAATTTTTAGTTGGTTATTATAGAAATTAAGGACATGTGGATTCCTTCCAAACAAAGGAAAAACATGCTGGGCGACTTGTGTCGTGACTAGGACTGAGAATTTGCTTTGTCTGTTTTTGTGTATGCAACATACGTTTTGCTAATTTGTTTGTTCAATCTCTCGTTTCATTTTTGTAGGCTCTTAAGTGGTTATATCACCACCTTTACAATTTAGGAGTTGCCGATTGCCATTGTTGTGTTGTCGCATTAATGCTTCATTTATGCTACTGGACGGACCTATTGTTTTTTGGAAAACGTTTAGGTGCGGCGCACCGGCCGAACCGTTGCGCTGGTCGCGCACGCACCCTGCGATCACGCACGATCGAAGGGATAGAGCCAGCCCACATGCAGCTTTTTCTGGCCCACCCACCACCCCACGCTCTCCTTATCTTCTTCCACCCCACACCGCTTCCCCAGTTTTCTCTTATCTCTTCGCATGCCCTCTCTCTTCCGTCGGGTGGCCATGTCAGGCGCTACTCTCGAACACTCCCCCTCCATCCCCCAACTATCGATTTTTGGCGGAGCTACAACCTCTGGCGGCGGAGCTACATCCAGTGGCGACGCTACTGCTGGGTCAAGCTGCACCCCCGCGCGAGCAATTTTTGCTGCCACCGGCCGACGCTGGAGCTGAAACCAGCAAATGTTTCTGCTACAATCAGCAGAGCAATTTTGTCGCCACCTGCCGACGCCGGAGCTGGAACTGGTGCCTGGTTTGCTACAACCAGCGGGCAATTTTGCTTCCACCGGCCGACGCCGGAGCTGGAACCGGCAAATGGTTTTGCTACAACCATCAGAGCTATTTTGTTGACACCTGCCAACGCCGGAGCTGGAACCGGCAAATGGTTTTGCTACAACCTGCAAAGCCCGAGCTGGAAACAACATCTTTTTTTGCTGCATCAATCAGAGCAATTTCTGCGGCGACAATGGAAGATCCCTTTTTTTGTTGCAACCGGCAACCGGAAAAGCTTCCATCGACAAGTTTTTTGCTACAACGGGGAGCTGCATCCAGGGGAGAGGGGGAGGCTGCAACCAGGGGCGCGCGACCGTGCCGCCGGCGAGCGGTGCCGGTGAGGTTGCAGTTTTTTGTCTACAGCTACTGGGTAGGCGCGCTGACGATGTTTTTTTGCTGCAATCCTAGCAGTTTTTGGTACGACTCAATGGTGATTTTTGCTACGAGGGCGGTGGCCGGATCCGGCAAGGGGGGCGCTGCGAGGGAGCGGCCACTGTGCTTCGAGATCTGCAAGTTCCGTGGGTCCGCGGCGAAGCTCGACGCGGGGTGCAGGAGGGAGCATGGTGAGCTTGATGCGGCAAGGGGGGTGCGCAGAGTTTCGCCCCGTACAGAGGAAGAACTAGTGCGGGGGAAGAAGATAATGAATCGTGCGGCTATGGGTGCCCCAATTGGACGGCTGCTAGGCGACCGGCCGAAACTTTCGGCCGGCGTGCCGGCGCCTAGCAGTCGCCTTGTTTTTATGTGTAAGTTACCCTTTTACTATGAAACATTCCCTCCTTCCAAATACGTAAACCCTCTCGAATTTTGAGCCTAAGTAATTTTGGGCAAACCACACCTGGCACCCTCCAATAAGCTCTTAGTATGGAACTGTGAAAAGGACAAGTTTCAAGGAGCAAATCGGGATATATCATGTTGCTCATTCCATGTATAACTTGTGACTGTTGGCGATTCCTTTCTCGTCAAATGCCACCTTCAAATCTGGACTCTGCAGTTTACAGTTTCTTGATGGTTTACTGCAGCACTCCATACACATAAGGCTGTTACTGAGTATAGTTCCTTCAAAACAATAAGTTTATGAGGGTCAGCATAAGCACAACTGCAACATGAATATTGAACTGGACGCACTATATCCTCTCATGCATCCCGTGCTTTTGATCCCCATGTCACTACAATAGGATTCCCGTAAAGAACTTGACTCAAGGTGAAATGCATGATCACAACATCTTTACATATGTACCCTAGCTGGCATGCAGCTGCTCTTTATATATGTAGGTATGCTTCTCCTGATATATCATTCCCATTATTTCGGTATGATAGGACTCCTTCACCTTCACTTTCGCTTTGCTCATGTGAGATTTTGGAGAAAGCCAACTCAAAGCCCATGTTTCAGTGGAAATAGCTCACCATGTTCACAGCTCGAGTTAGACGAAATAGGACCACACAAAAAATCTCCAGTGAGGCAACAAAGCGGTTTAGAGTGTGTTTTCCGGTTTCAGGTTTAACCTGGGGAGTCCGGGAGCTGACATGGGGTAGACACGTGTTTGGACAAGCTAAACCATAGCGACCCGGTAAAATCTCCAATTCACAGAGAGACATCAAGTGGCCATGCCAGGCACCTGACGATTGGCGCAAGGGCGTGTCTGGGGCGGTGCCACCTCCGACGAGGCTGTAGGATTGGCGTGGTGTTGCATCACCAAAAGTGAAGCTCTGTGAGCCGTATTAGTCCTTGTACTCTGTATACCTGCCAGTTCACTCTTCCTCAACCCTGCTGATAAAGCAAATGAGTTTATTTTTACAATAGAAAATGCGAATGAGTTAAATCTTCTTACCATTCTTTTTTTTAGAAACGGAGGATTTTCTTCGGCCTCTGCATCTGGGCGATGTATGGAGCCAATGAGTTAAATCTTCTTACCACTTTTTTGGAAATGGAGGATGACCTTCGGCTTTTGCATCTGGACGATGCATGCAACCATTTTATTAATTCTTCACAAAGACCTTACAAAATATCCGGTAGTCCGAAGTGCCACCATCTTGGCAACATCTGTCGCTACTCCTATCCTCTTGATGAAGAGGTGTTAGATTGTCCGGGCAGAATACCAAAAAGATATCACACCAAAGCCTAACATAAAAAGCAGGGCCCCAGCCGGTCTAGCTCACTCACAGAGGCGGCGGCCGCCGTCTTCCACCTATCCATCTCCGGAGCAGGCATTGACGCATCGACCTTGCTAGGCCCGCCGTTGATGACACCTTTGCGCTAGACAACGCCACCTACCTGAACGTATCCATCCAGATGCGCCCATCACCGAAACTCCGTAGTGCCATGCCACCGAGATCCGCCGTCGGTCTTGCGATAGATGTAACACCGTCCTCCTCATGTCCCCTCCAGCCAGCACTTGCTCCAAAACGATGCTCCAAGGAGGGAGAATGACACAAAAGGCACCGTCGTCGACCGATCCGGTAGAACCAGATCTAGGATTTCCCTCTGGACATCCCGATCGAGTTGACGTGACCCACAACGACCGTGCCTCGAGAAGGAAACGACGTCAGAGATGCCACCATCGTACGCCAAGATCGCAGTCAAGCGCGATTATCGACAGAAGCTGTCTCGTCCCGTTCTCGCGGTTGGCTGGACCCGTGTGGAGCCTCACCATGAAGACGTATGCCGCCGCCGGTACTTCGGCGGAGATCCTCCACCGTGGGCGGTCCCTCGGGGTTTTTATTTTTTATTTTTCTGTACGTCTTTTCGGAGTTCAGATATTTTTTTGGATAGCTTTCGCCCGGTTTTTCTTAGATTTTGGAGGAAAGAATATCCGAAAGAAAAAAACACGTGAAAAAATGCATTTTTTCGGTTCCACGAGGTGCACTGATTTGCTTCTCGTGGTGGAACTGACTTGCTTCCATTAGAGGCACAATTATGCCTCTCGAAAAGTAAAAGACACGTATTTTTCACAAGAGGCAAAGATTTGCGTCTTGTGGAGACACAAATTTGCTTCTGTGAAAGTCACAATTATGCCTCTAGGATAAGGGGGAAAATATGTTTTCTTTTTGTGGTTCTATGGTAGGCACATATTTACTTCTCGTGGTGAACATACTTGCTTCCGTGGGAGGCACTTCTGTGCCTCTCAAAAAAGGAAAAAGACACATTTTCTTTTCTTTTTCGTTCCACGAGAGGCACCTATTGACTTTTCGTGAAGGTACAGATTTGCTTCGGCGAGAAGCACAGTTGTGCCTCTAGGAAAGGGAAAATAGTAAAAAAAAGAGAGCTTTTGGCTCCAATTTTTTCTATCTATTTTTCATGAATTTTTTTTGTCAAAACTTATTAACATAGGATCTAGTTTCGAAGATATCGACGCGAGAAATCCAACGGTGATGACGGCTTAGGATTTGGACCACGGTTCAAGAGATCAAACGGTTTGAAAAACCTAATCTACAAAAAGGTGAAAAAATCTCAGGTTGCGACAAGTGGAGTGCATGCAATGTGCTACTTGCCAGGCCTGTGACGATGGGAGTGACCTTTGCAAGGGTACCCCTTAACTATTGATGTCGCATGATCCCAGTTCAAATGTGGAATAGCAAATTGCCCGCGGACTTGTTTATGTCTCGCTTCGTCCGAGAGAGTAGGTCCCTAACCACGTCGTCATGTCGCACTGACGCGATGCTAAGTCGCACATATTTTTTTCTCTTTATATATAATGAAAATGAATTCTTTAATTTATTAAAAGTGTTCATCACACTGTCTGGAAGTAGTAAAATCCAGAGTAAAGAAATGTTTGCACCAATCAAAACAATGTTGTGACACAATAAAAATGTTCATGGATTTCAAAAAAATGCGCGTGATATTTTTACAAAATTTATACAATTACTCTCAATAAAAAAATCATACCACTGATAAAAGTGTGTGTTAAATTTATAAAAAGTTCAAGTGTATCAAACAAAATGCTTGTGACATTTAAAAAAATATTTATCCAATGTAAAAATGTTTTTTTATTTTACAAAAAATGTTTCAATGTCTATTTAAAAAATGTTTAACAATATTTGAAAACATTGAAAATAGTATTTGAAAAAATGTTAATAATGGATTTCAAAATTATAAACATAGAAAAACATTGTTTAAGACATATACAAAAACTGTGCAATCTATTTGGAAAAAGGTAGACATCAAACGTATATTGAATAGAAGTTAATAATGTATTGAGAAATGTTAAACATGTATAAAAAAATTGTCCTGATGTATCCAAAGAATTTACAATGTGTATGAAAAATTGGACATGTGTTGAAACTAAGAAAATAAAAAATAATTAAAACCAAAGAAAACAGGTGAGAACCAACGAAGAAACAAAGAAGCGAGAAGAAATAAATGAAAAAAGAGATGCAAGTCGTGAAAACAAACAGAAAATAGATGAAAATCAAGAAAGAAAGAAAGAAAAAGAATCGAAGAAAACCAGAAAGCAAAAAAGGAACAGAAAAATACCACACGTACACTGCCGGTTTAATACAGACAGATGGACGAAGCTACAGGAAAATCAGTTGTCTAGTGAAAATTGGAAAGAAAAAATCCTAGGCCGCAGCACAATTAGCACACTGTGTAGGCGAGCCCTTCTTCCACGCCGCAGTAAGCGTCATATAGCTCCAGCGATGCCCTACTCCCTAGCCATCTCGCATGTGAACTTGTTGCCAGTATGCATGCTACAAACTGAGTCCGATCTCACAGCGAATTACGACGGCCAGCACAATGGGGATTGCTGTGCTAAAGCAATCTAGACGCACTATACCTTCACATGCATCCCATGATTTTGATCTCCAGGCCATTAAGATTCCGGTATAAGTTGACTCAAGGTGAAATGAATGATCACAACATGCTAAAATGATGTACTCGGGCTAGCATGTAGCAGCTCTTTATATATGTATGCTTCTTCAGGGATATCATTCGCATTATTTATGTATCATAGTACTCCTTCATCTTCACATTCGTTTGGGTCATGTGAGATTTTGGAGAAAACCAAATCGAAGCCCATGCTTCAATGGAAATAACTCACCTTGTTCACAGCTTGAGTCGGACTATATAAGACCAGAAAACCAATCTTCAGCGAGGCAGCAAAGCAGTTTATGATGCGTTTTCAGGTTTTCGATTTAATCTGTGGAGTCCCAGAGATGATATGGATTCGAGACATGTCTTGACCGACCAAACCATACAAACCCAGTGAAATTTGGAATGCGCTGAGGGATGTCAAGCGCATCTATCGAGGACCCTCAGATTGAAGCATGGGCTCGTCGGAGGTTGCAATGGCGCGGCGTTACATTGCTGATGGTGCAGCGAAGAATGTGAGGGAACAACCAAGAACCATATTTTAGTCATTGGAAAGCCCTCTGTAGGCGTATTCTTCAGCCGCCCCGAGGCTTCTTTTTGTTCATTCTTGGAACAGAGCATCATTTCTTAGTGATGGAACCATGCATGTTTGTTCAAGATAATCAAATCAGTAGTTTACCAGAAAATTGAAGAAACAGTTCACGTTTAGCTGCGCTACTATTTATCTAGCATCAGTTCTTTTGAAAGGTGTAGTGGTTCTTTGTGACCAGAGTATGAAGTGCAATGAAGGATAATATCTCATGGTGTGTGGTTACTGTCATCGTAGAACTACTGCAACCTTGAGCTACTTTTGAGTAAATTCCTGTGACTGACCGGATATGTTGGTCATCGTTTAGGGTATCATATCCCTGAAGTTCTGCATATCCGATTTTGCATTCGGTGTCCTCCTATCCAAACGTTAACTCTGTTTGATGTGTCAATTTGTTCTCAATGATTAACAAACAAACAAATTATGATAACTAGATAATACATCTCTCTGCACAAATTGGATCGGTCCTTCTTGTTTCCTGCTTCTGGCCATTTTCCGCCTTTCTCCCCTGTCTCACACCCTACTCCCTTGTTGACAACCCCTACAACCAGTTAACTCACTTCTACAATGGAGTTAGCAGTGACAAAAGAAAGAAAACGTCACTTCTGCCACATTTTCTTAGGGCATCAAGCATATGTTCCAAATGGACGACCCATTTGTTCGTGGGCATGTCCACAAAGAGCCAGATAGGCGCGGGTAACCCCCAAACCCTCCATTTTTTCCTCTAAATGCAACATTTTCAATACAATAGATATTCAACATCACCTCTGAGATACAAACATATAGTATTGTTTCTAAACTAAATTAATTGTATCACCATGCTCGGTGCTCTAGAAGATACCTTCTCCTCAGACTCATCGGACTAGGCATCCTCGGAGGCGGCGACTGACGCGGTTGGTGTCGAAGCAGCGCCTGCGACTTCCTTCCGAGCAGCGACTGTGACTAATTGTATCACCCTTGCTAGCGCCGTCTGTTGGGCAGCCTGATCATGAGTATAACTGGATTTGCACATGCTTGATATTTGCTTGGGCGGAGTGACGAGTGGCGAGCGGGTACTCCTCCTTTTCTCGGGCATGATGGGCGGCATGCACCTCCGTGTTGGAATGCAAGATACAACACAGCTGTTTGTTTGGGGCTTAGCTCTTTTCCAGCCAAACCTGCTTTTGGAAGCCCAAACAAATGGAGCTTATGAGTTAATGAACTCATCATCCTTGTTAGTGTTGACTACATGTTTGAATTTGAAAGAATTTTCCTTCTCCTTAAGACATCTCAAGTAAAATGTGTAGTTGTTGCCTCACCTTTTTTCTCGGATAATCTTGCATGCCTTATAGATGTAGCACTCCGTCTCCTTCTGCATTTGTCATCAACAATTTTCTATGTAATTGAACACCACATAATATAAATATATGTATTCCCAAGCTTTTGACATACCAACTTTACACCACTTTCTCAGATTCACCATGGTCGACTCCCATCCATCTATTGTTGACATCATGGCTGATCAACAATGTCCTGGTGTGCCCGTCGTGTCTTGTGTGTATGTGCACCACACACCTCACTGTTTTCACTGCGGGCTTGTCTCATCTCGTTTCGTCAGAGATAGTAGACCGCGTCGTCATGTCGCGTTAGCGCGATGCCGACGTCGCACATACATGTTTTCCTCTTTTTTTATACTAAGAAAACTATATATGTTATGAATAATAAATTTCATTAGTTTTTTGAAGTGTTTATCGCACTGTTTTAAAAACAGGTAAAATACAGAGTAAAAAAGTGCTCGCTCAACTTTTAGAAAATCTTTCCACCATTCAAAAAAATGTTGTGACATGAAAAAAATGTTCACGGATTTCAAAACTATGCCTGTGATATTTTAAGAAAAGTTATACAATTCGTGTAATTCAAAACAAAAATTTACAATCCTAAAAATATATTTTTCATCTAGAAAAAGTTCATGTGTATCAAACAAAATTGTTGTGACATTAAAAAAAAGTTTCTCCAGTATAAAAAAATGTTTCTTATTATTCCTAAATAATGTTTCAGAGTCTATTTGGAAACTTTTTAACACATATTTTAAAACAAATTCGAAAAAATCATTTGAGAAAATGTAAATAATGTATTTGAAAATTTTAAACATAGATAAAAATAGTTTAAGATGTATAGGAAAAATGTACGGCATGTATGAAAGTAGATGTCAAAATGGATATTGACAAAAAGTTAATAATGTATTTAAAAATGTTAAACATGTATAAAAAATGGTCCTAATGCATCCAAGCAATATATATTGTGTATGAAAAACTATGAAAAACTAGACATATGTTGAAAAAAAAGGAAAAAAAAACAAAGAAAGCCGGTCAAAACCAACAAAGAAACAAAGAAACCAGAAGAAAAAAAGAAACAAAAGAGTGGAAACCAAAAGAAAATATATGAAAATTGAGAAAGAAACGTAGAAAAACAGAAAACAAAATAGAAACAGAAAAATAATTCCACACGTACACTGCCAGTTTAATACAGACAGATGGACACACCTACATGAAAACCAGTTTTTCTTTTGAGTGGTTACAGGAAAACCAGTTGTCTAGTGATGCCAAGCTTATGCAGTTGTGCTCCTTCAGATAATTAGCAGAGCAACTATAACCCACCTCCTAAAAGTCTATAGAGGCGTTAAATTTCAGTTTTACTCTTTTAATTGGCACCTAATTAAGAGCATCTCTAGCAGACCCCGTATAATCCTGACCTGTATAAGGCGTTTACAGTTCGACGAAGATATGTTTTGCGGAGCGAAATCGTGCGCTGCAGAATAGACCCCGTATATGAAACTGTGTAATTTGAAAAAGAAACTTTCACGGAATAAATTGCAACCACACTTGTCATTCATAGTTCATCACGTACTACATGATCATACATACTACATTTTACTACTACTACTGGAGGGGGTGGGGGATCTCGCGGCGGCGAGGCCGAGGTCGATGTACCAAAATGGACGAGCTCACAGCCAAGGACGACACGGTGAAGGAGCTCAGTCCTCCTCGTCGGAGCTGGCGAGATCGATGAACTTATGCCCCTGCTCCTTGCGGATGCGCCGCCACTCGTTGTCCTTGTCCTTCGCGGCGAGGTTGGCTGCGACCGCCTGCTTGAGCAGGAGGTCTTCGAGCTCCTCGTCATGGTGGCGGCGCTCAGCCTCCTTGTGCAAAACTAACTTAATTGTTTCTTTATCTAAACAACCCATAGCTTTTATTTGCGTGTTCTTTATTATCTTGCAACCTATCACACATACAAAGTACTTCTAGTTTCATACTTGTTTTAGGTAAAGCGAATGTTAAGCATGCGTAGAGTTGTATCGGTGGTCAATAGAACTTGAGGAAATATTTGTTCTACCTTTAGCTCCTCGTTGGGTTCGACACTCTTACTTATCGAGAAAGGCTACAATTGATTCCTATAATTATGGGTTATCAAGGGCACAACCCACCACCACGCGCTTCGGCCCTGGGGTACGCCCTGGTGTCTTGTGGTCGCTATGGGCCTCCGTTTGCACCGATTCCACCTCCCAAAAATCACAAATATTCCAAAATAATTCTCAGTAAATTTTTATCGCGTATGGACTTCGTTTGATATCGATATTTTGTGAAACAAAAAACATGCAACAAAGAGGAACTGGCACAGGGCACTGGATCAATAGGTTAGTCTAATAAATCATATAAATGTCGCCAAAAATATGTGAAAGTTGTATAATATTGGCATGAAACAATCAAAAATTATAGATACGACAGAGACGTGTCAGTTTTCACCCGTATACCCGAACATATAGAGGAGCACTACGACGACGTCTTCAAGAAGATAACGGCACCCGCGACCGTCACCGTCGTCAGTGATAAAGCGTGGAGCTTTCGCTCGGCAACTCCTCCGTGTCGCCAAACGAGGTCTTGAGGGCAAGCGCAACGAGTCCAAAAATCAAGATCCGGATCGGGGCACCGCCATCGTCAAAGACAAAGAGCGCGCCCGAGCCACCCGCTACACCACCTCTAGCCCCCCACACGACCAAGAGAGAATGCCATCACCGCCGCCATGGTGCCCGCCGGTGAGCCAACCATGCAGACCGCCATCCGAGGCCGCTACCCCGGCATCCTTGTCCAAGGCTCCACTAACCATCCACGTCACGGTTCATCCACCATGGTAGGAGGATTAAAAGGGATCTTCTTTCACTCCTAGTTCGACATCAGTCACGGTGTATGGGTCGAGGCCTCCACTGTAGGAGGCACCCACGCCTACGTCTCCAGCCGGTCCTGGTGGAACAAGGGAGAGACACTACCCCTTGACTCCCGACGGCCGTTGCCGAGCGCGCTTGCAAGGCGCCATGTCCATGTACCTTAGCGCCGATCAGCTCGACAGTGTAGAGGAATTCCGACCACCCCGAACTCACACTCTACCTGCGAGGAGAGGGACCTCAATGCCCACGGGCACCATCTGGATCAAGTCCAAGCACACCAACTTGGAGCGCGAACTCTGACTCGCCCGGGCACCAACAAGATCAGCCCGAGCACAAGCCCCAACTCGCTATCATGCCGCTGGCCTGGATCTAGGGAAAAGGAGGCCTGCTTCCGCAACCCAGCACCACCGGTAGGGGGACGACACTCAGCTCCTTGCACCGCGACCCCTACCGACCCGCACCACCAGCGTCACTGGATGAGGCCAGCCCAACTGCACACGCTACTGGCCACCCCACCATGGCATGCCCCCACTCTAGCCACCTCCAACATCCAAGGGCCGCCGGAGTCGGACCTCGTCGCCTCTGCTCGTGCCGCCCCGTGCAGCCAGTCGAAGGAGCTGCCCGCCAGATCTGGATCGGCCAGCCACACCCCGACGTAGCCCACCAGCACAGGATGCACCGCCGACCGCCCAGCAGCCCACCATGCTCCACCACTAGCCGTCGTGCCCTGCCCATTATATTGCTGCGCAAACACCCGAGGAGGCTGCCTAACGCCTGCCCTCCCCGAGCGAAGGGTGAACAAGGACGGGGGGAGGAGATCAAGGAGGGCTTGTGGCTGGCGACAGCCGGAGTAGGGTCTCTCCCCCCCCCCCCCCCCCCTCCCGCGCTTGCGGGAGCATGTCGGGCGAGGGGAAAGGGGGGAAAGTCTCGCTTTCGGAGGCTATCTTGGTATCATCTTGATTGGTCCAATATGACATCCTTCACCTTCACTCTGATTTAGTGATGGTGATATTTTGGAGAAGGAAAAGGCAACAACTCGTGTTGGATATTTACCTATGCACACGCTTAAACGGATATCAACATGACCATTAATGGGATGTTCTTCCGACTACCCATGCAAGAACAAGTCGGTGCAGAGTTTGTGCATTTTTTGCAGCTCTCGGAAGCATGAAATAATTGAATCATTCAATGGAGGCTAAATATCCATGCATATTTTCTCATGCGGAGACATAAAGTCATGTCTGCAGTCGGCAAGTGTTGCATGGTAGCTTAGCCTACGAGTTGTGTAATTTTTGTTTCTTTTATTTTGTTTTATCATAGGGTTAGTGGTTGTCTAGTGAGCTACTGTCGCGAGGCATGCGGTCTTGGATTTTTTTTCCGAGTCAATGTTGTTCGGTTGCTAGATCTTGCCCGTGCGTTGCATGGAACATGAAGATGCATTTATATGAGTAGTTTATCTTGTGGGAGATAAAGATGAACGAGGAAAGGCCTTATGTGCAAATGTGGAGAGAGGTGCGGCTATCTTTTTGCAAAATTATCAGAGTTTCCTTTCTATCCGTCAGATATAGATCGGACGGCCTACATTGTAGGATGGCAGGCACACCACCATCAACAACTCTGTTTTTTATAAGAATAGAGATATATATGCCTTCGTGCATCGCTCGATGCAGAGGCCGGGGGTTATTCTCCTTTAAAAAAAACTTAAAACAAAGATAACACACATGAGCTATTTTAATTATCATCCTACGTGTTGCCCCCACCCCATCTCTCCATTTTTGCTTGATCATGTTTTGAGACCGCAGGTAGGGACGTGGGAGTCGCTCAAGTAAGATTTGGGCACGCTAAATCTTCACATGCGAATTGCGACGGCCAGCACAATGGTGATTCCTATGCGAAAGCAGTTTAGACCCACTGTATCATCACATGTATGCCGTGCTTTTGATCTCCAGACCATTAAAGATTCCGGTATAAGTTGACTCAAGGTGAAATGAATGATCACAACATGTTAAAATGATGTACTCTGGCTATCATGCATGCAGCAGCTCCTTGTATATGTATGCTTCTTCACAGATATCATTACCATTATTTCTGTATGCTAGGACTCCTTCACCTTCACTTTCGTTTGGCTCGTGTGAGATTTTGGAGAAAACCAAATCAAAGCCCATGCTTCAATGGAAATAACTCGCCTTGTTCACAGCTTGAGTCGGATTATATAAGACCAGAAAACCAATCTACAGCGAGGCAGCAAAGCAGTTTATAGTGCTTTTTCTGGTCTTGAACTTAATCCGTGGAGTCTGAGGGATGATATGGATTAGAGAATGTCTTGACCCGCTAAACCATAGCAACCCGGTAAAGTCTGGAATTCACCGAGAGATGCCAGGCAATCCTACCGATGACCCTTCGATTGAAGCACGGGTTCGTCGGAGGTTGCAATGACATGGTGTCACATTGCCGATGGTTCAACGAAGAATATGAGGGAGCAACCAACAACCATATTTTAATCATTGGAAAGCCCTCTGTAGGCGTATTACTGTTCTTCAGCCATCCTGAGGCTTCTTTTTGTTCATTCTCGGAACAGAGCATCATTTCCTAATGATGGAATCGTGCATGTTTGTTCAAGATCATCAAATCAGTAGTTTACCAGAAAATTGAAGAAACAGCTCACGCTTAACTGCGCTAGTATTTATCTAGCATTGGTTCTTTTGAAAGGTGTAGTGGTTCTGTGTGACCAAAATATGAAGTGCAATGAAGGATAACATCTCATGGTATCTGGTCACGGTCATCGTAGAACTACTGCAACCCTGAGCTACTTTTGAGTAAATTCCTATGACTGACCGGATATGTTGGTCATCGTTTAGGGGTTGAAGTTCTGCATATCGATTTTCCATCCGGTGCCCCTCCTATCCAAACGTTTAGATGTGTCGAATTCTTAATGATTAACAAACAAACAACTTATGATAAGTAGATGATACATCGCTCTGCACAAACTGGATTGGTCCCGCCTGGTTTCCGTGCGACACGAGCTTGTGGCCATTTTCCGCTTTTCTCACACTTTTCACACCCTACTCCCTTGCCGAGAACCCATACAACCAGTTAACTCACTTCTGCCACAAAGTTAGCTGTCACAAAAGAAATATAAAGTCACTTCTGCCGCATTTTCTTAGGGCATCTCCAGGGATATATTATGGAAAATAAATTTCATTATTTTTTTCAAACGTTTATTGCATATTTTTTAAAAAGGAAAAATACAGAGTAAAGAAAATGTTCAATCAACTTCTAGAAAATGTTTGCACCATTCAAAAAAAAAATGTTGTGACATGAAAAAAATGTTCACGGATTTCAGAACTATGTGCCTGATATTAATAAAAAATACAATTCATGTAATTCAAAACAAAATATAACAATCCATAACTTCTTCCCCGCCACCGCCATGCCGCCGCTCACCCGGAGGAGCTCTGGCTACCACGGCGTCCGTGCCCGCCCTCCGGCGTGTATTATGCGGAGATCCGCTCCGGTGATACACGCCTCGCGCTCGGGACGTCCGAGACCGCCCACGAGGCCGCCTGCGTGTAGGAGCTATAGCACCGCGCCTTATTTTGCAGCGCCTGCTGGAGAAAACGCCCTCGTGCGCGCTAAAAAGGCTATTCCGGCGCTGGAAAAAAATTAGCGCGCCGCGTGGTTGCTCGCCTGTTGGAGATGCTCTTGGCACATTCCCAATAGTAACTTATTACTGTAGTTGGAGTTATGTCTAAAATATACATTCTTTGACCAAATTACGGCATCGATTAATTAATTAGCATTTTTGAGGCCTTATGTTTGCAGCAGAATGACCCATGCAGCATTCGCTTCCTACTTGATTTGGGGAGAGCTTAATCAAACACCGGTCAGGAAATGCAGCCAGATTCCATGCATGTAAGTAACTGGCCCCTTCAAGATAACGATGACCATAAAAAAAAGTTAAGCCGTGATTTATTGCCTCATGGCTTATAAAACGAGGAATTTGCAGAAAAAACATCAGCACCGGGTACGAGAGCAGGCGGCAGATCGAAAATGGCACGCGTAGGGCTGGTGCTCACAATTTGCTTCTTGGGTTTCCTCTAGTGCCTCTCGAGGAAAATCCCCCGCCAGCTCGTGCTGACGCCGAGCTCGCCATCGTTCAAGCTGCTCCTGGTGTCGTCCATCAGGAATGCGCGTCTGGTGGCGCCGGCGACGGCGAGCCCCCCACTCTGCATCGTGACGCCCACCCAGGCGTCGCACGTCCAGGCCGTGGTGCGTTGCGGGCGCAGCCACATGGTGTGCGTCCGCGTGCGCAGCGGCAGGCACGACAACGAGGGCCTCTCATACCGATCGGCCACCCCCAATGGCGAGGCGTTCGCGGTGATCGACCTTTTCAAGCTCAACACCGTAAGGGTGGACGCGCGCGCGGCCACCTCGTGGGTCGACGTGATTAGTAGTTGTCTAGTGTTTCTTAGATAGGAGTGGTTTGCTGAGATTGTAATGTTTGGCCAGAACATAGAACTTGTTTGAACGCATGGTAGCATATGCCATTCTTCTTTAGTTCATCAATATATTTGTGATCTGGGTAATTGGGGAGTAGTATTATTATAATTTTCTGTAAACACATGTGTGTATGAACTTTTTGTATACTACATTGTCACTTGTGTCTTCGATAGATCATAAACGAGATGCCCTTAATTTTGTGTTGAAGGATGTTGACCCTGTTTCCTTCTATCAGCTAACAAAATTGTAGTAAAAATTAAACATTAAAGGCAGTCTCACTCTATTAGAGTAGTCTAATTATCTTCCAACCGTTTAATTGGAACGAGTGAGTTCTCTTGTACTGTTCGTAACGAACATGGCTATACGACAATTTCTTTGTTACTTTTTTTGCCCAACGTTGCTGATGAGGAGTATGTAGGTATGATTGAATTGTAGCACACCGATAGATTATCATCGCTCAAGGATTGGACCAGCAAGTGTTGGACGTGAAGTAATATCTTCCAAATTATCCATATTGATATTGTATTGTGTCAATCTCACTTTCTCCAAATAGGCAGCCAGGAAATCTATTTGGTTTTTAAAGTTCCTGTCTTTTTGCCTTTTTGAGGTTTAGATTTTCTTTGTCTCTCTAATGACCACTTAAAACAATAAGTAGATTTGTGCAGCCTGATTTTCTTTATGCTCCCCTAGAGTCATGAAATTATTGGAAGACAACTAGTAGTCATGATGAACTTGATATTTTTTGTTTGTTTGTATGTTTGAATGACTGCTTTTGCTTTTGTGTTGTTTTGGTTTTGCTTTACGTAGATGATTATTCCTTGCTTTGGTATCCAGGAAAACAGTGTGGATAACAGTACACATGTGTCGAGAGGTATCGATTCTCTGTTGTAGATTATCTTTCTCCTTCAATGTTGTGTTCATCATGAGTTTTTGAATTTTGAATTGAAGTTGCCCTTGTTGTCTTCTGGACTATTTTATTTTATTGTGGTAGTCAATGCAAGACCATAACATTTTGATTTATTGCTTGATTGGTTAAACTTAATTGTGCTTCTAGAAAGTAAAGCTTTATTTTTAGAAATTACATGACTTTTTGTATGTTCAGTTTATGTCAGCCATTGTAAGTAGAAATAACGCCGTCCTTGTATATTCTTCTTGGTTTCATGGCACACTTGACTTCTAAGAATTATTGGTACAAATGGTTATTCCGATTTCATTTGAGTTTCTTTGCTCATAATATTTATAAAAAAGCAGGGGATACATTACCACCTTTGTATTTGGACGTACTTGCTCAGCTTCCGACAATGAATCTACCACACTTGCTTTGGGACAACGTTCGATTACATGATAGAAAACCTACTAATGATCCACATCCTATTGCTTGTAGCCACCAGTCATGTTGTATTTGGTTTTGGAATCTTGTTAAGGCAAGTTTTGATCTAGAATGAACACAAATTTTGGCAGGGAAGATGATGTAGATTTTTGGGGATGAGAAAAATGTGAGATAGAGGAGAGTGCTCTAATCCTTTGCTGCTTGTGTTATTTTCTTTGCTGCTACTAATTGCCGCTGCTGATCTCTATGGGTAATACTCCTCCCGTCCCACAATATAAGATGTTTTTGCAAGCTATGTTAGCTTGCAAAAACACATAGCTTGCAAAAACATCTTACACTATGGGACGCAGGGAGTAGATGATATCTTAATTAAGACTTTCAGGGTTGTTGGTCAGAGCAGTGTTAATGAACTCAAAGGGGTTCTGGAAGTATGTATGCCTATCATATTCAGGGTCAAAAACAATACTGTAGAAAATAGTCTTCTATGCCCGTCAAAACAGGAAATCACACCGGTTCTAGTACAAGGTTCATGTAGAATGATTACAGTCTACATGTAAATGGTGTGAGCAAAACAAGAAACTTAGACTTATAGTCTTCTTCGCCCGCAATATTTTTTTTCTCAGCTTCAAGCCTGTCACAACTATCCAACCACACCTATTGCTCTAGGTCACCAAATTTCAGAACAAGTAAAACACAAGGTATGTATTTACAAATCAGAACATTGAACATCACCTAGGGGCACTTCAAGAACCATAAGTTTGTGGAACCAGATATCATAGAAAGGTGATTGAATCGCTCTGAAATTTTTTGGATTAAAGATTGAGATACGTTTAGGCCAAAATGAAGTTTTTTTGTTGCATACTTGTAGCTAGAGAGATTGACTAGGACAATCATGCCATTTTTTATTTGGATTTCCACATCAGCAAAACCATGTAGTCTTGTCGCTAGCAAGCCCCGCGACTAAAGATTATTGAAAGAACTCTCTTTTATACTACTGGACGCTGAAATTATTATTATTTAGATTAGTCATATTTGGACAAGAACAACAGTGTGCATATTTTCTTGTTTTGACTTTGTGTCATCAATAATCTAGACAATTGTTTAGTTTGTTTGGCTACTTATGAGCAAACTTTTTTTTGAATTTTACTTTAGATGGAGAGCATTTAGAAGGCAAGATAAGATAGTCCTATAGAATTTGAGCTAAGTTTAGGTGGCCATGTTAGCATGGGAAGAGGCAACACGAGGAGCAACAAAGTTGTCCATGACAAGGGATATGGACCATGTATCCGCGCAAGACAATATATGTTATTGGATGCCATCACAATTGCTAACTGCCATCACCATTAAAAGGATTGTATATGTAAGTAAATTGCTAACTGCCATCACAATTGCTGGAAATGATTCTATCAAGCATGAACAAACTAAACGTCAAACATCAATGGACACAATACAACGACACTGCTGATCATAAATCAAATAATGTTGCTACCTTTGTGATGTTCTGGATAATCCATCGGGAAAACAACTCAGTGAAAAATTACACGAGAGGGAGAGGGAGGTAGAGGGAGAGAAAGAGATAGAAAGGGAGAGAGGGGGCAGAGAGATAGAGAGAGAGAGAGAGAGGTAGGGAATAGAGAGACCATGCTGGCTAATCCTATCGTTAGAGAATATAATGAATTGAAATGTCATCTCTGATGGTTCTGCCATTATACCGCCACATGTCAACGCAATAAAACTAGAACATGAAAATTGTTTGAGATATGACATTATATTTCTAGTGCCCCATATATACAAGGATTGTCTTTGATATCGACGTTACACCTCAGGTAGTTCCAACTTATAAAGATTGGTATAGAATCACCATTGCAATTGTTAGTCTGACTTTCATACTTCACATATCTTCCCTACTTATAAAGATTGGAGTTGGTGGTGCATTACATATGGGTCCAACATCCTTTACAAATAAGCAAATATGCGCATCCCCACATATGGAACTAACAACCTTCCAAGAGGCATATAAACAGTTCGCCGGCTTTGTCTTCTCCCTTGCAACCCTCGCCCGAAGGAGGGAGGTGGCGGCGCTGGGAGGAGAGAGAGAGAGAGAAAGAGAGAGAGAGAGAGAGAGAGAGAGAGAGAGAGAGAGAGAGAGAGAGTTTGAACTTATATTGTGGGACAAAAAAACAAATATCATGGGAATTGGTTATTAGATACAAAGCAATATGATATTTTTCAGACTAATTAACTTGTAGACTAAAACGAATGAAAGCTTGTCGCCATGGTTCGTGGCTGCCATGAATTTTTTTCAGGAATCCAATTTTAACCAACCCATCCCTTTTTATTGGCAAAACTCTTTGATATTCCATATGGGAAAGATGCAACACATCCAGTCAAACATAATTCCGGTGTCATAAACTTGTGGCATTTTGCATCAAGAGAACCAATAATATTAGCTTCCTTTGGAACACAAATCCAAACAAAAAATAACAAAAAAGTCTAAGTGCATTGAAATTGATTCTTCAATTGTTACTCTTTCATATTCCATATTACAACATAAAAGCAAAATAACACATACATGCAAGGCGCCCCGTCAAACATCAATTAGTGGGAAATCTCTGATTTGTTGACGTATAAATGTATTGCCTAGTTTTATTCCATCAGATTGGTATTTTAGTTGCATTGGCTATAGCGTGCACTTCTACATGGTATCAGAGCCAAGAGGTCTTGAGTTCAAGACCCGGCTGGCACAGCCCACTTTCGGTCAATATTTAGACCTGATGGAGCGGCACGTGAGGGGGAGTATTGACGTATGAATGTATTGTCTAGTTTCTTACAACAGATCAGTGTTTTGGGTGCATTGGCTAGAGCATATGCACTTCTACACGATTTGCCACTCAATCTCCGGTCTTCAATACATTCAGCAACCAACACGCTAGTTGCGTTGAGACACATGGGAGTAGGAGATTTAAGGGACTTGGAGGAGGACTTGTATTCTACCGCAGTGTTGGTCTCGGTGTCGCATGAAGGGACGGTGGTTGTGGCGCTTGCGGCTTCTGACACTAGATCCACGGAGCGAGTGGATGGTTTCGGTCGCAATGCCTCCTATTGCGTCCAAGACGACCTTTGGTGTGGTCACAACAAAGGTCTTGGCGGCGTGCCTATTGTGAAATCGTCTCGCCAAACTATCTCTTGCGGCCATGGTCCTAGATAATTCTACAACGCGGATCTCCTCCTCCATATAGACGTACGGTTTCAGATTTTTTTTTTCAAATAAGAGGAAACAACTATTTGCGGAATAAATGGAATGGGAGAAAAATTTGTGAGAATCTTTTCATTTTAATGACGTGATTGACTATATATCGTTGAGCATGGATCCCCTCCTCCGTTTAGACATATGCCTGTTGATTTCTTTAGGTTACTAGTAAATGCGCACGTGCAACGCACGTTAATATTTAGGTATTATATTAATTGTACGCGGATATTAGGTATGCTATTATTTGTGTGTCAATCCTATGATTAGTGCAATATTTTAGGGAACGTGGATCTTTTCTTTCAATTACGTGATTGGCTTTATTTTTCGCGTGGGAAGACAATTTTGTGACGAACTATTCCTTTAATGAAGTTATTGACTATATTTCTGGTGTGGGAATTATTTTTTTCGTGTCAACATTTCATTATTGATATTATTTTTACTGGAATAATCCGAGCAAGACGGCCTCCGGTGTAGTTGCAGAAAATGTCTCAGCGGTGAGCCTCTTGTGAAAATCGTCTAGCCAAACTGTCTCTTGCGACCATGGTCCTGGATAATTCTGCAGCACGGATCACCTCTTCCGTGTAGACATACGGCTCCAGTTTTTTTCCAAATAATAGGAAACAACTATTTGAGGAATAAATGGAATGGAGAAAATTTTGCGAGAATCTTTTTGTTTTAATGACGTGCTTGACTATATATCGGTGAGCGTGGATCCTCTCCTCCGTGTAGACATATACATCTTGGTTTCTTTGAGTTATAATAGGAAAAAAATCTATTAACGGAATAAATATTTATGACGATCTTTTGTTGTTAATGACGTGATTGACTATAATTCTGAGCGTGAGTGAGAATTTTGTAAGGATCGTTTCTTTTTTCTATGGAAAGTGGATCTTTTGTTTTAATGACGTGACTGGCTTTATTTTAGGCGTGGGAAGACAATTTTGTGATGAACTTTTCTTTGCATGACGTGATTGACTATATTTCTTGCGTGGGAATAATCTTTTCGTGTCAACACTCTTACATTGATATTATTTTTACGTGAATAATCCGAGCAAGACGGCCTTCGGTGTGGTTGCAGCAAAGGTCTCGGCGGTATGCAGCACGGATCTCCTTCTCCTTATAGACATACGGTTCCAATTTTTTTCCAAATAATAAGAAACAACTGTTTGCGGAATAAATGGAATGGAGAATATTTTGTTAGAATCTTTTCGTTTTAATGACGTGACTGACTATATATAAGCCATGCTGGATTATCATCGCTCAAGCAGGATTGGACCGTGAGTGTCGGACGTGAATTAATATCTTCGAAATAAGCCATGCTGATACCGTATCGTCCTCATGTCAATCTCTCTAACACTCCACTCAAACAGGCATGCAGGAAATCTAACACTTCTCGTGTGGGAAGCAATCACTAGTCTGACCCCGTACGTACATCTTACCAAGCTGGATGAATTGATCTTTTTACAAAGTCTTCTTTAATCGTGTCATATTCCACCTCAAAACCAGACACTCATTTAATTCTCTCCGAAGCCAATGCTTCCATCATTTAATCCATATGCATGTGTCGCCTGCTTCTATCTCCCATTACTCCCCCCCCCCCCCCATTCTCACTGTAGGCTCCGCACCAAATCTGTTGCGATCTGTCGGCTCTCATCCTCCCTTTTATGCCATTTGTCCACCACAACGAGGACATCCACGGTCCTGCCAATGCTGGGTAGCACAACGAAGACCACTGAAGCTAACCTTGCACCGATGAATGCCGCGACCTCTAGCATGTAGTCCAGCACTCGTTCGCCGGCCGCGGCGTCCAGTGGGACGGCCAGGAGCTCGCCGACCAGGACGCTGACGGTCCCGGCGATGACGACGGCGAACGCTGAGCGGGCAATGTGGGCATTATTCATCTTCATCTGCAGGCGGCTCGCCCTCCGCAGGAGGCGCTTCTTTACAAATGGGTCCAACATCCATTACAAATAAGCAAATATGCGCATCCCCACATATGGAACTAACAACCTTCCAAGAGACATATAAACAGTTCGCCGGCTTTGTCTTCTCCCTTGCAACCCTCGCCCGAAGGAGGGAGGTGGCGGCGCAGAGAGAGAGAGAGAGAGAGAGAGAGAGAGAGAGAGTTAATTGTTGTTTTTAGGTTATTGACATCGGCACTCCATTTCTGGTGTGGGAATTATTTTTTTCGTGTCAACATACCTTTATTGATATTACTTTTACTGGAATAATCCGAGCAACACGGCTTCCGATGTAGTTGCAGAAAATGTCTCAGCGGTGATCCATGCTGCAGAATTATCCACGCTCAACGATATATAGTCTAGCCAAACTGTCTCTTGCGGCCATGGTCCTGGATAATTCTGCAGCATGGATCACCTCTTCCGTATAGACATACGGCTCCAGTTTTTTTCCAACTAATAGGAAACAACTATTTGAGGAATAAATGGAATGGAGAAAATTTTGCGAGAATCCTTTTGTTTTAATGACGTGATTGACTATATATCGCTGAGCGTGGATCCCCTCCTCTGTGTAGACATATACCTCTTGGTTTCTTTGAGTTATAATAAGAAAAAAATCTATTGACGGAATAAATATTTATGACGATCTTTTGTTGTTAATGACGTGATTGACTATAATTCTGAGCGTGAGTGATAATTTTGTAAGGATCCTTTCTTTTTTCTAGGGAAAGTGGGTCTTTTGTTTTAATGACGTGATTGGCTTTATTTTAGGCGTGGGAAGACAATTTTGTGATGAACTTTTCTTTGAATGACGTGATTGACTATATTTCTTGCGTCGGGATAATCTTTTTGTGTCAACATTCTTTTATTGATATTATTTTTACGTGAATAATCCGAGCAAGACGGCCTTCGGTGTGGTCGCAGCAAAGGTCTCGGCGGTGTGCATCTTGTGAAAATCGTCTAACCAAACTGTCTCTTACGGCCACGGTCCTGGATAATTCTGCAGCGCGGATCTCCTCCTCCTTATAGACATACGGTTCCAATTTTTTTCCAAATAATAGGAAACAACTGTTTAAGGAATACATGGAATGGAGAATATTTTGTTAGAATCTTTTCATTTTAATGACTGATTGACTATATATCGCTGAGCGTGGATCCCCTCCTCCGTGTAGAGATATGCCTCTTGGTTTCTTTTGGTTATAATAGGAAAAAATGTATTCACAAATAAATATTTATGAAGATCTTTTGTCGTTCATGACGTGATCGACTGTAATTCTGAGCCTGGTAGACAATTTTGTAAGGATCCTTTTTTTAGGGAAGGTGGATTTTTCTTTTAATGATGCGATTGGATTTATTTTTGGCGTGGGAAGACAATTTTGTGTGGAACTTTTCTTTTAGTTACAAGATTTACTATATTTCTGGTCGTGGGAATAATTTTTTCCTGTTAACATTCGTTTATTGATATTATTTTTACTGGAATAATCTGAGCCATTATAAAGTGGTCCCACCAGATGAACGGCTTCTATTTTTTCAGATTTTAACCCCTTATAAGGGGAATAATCCAAGCCATTATAATTCGGTCTCACCAAATTAATGGCTCATAATTTTCAATTAACGTGAGATTTTCTAGGGAGTGCTGAATTAATCTAGGTAGGTATAGAATAGATTACATTTGCATTCACTTCCTACTTGATTTGGGGATAGACTAATCAAACATTGGCCAAGAAAGGCGTCCAGATTCCGTGTATGCATGTAACTGGCCCTTCAAGATAACGTTGACCATATAGGAGTAAAAATGTTTAGGCATGCATGCTTTAATGCCGCATGGCCTATAAAACAAGGTGAAATATTTGCAGAAGAACATCAGCGTCGGGTACGAGAGCAGGCGGCAGAACGAAAATGGCGCGCGTAGCACTGGTGCTCACAATTTGCTTCTTGGGTTTCTCCCCATCCCTCGCGTGGTCCTCCAAATCCAACCACACCGACTTCCTCTCGTGCCTCTCGACCAAAATCCCCAGCCAGCTCGTGCTCACGCCGAGCTCGCCCTCGTTCAAGCCGCTCCTGGTGTCGTCCATCAGGAACGCCAGGTTGGTGGCGCCGGCGACGGCAAGTCCCCCGCTCTGCATCGTGACGCCCACCAAGGCGTCCCACGTCCAGGCCGTGGTGCGCTGCGGGCGCAGCCACCGTGTGCGTGTCCGCGTGCGCAGCGGCGGGCACGACAACGAGGGCCTCTCGTACCGATCGGCCACCCCCAACGGCGAGGCGTTCGCGGTGATCGACCTCGCCAAGGTCCACGGCGTGCGCGTGGACGCGCACGAAGCCACCGCATGGGTCGACTCCGGGACGACGCTCGGGGAGCTCTACTACCGCGTCTCCACGGCGGCACCCGGGCTGGGCTTCCCGGCTGGCGTGTGCCCGACCGTCGGCGTGGGGGGCCTCATCAGCGGCGGAGGCATGGGTCTGATGATGCGCAAGAAGGGCCTCTCCGCCGACAACGTCCTCGACGCCACCATGGTCGACGTCGAAGGAAACCTCCTGGCGGACAAGAAGGCCATGGGGGACGACCTCTTCTGGGCCATCCGCGGCGGCGGCGGCGGGAACTTCGGCATCGTGCTGTCCTGGAAGTTGAGGCTCGTGCCGGTCCCACCGAAGGTGGCCTTCTTCAATGTCACCAAGACCATGGACCAGGGTGCGGTCGACGCGGTCACCAAGTGGCAAACTATCGCGCCTGTGCTCCCCGAAGACCTAAGCGTACGTGTCGTCGTCCAGAAGCGCCAGGCGACCTTCCAGTCCCTGTACCTCGGCAACTGCAGTGCGGTGGTGGCGACGATGCGCAGCCGGTTCCCGGAGCTCGGCTTGACGCGCCGCGACTGCAAGGAGATGAGCTGGCTGCAGCACAAGGCGTACCTATACTTCGGCGACGCCAGCAACAACAAGCCGCTGGAGGCGCTCCTTCTCAACCGGTCCATGACCATAGGCCCCTTTGTCAAGAACAAGTCCGACTACGTCAAGAAGGCCCTCACCAGGGACATATGGGAGAAGATCTTCCTGTGGCCCGACGACGGGGCGGCGGGGCAGCTCATCCTTGAGCCGCACGGCGGAATGATGAACCGCATCACCGATGACGACACGCCGTTCCCGTACCGGAGCAGCGTGCTTTACAACATCCAGTACGTCGAGTTCTGGAACGGCACACGGGCGCACGGCATGCCGAAATGGCTCAGCGGCCTGTATGACTTCATGGCGCCGCTGGTTAGCAAGAGCCCTAGGGGCGCGTACGTCAACTACCGGGACCTCGACATCGGCGTGAACAAGGTGGTCGGTGGCGTGACGAGCTATGAGACTGCCAAGGTGTGGGGCGAGAGGTACTTCGGTCTGGCGAACTTTAAGAGACTCGCCGCGATCAAGCGCAAGGTGGACGCCGGCGACTACTTCCGGAACGAGCAGAGCGTGCCGCCACTTGTCTTGGATCAGTCAGGGAATGAGCTTAATAATTAATTAATTGGGATAGGAAGCTACTAGTAGCGTAAATGGCCACGTAGAAGCTCAAGACGCAAATCTTGTTTGTGCCCCCAACAAGATTTTGATTAATTAATTAATGCCTTCAAAAGAAAAAGAGAAGATTTTGACGTTCAGCCTACCAAACCGAACCCACAGCCCCGACCCCAACCATCCCCTTTCCCCCCTTCTCCGGCGCCTCTCCTCCCGCTCCGGCGCCGGCGCCGCCTCTCCTCCCGCTCCGGCGCCTTCCATCTCCACACCCAGGCCCAGTTGGACGCTCCCTCCTCCGCCTCTCCAGTCTCCACCACCTCCCCTGCCGCGATCTGCGGCACTTCTATTCTACCGCCAGCAGCCCGGATCTACGGCGACGGATGGAGACGGCGGCGAAACCGACGCAGCGGGGTGCCGTCGTGCGGGTGCGGCCAGGCCTCCCCGGCGCCAAAGCAAAGGTGGCCGCTTCTTCTTCCACTCCGGCGGCGCTTCTTTCACGCGCTCGGCGCCATCCACCCATTTCAATTTCTATCTAGGCTTTTGCTCGCCAACGTTTTTTGTGCTTTCCTGATGCCAAACTTGTAGGGTTTTTGCGCTGTGGTGCCAAAATTTCTTCATTCCTACTGCTTGCTTCTGGTGTCACCGATTTATATCTGCTGCTGCTGCTGCTGCTAGTGACACCAATTGGTTGATTCCTAGGGCCAGGGCTCATCTCATTACTTACAGTGGTGGCATTTTTTTTCACTAGTTCTGCTGCTCTGTTTAGTTTAGGTGGACTCTGCCTTGTAATATTAGCTTCATTCATGTTCCTCAACTTTACCAGCAAACAACCTTCCCACAAAACACTAGATGCTTCAAAACGACGCAGACACTGGACCGTGTCAAATCCCCAAACCATGTCTTTCCAATAAATCAAATCAATTGTTACTATATATATAGCAGATATCCAACAAATAGTGCTCTCTGGCACATTATGAACCGCGGTTCCATCTATGAGCTCCACTTGTTCCATGGGATAGTTGTTGTTCACTTCTGCAGTTCTGTTTTGAGGTTGGAACGCACAAGTTGTCTCCCAGGGTAACCATCGAATGTATATGCGTCTTCTTTTTGGATTTCCTGTAATTTTGTACTGATAAATCTTATCTCTTACTGCAAATGCACTGGGTTGGTCGCCGTCTAGCAGGAATGCCGAATGCTATTTCATTTGTAAGATAAGATGTATCGAGTGTGTTTTCTGATGAAAAAGTTACGCCATCCTCCTTAGTACGGAGCCATGCCAGTTTTTGAGGGTTGTGCTCATGGCCTCTGATGCCAATGTTTGTGGTTTGCTCATGCTCTCTGATGCCAAATGTTTGCTGATTCAGAGTTTTGCTAAGGGTTTGGGCTCTGGTGATGGGCTGTTGTCACCGTTCCATATCTGCTATAGTGCCTACTGTGTCATGGTTGTTTGATTCCTAGGGCTAGGCCACCTCTCTGTTCATCTGATTCTAGTCGCACTTTGACTAGTTTTGGTGGTCTGTTTAGGTGGACATGATTGTTGAGTTCTCTGCCTTGTAAATTAGCTTCATTCATGTTCCTCAACTCTACCAGCAAACAAATCTTCCTACCCCGGGCACTTGAATCGTGTCAAATTTCCAAACCATGTCTTCTCCATAAATTGTTATAGCGGATAAAGCAATGCTCTCTGGCATGCTACAAACTGTTGTTCCATGTATGAGCTCCAAATACTACACAGTTAAAGACAAAACAAAACAAAAAGCGGGTTAATTTGCTAATTCCCAGCCGCTGGTACCATGAATGGCCAAGCTTTTTTTTCTAACTCTGCTTCCTCTCCCGTGCTTTCTCTTCTGCTGTGCGTGTCCACGCCTCCACGGCCATTGCGCCGTGGTAAGTTTTAGCTTTTGTGGCTGGCCACTGTGGTAACTTCCTGTTGTGCTAAGTTGGACGGTGCAAGTGAAAGTGTTGTGCTAATCTGGACAGTGCAAGTGTTGCGCTAGTCTGGGTTAAGGAGCTATCGTACTATCACAATATATCCTTTTATTCACAGCACAACACTATTTAGACGAAATGGATACTTTTACATTGTGTAATGAGATTTATTTATTCACAGAACAAAACAAGTTGTCTTCCAGGTTAACACTGATTCATCATTGAATGATGTGTATGCGTTTTCTTTTCATATTTCCTGTAATCTGTTCCGATAAATCGTTGTAGCAGATAAAACAATGCATGGTGACATGTCTGTTTGATTCCCGGGGCCAGGGCACCTATATGATCTGATTCCATTTGGTGGTCTTTTTAGGCGGACCTGATTGATCGTGTTCTCTACATTATAAATTAGCTTCATTCGTGTTCCTCAACTCTACCAGCAAAGCCTCATTCCTACAAAAGACTAAATGGTTCAAAACATAGATACTGTGCACTTTAATCAAGTAAAAATCCCAAAGTGTGTGTATTCAATAGATTGTTAATAGCAGATAAAACAATGCTCTCTGGCACACTACAAACTGTGGTTTTATCTATGAGCTCCAAATTCTACACAGTTTAAAAAACAAAACAAAAAAGCGGGTCCATTTGCTAATGCCCAGCCGCTGGTACCATGGATGGACAAGTTTTTTTTTTCTAACTCTGCTAGTGTTGCAATCTGAAATATATCATGATTTTCATGTATCCAGTAGTAGTGGTAGTTGACAAAGATTAGGGTGCTGGGTTGTTCTAGCAGCCCACCTTTTTTCAGTACTAGTCTTATGTTGTTGCTTGTGTTGGGACGAATCGTGGATTGTTTTTTGTCATGAAGCATGGCAATGAAAATAACCACCATGTATGAGACTGAAACGAAACTGACAATGGAAATTATGAGAAGTGATTTCCTCAGAGCTACTCTGTTTTGAACCTTGGCTTAGTGTTTGCTCTTCTTTCATTAATCATATATATGTATGTATGTAAAATCAAGGCTGAACTAACCGATGCATTTTTTTTTTGGCCTTCAGTGACAAGATTGGGCTGGTTACTACTCAGCCAACGACAAATCGCGGATGTAAGCTATCACAACCTTCTGTTTTCCGAAACAGCAGTCAAGCATTCGTTGAGCGAGCATGATGGACAGGTTAGTGTTGCTGCCATCCAGCACACAGCAATGGTTCTTTTTCTTGCTTATTTTTCTTTAGCTAGCCACGTTCCAAACCTTATCTAGTAGTTATGATGTTCTTGTGTGCAGCAAGGCCCCAACCATGCCCATGATGGCCATACGGTACAACAAGGCATCCTCATTGGTCTACGTTGCCAAGTAAGCTCTTTCAGTCTTCCTACCCCAGGCAACCCACCTTTTTTTAGTACTAGTCTTATGTTGTTGCTTGTGTTGGGACGAATCGTGGAATGTTTTTTGTCATGAAGCATGGCAATGAAAATAACCACCATGTATAAGACTGAAACGAAACTAACAATGGAAATTATGAGAAGTGATTTCTTCAGAGCTACTCTGTTTTGAACCTTGGCTTACTGTTTGCTCTTCTTTCGTTAATCATATATATGTATGTATGTAAAATCAAGGCTGAACTAACCGATGCATTTTTTTGGCCTTCAGTGACAAGATTGGGCCAGTTACTACTCAGCCAATGACAAATCACGGATGTAAGCCATCACAACCTTCTGTTTTCCGTAACAGCAGTCAAGCATTCGTTGAATGAGCATGATGGACAGGTTAGTGTTGCTGCCATCCAACACACATCAATTGTTCTTTTTCTTGCTTATTTTTCTTTAGCTAGTCACGTTCCAAACCTTATCTAGTAGTTATGATGTTGTTGTGTGCAGCAAGGCCCCAACCATGCCCATGATGGCCATACAGTACAACAAGGCATCCTCATTGGTCTATGTTGCCAATGGGTAAGTAAGCTCTTTCAGTCTTTCTAGTATCGAGTGAGTGTTACCCGCCAACTGTAACCTGACCGTATTTTTCCTGCAGCACTTCCCATGTTTTCAAGCCGAAGAACTTCACTCCGAGGGCATACTCTGCAGGCAATACAAATTCAGAGAGCCCCGAGGAAATCAAGGCAAAATCACCCGGCTGTCGCAAACCCTTTCGCACATGGTATTGTCTTGCAAATATGCGAGGAGTGGTGTGCTTTTTGTCTGCCTATGGTATAGCTTGCTGGATGTCCTAATGGATACTGTAGCTAATTCTTTTCTGTATCTTCAGGACATTTGAGAGCTCCCTAGTCTTTAGTCTGCTGGAACAAACCCGTTTCACACAAGAAAGCAACTACAAGAAAATCATGGACTGCAACTTGTCATGTAGGGTATAATTTTTGCTCTCTTAGTTATGTTAGAGTTACTTCGATCTTGATGAGTTGATTAGGTGATACTTGGGAAGTCCATTATCAGGTGCCCCTTAAATTTGTTTCTAGGCAATTGACGTCGACACTCCATTTGAGATTCCATACATTGTCATAACTTTGGAATGAATCCGATCATGACTATCTGGGATTTTAGAACATACACTAAAAAATATCGTGATTCATCTGAGTTATGTAGACATTTTGATTAAGAAGGCTTTAGTTCTTTAGGTTATGATGATACGGGTTACCAAAGAGAAATGTGATAGTTTGTCGCCTTGTTCTTAATTGAATTTCCTGGCCAGGGATCTTCGTGATCCTTTATAGCAATACTTGGTGATCATTCTATGTTCTCTTTTGAGATGTGTGTCCACCTGTACTGCCTTCATTTTCCAGGGCTTTCCAAATACTTATGCTAGTTTATGTGCAGGAAGCATCCAACTATGCCCTTGTCAATCTTTCTTGTGTTTAGTGAGCAGACTGCACTTTGTAGTAGGTTGCAGCCGGCAAATTGTTTTTAACTTGAATGTGTTTTTCATGTAGGCATTTCAAGCCAAAGGCTGGATTTACTCCAAGAACATGCTCTGCAATCAGCACAAATTCATGGAGCATCAAGGAAATCAAGGCAAAAAACAACCGGTTGTCACAAACCTCCGTTCCTCTCTGGCGTAGCTAAGCCCCTCTGTTCCTCTCCGCTCTGCTTTCTCTCATGAGCTTGTGTGCCCATGGCCATCGAGTCGGGGTGAACCATATGCTGGCGATCACGCCATGACAAGTTCTAGTGTTTGGGGCTCTCGTGATGGGCTATGATACAAACGTTTGGGCTTATCAGGCTTTTGGTATGATGATTAGTGCCATCGTTTTACATAAGTGATATGATTCTTCAATTCCTACATCTCTTGTGCGTGCGGTTTAAATTATGCGACAATCCTGTGCTGTCCCTATATGAACCTTAGGTTTAACTCTAGTAATTTATTGGTGTGTTGGTTCCGACATTAGCAGATTAGCTACGAACCTGGTGATGTAGATGGCTTAATCTCTACTCTAGCGCTGATCTGGTGTATATTATCAAGTACCACTTTTTTTGGACAACAAAGGGCTTAGTCGGATTAAAAATGGGAAAACTAAGCCCTCCAACTAATCAAAATGTTGCATTTCTCTATTATGGAGCAAACTATATGATTTGGTTTGTGTTTCTTATCGTGTTGCTTTGCTGGACGAAATGTGAATGCACTATTTTTTCTTCGGGATGTAAATTCTGAAAAGTTAGTTCATTTAGTAGAACTAAGGAGGGTCAGAGGGTACCCCCTCTAAAATGGCTCCAGATTTGCATTCCTAGTTTTTCTTGTTTTTACCATTCTAAAGTCTTGATCTAATAAGATAGATTTGATTAAGTGTGTTGCTTATCCAATGAGATAGCTTTAGCATATCCGAAGTAACGCAGATCGAGTTGTAGCAACGATTGATGATTTGGTTGTGTGTCTCCTACCTCATTATATTGCTGCATGATCTAATGAGAAAGAACTGATCTTTTTTGCTCTATGTAATTGGACAGTTGATTGTGTGTCGCAGTGTCAACGCTTGCACCTTGTGCTGTTGTGGACATGGACTTGTTGGTGCATGACTTGTCAATTAGCACCTAGCAGCTCCTGACAGTGAATTCACTCTGCTGCAACCGCCTCTCCTTCGACTGTGGTTCAGGTAACTTCTTGGTCTCCTCCCTAGACACCATACAGTGTGCCGGCGATCGCGCTGAGACCGTGCTGTTATTCTGGCCTTAGTAATTTCCGGTTAGGGGTTGGCTTGTGGGGTGTCATTTGGCCATACATGTGTTGAACCTGTGTTTTGACGCTGTTTCATGAATCTCATGTTTAGCTTGGTCTGCCTGTATAAAGTGTGATTTATATTTGAGTAATCTGCTATTGGTCTTAGCATAGTTGTATTTATTTTGAATCTGGCAATGGTTGGTTAATTGGTTTCGTCAGGTGGTGGCTGAGAGCACTGGAGTTGGGCGTTTTGTCTTAATTTTTTGTACCGTCAGGTGGTGGGAGTTGTTTTAACCTGTTAGTGGGGGAGTCTTCTGGCAAAGATGATCATGCATGTACAGCTTACAAAACTGTTGTGTTGGATTTGGTTGTAGCTGATGCTTGCTTGTATATCCGGCTTTGGTGCCTTTCTGTTTTGATTCAACAAAACCTGGACTCGTGATGAATATTTTGGTGCTTCCATGAGTACTGAATCTATTTTGTTTTGATGAATTTGTCATGGCGCCCGAGATTGATTTCCTCCTGGCATGGCACAACAGAATGTTCATCAAGATTCTGGAAATGATCGTATATAATGTATGTGCTCCAGTTTTGTTTGGTATTTCGCTAGTCTTGGAACTGGACACCTAGTTCTATACAAGACATAGTTTATTAGCTGAAATATGATACCAGGGAGCATTTGTGGTTTTGTCATTTTGGGCATTGTGGACTTAGCAGGGATGAACCTATCAAGCATGATACTGACCGTGCCACGTTTCTACTGCAGCAACGAAGGATTCTATGGAGCCCTCGGCCGTGATGAAGCAGCTTTTTGAGGCCCTCATCACCAACCATCAAAGAGACATGAAAAGCCGTTGGCCGAGACGAAGCAACTTTTTGAGGCTGTCATCACCAACCGTTGAAGACATCAAAAGCAGTCACTGAGCTGAGAGCACTGGAGTTGGGCATTTTCCACTTTTTTTGTATCGTCAGGTGGAGGGGTTGTTTTAAACTCTTAGTGAGGGAGTCTTTTTGGTAAAGATGATCATGTATGCACAAACCTGTAGTGTTGGGTTTGGTTGCCCTTGTATTCTGATCTGGTGCTTTTTATTTTTTTACTTTTGATTTGACACGGACAAGTGATGAATTTGCTGGTGCTTCTATATGTACCGAGTCTATTTTCGTTTTCATGAATTTGGCATGGCGCCTAAACTTATGGAAATTCAGATGGTCATATATATATATGTATGTGCTCCTGCGTGAAAGTAAAATTATCCAACGCAAGCACCTTTTGGCCGTGCAGTGCTCCTGGAGCCATTTTTGTTTCCATTTTGCTCTCTAATGTATACTGGGCCGGGTTGTTCCCATCATCTATCCCAAAATGCCGTTGAATCTGTCCAAAAGTGTTAGATTTACGGATGGCATCTACGGATTTTACCTACATCATATCTTGATAGCTCATCTCGTAACCTGACTCACGTGCAAATCGTCCGTAGGTGTAGCGTTGTCCGAATCTGTCAGCGATATATATAGTTATCCCATACAAGGATGCGCTACCTTTGTTCTTCTCTGAAATCTGCCCATCTATATATCCATTTAGTGCATGGATGCTGATCCATTTTTCACTATCTTAGTAACAGATTTGATGTTGTGATTCACAATAGTGTAGGAAATAAATAAAATATAGTTAATGTAAAAATCGCACATATGAAACTGCCTTCAGTTATTCGAGGGAATACTACCACTTATTAAGGAAAAAAAATCCTTACCAAATCATAGAGAGAAATCAACTCCCGATGCGCATATAAAGGCGTCAATCGTGTGGGAATCAGTCTAACCCCGGCGTGCTTTCCAAACTGAATTAATCCATCTCGATACAGAGACTCCTTTAATTATGCGGCCTTCTACCTTGAAACCGGGCACTCATTTAATTCTCCCCAGAACCAACGCTTCCATCGTTTTCGTCCCCATGCACGCTTCGCCTCCTCCTCCATTTACTCCACCCTCCCGTTGTTTCCGCGCCAAACCTGCTGCGATCCATCGGCTCTCGCCTCCTCCTGTGTGCCTACGCGGATCGCGCTCCGATCCGACGTCTCTCTGCGTCCCCCGCTGGTTCATCGCCGGCCAAGCCGGACTCCATCTTCTTCTCTATAAATGACCGGCCCTTGAGTTCTCAATCTGATCCGCCCCATGCCGTGCACATCCTTTCTCCTCAATCCAACCCCTCGCTTCATGTACAACACGCACATCAAGCTGCCGCCAACCGAAGGTTGTGCCACGCCGTGTCAATGATGCGGTCCCCGGCGAGCATCGCGGCGGGAGATGTGCGTCGTCGTCGTCGAGCGAGCGGCTGGGTGTGCAGCAACACTGATCGGCCATGTCGTCTTCATGCCCGGCGGAGCATGTGCGTTGGCCCTGTCTTCGGCACCTCGGCCATGGCTTTGGCGGCCACCTAGAACTTGTCCATAATTTCAGCCGTAACAACTTGGTCCGCCCTCTCTATATAAGAGTTGCACACCCTTTTCTTGATCTAATATTCCTCACGGAAATCCTGGCATCATGCCATTCAAACTGATTTGTTTTCCGTTTGGCCTGGTGATGCAGACGATTCTAATGGATGTGGAGGCAGATATGAGGGGAGAAAGTCTTCTGACAACAACAAAATCTCAGCCTTTAGCACATATGGATGCATGTTCCTGTCGAGGACAATGGGCCAGTCGAGTCGACATGCGCTTGTTTCACAAGATTCAGGCAAGCCAATGCAACCAAAGGTTAGTGGAAATTTATAGATGCATTATCTATCGTTGCTTCCTTTCATTGCTAAAAATGCTTTCCTATTACCACATGCCTTGCTTCTAATTTTGTAACAGTGATGTGATTTTCTTCCCAGTATTATTTATAATTGAGCCAATAGGCCATGATCCAGGTTCTTGTATCATAATACAACACATACTTCTTTGGGTTTCGTGTACTTGCTATTCAGTGTTCTTATTTTGATATGCTTTTAACCATTTGCTTAAGCTTACATGGGTAGTTTTTATTGCAGCTGAATCACAGAAGTCATCTCTTCCTTTCACAGTATCTAGATTCTGTCATTGTTTCTCTCAGGGATTCAAACAACTAGCCGACTACGTAATGGTGTTGCTCAACTAACTCCCAAGATTATGCACAATTATTATCTTGACCATATAACTTGCCCATCATAGCTAATCACAAATTCTACTAGCTCTTACATCCTTTGCCCTTCTTGATCAGCTCGCACGCCTCACCATTTAACATGTCGTGTTGGCTCCTCGCAATGCACATGCTTCAAGGTAAAGTATATTCGCATTGTATGCCTTGCATGCACGCACCTCCTGGAAAAATGCAGCCTAGAAGAACCACCACACCAAAATTTATGCATAGAAAATATAAACATTCAGACTCCTGTAGAAGATAATGTCAAGTTGAAAACTAACAATTCTATCATAATATTATATAAAAACTTATGTATGTAAAATTATGGTGTAGTACAACCATGCATAGATCACACGATATATATTACATGTTATGCTCCCACGAGCATATATAAATTTATTTCCTATTATAAGCTAACAAATTTATATTAAATTTTTGACAACAAAATTAGTATAATTCTTTTTCAACCATTTGATTGCAGGCTAGTAGGCATTTACCAGTAATATGGTTCATGTCCAGTTCTTTTTTGTTTAAATGGTCGATTCAGCACTTCCACTGTCTATTGTGTTTGGCTGATTACTGTTACATGTTCTAGTGTCGAAGCTTAAGATGTGGATAATAACTGTAACAAAACTACAACACAACCGAAATTGCACGCATGTTTCATGTACGATTTGCAATCAGATGGATGTGCTGCACTTTATTATGTGATTGGATTGCTGGATGTGAAGCATCATGCCTGGATCATGAGAAAGGCAACATGTGCATATAAGTATTCTAATTGTAAGAGATGGGTGAATCCCATGTACTATGATAAATTGATATGTCAAATTAAAGCCACTTACTTTCTCCTGAGTAGTTTTATTGTTGTATTGTTCATTTAGTCTTTATTCATTTACTGAAAGCTTTAACAGCCTGCATTTTTGTCTAAATCTCGCATATGTGGTGACCTTAGTAGAGCATGGTCTAGCTGTATGGCCACACCCCTGCCTTCGGCACCCGTCCATGCTTGTGGCCTCCGCCTGGCAGCTTTCTACAATGTCAGACTTGTGGGTTTGGTTTGCCCTCCCTTTGTAAGAGCCCACCCCTTTCTTGATCTAACCTTCTCTAATGAAATCTCGGCACACTCAAGATGACGCGTTTTCCACTTGGTGATACAGTGATGCATCTACTGGACATGGAAGTGGAGGTGCAGGCAGGTAGTCGCCTAACAAGAGCGAAACAAAAACCCGGGCATTGGGTGAGATACAGAGGTACATTCTTGTCAAGGATGATGAGACAACTGTGTGGGACAAGTCAATTTAAGCAAATCTTTATGAACTTTATGGTGTATATATAGTGTCAGGTTTCATGTATTTCTGAAAATTTAACCACATAAACATGAAACAACAGAGGTGAAGAAGTGGACCTTGTGCAGTTATGTTTCTTGGCTGATTGCAAGTTTTTTTAGGGCTGATTGTTGCACTGAGGCTAGTTAGTCCAAATTTCTGTTTGTGTCAATAAAATACATTAATTACATGCTTTTGTTTATCATATTCGGTCCCGAGATATTATGTAGGTGACTTGATAGTTTCCCTCTGGATTGAATCGCAAGTACTATGCTAAATTGGTATGTCAAGTTAAAGTCACATACTTTCTCTCGAGTAATTTTATTGTTTTATTTTATATTTAGTCTATATTACATTTGTCGAAAGGTTTAAACACTCTGCAATTTTGTTTTAAGCGCGCACAGTTAGCAACTTTACCAGAATAATAGGGGGCTTAAACTTTAAAGTTGTGTATATAAACGTTTATTCTGAGTTCTCTTCGCAGAGGTAGTTTAATTACAACTTTCAAATCCTAATTGCCAAGCTTGCAATTCAAGAAATACTTGTAGTTATCAACCTTCATGATATAATACAGGATGATTGAGATATGTTGGAAAAACTTTCCTCAAATATTTTGGAAAGAAGGCTTGGCATAAAGCGTTATTATTGTACCTTTCTATATGTTGTAATGTTTTATATTTCAGTTGTGCACTTCTGCTCTCACATACATGACTTCTTTGGTTGTTGTTTCATGCCTTCTATTTTCTGTCTGTAGATGGATGTCGGGATGCTAGTGATGCAACCAACATCATTATCTGATTTCACAAACAAGTATATTTTTCTCACACTCAACCAGGAGGAGAATGATATTCAGTGATTGTTTGGTCTGATCTCTCTTCTTTGTAAGAGCACCCTTTTCTCGTCTAACCTTCTTAAGGACATCTTGGCATGCCGCTAGTGAAACTGATGACTATTCTTCTGTGAGATGTAGGGATGCATATGATTCTAGCACCCATGGAGGGTGAGATACATGCAGGAAACCATTGGGCGACAGCAAAAGCCTGATGTTGGGTGATGCTCCTGTCGAGGATGATGTACCAGGTAATATACTATGTGCATCAACACCTGACCGATGCCCTCTTTATTTGTTTTGCGTTGCTCAAACGTTTGCAGCTTTTCTGTTTTCTCTCTTGTATTTTTATTCGTTTGTAGAAGAAAAACGTTGGCTCATGGCCCAACGTGTGTGCTGCCATGATCCTTACCTTTCATGCCATCCCACAAACTTATCAAGGAGGCACGCAACTTGGTCCAAGTAATTAGACCTACTAGCTAAACTAGCTCGGGCATCACGGACACGATGCTGAATTGTCAAAATCGCCATGACAAACTGAAGAAATAGCATTGACGCTGCAAGGGCTATTACTAGCAATTATTTTCTTATAAGAAAAACATACACATCTTTCGGGTTCCTTGTATTTGCCACTGAATGTTCCTGCATGATCTAGTTTTGGGGTGCTTAATGTGATTAACAGTTGTAGTTTCTATTAGAAAAGAGTGGTTTGCTAAGATTGTATTGTTGAACCAAAATGTATAACTTGTTTAAACACATGTAGAAGCGGAGACAGGGGGTGCGATCAGGGTCAGATACCCCCCATTGTCTCAGCACCCCACCCCCCTATGAAAGTTTGTTAGGTATTAGTACTGATATATACATATAGTTGCAGCCTAATGTGCTAGTTTGATGGTATAAGGCCCAACTTTTCAGCCCAAAGGCCCGAAATAGAAGAATCGTTAGGTTGTACGCATCAGAAAAATAGGAACAGACTTCCCTCAAAAAAAAGGAATAGACAACATGCAGCCCATGGTCAGCTGCTTTGTATATTAGACCTGGCACCATACATTCACACCTCAACTTCAAGGTACGCCACAATCCAAAGAAATCTACTAGATTTGCCTTCTTTTCAAATTTCCTATAATCTGTTCCAATAAATCGTTATAGCAGATAAAACAATGCCTGGTGACATGACTGTTTGATTCCCAGGGCCAGGGCACCTGTATGATCTGATTCCATTTGGTGGTCTTTTTAGGTGGATATGATTGATTGTATTCTCTACATTATAAATTAGCTTCATTCGTGTTCTTCAACTCTACCAGCAGAGCCTCATTCCTACAAAAGACTAAATGGTTCAAAACATAGGTACTGGACACTTTAATCGTGTAAAAATCCCAAAGCGTGTGTATTCATTGCCCCCTCATGTCCAAATTCTATATAGGTTATCTTGTACTTTTCCTAATGAGCAATGTCTTTGTTATAATTTTTGTCCGACGCTGTTGATGAGGCGTATGTAGGTATGATTGAAGTGTAGCACACCGTTAGATTGTATTCATTTTTTGCGGGTACCGTTAGATTATCATCGCTCAAGCAGGATTGGACCGTGAGTGTCGGACGTGAATTAATATCTTCGAAATAAGCCATGCTGATACCGTATCGTCCTCATGTCAATCTGTCTAACACTCCACTCAAACAGGCATGCAGGAAATCTAACACTTCTCGTGTGGGAAGCAATCACTAGTCTGACCCCGTACGTACATCTTACCAAGCTGGATGAATTGATCTTTTTACAAAGTCTTCTTTAATCGTGTCGTATTCCACCTCAAAACCAGACACTCATTTAATTCTCTCCGAAGCCAATGCTTCCATCATTTAATCCATATGCATGTGTCGCCTGCTTCTATCTCCCATTACTCCCCCCCCCCCCCCCCCATTCTCACTGTAGGCTCCGCACCAAATCTGTTGCGATCTGTCGGCTCTCATCCTCCCTTTTATGCCATTTGTCCACCATGACAAGGACATCCACGGTCCTGCCAATGCTGGGTAGCACAACGAAGACCACCGAAGCTAACCTTGCACCGATGAATGCCGCGACCTCTAGCATGTAGTCCAACACTCGTTCGCCGGCCGCGGCGTCCAGTGGGATGGCCAGGAGCTCGCCGACCAGGACGCTGACGGTCCCGGCGATGACGACGGCGAACGCTGAGCGGGCAATGTGGGCATTATTCATCTTCATCTCCAGGCGGCTCGCCCTCCGCAGGAGGCGCTTCTTTACAAATGGGTCCAACATCCATTACAAATAAGCAAATATGCGCATCCCCACATATGGAACTAACAACCTTCCAAGAGACATATAAACAGTTCGCCGGCTTTGTCTTCTCCCTTGCAACCCTCGCCCGAAGGAGGGAGGTGGCGGCGCAGAGAGAGAGAGAGAGAGAGAGAGTTAATTGTTGTTTTTAGGTTATTGACATCGGCACTCCACTTCTGGTGTGGGAATTATTTTTTTCGTGTCAACATACCTTTATTGATATTACTTTTACTGGAATAATCCGAGCAACACGGCTTCCGATGTAGTTGCAGAAAATGTCTCAGCGGTGATCCATGCTGCAGAATTATCCACGCTCAACGATATATAGTCTAGCCAAACTGTCTCATGCGGCCATGGTCCTGGATAATTCTGCAGCATGGATCACCTCTTCCGTATAGACATACGGCTCCAGTTTTTTTCCAACTAATAGGAAACAACTATTTGAGGAATAAATGGAATGGAGAAAATTTTGCGAGAATCCTTTTGTTTTAATGACGTGATTGACTATATATCGCTGAGCGTGGATCCCCTCCTCCGTGTAGACATATACCTCTTGGTTTCTTTGAGTTATAATAAGAAAAAAATCTATTGACGGAATAAATATTTATGACGATCTTTTGTTGTTAATGACGTGATTGACTATAATTCTGAGCGTGAGTGATAATTTTGTAAGGATCGTTTCTTTTTTCTAGGGAAAGTGGGTCTTTTGTTTTAATGACGTGATTGGCTTTATTTTAGGCGTGGGAAGACAATTTTGTGATGAACTTTTCTTTGAATGACGTGATTGACTATATTTCTTGCGTCGGGATAATCTTTTCGTGTCAACATTCTTTTATTGATATTATTTTTACGTGAATAATCCGAGCAAGACGGCCTTCGGTGTGGTCGCAGCAAAGGTCTCGGCGGTGTGCATCTTGTGAAAATCGTCTAACCAAACTGTCTCTTACGGCCACGGTCCTGGATAATTCTGCAGCGCGGATCTCCTCCTCCTTATAGACATACGGTTCCAATTTTTTTCCAAATAATAGGAAACAACTGTTTAAGGAATACATGGAATGGAGAATATTTTGTTAGAATCTTTTCATTTTAATGACGACTTGACTATATATCGCTGAGCGTGGATCCCCTCCTCCGTGTAGAGATATGCCTCTTGGTTTCTTTTGGTTATAATAGGAAAAAATGTATTCACAAATAAATATTTATGAAGATCTTTTGTCGTTCATGACGTGATCGACTGTAATTCTGAGCGTGGTAGACAATTTTGTAAGGATCCTTTTTTTAGGGAAGGTGGATTTTTCTTTTAATGATGCGATTGGATTTATTTTTGGCGTGGGAAGACAATTTTGTGTGGAACTTTTCTTTTAGTTACAAGATTTACTATATTTCTGGTCGTGGGAATAATTTTTTCCTGTTAACATTCGTTTATTGATATTATTTTTACTGGAATAATCTGAGCCATTATAAAGTGGTCCCACCAGATGAACGGCTTCTATTTTTCAGATTTTAACCCCTTATAAGGGGAATAATCCAAGCCATTATAATTCGGTCTCACCAAATTAATGGCTCATAATTTTCAATTAACGTGAGATTTTCTAGGGAGTGCTGAATTAATCTAGGTAGGTATAGAATAGATTACATTTGCATTCACTTCCTACTTGATTTGGGGATAGACTAATCAAACATTGGCCAAGAAAGGCGTCCAGATTCCGTGTATGCATGTAACTGGCCCTTCAAGATAACGTTGACCATATAGGAGTAAAAATGTTTAGGCATGCATGCTTTAATGCCGCATGGCCTATAAAACAAGGTGAAATATTTGCAGAAGAACATCAGCGTCGGGTACGAGAGCAGGCGGCAGAACGAAAATGGCGCGCGTAGCACTGGTGCTCACAATTTGCTTCTTGGGTTTCTCCCCATCCCTCGCGTGGTCCTCCAAATCCAACCACACCGACTTCCTCTCGTGCCTCTCGACCAAAATCCCCAGCCAGCTCGTGCTCACGCCGAGCTCGCCCTCGTTCAAGACGCTCCTGGTGTCGTCCATCAGGAACGCCAGGTTGGTGGCGCCGGCGACGGCAAGCCCCCCGCTCTGCATCGTGACGCCCACCAAGGCGTCCCACGTCCAGGCCGTGGTGCGCTGCGGGCGCAGCCACCGTGTGCGTGTCCGCGTGCGCAGCGGCGGGCACGACAACGAGGGCCTCTCGTACCGATCGGCCACCCCCAACGGCGAGGCGTTCGCGGTGATCGACCTCGCCAAGGTCCACGGCGTGCGCGTGGACGCGCACGAAGCCACCGCATGGGTCGACTCCGGGACGACGCTCGGGGAGCTCTACTACCGCGTCTCCACGGCGGCACCCGGGCTGGGCTTCCCGGCTGGCGTGTGCCCGACCGTCGGCGTGGGGGGCCTCATCAGCGGCGGAGGCATGGGTCTGATGATGCGCAAGAAGGGCCTCTCCGCCGACAACGTCCTCGACGCCACCATGGTCGACGCCGAAGGAAACCTCCTGGCGGACAAGAAGGCCATGGGGGACGACCTCTTCTGGGCCATCCGCGGCGGCGGCGGCGGGAACTTCGGCATCGTGCTGTCCTGGAAGTTGAGGCTCGTGCCGGTCCCACCGAAGGTGGCCTTCTTCAATGTCACCAAGACCATGGACCAGGGTGCGGTCGACGCGGTCACCAAGTGGCAAACTATCGCGCCTGTGCTCCCCGAAGACCTAAGCGTACGTGTCGTCGTCCAGAAGCGCCAGGCGACCTTCCAGTCCCTGTACCTCGGCAACTGCAGTGCGGTGGTGGCGACGATGCGCAGCCGGTTCCCGGAGCTCGGCTTGACGCGCCGCGACTGCAAGGAGATGAGCTGGCTGCAGCACAAGGCGTACCTATACTTCGGCGACTCCAGCAACAACAAGCCGCTGGAGGCGCTCCTTCTCAACCGGTCCATGACCATAGGCCCCTTTGTCAAGAACAAGTCCGACTACGTCAAGAAGGCCCTCACCAGGGACATATGGGAGAAGATCTTCCTGTGGCCCGACGACGGGGCGGTGGGGCAGCTCATCCTTGAGCCGCACGGCAGAATGATGAACCGCATCGCCGATGACGACACGCCGTTCCCGTATCGGAGCAGCGTGCTATACAACATCCAGTACGTCGAGTTCTGGAACGGCACACGGGCACGCGGCATGCCGAAATGGCTCAGCGGTCTGTACGACTTCATGGCCCCGCTGGTTAGCAAGAGCCCTAGGGGCGCGTATGTCAACTACCGGGACCTCGACATTGGCGTGAACAAGGTGGTCGGTGGCGTGACGAGCTATGAGACTGCCAAGGTGTGGGGTGAGAGGTATTTCGGTCTGGCAAACTTTAAGAGACTGGCCAAGATCAAGCGCAAGGTGGATGCCACCGACTACTTCCGGAACGAGCAGAGCGTGCCGCCACTTCTCTTGATCAGGGAACGAGCTTAATTGGAAGCTAGTGTAACTGGCCAGCTATATACTGCCTCCGTCCCAAAAGTCTTGTGTCAAATCAAAGACAAGAATTTTGGGACGGAGGGAGTATTTGAAAACTAGTTGTCAAATTTTGCAAATCAATTGCGTTTGACCATATTGTGACTCCTAATAACTCGGATGGCTAAAAAGGTTATTGACATTCGTGGATTCGTGGATCCTAATGATCAATTATTCCGTTTGTTAATTCTTCACATGTGAAATTTATATTTCCGAGTTGAAACTTTCGGTTATCCCATCCATGATGAAATTAGTAGGAATTGAGTATCACAACTCGTATTTGGGTTTTCGCTCAGTTCTAAGTGTTTGTCGAGTGCATTTTATCGGAAACTAGGCAAATAGGTCCTTTACAGAGTTTTTTTTTGCACCGGGCATTTGTTGAGTTGTTTTTTTACACTGAGCAAAGAAATCTTTGCTGAATTCTTATTTTTTTCACTTGGGAAATATTTGTTTTTTTCACTTTAATTTTCTTCTCTTTTTTCTTTGCTGAGTGTCTTTTTATTGCACTCAGCAAGCATTGTTTTATGTTTTCTTGTCTTATCTTTTGTTTCTCTTCGTTTGTACATTATTTGCTTCATTTCCCCCCTTCAGGATCTATTATTTATTTTCGTCCTCCCTCCCGATTGATCTTCCTCCCATGATCCCATCACGGTTCTTTCGGCTGCTCACCTGTGCGAAGCACCGCGAGTTTGCGCATAATGCGGCAAGAATGCTTCTATTTGCCGGGTAGGTTGGCAGATTAGTGATCAATTGCAGCAAGTAGAATGTAGCCCGGTCGTCATCGAAAGTATCGTTCTCTCGAGCCCAAACGTTCCTGCCATGAACAGTAAAAAACAATTCAAAAAATTCTGAATTTTTTGTGTGGCAAACTTTAGGAAATGGTTGAAGTTCATGCAAATTTTCATCACGAGCGTGGCAAAAAAAAAACAGTGAGTGCTCCAACATGCGTTTGAAAGTAACATTTTCAAAGTATCAATATTGTTGTTTTACCACGCCTTGCACCAATGTGGATTTTTGATGAATTTTTGCATGCACTCCAAACATTCTTTAAAGTTTGCAATAAATTTTTTCAAAATTTTTAGATTTTTTTCGAATTTACTGTTCATGCAGGAGCATTTGGGCTCGAGCTTAAAAACTCCACATCCGGTCGTCACGCTGTATTGTGGTTCTTTTCTTCCCTCCTTGGTCCATATTGCACCCTCTAGCCCATCTTTTTCTAGCCCAAGCCCAGCCAAGTGGGCACGTCTATACGACGCCTATTGCGGGCGGACCCACTAGCGAGAGCACTAGCCACAAAAGAAATTGTATATATTCATCTTTTGAAATTGTATGGATTGCTTACCACATGTGTCATGTGGTAGCATAAATTCTATCTTGTTCTAAAAACAATATTGCGAGTTTACGATTCTCGCTGTCATTCCCGCATTCTTCGTCCCCATCGGGTTACATTATATCTGTAGCACGAAACTCGTGCGGAAATGATAGGCTCTGTTTGGAACTTCCCCGCTCCACGGAGTTGGAAGTTGGAAGTTGGAAGTTATGATGTTCTTGTGTGCAGCAAGGCCCCAACCATGCCCATGATGGCCATACGGTACAACAAGGCATCCTCATTGCTCTACGTTGCCAAGTAAGCTCTTTCAGTCTTCCTACCCCAGGCAACCCACCTTTTTTTAGTACTAGTCTTATGTTGTTGCTTGTGTTGGGACGAATCGTGGAATGTTTTTTGTCATGAAGCATGGCAATGAAAATAACCACCATGTATGAGACTGAAACGAAACTAACAATGGAAATTATGAGAAGTGATTTCTTCAGAGCTACTCTGTTTTGAACCTTGGCTTACTGTTTGCTCTTCTTTCGTTAATCATATATATGTATGTATGTAAAATCAAGGCTGAACTAACCGATGCATTTTTTTGGCCTTCAGTGACAAGATTGGGCCAGTTACTACTCAGCCAACGACAAATCACGGATGTAAGCCATCACAACCTTCTGTTTTCCGTAACAGCAGTCAAGCATTCGTTGAATGAGCATGATGGACAGGTTAGTGTTGCTGCCATCCAACACACATCAATTGTTCTTTTTCTTGCTTATTTTTCTTTAGCTAGTCACGTTCCAAACCTTATCTAGTAGTTATGATGTTGTTGTGTGCAGCAAGGCCCCAACCATGCCCATGATGGCCATACAGTACAACAAGGCATCCTCATTGGTCTATGTTGCCAATGGGTAAGTAAGCTCTTTCAGTCTTTCTAGTATCGAGTGAGTGTTACCCGCCAACTGTAACCTGACCGTATTTTTCCTGCAGCACTTCCCATGTTTTCAAGCCGAAGAACTTCACTCCGAGGGCATACTCTGCAGGCAATACAAATTCAGAGAGCCCCGAGGAAATCAAGGCAAAATCACCCGGCTGTCGCAAACCCTTTCGCACATGGTATTGTCTTGCAAATATGCGAGGAGTGGTGTGCTTTTTGTCTGCCTATGGTATAGCTTGCTGGATGTCCTAATGGATACTGTAGCTAATTCTTTTCTGTATCTTCAGGACATTTGAGAGCTCCCTAGTCTTTAGTCTGCTGGAACAAACCCGTTTCACACAAGAAAGCAACTACAAGAAAATCATGGACTGCAACTTGTCATGTAGGGTATAATTTTTGCTCTCTTAGTTATGTTAGAGTTACTTCGATCTTGATGAGTTGATTAGGTGATACTTGGGAAGTCCATTATCAGGTGCCCCTTAAATTTGTTTCTAGGCAATTGACGTCGACACTCCATTTGAGATTCCATACATTGTCATAACTTTGGAATGAATCCGATCATGACTATCTGGGATTTTAGAACATACACTAAAAAATATCGTGATTCATCTGAGTTATGTAGACATTTTGATTAAGAAGGCTTTAGTTCTTTAGGTTATGATGATACGGGTTACCAAAGAGAAATGTGATAGTTTGTCGCCTTGTTCTTAATTGAATTTCCTGGCCAGGGATCTTCGTGATCCTTTATAGCAATACTTGGTGATCATTCTATGTTCTCTTTTGAGATGTGTGTCCACCTGTACTGCCTTCATTTTCCAGGGCTTTCCAAATACTTATGCTAGTTTATGTGCAGGAAGCATCCAACTATGCCCTTGTCAATATTTCTTGTGTTTAGTGAGCAGACTGCACTTTGTAGCAGGTTGCAGCCGGCAAATTGTTTTTAACTTGAATGTGTTTTTCATGTAGGCATTTCAAGCCAAAGGCTGGATTTACTCCAAGAACATGCTCTGCAATCAGCACAAATTCATGGAGCATCAAGGAAATCAAGGCAAAAAACAACCGGTTGTCACAAACCTCCGTTCCTCTCTGGCGTAGCTAAGCCCCTCTGTTCCTCTCCGCTCTGCTTTCTCTCATGAGCTTGTGTGCCCATGGCCATCGAGTCGGGGTGAACCATATGCTGGCGATCACGCCATGACATGTTCTAGTGCTTGGGGCTCTCGTGATGGGCTATGATACAAACGTTTGGGCTTATCAGGCTTTTGGTATGATGATTAGTGCCATCGTTTTACATAAGTGATATGATTCTTCAATTCCTACATCTCTTGTGCGTGCGGTTTAAATTATGCGACAATCCTGTGCTGTCCCTATATGAACCTTAGGTTTAACTCTAGTAATTTATTGGTGTGTTGGTTCCGACATTAGCAGATTAGCTACGAACCTGGTGATGTAGATGGCTTAATCTCTACTCTAGCGCTGATCTGGTGTATATTATCAAGTACCACTTTTTTTGGACAACAAAGGGCTTAGTCGGATTAAAAATGGGAAAACTAAGCCCTCCAACTAATCAAAATGTTGCATTTCTCTATTATGGAGCAAACTATATGATTTGGTTTGTGTTTCTTATCGTGTTGCTTTGCTGGACGAAATGTGAATGCACTATTTTTTCTTCGGGATGTAAATTCTGAAAAGTTAGTTCATTTAGTAGAACTAAGGAGGGTCAGAGGGTACCCCCTCTAAAATGGCTCCAAATTTGCATTCCTAGTTTTTCTTGTTTTTACCATTCTAAAGTCTTGATCTAATAAGATAGATTTGATTAAGTGTGTTGCTTATCCAATGAGATAGCTTTAGCATATCCGAAGTAACGCAGATCGAGTTGTAGCAACGATTGATGATTTGGTTGTGTGTCTCCTACCTCATTATATTGCTGCATGATCTAATGAGAAAGAACTGATCTTTTTTGCTCTATGTAATTGGACAGTTGATTGTGTGTCGCAGTGTCAACGCTTGCACCTTGTGCTGCTGTGGACATGGACTTGTTGGTGCATGACTTGTCAATTAGCACCTAGCAGCTCCTGACAGTGAATTCACTCTGCTGCAACCGCCTCTCCTTCGACTGTGGTTCAGGTAACTTCTTGGTCTCCTCCCTAGACACCATACAGTGTGCCGGCGATCGCGCTGAGACCGTGCTGTTATTCTGGCCTTAGTAATTTCCGGTTAGGGGTTGGTTTGTGGGGTGTCATTTGGCCATACATGTGTTGAACCTGTGTTTTGACGCTGTTTCATGAATCTCATGTTTAGCTTGGTCTGCCTGTATAAAGTGTGATTTATATTTGAGTAATCTGCTATTGGTCTTAGCATAGTTGTATTTATTTTGAATCTGGCAATGGTTGGTTAATTGGTTTCGTCAGGTGGTGGCTGAGAGCACTGGAGTTGGGCGTTTTGTCTTAATTTTTTGTACCGTCAGGTGGTGGGAGTTGTTTTAACCTGTTAGTGGGGGAGTCTTCTGGCAAAGATGATCATGCATGTACAGATTACAAAACTGTTGTGTTGGATTTGGTTGTAGCTGATGCTTGCTTGTATGTCCGGCTTTGGTGCCTTTCTGTTTTGATTCAACAAAACCTGGACTCGTGATGAATATTTTGGTGCTTCCATGAGTACTGAATCTATTTTGTTTTGATGAATTTGTCATGGCGCCCGAGATTGATTTCCTCCTGGCATGGCACAACAGAATGTTCATCAAGATTCTGGAAATGATCGTATATAATGTATGTGCTCCAGTTTTGTTTGGTATTTCGCTAGTCTTGGAACTGGACACCTAGTTCTATACAAGACATAGTTTATTAGCTGAAATATGATACCAGGGAGCATTTGTGGTTTTGTCATTTTGGGCATTGTGGACTTAGCAGGGATGAACCTATCAAGCATGATACTGACCGTGTCACGTTTCTACTGCAGCAACGAAGGATTCTATGGAGCCCTCGGCCGTGATGAAGCAGCTTTTTGAGGCCCTCATCACCAACCATCAAAGAGACATGAAAAGCCGTTGGCCGAGACGAAGCAACTTTTTGAGGCTGTCATCACCAACCGTTGAAGACATCAAAAGCAGTCACTGAGCTGAGAGCACTGGAGTTGGGCATTTTCCACTTTTTTTGTATCGTCAGGTGGAGGGGTTGTTTTAAACTCTTAGTGAGGGAGTCTTTTTGGTAAAGATGATCATGTATGCACAAACCTGTAGTGTTGGGTTTGGTTGCCCTTGTATTCTGATCTGGTGCTTTTTATTTTTTTACTTTTGATTTGACACGGATAAGTGATGAATTTGCTGGTGCTTCTATATGTACCGAGTCTATTTTCGTTTTGATGAATTTGGCATGGCGCCTAAACTTATGGAAATTCAGATGGTCATATATATATATGTATGTGCTCCTGCGTGAAAGTAAAATTATCCAACGCAAGCACCTTTTGGCCGTGCAGTGCTCCTGGAGCCATTTTTGTTTCCATTTTGCTCTCTAATGTATACTGGGCCGGGTTGTTCCCATCATCTATCCCAAAATGCCGTTGAATCTGTCCAAAAGTGTTAGATTTACGGATGGCATCTACGGATTTTACCTACATCATATCTTGATAGCTCATCTCGTAACCTGACTCACGTGCAAATCGTCCGTAGGTGTAGCGTTGTCCGAATCTGTCAGCGATATATATAGTTATCCCATACAAGGATGCGCTACCTTTGTTCTTCTCTGAAATCTGCCCATCTATATATCCATTTAGTGCATGGATGCTGATCCATTTTTCACTATCTTAGTAACAGATTTGATGTTGTGATTCACAATAGTGTAGGAAATAAATAAAATATAGTTAATGTAAAAATCGCACATATGAAACTGCCTTCAGTTATTCGAGGGAATACTACCACTTATTAAGGAAAAAAAATCCTTACCAAATCATAGAGAGAAATCAACTCCCGATGCGCATATAAAGGCGTCAATCGTGTGGGAATCAGTCTAACCCCGGCGCGCTTTCCAAACTGAATTAATCCATCTCGATACAGAGACTCCTTTAATTATGCGGCCTTCTACCTTGAAACCGGGCACTCATTTAATTCTCCCCAGAACCAACGCTTCCATCGTTTTCGTCCCCATGCACGCTTCGCCTCCTCCTCCATTTACTCCACCCTCCCGTTGTTTCCGCGCCAAACCTGCTGCGATCCATCGGCTCTCGCCTCCTCCTGTGTGCCTACGCGGATCGCGCTCCGATCCGACGTCTCTCTGCGTCCCCCGCTGGTTCATCGCCGGCCAAGCCGGACTCCATCTTCTTCTCTATAAATGACCGGCCCTTGAGTTCTCAATCTGATCCGCCCCATGCCGTGCACATCCTTTCTCCTCAATCCAACCCCTCGCTTCATGTACAACACGCACATCAAGCTGCCGCCAACCGAAGGTTGTGCCACGCCGTGTCAATGATGCGGTCCCCGGCGAGCATCGCGGCGGGAGATGTGCGTCGTCGTCGTCGAGCGAGCGGCTGGGTGTGCAGCAACACTGGTCGGCCATGTCGTCTTCATGCCCGGCGGAGCATGTGCGTTGGCCCTGTCTTCGGCACCTCGGCCATGGCTTTGGCGGCCACCTAGAACTTGTCCATAATTTCAGCCGTAACAACTTGGTCCGCCCTCTCTATGTAAGAGTTGCACACCCTTTTCTTGATCTAATATTCCTTACGGAAATCCTGGCATCATGCCATTCAAACTGATTTGTTTTCCGTTTGGCCTGGTGATGCAGACGATTCTAATGGATGTGGAGGCAGATATGAGGGGAGAAAGCCTTCTGACAACAACAAAATCTCAGCCTTTAGCACATATGGATGCATGTTCCTGTCGAGGACAATGGGCCAGTCGAGTCGACATGCGCTTGTTTCACAAGATTCAGGCAAGCCAATGCAACCAAAGGTTAGTGGAAATTTATAGATGCATTATCTATCGTTGCTTCCTTTCATTGCTAAAAATGCTTTCCTATTACCACATGCCTTGCTTCTAATTTTGTAACAGTGATGTGATTTTCTTCCCAGTATTATTTATAATTGAGCCAATAGGCCATGATCCAGGTTCTTGTATCATAATACAACACATACTTCTTTGGGTTTCGTGTACTTGCTATTCAGTGTTCTTATTTTGATATGCTTTTAACCATTTGCTTAAGCTTACATGGGTAGTTTTTATTGCAGCTGAATCACAGAAGTCATCTCTTCCTTTCACAGTATCTAGATTCTGTCTTTGTTTCTCTCAGGGATTCAAACAACTAGCCGACTACGTAATGGTGTTGCTCAACTAACTCCCAAGATTATGCACAATTATTATCTTGACCATATAACTTGCCCATCATAGCTAATCACAAATTCTACTAGCTCTTACATCCTTTGCCCTTCTTGATCAGCTCGCACGCCTCACCATTTAACATGTCGTGTTGGCTCCTCGCAATGCACATGCTTCAAGGTAAAGTATATTCGCATTGTATGCCTTGCATGCACGCACCTCCTGGAAAAATGCAGCCTAGAAGAACCACCACACCAAAATTTATGCATAGAAAATATAAACATTCAGACTCCTGTAGAAGATAATGTCAAGTTGAAAACTAACAATTCTATCATAATATTATATAAAAACTTATGTATGTAAAATTATGGTGTAGTACAACCATGCATAGATCACACGATATATATTACATGTTATGCTCCCACGAGCATATATAAATTTATTTCCTATTATAAGCTAACAAATTTATATTAAATTTTTGACAACAAAATTAGTATAATTCTTTTTCAACCATTTGATTGCAGGCTAGTAGGCATTTACCAGTAATATGGTTCATGTCCAGTTCTTTTTTGTTTAAATGGTCGATTCAGCACTTCCACTGTCTATTGTGTTTGGCTGATTACTGTTACATGTTCTAGTGTCGAAGCTTAAGATGTGGATAATAACTATAACAAAACTACAACACAACCGAAATTGCACGCATGTTTCATGTACGATTTGCAATCAGATGGATGTGCTGCACTTTATTATGTGATTGGATGGCTGGATGTGAAGCATCATGCCTGGATCATGAGAAAGGCAACATGTGCATATAAGTATTCTAATTGTAAGAGATGGTTGAATCCCATGTACTATGATAAATTGATATGTCAAATTAAAGCCACTTACTTTCTCCTGAGTAGTTTTATTGTTGTATTGTTCATTTAGTCTTTATTCATTTACTGAAAGCTTTAACAGCCTGCATTTTTGTCTAAATCTCGCATATGTGGTGACCTTAGTAGAGCATGGTCTAGCTGTATGGCCACACCCCTGCCTTCGGCACCCGTCCATGCTTGTGGCCTCCGCCTGGCAGCTTTCTACAATGTCAGACTTGTGGGTTTGGTTTGCCCTCCCTTTGTAAGAGCCCACCCCTTTCTTGATCTAACCTTCTCTAATGAAATCTCGGCACACTCAAGATGACGCGTTTTCCACTTGGTGATACAGTGATGCATCTACTGGACATGGAAGTGGAGGTGCAGGCAGGTAGTCGCCTAACAAGAGCGAAACAAAAACCCGGGCATTGGGTGAGATACAGAGGTACATTCTTGTCAAGGATGATGAGACAACTGTGTGGGACAAGTCAATTTAAGCAAATCTTTATGAACTTTATGGTGTATATATAGTGTCAGGTTTCATGTATTTCTGAAAATTTAACCACATAAACATGAAACAACAGAGGTGAAGAAGTGGACCTTGTGCAGTTATGTTTCTTGGCTGATTGCGAGTTTTTTTAGGGCTGATTGTTGCACTGAGGCTAGTTAGTCCAAATTTCTGTTTGTGTCAATAAAATACATTAATTACATGCTTTTGTTTATCATATTCGGTCCCGAGATATTATGTAGGTGACTTGATAGTTTCCCTCTGGATTGAATCGCAAGTACTATGCTAAATTGGTATGTCAAGTTAAAGCCACATACTTTCTCTCGAGTAATTTTATTGTTTTATTTTATATTTAGTCTATATTACATTTGTCGAAAGGTTTAAACACTCTGCAATTTTGTTTTAAGCGCGCACAGTTAGCAACTTTACCAGAATAATAGGGGGCTTAAACTTTAAAGTTGTGTATATAAACGTTTATTCTGAGTTCTCTTCGCAGAGGTAGTTTAATTACAACTTTCAAATCCTAATTGCCAAGCTTGCAATTCAAGAAATACTTGTAGTTATCAACCTTCATGATATAATACAGGATGATTGAGATATGTTGGAAAAACTTTCCTCAAATATTTTGGAAAGAAGGCTTGGCATAAAGCGTTATTATTGTACCTTTCTATATGTTGTAATGTTTTATATTTCAGTTGTGCACTTCTGCTCTCACATACATGACTTCTTTGGTTGTTGTTTCATGCCTTCTATTTTCTGTCTGTAGATGGATGTCGGGATGCTAGTGATGCAACCAACATCATTATCTGATTTCACAAACAAGTATATTTTTCTCACACTCAACCAGGAGGAGAATGATATTCAGTGATTGTTTGGTCTGATCTCTCTTCTTTGTAAGAGCACCCTTTTCTCGTCTAACCTTCTTAAGGACATCTTGGCATGCCGCTAGTGAAACTGATGACTATTCTTCTGTGAGATGTAGGGATGCATATGATTCTAGCACCCATGGAGGGTGAGATACATGCAGGAAACCATTGGGCGACAGCAAAAGCCTGATGTTGGGTGATGCTCCTGTCGAGGATGATGTACCAGGTAATATACTATGTGCATCAACACCTGACCGATGCCCTCTTTATTTGTTTTGCGTTGCTCAAACGTTTGCAGCTTTTCTGTTTTCTCTCTTGTATTTTTATTCGTTTGTAGAAGAAAAACGTTGGCTCATGGCCCAACGTGTGTGCTGCCATGATCCTTACCTTTCATGCCATCCCACAAACTTATCAAGGAGGCACGCAACTTGGTCCAAGTAATTAGACCTACTAGCTAAACTAGCTCGGGCATCACGGACACGATGCTGAATTGTCAAAATCGCCATGACAAACTGAAGAAATAGCATTGACGCTGCAAGGGCTATTACTAGCAATTATTTTCTTATAAGAAAAACATACACATCTTTCGGGTTCCTTGTATTTGCCACTGAATGTTCCTGCATGATCTAGTTTTGGGGTGCTTAATGTGATTAACAGTTGTAGTTTCTATTAGAAAAGAGTGGTTTGCTAAGATTGTATTGTTGAACCAAAATGTATAACTTGTTTAAACACATGTAGAAGCGGAGACAGGGGGTGCGATCAGGGTCAGATACCCCCCATTGTCTCAGCACCCCACCCCCCTATGAAAGTTTGTTAGGTATTAGTACTGATATATACATATAGTTGCAGCCTAATGTGCTAGTTTGATGGTATAAGGCCCAACTTTTCAGCCCAAAGGCCCGAAATAGAAGAATCGTTAGGTTGTACGCATCAGAAAAATAGGAACAGACTTCCCTCAAAAAAAAGGAATAGACAACATGCAGCCCATGGTCAGCTGCTTTGTATATTAGACCTGGCACCATACATTCACACCTCAACTTCAAGGTACGCCACAATCCAAAGAAATCTACTAGATTTGCCTTCTTTTCAAATTTCCTATAATCTGTTCCAATAAATCGTTATAGCAGATAAAACAATGCCTGGTGACATGACTGTTTGATTCCCAGGGCCAGGGCACCTGTATGATCTGATTCCATTTGGTGGTCTTTTTAGGTGGATATGATTGATTGTATTCTCTACATTATAAATTAGCTTCATTCGTGTTCTTCAACTCTACCAGCAGAGCCTCATTCCTACAAAAGACTAAATGGTTCAAAACATAGGTACTGGACACTTTAATCGTGTAAAAATCCCAAAGCGTGTGTATTCATTGCCCCCTCATGTCCAAATTCTATATAGGTTATCTTGTACTTTTCCTAATGAGCAATGTCTTTGTTATAATTTTTGTCCGACGCTGTTGATGAGGCGTATGTAGGTATGATTGAAGTGTAGCACACCGTTAGATTGTATTCATTTTTTGCGGGTACCGTTAGATTATCATCGCTCAAGCAGGATTGGACCGTGAGTGTCGGACGTGAATTAATATCTTCGAAATAAGCCATGCTGATACCGTATCGTCCTCATGTCAATCTGTCTAACACTCCACTCAAACAGGCATGCAGGAAATCTAACACTTCTCGTGTGGGAAGCAATCACTAGTCTGACCCCGTACGTACATCTTACCAAGCTGGATGAATTGATCTTTTTACAAAGTCTTCTTTAATCGTGTCGTATTCCACCTCAAAACCAGACACTCATTTAATTCTCTCCGAAGCCAATGCTTCCATCATTTAATCCATATGCATGTGTCGCCTGCTTCTATCTCCCATTACTCCCCCCCCCCCCCCCCATTCTCACTGTAGGCTCCGCACCAAATCTGTTGCGATCTGTCGGCTCTCATCCTCCCTTTTATGCCATTTGTCCACCATGACAAGGACATCCACGGTCCTGCCAATGCTGGGTAGCACAACGAAGACCACCGAAGCTAACCTTGCACCGATGAATGCCGCGACCTCTAGCATGTAGTCCAACACTCGTTCGCCGGCCGCGGCGTCCAGTGGGACGGCCAGGAGCTCGCCGACCAGGACGCTGACGGTCCCGGCGATGACGACGGCGAACGCTGAGCGGGCAATGTGGGCATTATTCATCTTCATCTCCAGGCGGCTCGCCCTCCGCAGGAGGCGCTTCTTTACAAATGGGTCCAACATCCATTACAAATAAGCAAATATGCGCATCCCCACATATGGAACTAACAACCTTCCAAGAGACATATAAACAGTTCGCCGGCTTTGTCTTCTCCCTTGCAACCCTCGCCCGAAGGAGGGAGGTGGCGGCGCAGAGAGAGAGAGAGAGAGAGAGAGAGTTAATTGTTGTTTTTAGGTTATTGACATCGGCACTCCACTTCTGGTGTGGGAATTATTTTTTCGTGTCAACATACCTTTATTGATATTACTTTTACTGGAATAATCCGAGCAACACGGCTTCCGATGTAGTTGCAGAAAATGTCTCAGCGGTGATCCATGCTGCAGAATTATCCACGCTCAACGATATATAGTCTAGCCAAACTGTCTCATGCGGCCATGGTCCTGGATAATTCTGCAGCATGGATCACCTCTTCCGTATAGACATACGGCTCCAGTTTTTTTCCAACTAATAGGAAACAACTATTTGAGGAATAAATGGAATGGAGAAAATTTTGCGAGAATCCTTTTGTTTTAATGACGTGATTGACTATATATCGCTGAGCGTGGATCCCCTCCTCCGTGTAGACATATACCTCTTGGTTTCTTTGAGTTATAATAAGAAAAAAATCTATTGACGGAATAAATATTTATGACGATCTTTTGTTGTTAATGACGTGATTGACTATAATTCTGAGCGTGAGTGATAATTTTGTAAGGATCATTTCTTTTTTCTAGGGAAAGTGGGTCTTTTGTTTTAATGACGTGATTGGCTTTATTTTAGGCGTGGGAAGACAATTTTGTGATGAACTTTTCTTTGAATGACGTGATTGACTATATTTCTTGCGTCGGGATAATCTTTTCGTGTCAACATTCTTTTATTGATATTATTTTTACGTGAATAATCCGAGCAAGACGGCCTTCGGTGTGGTCGCAGCAAAGGTCTCGGCGGTGTGCATCTTGTGAAAATCGTCTAACCAAACTGTCTCTTACGGCCACGGTCCTGGATAATTCTGCAGCGCGGATCTCCTCCTCCTTATAGACATACGGTTCCAATTTTTTTCCAAATAATAGGAAACAACTGTTTAAGGAATACATGGAATGGAGAATATTTTGTTAGAATCTTTTCATTTTAATGACGGATTGACTATATATCGCTGAGCGTGGATCCCCTCCTCCGTGTAGAGATATGCCTCTTGGTTTCTTTTGGTTATAATAGGAAAAAATGTATTCACAAATAAATATTTATGAAGATCTTTTGTCGTTCATGACGTGATCGACTGTAATTCTGAGCGTGGTAGACAATTTTGTAAGGATCCTTTTTTTAGGGAAGGTGGATTTTTCTTTTAATGATGCGATTGGATTTATTTTTGGCGTGGGAAGACAATTTTGTGTGGAACTTTTCTTTTAGTTACAAGATTTACTATATTTCTGGTCGTGGGAATAATTTTTTCCTGTTAACATTCGTTTATTGATATTATTTTTACTGGAATAATCTGAGCCATTATAAAGTGGTCCCACCAGATGAACGGCTTCTATTTTTCAGATTTTAACCCCTTATAAGGGGAATAATCCAAGCCATTATAATTCGGTCTCACCAAATTAATGGCTCATAATTTTCAATTAACGTGAGATTTTCTAGGGAGTGCTGAATTAATCTAGGTAGGTATAGAATAGATTACATTTGCATTCACTTCCTACTTGATTTGGGGATAGACTAATCAAACATTGGCCAAGAAAGGCGTCCAGATTCCGTGTATGCATGTAACTGGCCCTTCAAGATAACGTTGACCATATAGGAGTAAAAATGTTTAGGCATGCATGCTTTAATGCCGCATGGCCTATAAAACAAGGTGAAATATTTGCAGAAGAACATCAGCGTCGGGTACGAGAGCAGGCGGCAGAACGAAAATGGCGCGCGTAGCACTGGTGCTCACAATTTGCTTCTTGGGTTTCTCCCCATCCCTCGCGTGGTCCTCCAAATCCAACCACACCGACTTCCTCTCGTGCCTCTCGACCAAAATCCCCAGCCAGCTCGTGCTCACGCCGAGCTCGCCCTCGTTCAAGACGCTCCTGGTGTCGTCCATCAGGAACGCCAGGTTGGTGGCGCCGGCGACGGCAAGCCCCCCGCTCTGCATCGTGACGCCCACCAAGGCGTCCCACGTCCAGGCCGTGGTGCGCTGCGGGCGCAGCCACCGTGTGCGTGTCCGCGTGCGCAGCGGCGGGCACGACAACGAGGGCCTCTCGTACCGATCGGCCACCCCCAACGGCGAGGCGTTCGCGGTGATCGACCTCGCCAAGGTCCACGGCGTGCGCGTGGACGCGCACGAAGCCACCGCATGGGTCGACTCCGGGACGACGCTCGGGGAGCTCTACTACCGCGTCTCCACGGCGGCACCCGGGCTGGGCTTCCCGGCTGGCGTGTGCCCGACCGTCGGCGTGGGGGGCCTCATCAGCGGCGGAGGCATGGGTCTGATGATGCGCAAGAAGGGCCTCTCCGCCGACAACGTCCTCGACGCCACCATGGTCGACGCCGAAGGAAACCTCCTGGCGGACAAGAAGGCCATGGGGGACGACCTCTTCTGGGCCATCCGCGGCGGCGGCGGCGGGAACTTCGGCATCGTGCTGTCCTGGAAGTTGAGGCTCGTGCCGGTCCCACCGAAGGTGGCCTTCTTCAATGTCACCAAGACCATGGACCAGGGTGCGGTCGACGCGGTCACCAAGTGGCAAACTATCGCGCCTGTGCTCCCCGAAGACCTAAGCGTACGTGTCGTCGTCCAGAAGCGCCAGGCGACCTTCCAGTCCCTGTACCTCGGCAACTGCAGTGCGGTGGTGGCGACGATGCGCAGCCGGTTCCCGGAGCTCGGCTTGACGCGCCGCGACTGCAAGGAGATGAGCTGGCTGCAGCACAAGGCGTACCTATACTTCGGCGACTCCAGCAACAACAAGCCGCTGGAGGCGCTCCTTCTCAACCGGTCCATGACCATAGGCCCCTTTGTCAAGAACAAGTCCGACTACGTCAAGAAGGCCCTCACCAGGGACATATGGGAGAAGATCTTCCTGTGGCCCGACGACGGGGCGGTGGGGCAGCTCATCCTTGAGCCGCACGGCAGAATGATGAACCGCATCGCCGATGACGACACGCCGTTCCCGTATCGGAGCAGCGTGCTATACAACATCCAGTACGTCGAGTTCTGGAACGGCACACGGGCACGCGGCATGCCGAAATGGCTCAGCGGTCTGTACGACTTCATGGCCCCGCTGGTTAGCAAGAGCCCTAGGGGCGCGTATGTCAACTACCGGGACCTCGACATTGGCGTGAACAAGGTGGTCGGTGGCGTGACGAGCTATGAGACTGCCAAGGTGTGGGGTGAGAGGTATTTCGGTCTGGCAAACTTTAAGAGACTGGCCAAGATCAAGCGCAAGGTGGATGCCACCGACTACTTCCGGAACGAGCAGAGCGTGCCGCCACTTCTCTTGATCAGGGAACGAGCTTAATTGGAAGCTAGTGTAACTGGCCAGCTATATACTGCCTCCGTCCCAAAAGTCTTGTGTCAAATCAAAGACAAGAATTTTGGGACGGAGGGAGTATTTGAAAACTAGTTGTCAAATTTTGCAAATCAATTGCGTTTGACCATATTGTGACTCCTAATAACTCGGATGGCTAAAAAGGTTATTGACATTCGTGGATTCGTGGATCCTAATGATCAATTATTCCGTTTGTTAATTCTTCACATGTGAAATTTATATTTCCGAGTTGAAACTTTCGGTTATCCCATCCATGATGAAATTAGTAGGAATTGAGTATCACAACTCGTATTTGGGTTTTCGCTCAGTTCTAAGTGTTTGTCGAGTGCATTTTATCGGAAACTAGGCAAATAGGTCCTTTACAGAGTTTTTTTTTGCACCGGGCATTTGTTGAGTTGTTTTTTTACACTGAGCAAAGAAATCTTTGCTGAATTCTTATTTTTTTCACTTGGGAAATATTTGTTTTTTTCACTTTAATTTTCTTCTCTTTTTTCTTTGCTGAGTGTCTTTTTATTGCACTCAGCAAGCATTGTTTTATGTTTTCTTGTCTTATCTTTTGTTTCTCTTCGTTTGTACATTATTTGCTTCATTTCCCCCCTTCAGGATCTATTATTTATTTTCGTCCTCCCTCCCGATTGATCTTCCTCCCATGATCCCATCACGGTTCTTTCGGCTGCTCACCTGTGCGAAGCACCGCGAGTTTGCGCATAATGCGGCAAGAATGCTTCTATTTGCCGGGTAGGTTGGCAGATTAGTGATCAATTGCAGCAAGTAGAATGTAGCCCGGTCGTCATCGAAAGTATCGTTCTCTCGAGCCCAAACGTTCCTGCCATGAACAGTAAAAAACAATTCAAAAAATTCTGAATTTTTTGTGTGGCAAACTTTAGGAAATGGTTGAAGTTCATGCAAATTTTCATCACGAGCGTGGCAAAAAAAAAACAGTGAGTGCTCCAACATGCGTTTGAAAGTAACATTTTCAAAGTATCAATATTGTTGTTTTACCACGCCTTGCACCAATGTGGATTTTTGATGAATTTTTGCATGCACTCCAAACATTCTTTAAAGTTTGCAATAAATTTTTTCAAAATTTTTAGATTTTTTTCGAATTTACTGTTCATGCAGGAGCATTTGGGCTCGAGCTTAAAAACTCCACATCCGGTCGTCACGCTGTATTGTGGTTCTTTTCTTCCCTCCTTGGTCCATATTGCACCCTCTAGCCCATCTTTTTCTAGCCCAAGCCCAGCCAAGTGGGCACGTCTATACGACGCCTATTGCGGGCGGACCCACTAGCGAGAGCACTAGCCACAAAAGAAATTGTATATATTCATCTTTTGAAATTGTATGGATTGCTTACCACATGTGTCATGTGGTAGCATAAATTCTATCTTGTTCTAAAAACAATATTGCGAGTTTACGATTCTCGCTGTCATTCCCGCATTCTTCGTCCCCATCGGGTTACATTATATCTGTAGCACGAAACTCGTGCGGAAATGATAGGCTCTGTTTGGAACTTCCCCGCTCCACGGAGTTGGAAGTTGGAAGTTGGAAGTTATGATGTTCTTGTGTGCAGCAAGGCCCCAACCATGCCCATGATGGCCATACGGTACAACAAGGCATCCTCATTGCTCTACGTTGCCAAGTAAGCTCTTTCAGTCTTCCTACCCCAGGCAACCCACCTTTTTTTAGTACTAGTCTTATGTTGTTGCTTGTGTTGGGACGAATCGTGGAATGTTTTTTGTCATGAAGCATGGCAATGAAAATAACCACCATGTATGAGACTGAAACGAAACTAACAATGGAAATTATGAGAAGTGATTTCTTCAGAGCTACTCTGTTTTGAACCTTGGCTTACTGTTTGCTCTTCTTTCGTTAATCATATATATGTATGTATGTAAAATCAAGGCTGAACTAACCGATGCATTTTTTTGGCCTTCAGTGACAAGATTGGGCCAGTTACTACTCAGCCAACGACAAATCACGGATGTAAGCCATCACAACCTTCTGTTTTCCGTAACAGCAGTCAAGCATTCGTTGAATGAGCATGATGGACAGGTTAGTGTTGCTGCCATCCAACACACATCAATTGTTCTTTTTCTTGCTTATTTTTCTTTAGCTAGTCACGTTCCAAACCTTATCTAGTAGTTATGATGTTGTTGTGTGCAGCAAGGCCCCAACCATGCCCATGATGGCCATACAGTACAACAAGGCATCCTCATTGGTCTATGTTGCCAATGGGTAAGTAAGCTCTTTCAGTCTTTCTAGTATCGAGTGAGTGTTACCCGCCAACTGTAACCTGACCGTATTTTTCCTGCAGCACTTCCCATGTTTTCAAGCCGAAGAACTTCACTCCGAGGGCATACTCTGCAGGCAATACAAATTCAGAGAGCCCCGAGGAAATCAAGGCAAAATCACCCGGCTGTCGCAAACCCTTTCGCACATGGTATTGTCTTGCAAATATGCGAGGAGTGGTGTGCTTTTTGTCTGCCTATGGTATAGCTTGCTGGATGTCCTAATGGATACTGTAGCTAATTCTTTTCTGTATCTTCAGGACATTTGAGAGCTCCCTAGTCTTTAGTCTGCTGGAACAAACCCGTTTCACACAAGAAAGCAACTACAAGAAAATCATGGACTGCAACTTGTCATGTAGGGTATAATTTTTGCTCTCTTAGTTATGTTAGAGTTACTTCGATCTTGATGAGTTGATTAGGTGATACTTGGGAAGTCCATTATCAGGTGCCCCTTAAATTTGTTTCTAGGCAATTGAAGTCGACACTCCATTTGAGATTCCATACATTGTCATAACTTTGGAATGAATCCGATCATGACTATCTGGGATTTTAGAACATACACTAAAAAATATCGTGATTCATCTGAGTTATGTAGACATTTTGATTAAGAAGGCTTTAGTTCTTTAGGTTATGATGATACGGGTTACCAAAGAGAAATGTGATAGTTTGTCGCCTTGTTCTTAATTGAATTTCCTGGCCAGGGATCTTCGTGATCCTTTATAGCAATACTTGGTGATCATTCTATGTTCTCTTTTGAGATGTGTGTCCACCTGTACTGCCTTCATTTTCCAGGGCTTTCCAAATACTTATGCTAGTTTATGTGCAGGAAGCATCCAACTATGCCCTTGTCAATATTTCTTGTGTTTAGTGAGCAGACTGCACTTTGTAGCAGGTTGCAGCCGGCAAATTGTTTTTAACTTGAATGTGTTTTTCATGTAGGCATTTCAAGCCAAAGGCTGGATTTACTCCAAGAACATGCTCTGCAATCAGCACAAATTCATGGAGCATCAAGGAAATCAAGGCAAAAAACAACCGGTTGTCACAAACCTCCGTTCCTCTCTGGCGTAGCTAAGCCCCTCTGTTCCTCTCCGCTCTGCTTTCTCTCATGAGCTTGTGTGCCCATGGCCATCGAGTCGGGGTGAACCATATGCTGGCGATCACGCCATGACATGTTCTAGTGCTTGGGGCTCTCGTGATGGGCTATGATACAAACGTTTGGGCTTATCAGGCTTTTGGTATGATGATTAGTGCCATCGTTTTACATAAGTGATATGATTCTTCAATTCCTACATCTCTTGTGCGTGCGGTTTAAATTATGCGACAATCCTGTGCTGTCCCTATATGAACCTTAGGTTTAACTCTAGTAATTTATTGGTGTGTTGGTTCCGACATTAGCAGATTAGCTACGAACCTGGTGATGTAGATGGCTTAATCTCTACTCTAGCGCTGATCTGGTGTATATTATCAAGTACCACTTTTTTTGGACAACAAAGGGCTTAGTCGGATTAAAAATGGGAAAACTAAGCCCTCCAACTAATCAAAATGTTGCATTTCTCTATTATGGAGCAAACTATATGATTTGGTTTGTGTTTCTTATCGTGTTGCTTTGCTGGACGAAATGTGAATGCACTATTTTTTCTTCGGGATGTAAATTCTGAAAAGTTAGTTCATTTAGTAGAACTAAGGAGGGTCAGAGGGTACCCCCTCTAAAATGGCTCCAAATTTGCATTCCTAGTTTTTCTTGTTTTTACCATTCTAAAGTCTTGATCTAATAAGATAGATTTGATTAAGTGTGTTGCTTATCCAATGAGATAGCTTTAGCATATCCGAAGTAACGCAGATCGAGTTGTAGCAACGATTGATGATTTGGTTGTGTGTCTCCTACCTCATTATATTGCTGCATGATCTAATGAGAAAGAACTGATCTTTTTTGCTCTATGTAATTGGACAGTTGATTGTGTGTCGCAGTGTCAACGCTTGCACCTTGTGCTGCTGTGGACATGGACTTGTTGGTGCATGACTTGTCAATTAGCACCTAGCAGCTCCTGACAGTGAATTCACTCTGCTGCAACCGCCTCTCCTTCGACTGTGGTTCAGGTAACTTCTTGGTCTCCTCCCTAGACACCATACAGTGTGCCGGCGATCGCGCTGAGACCGTGCTGTTATTCTGGCCTTAGTAATTTCCGGTTAGGGGTTGGTTTGTGGGGTGTCATTTGGCCATACATGTGTTGAACCTGTGTTTTGACGCTGTTTCATGAATCTCATGTTTAGCTTGGTCTGCCTGTATAAAGTGTGATTTATATTTGAGTAATCTGCTATTGGTCTTAGCATAGTTGTATTTATTTTGAATCTGGCAATGGTTGGTTAATTGGTTTCGTCAGGTGGTGGCTGAGAGCACTGGAGTTGGGCGTTTTGTCTTAATTTTTTGTACCGTCAGGTGGTGGGAGTTGTTTTAACCTGTTAGTGGGGGAGTCTTCTGGCAAAGATGATCATGCATGTACAGATTACAAAACTGTTGTGTTGGATTTGGTTGTAGCTGATGCTTGCTTGTATGTCCGGCTTTGGTGCCTTTCTGTTTTGATTCAACAAAACCTGGACTCGTGATGAATATTTTGGTGCTTCCATGAGTACTGAATCTATTTTGTTTTGATGAATTTGTCATGGCGCCCGAGATTGATTTCCTCCTGGCATGGCACAACAGAATGTTCATCAAGATTCTGGAAATGATCGTATATAATGTATGTGCTCCAGTTTTGTTTGGTATTTCGCTAGTCTTGGAACTGGACACCTAGTTCTATACAAGACATAGTTTATTAGCTGAAATATGATACCAGGGAGCATTTGTGGTTTTGTCATTTTGGGCATTGTGGACTTAGCAGGGATGAACCTATCAAGCATGATACTGACCGTGTCACGTTTCTACTGCAGCAACGAAGGATTCTATGGAGCCCTCGGCCGTGATGAAGCAGCTTTTTGAGGCCCTCATCACCAACCATCAAAGAGACATGAAAAGCCGTTGGCCGAGACGAAGCAACTTTTTGAGGCTGTCATCACCAACCGTTGAAGACATCAAAAGCAGTCACTGAGCTGAGAGCACTGGAGTTGGGCATTTTCCACTTTTTTTGTATCGTCAGGTGGAGGGGTTGTTTTAAACTCTTAGTGAGGGAGTCTTTTTGGTAAAGATGATCATGTATGCACAAACCTGTAGTGTTGGGTTTGGTTGCCCTTGTATTCTGATCTGGTGCTTTTTATTTTTTTACTTTTGATTTGACACGGATAAGTGATGAATTTGCTGGTGCTTCTATATGTACCGAGTCTATTTTCGTTTTGATGAATTTGGCATGGCGCCTAAACTTATGGAAATTCAGATGGTCATATATATATATGTATGTGCTCCTGCGTGAAAGTAAAATTATCCAACGCAAGCACCTTTTGGCCGTGCAGTGCTCCTGGAGCCATTTTTGTTTCCATTTTGCTCTCTAATGTATACTGGGCCGGGTTGTTCCCATCATCTATCCCAAAATGCCGTTGAATCTGTCCAAAAGTGTTAGATTTACGGATGGCATCTACGGATTTTACCTACATCATATCTTGATAGCTCATCTCGTAACCTGACTCACGTGCAAATCGTCCGTAGGTGTAGCGTTGTCCGAATCTGTCAGCGATATATATAGTTATCCCATACAAGGATGCGCTACCTTTGTTCTTCTCTGAAATCTGCCCATCTATATATCCATTTAGTGCATGGATGCTGATCCATTTTTCACTATCTTAGTAACAGATTTGATGTTGTGACTCACAATAGTGTAGGAAATAAATAAAATATAGTTAATGTAAAAATCGCACATATGAAACTGCCTTCAGTTATTCGAGGGAATACTACCACTTATTAAGGAAAAAAAATCCTTACCAAATCATAGAGAGAAATCAACTCCCGATGCGCATATAAAGGCGTCAATCGTGTGGGAATCAGTCTAACCCCGGCGCGCTTTCCAAACTGAATTAATCCATCTCGATACAGAGACTCCTTTAATTATGCGGCCTTCTACCTTGAAACCGGGCACTCATTTAATTCTCCCCAGAACCAACGCTTCCATCGTTTTCGTCCCCATGCACGCTTCGCCTCCTCCTCCATTTACTCCACCCTCCCGTTGTTTCCGCGCCAAACCTGCTGCGATCCATCGGCTCTCGCCTCCTCCTGTGTGCCTACGCGGATCGCGCTCCGATCCGACGTCTCTCTGCGTCCCCCGCTGGTTCATCGCCGGCCAAGCCGGACTCCATCTTCTTCTCTATAAATGACCGGCCCTTGAGTTCTCAATCTGATCCGCCCCATGCCGTGCACATCCTTTCTCCTCAATCCAACCCCTCGCTTCATGTACAACACGCACATCAAGCTGCCGCCAACCGAAGGTTGTGCCACGCCGTGTCAATGATGCGGTCCCCGGCGAGCATCGCGGCGGGAGATGTGCGTCGTCGTCGTCGAGCGAGCGGCTGGGTGTGCAGCAACACTGGTCGGCCATGTCGTCTTCATGCCCGGCGGAGCATGTGCGTTGGCCCTGTCTTCGGCACCTCGGCCATGGCTTTGGCGGCCACCTAGAACTTGTCCATAATTTCAGCCGTAACAACTTGGTCCGCCCTCTCTATGTAAGAGTTGCACACCCTTTTCTTGATCTAATATTCCTTACGGAAATCCTGGCATCATGCCATTCAAACTGATTTGTTTTCCGTTTGGCCTGGTGATGCAGACGATTCTAATGGATGTGGAGGCAGATATGAGGGGAGAAAGCCTTCTGACAACAACAAAATCTCAGCCTTTAGCACATATGGATGCATGTTCCTGTCGAGGACAATGGGCCAGTCGAGTCGACATGCGCTTGTTTCACAAGATTCAGGCAAGCCAATGCAACCAAAGGTTAGTGGAAATTTATAGATGCATTATCTATCGTTGCTTCCTTTCATTGCTAAAAATGCTTTCCTATTACCACATGCCTTGCTTCTAATTTTGTAACAGTGATGTGATTTTCTTCCCAGTATTATTTATAATTGAGCCAATAGGCCATGATCCAGGTTCTTGTATCATAATACAACACATACTTCTTTGGGTTTCGTGTACTTGCTATTCAGTGTTCTTATTTTGATATGCTTTTAACCATTTGCTTAAGCTTACATGGGTAGTTTTTATTGCAGCTGAATCACAGAAGTCATCTCTTCCTTTCACAGTATCTAGATTCTGTCTTTGTTTCTCTCAGGGATTCAAACAACTAGCCGACTACGTAATGGTGTTGCTCAACTAACTCCCAAGATTATGCACAATTATTATCTTGACCATATAACTTGCCCATCATAGCTAATCACAAATTCTACTAGCTCTTACATCCTTTGCCCTTCTTGATCAGCTCGCACGCCTCACCATTTAACATGTCGTGTTGGCTCCTCGCAATGCACATGCTTCAAGGTAAAGTATATTCGCATTGTATGCCTTGCATGCACGCACCTCCCGGAAAAATGCAGCCTAGAAGAACCACCACACCAAAATTTATGCATAGAAAATATAAACATTCAGACTCCTGTAGAAGATAATGTCAAGTTGAAAACTAACAATTCTATCATAATATTATATAAAAACTTATGTATGTAAAATTATGGTGTAGTACAACCATGCATAGATCACACGATATATATTACATGTTATGCTCCCACGAGCATATATAAATTTATTTCCTATTATAAGCTAACAAATTTATATTAAATTTTTGACAACAAAATTAGTATAATTCTTTTTCAACCATTTGATTGCAGGCTAGTAGGCATTTACCAGTAATATGGTTCATGTCCAGTTCTTTTTTGTTTAAATGGTCGATTCAGCACTTCCACTGTCTATTGTGTTTGGCTGATTACTGTTACATGTTCTAGTGTCGAAGCTTAAGATGTGGATAATAACTGTAACAAAACTACAACACAACCGAAATTGCACGCATGTTTCATGTACGATTTGCAATCAGATGGATGTGCTGCACTTTATTATGTGATTGGATGGCTGGATGTGAAGCATCATGCCTGGATCATGAGAAAGGCAACATGTGCATATAAGTATTCTAATTGTAAGAGATGGGTGAATCCCATGTACTATGATAAATTGATATGTCAAATTAAAGCCACTTACTTTCTCCTGAGTAGTTTTATTGTTGTATTGTTCATTTAGTCTTTATTCATTTACTGAAAGCTTTAACAGCCTGCATTTTTGTCTAAATCTCGCATATGTGGTGACCTTAGTAGAGCATGGTCTAGCTGTATGGCCACACCCCTGCCTTCGGCACCCGTCCATGCTTGTGGCCTCCGCCTGGCAGCTTTCTACAATGTCAGACTTGTGGGTTTGGTTTGCCCTCCCTTTGTAAGAGGCCACCCCTTTCTTGATCTAACCTTCTCTAATGAAATCTCGGCACACTCAAGATGACGCGTTTTCCACTTGGTGATACAGTGATGCATCTACTGGACATGGAAGTGGAGGTGCAGGCAGGTAGTCGCCTAACAAGAGCGAAACAAAAACCCGGGCATTGGGTGAGATACAGAGGTACATTCTTGTCAAGGATGATGAGACAACTGTGTGGGACAAGTCAATTTAAGCAAATCTTTATGAACTTTATGGTGTATATATAGTGTCAGGTTTCATGTATTTCTGAAAATTTAACCACATAAACATGAAACAATAGAGGTGAAGAAGTGGACCTTGTGTAGTTATGTTTCTTGGCTGATTGCGAGTTTTTTTAGGGCTGATTGTTGCACTGAGGCTAGTTAGTCCAAATTTCTGTTTGTGTCAATAAAATACATTAATTACATGCTTTTGTTTATCATATTCGGTCCCGAGATATTATGTAGGTGACTTGATAGTTTCCCTCTGGATTGAATCGCAAGTACTATGCTAAATTGGTATGTCAAGTTAAAGCCACATACTTTCTCTCGAGTAATTTTATTGTTTTATTTTATATTTAGTCTATATTACATTTGTCGAAAGGTTTAAACACTCTGCAATTTTGTTTTAAGCGCGCACAGTTAGCAACTTTACCAGAATAATAGGGGGCTTAAACTTTAAAGTTGTGTATATAAACGTTTATTCTGAGTTCTCTTCGCAGAGGTAGTTTAATTACAACTTTCAAATCCTAATTGCCAAGCTTGCAATTCAAGAAATACTTGTAGTTATCAACCTTCATGATATAATACAGGATGATTGAGATATGTTGGAAAAACTTTCCTCAAATATTTTGGAAAGAAGGCTTGGCATAAAGCGTTATTATTGTACCTTTCTATATGTTGTAATGTTTTATATTTCAGTTGTGCACTTCTGCTCTCACATACATGACTTCTTTGGTTGTTGTTTCATGCCTTCTATTTTCTGTCTGTAGATGGATGTCGGGATCCTAGTGATGCAACCAACATCATTATCTGATTTCACAAACAAGTATATTTTTCTCACACTCAACCAGGAGGAGAATGATATTCAGTGATTGTTTGGTCTGATCTCTCTTCTTTGTAAGAGCACCCTTTTCTCGTCTAACCTTCTTAAGGACATCTTGGCATGCCACTAGTGAAACTGATGACTATTCTTCTGTGAGATGTAGGGATGCATATGATTCTAGCACCCATGGAGGGTGAGATACATGCAGGAAACCATTGGGCGACAGCAAAAGCCTGATGTTGGGTGATGCTCCTGTCGAGGATGATGTACCAGGTAATATACTATGTGCATCAACACCTGACCGATGCCCTCTTTATTTGTTTTGGGTTGCTCAAACGTTTGCAGCTTTTCTGTTTTCTCTCTTGTATTTTTATTCGTTTGTAGAAGAAAAACGTTGGCTCATGGCCCAACGTGTGTGCTGCCATGATCCTTACCTTTCATGCCATCCCACAAACTTATCAAGGAGGCACGCAACTTGGTCCAAGTAATTAGACCTACTAGCTAAACTAGCTCGGGCAGCACGGACACGATGCTGAATTGTCAAAATCGCCATGACAAACTGAAGAAATAGCATTGACGCTGCAAGGGCTATTACTAGCAATTATTTTCTTATAAGAAAAACATACACATCTTTCGGGTTCCTTGTATTTGCCACTGAATGTTCCTGCATGATCTAGTTTTGGGGTGCTTAATGTGATTAACAGTTGTAGTTTCTATTAGAAAAGAGTGGTTTGCTAAGATTGTATTGTTGAACCAAAATGTATAACTTGTTTAAACACATGTAGAAGCGGAGACAGGGGGTGCGATCAGGGTCAGATACCCCCCATTGTCTCAGCACCCCACCCCCCTATGAAAGTTTGTTAGGTATTAGTACTGATATATACATATAGTTGCAGCCTAATGTGCTAGTTTGATGGTATAAGGCCCAACTTTTCAGCCCAAAGGCCCGAAATAGAAGAATCGTTAGGTTGTACGCATCAGAAAAATAGGAACAGACTTCCCTCAAAAAAAAGGAATAGACAACATGCAGCCCATGGTCAGCTGCTTTGTATATTAGACCTGGCACCATACATTCACACCTCAACTTCAAGGTACGCCACAATCCAAAGAAATCTACTAGATTTGCCTTCTTTTCAAATTTCCTATAATCTGTTCCAATAAATCGTTATAGCAGATAAAACAATGCCTGGTGACATGACTGTTTGATTCCCAGGGCCAGGGCACCTGTATGATCTGATTCCATTTGGTGGTCTTTTTAGGTGGATATGATTGATTGTATTCTCTACATTATAAATTAGCTTCATTCGTGTTCTTCAACTCTACCAGCAGAGCCTCATTCCTACAAAAGACTAAATGGTTCAAAACATAGGTACTGGACACTTTAATCGTGTAAAAATCCCAAAGCGTGTGTATTCATTGCCCCCTCATGTCCAAATTCTATATAGGTTATCTTGTACTTTTCCTAATGAGCAATGTCTTTGTTATAATTTTTGTCCGACGCTGTTGATGAGGCGTATGTAGGTATGATTGAAGTGTAGCACACCGTTAGATTGTATTCATTTTGTGCGGGTACCGTTAGATTATCATCGCTCAAGCAGGATTGGACCGTGAGTGTCGGACGTGAATTAATATCTTCGAAATAAGCCATGCTGATACCGTATCGTCCTCATGTCAATCTCTCTAACACTCCACTCAAACAGGCATGCAGGAAATCTAACACTTCTCGTGTGGGAAGCAATCACTAGTCTGACCCCGTACGTACATCTTACCAAGCTGGATGAATTGATCTTTTTACAAAGTCTTCTTTAATCGTGTCGTATTCCACCTCAAAACCAGACACTCATTTAATTCTCTCCGAAGCCAATGCTTCCATCATTTAATCCATATGCATGTGTCGCCTGCTTCTATCTCCCATTACTCCCCCCCCCCCCCCCATTCTCACTGTAGGCTCCGCACCAAATCTGTTGCGATCTGTCGGCTCTCATCCTCCCTTTTATGCCATTTGTCCACCACGACGAGGACATCCACGGTCCTGCCAATGCTGGGTAGCACAACGAAGACCACCGAAGCTAACCTTGCACCGATGAATGCCGCGACCTCTAGCATGTAGTCCAACACTCGTTCGCCGGCCGCGGCGTCCGGTGGGACGGCCAGGAGCTCGCCGACCAGGACGCTGACGGTCCCGGCGATGACGACGGCGAACGCTGAGCGGGCAATGTGGGCATTATTCATCTCCATCTCCAGGCGGCTCGCCCTCCGCAGGAGGCGCTTCTTTACAAATGGGTCCAACATCCATTACAAATAAGCAAATATGCGCATCCCCACATATGGAACTAACAACCTTCCAAGAGACATATAAACAGTTCGCCGGCTTTGTCTTCTCCCTTGCAACCCTCGCCCGAAGGAGGGAGGTGGCGGCGCAGAGAGAGAGAGAGAGAGAGAGAGAGAGAGTTAATTGTTGTTTTTAGGTTATTGACATCGGCACTCCATTTCTGGTGTGGGAATTATTTTTTTCGTGTCAACATACCTTTATTGATATTACTTTTACTGGAATAATCCGAGCAACACGGCTTCCGATGTAGTTGCAGAAAATGTCTCAGCGGTGATCCATGCTGCAGAATTATCCACGCTCAACGATATATAGTCTAGCCAAACTGTCTCTTGCGGCCATGGTCCTGGATAATTCTGCAGCATGGATCGCCTCTTCCGTATAGACATACGGCTCCAGTTTTTTTCCAACTAATAGGAAACAACTATTTGAGGAATAAATGGAATGGAGAAAATTTTGCGAGAATCCTTTTGTTTTAATGACGTGATTGACTATATATCGCTGAGCGTGGATCCCCTCCTCCGTGTAGACATATACCTCTTGGTTTCTTTGAGTTATAATAAGAAAAAAATCTATTGACGGAATAAATATTTATGACGATCTTTTGTTGTTAATGACGTGATTGACTATAATTCTGAGCGTGAGTGATAATTTTTTAAGGATCGTTTCTTTTTTCTAGGGAAAGTGGGTCTTTTGTTTTAATGACGTGATTGGCTTTATTTTAGGCGTGGGAAGACAATTTTGTGATGAACTTTTCTTTGAATGACGTGATTGACTATATTTCTTGCGTCGGGATAATCTTTTCGTGTCAACATTCTTTTATTGATATTATTTTTACGTGAATAATCCGAGCAAGACGGCCTTCGGTGTGGTCGCAGCAAAGGTCTCGGCGGTGTGCATCTTGTGAAAATCGTCTAACCAAACTGTCTCTTACGGCCACGGTCCTGGATAATTCTGCAGCGCGGATCTCCTCCTCCTTATAGACATACGGTTCCAATTTTTTTCCAAATAATAGGAAACAACTGTTTAAGGAATACATGGAATGGAGAATATTTTGTTAGAATCTTTTCATTTTAATGACGGATTGACTATATATCGCTGAGCGTGGATCCCCTCCTCCATGTAGAGATATGCCTCTTGGTTTCTTTTGGTTATAATATGAAAAAATGTATTCACAAATAAATATTTATGAAGATCTTTTGTCGTTCATGACGTGATCGACTGTAATTCTGAGCGTGGTAGACAATTTTGTAAGGATCCTTTTTTTAGGGAAGGTGGATTTTTCTTTTAATGATGCGATTGGATTTATTTTTGGCGTGGGAAGACAATTTTGTGTGGAACTTTTCTTTTAGTTACAAGATTTACTATATTTCTGGTCGTGGGAATAATTTTTTCCTGTTAACATTCGTTTATTGATATTATTTTTACTGGAATAGTCTGAGCCATTATAAAGTGGTCCCACCAGATGAACGGCTTCTATTTTTCAGATTTTAACCCCTTATAAGGGGAATAATCCAAGCCATTATAATTCGGTCTCACCAAATTAATGGCTCATAATTTTCAATTAACGTGAGATTTTCTAGGGAGTGCTGAATTAATCTAGGTAGGTATAGAATAGATTACATTTGCATTCACTTCCTACTTGATTTGGGGATAGACTAATCAAACATTGGCCAAGAAAGGCGTCCAGATTCCGTGTATGCATGTAATTGGCCCTTCAAGATAACGTTGACCATATAGGAGTAAAAATGTTTAGGCATGCATGCTTTAATGCCGCATGGCCTATAAAACAAGGTGAAATATTTGCAGAAGAACATCAGCGTCGGGTACGAGAGCAGGCGGCAGAACGAAAATGGCGCGCGTAGCACTGGTGCTCACAATTTGCTTCTTGGGTTTCTCCCCATCCCTCGCGTGGTCCTCCAAATCCAACCACACCGACTTCCTCTCGTGCCTCTCGACCAAAATCCCCAGCCAGCTCGTGCTCACGCCGAGCTCGCCCTCGTTCAAGCCGCTCCTGGTGTCGTCCATCAGGAACGCCAGGTTGGTGGCGCCGGCGACGGCAAGCCCCCCGCTCTGCATCGTGACGCCCACCAAGGCGTCCCACGTCCAGGCCGTGGTGCGCTGCGGGCGCAGCCACCGTGTGCGTGTCCGCGTGCGCAGCGGCGGGCACGACAACGAGGGCCTCTCGTACCGATCGGCCACCCCCAACGGCGAGGCGTTTGCGGTGATCGACCTCGCCAAGGTCCACGGCGTGCGCGTGGACGCGCACGAAGCCACCGCATGGGTCGACTCCGGGACGACGCTCGGGGAGCTCTACTACCGCGTCTCCACGGCGGCACCCGGGCTGGGCTTCCCGGCTGGCGTGTGCCCGACCGTCGGCGTGGGGGGCCTCATCAGCGGCGGAGGCATGGGTCTGATGATGCGCAAGAAGGGCCTCTCCGCCGACAACGTCCTCGACGCCACCATGGTCGACGCCGAAGGAAACCTCCTGGCGGACAAGAAGGCCATGGGGGACGACCTCTTCTGGGCCATCCGCGGCGGCGGCGGCGGGAACTTCGGCATCGTGCTGTCCTGGAAGTTGAGGCTCGTGCCGGTCCCACCGAAGGTGGCCTTCTTCAATGTCACCAAGACCATGGACCAGGGCGCGGTCGATGCGGTCACCAAGTGGCAAACTATCGCGCCTGTGCTCCCCGAAGACCTAAGCGTACGTGTCGTCGTCCAGAAGCGCCAGGCGACCTTCCAGTCCCTGTACCTCGGCAACTGCAGTGCGGTGGTGGCGACGATGTGCAGCCGGTTCCCGGAGCTCGGCTTGACGCGCCGCGACTGCAAGGAGATGAGCTGGCTGCAGCACAAGGCGTACCTATACTTCGGCGACGCCAGCAACAACAAGCCGCTGGAGGCGCTCCTTCTCAACCGGTCCATGACCATAGGCCCCTTTGTCAAGAACAAGTCCGACTACGTCAAGAAGGCCCTCACCAGGGACATATGGGAGAAGATCTTCCTGTGGCCCGACGACGGGGCGGTGGGGCAGCTCATCCTTGAGCCGCACGGCGGAATGATGAACCGCATCGCCGATGACTACACGCCGTTCCCGTATCGGAGCAGCGTGCTATACAACATCCAGTACGTCGAGTTCTGGAACGGCACACGGGCGCGCGGCATGCCGAAATGGCTCAGCGGTCTGTACGACTTCATGGCCCCGCTGGTTAGCAAGAGCCCTAGGGGCGCGTATGTCAACTACCGGGACCTCGACATTGGCGTGAACAAGGTGGTCGGTGGCGTGACGAGCTATGAGACTGCCAAGGTGTGGGGTGAGAGGTATTTCGGTCTGGCAAACTTTAAGAGACTGGCCAAGATCAAGCGCAAGGTGGATGCCACCGACTACTTCCGGAACGAGCAGAGCGTGCCGCCACTTCTCTTGATCAGGGAACGAGCTTAATTGGAAGCTAGTGTAACTGGCCAGCTATATACTGCCTCCGTCCCAAAAGTCTTGTGTCAAATCAAAGACAAGAATTTTGGGACGGAGGGAGTATTTGAAAACTAGTTGTCAAATTTTGCAAATCAATTGCGTTTGACCATATTGTGACTCCTAATAACTCGGATGGCTAAAAAGGTTATTGACATTCGTGGATTCGTGGATCCTAATGATCAATTATTCCGTTTGTTAATTCTTCACATGTGAAATTTATATTTCCGAGTTGAAACTTTCGGTTATCCCATCCATGATGAAATTAGTAGGAATTGAGTATCACAACTCGTATTTGGGTTTTCGCTCAGTTCTAAGTGTTTGTCGAGTGCATTTTATCGGAAACTAGGCAAATAGGTCCTTTACAGAGTTTTTTTTTGCACCGGGCATTTGTTGAGTTGTTTTTTTACACTGAGCAAAGAAATCTTTGCTGAATTCTTATTTTTTTCACTTGGGAAATATTTGTTTTTTTCACTTTAATTTTCTTCTCTTTTTTCTTTGCTGAGTGTCTTTTTATTGCACTCAGCAAGCATTGTTTTATGTTTTCTTGTCTTATCTTTTGTTTCTCTTCGTTTGTACATTATTTGCTTCATTTCCCCCCTTCAGGATCTATTATTTATTTTCGTCCTCCCTCCCGATTGATCTTCCTCCCATGATCCCATCACGGTTCTTTCGGCTGCTCACCTGTGCGAAGCACCGCGAGTTTGCGCATAATGCGGCAAGAATGCTTCTATTTGCCGGGTAGGTTGGCAGATTAGTGATCAATTGCAGCAAGTAGAATGTAGCCCGGTCGTCATCGAAAGTATCCTTCTCTCGAGCCCAAACGTTCCTGCCATGAACAGTAAAAAACAATTCAAAAAATTCTGAATTTTTTGTGTGGAAAACTTTAGGAAATGGTTGAAGTTCATGCAAATTTTCATCACGAGCGTGGCAAAAAAAAAACAGTGAGTGCTCCAACATGCGTTTGAAAGTAACATTTTCAAAGTATCAATATTGTTGTTTTACCACGCCTTGCACCAACGTGGATTTTTGATGAATTTTTGCATGCACTCCAAACATTCTTTAAAGTTTGCAATAAATTTTTTCAAAATTTTTAGATTTTTTTTCGAATTTACTGTTCATGCAGGAGCATTTGGGCTCGAGCTTAAAAACTCCACATCCGGTCGTCACGCTGTATTGTGGTTCTTTTCTTCCCTCCTTGGTCCATATTGCACCCTCTAGCCCATCTTTTTCTAGCCCAAGCCCAGCCAAGTGGGCACGTCTATACGACGCCTATTGCGGGCGGACCCACTAGCGAGAGCACTAGCCACAAAAGAAATTGTATATATTCATCTTTTGAAATTGTATGGATTGCTTACCACATGTGTCATGTGGTAGCATAAATTCTATCTTGTTCTAAAAACAATATTGCGAGTTTACGATTCTCGCTGTCATTCCCGCATTCTTCGTCCCCATCGGGTTACATTATATCTGTAGCACCAAACTCGTGCGGAAATGATAGGCTCTGTTTGGAACTTCCCCGCTCCACGGAGTTGGAAGTTGGAAGTTGGAAGTTATGATGTTCTTGTGTGCAGCAAGGCCCCAACCATGCCCATGATGGCCATACGGTACAACAAGGCATCCTCATTGGTCTACGTTGCCAAGTAAGCTCTTTCAGTCTTCCTACCCCAGGCAACCCACCTTTTTTTAGTACTAGTCTTATGTTGTTGCTTGTGTTGGGACGAATCGTGGAATGTTTTTTGTCATGAAGCATGGCAATGAAAATAACCACCATGTATGAGACTGAAACGAAACTAACAATGGAAATTATGAGAAGTGATTTCTTCAGAGCTACTCTGTTTTGAACCTTGGCTTACTGTTTGCTCTTCTTTCGTTAATCATATATATGTATGTATGTAAAATCAAGGCTGAACTAACCGATGCATTTTTTTGGCCTTCAGTGACAAGATTGGGCCAGTTACTACTCAGCCAACGACAAATCACGGATGTAAGCCATCACAACCTTCTGTTTTCCGTAACAGCAGTCAAGCATTCGTTGAATGAGCATGATGGACAGGTTAGTGTTGCTGCCATCCAACACACATCAATTGTTCTTTTTCTTGCTTATTTTTCTTTAGCTAGTCACGTTCCAAACCTTATCTAGTAGTTATGATGTTGTTGTGTGCAGCAAGGCCCCAACCATGCCCATGATGGCCATACAGTACAACAAGGCATCCTCATTGGTCTATGTTGCCAATGGGTAAGTAAGCTCTTTCAGTATTTCTAGTATCGAGTGAGTGTTACCCGCCAACTGTAACCTGACCGTATTTTTCCTGCAGCACTTCCCATGTTTTCAAGCCGAAGAACTTCACTCCGAGGGCATACTCTGCAGGCAATACAAATTCAGAGAGCCCCGAGGAAATCAAGGCAAAATCACCCGGCTGTCGCAAACCCTTTCGCACATGGTATTGTCTTGCAAATATGCGAGGAGTGGTGTGCTTTTTGTCTGCCTATGGTATAGCTTGCTGGATGTCCTAATGGATACTGTAGCTAATTCTTTTCTGTATCTTCAGGACATTTGAGAGCTCCCTAGTCTTTAGTCTGCTGGAACAAACCCGTTTCACACAAGAAAGCAACTACAAGAAAATCATGGACTGCAACTTGTCATGTAGGGTATAATTTTTGCTCTCTTAGTTATGTTAGAGTTACTTCGATCTTGATGAGTTGATTAGGTGATACTTGGGAAGTCCATTATCAGGTGCCCCTTAAATTTGTTTCTAGGCAATTGACGTCGACACTCCATTTGAGATTCCATACATTGTCATAACTTTGGAATGAATCCGATCATGACTATCTGGGATTTTAGAACATACACTAAAAAATATCGAGATTCATCTGAGTTATGTAGACATTTTGATTAAGAAGGCTTTAGTTCTTTAGGTTATGATGATACGGGTTACCAAAGAGAAATGTGATAGTTTGTCGCCTTGTTCTTAATTGAATTTCCTGGCCAGGGATCTTCGTGATCCTTTATAGCAATACTTGGTGATCATTCTATGTTCTCTTTTGAGATGTGTGTCCACCTGTACTGCCTTCATTTTCCAGGGCTTTCCAAATACTTATGCTAGTTTATGTGCAGGAAGCATCCAACTATGCCCTTGTCAATCTTTCTTGTGTTTAGTGAGCAGACTGCACTTTGTAGTAGGTTGCAGCCGGCAAATTGTTTTTAACTTGAATGTGTTTTTCATGTAGGCATTTCAAGCCAAAGGCTGGATTTACTCCAAGAACATGCTCTGCAATCAGCACAAATTCATGGAGCATCAAGGAAATCAAGGCAAAAAACAACCGGTTGTCACAAACCTCCGTTCCTCTCTGGCGTAGCTAAGCCCCTCTGTTCCTCTCCGCTCTGCTTTCTCTCATGAGCTTGTGTGCCCATGGCCATCGAGTCGGGGTGAACCATATGCTGGCGATCACACCATGACAAGTTCTAGTGTTTGGGGCTCTCGTGATGGGCTATGATACAAACGTTTGGGCTTATCAGGCTTTTGGTATGATGATTAGTGCCATCGTTTTACATAAGTGATATGATTCTTCAATTCCTACATCTCTTGTGCGTGCGGTTTAAATTATGCGACAATCCTGTGCTGTCCCTATATGAACCTTAGGTTTAACTCTAGTAATTTATTGGTGTGTTGGTTCCGACATTAGCAGATTAGCTACGAACCTGGTGATGTAGATGGCTTAATCTCTACTCTAGCGCTGATCTGGTGTATATTATCAAGTACCACTTTTTTTGGACAACAAAGGGCTTAGTCGGATTAAAAATGGGAAAACTAAGCCCTCCAACTAATCAAAATGTTGCATTTCTCTATTATGGAGCAAACTATATGATTTGGTTTGTGTTTCTTATCGTGTTGCTTTGCTGGACGAAATGTGAATGCACTATTTTTTCTTCGGGATGTAAATTCTGAAAAGTTAGTTCATTTAGTAGAACTAAGGAGGGTCAGAGGGTACCCCCTCTAAAATGGCTCCAAATTTGCATTCCTAGTTTTTCTTGTTTTTACCATTCTAAAGTCTTGATCTAATAAGATAGATTTGATTAAGTGTGTTGCTTATCCAATGAGATAGCTTTAGCATATCCGAAGTAACGCAGATCGAGTTGTAGCAACAATTGATGATTTGGTTGTGTGTCTCCTACCTCATTATATTGCTGCATGATCTAATGAGAAAGAACTGATCTTTTTTGCTCTATGTAATTGGACAGTTGATTGTGTGTCGCAGTGTCAACGCTTGCACCTTGTGCTGTTGTGGACATGGACTTGTTGGTGCATGACTTGTCAATTAGCACCTAGCAGCTCCTGACAGTGAATTCACTCTGCTGCAACCGCCTCTCCTTCGACTGTGGTTCAGGTAACTTCTTGGTCTCCTCCCTAGACACCATACAGTGTGCCGGCGATCGCGCTGAGACCGTGCTGTTATTCTGGCCTTAGTAATTTCCGGTTAGGGGTTGGCTTGTGGGGTGTCATTTGGCCATACATGTGTTGAACCTGTGTTTTGACGCTGTTTCATGAATCTCATGTTTAGCTTGGTCTGCCTGTATAAAGTGTGATTTATATTTGAGTAATCTGCTATTGGTCTTAGCATAGTTGTATTCATTTTGAATCTGGCAATGGTTGGTTAATTGGTTTCGTCAGGTGGTGGCTGAGAGCACTGGAGTTGGGCGTTTTGTCTTAATTTTTTGTACCGTCAGGTGGTGGGAGTTGTTTTAACCTGTTAGTGGGGGAGTCTTCTGGCAAAGATGATCATGCATGTACAGATTACAAAACTGTTGTGTTGGATTTGGTTGTAGCTGATGCTTGCTTGTATATCCGGCTTTGGTGCCTTTCTGTTTTGATTCAACAAAACCTGGACTCGTGATGAATATTTTGGTGCTTCCATGAGTACTGAATCTATTTTGTTTTGATGAATTTGTCATGGCGCCCGAGATTGATTTCCTCCTGGCATGGCACAACAGAATGTTCATCAAGATTCTGGAAATGATCGTATATAATGTATGTGCTCCAGTTTTGTTTGGTATTTTGCTAGTCTTGGAACTGGACACCTAGTTCTATACAAGACATAGTTTATTAGCTGAAATATGATACCAGGGAGCATTTGTGGTTTTGTCATTTTGGGCATTGTGGACTTAGCAGGGATGAACCTATCAAGCATGATACTGACCGTGTCACGTTTCTACTGCAGCAACGAAGGATTCTATGGAGCCCTCGGCCGTGATGAAGCAGCTTTTTGAGGCCCTCATCACCAACCATCAAAGAGACATGAAAAGCCGTTGGCCGAGACGAAGCAACTTTTTGAGGCTGTCATCACCAACCGTTGAAGACATCAAAAGCAGTCACTGAGCTGAGAGCACTGGAGTTGGGCATTTTCCACTTTTTTTGTATCGTCAGGTGGAGGGGTTGTTTTAAACTCTTAGTGAGGGAGTCTTTTTGGTAAAGATGATCATGTATGCACAAACCTGTAGTGTTGGGTTTGGTTGCCCTTGTATTCTGATCTGGTGCTTTTTATTTTTTTACTTTTGATTTGACACGGACAAGTGATGAATTTGCTGGTGCTTCTATATGTACCGAGTCTATTTTCGTTTTCATGAATTTGGCATGGCGCCTAAACTTATGGAAATTCAGATGGTCATATATATATATGTATGTGCTCCTGCGTGAAAGTAAAATTATCCAACGCAAGCACCTTTTGGCCGTGCAGTGCTCCTGGAGCCATTTTTGTTTCCATTTTGCTCTCTAATGTATACTGGGCCGGGTTGTTCCCATCATCTATCCCAAAATGCCGTTGAATCTGTCCAAAAGTGTTAGATTTACGGATGGCATCTACGGATTTTACCTACATCATATCTTGATAGCTCATCTCGTAACCTGACTCACGTGCAAATCGTCCGTAGGTGTAGCGTTGTCCGAATCTGTCAGCGATATATACAGTTATCCCATACAAGGATGCTCTACCTTTGTTCTTCTCTGAAATCTGCCCATCTATATATCCATTTAGTGCATGGATGCTGATCCATTTTTCACTATCTTAGTAACAGATTTGATGTTGTGATTCACAATAGTGTAGGAAATAAATAAAATATAGTTAATGTAAAAATCGCACATATGAAACTGCCTTCAGTTATTCGAGGGAATACTACCACTTATTAAGGAAAAAAAATCCTTACCAAATCATAGAGAGAAATCAACTCCCGATGCGCATATAAAGGCATCAATCGTGTGGGAATCAGTCTAACCCCGGCGCGCTTTCCAAACTGAATTAATCCATCTCGATACAGAGACTCCTTTAATTATGCGGCCTTCTACCTTGAAACCGGGCACTCATTTAATTCTCCCCAGAACCAACGCTTCCATCGTTTTCGTCCCCATGCACGCTTCGCCTCCTCCTCCATTTACTCCACCCTCCCGTTGTTTCCGCGCCAAACCTGCTGCGATCCATCGGCTCTCGCCTCCTCCTGTGTGCCTACGCGGATCGCGCTCCGATCCGACGTCTCTCTGCGTCCCCCGCTGGTTCATCGCCGGCCAAGCCGGACTCCATCTTCTTCTCTATAAATGACCGGCCCTTGAGTTCTCAATCTGATCCGCCCCATGCCGTGCACATCCTTTCTCCTCAATCCAACCCCTCGCTTCATGTACAACACGCACATCAAGCTGCCACCAACCGAAGGTTGTGCCACGCCGTGTCAATGATGCGGTCCCCGGCAAGCATCGCGGCGGGAGATGTGCGTCGTCGTCGTCGAGCGAGCGGCTGGGTGTGCAGCAACACTGGTCGGCCATGTCGTCTTCATGCCCGGCGGAGCATGTGCGTTGGCCCTGTCTTCGGCACCTCGGCCATGGCTTTGGCGGCCACCTAGAACTTGTCCATAATTTCAGCCGTAACAACTTGGTCCGCCCTCTCTATGTAAGAGTTGCACACCCTTTTCTTGATCTAATATTCCTTACGGAAATCCTGGCATCATGCCATTCAAACTGATTTGTTTTCCGTTTGGCCTGGTGATGCAGACGATTCTAATGGATGTGGAGGCAGATATGAGGGGAGAAAGTCTTCTGACAACAACAAAATCTCAGCCTTTAGCACATATGGATGCATGTTCCTGTCGAGGACAATGGGCCAGTCGAGTCGACATGCGCTTGTTTCACAAGATTCAGGCAAGCCAATGCAACCAAAGGTTAGTGGAAATTTATAGATGCATTATCTATCGTTGCTTCCTTTCATTGCTAAAAATGCTTTCCTATTACCACATGCCTTGCTTCTAATTTTGTAACAGTGATGTGATTTTCTTCCCAGTATTATTTATAATTGAGCCAATAGGCCATGATCCAGGTTCTTGTATCATAATACAACACATACTTCTTTGGGTTTCGTGTACTTTCTATTCAGTGTTCTTATTTTGATATGCTTTTAACCATTTGCTTAAGCTTACATGGGTAGTTTTTATTGCAGCTGAATCACAGAAGTCATCTCTTCCTTTCACAGTATCTAGATTCTGTCATTGTTTCTCTCAGGGATTCAAACAACTAGCCGACTACGTAATGGTGTTGCTCAACTAACTCCCAAGATTATGCACAATTATTATCTTGACCATATAACTTGCCCATCATAGCTAATCACAAATTCTACTAGCTCTTACATCCTTTGCCCTTCTTGATCAGCTCGCATGCCTCACCATTTAACATGTCGTGTTGGCTCCTCGGAATGCACATGCTTCAAGGTAAAGTATATTCGCATTGTATGCCTTGCATGCACGCACCTCCTGGAAAAATGCAGCCTAGAAGAACCACCACACCAAAATTTATGCATAGAAAATATAAACATTCAGACTCCTGTAGAACATAATGTCAAGTTGAAAACTAACAATTCTATCATAATATTATATAAAAACTTATGTATGTAAAATTATTGTGTAGTACAACCATGCATAGATCACACGATATATATTACATGTTATGCTCCCACGAGCATATATAAATTTATTTCCTATTATAAGCTAACAAATTTATATTAAATTTTTGACAACAAAATTAGTATAATTCTTTTTCAACCATTTGATTGCAGGCTAGTAGGCATTTACCAGTAATATGGTTCATGTCCAGTTCTTTTTTGTTTAAATGGTCGATTCAGCACTTCCACTGTCTATTGGGTTTGGCTGATTACTGTTACATGTTCTAGTGTCGAAGCTTAAGATGTGGATAATAACTGTAACAAAACTACAACACAACCGACATTGCACGCATGTTTCATGTACGATTTGCAATCAGATGGATGTGCTGCACTTTATTATGTGATTGGATGGCTGGATGTGAAGCATCATGCCTGGATCATGAGAAAGGCAACATGTGCATATAAGTATTCTAATTGTAAGAGATGGGTGAATCCCATGTACTATGATAAATTGATATGTCAAATTAAAGCCACTTACTTTCTCCTGAGTAGTTTTATTGTTGTATTGTTCATTTAGTCTTTATTCATTTACTGAAAGCTTTAACAGCCTGCATTTTTGTCTAAATCTCGCATATGTGGTGACCTTAGTAGAGCATGGTCTAGCTGTATGGCCACACCCCTGCCTTCGGCACCCGTCCATGCTTGTGGCCTCCGCCTGGCAGCTTTCTACAATGTCAGACTTGTGGGTTTGGTTTGCCCTCCCTTTGTAAGAGCCCACCCCTTTCTTGATCTAACATTCTCTAATGAAATCTCGGCACACTCAAGATGACGCGTTTTCCACTTGGTGATACAGTGATGCATCTACTGGACATGGAAGTGGAGGTGCAGGCAGGTAGTCGCCTAACAAGAGCGAAACAAAAACCCGGGCATTGGGTGAGATACAGAGGTACATTCTTGTCAAGGATGATGAGACAACTGTGTGGGACAAGTCAATTTAAGCAAATCTTTATGAACTTTATGGTGTATATATAGTGTCAGGTTTCATGTATTTCTGAAAATTTAACCACATAAACATGAAACAACAGAGGTGAAGAAGTGGACCTTGTGTAGTTATGTTTCTTGGCTGATTGCGAGTTTTTTTAGGGCTGATTGTTGCACTGAGGCTAGTTAGTCCAAATTTCTGTTTGTGTCAATAAAATACATTAATTACATGCTTTTGTTTATCATATTCGGTCCCGAGATATTATGTAGGTGACTTGATAGTTTCCCTCTGGATTGAATCGCAAGTACTATGCTAAATTGGTATGTCAAGTTAAAGCCACATACTTTCTCTCGAGTAATTTTATTGTTTTATTTTATATTTAGTCTATATTACATTTGTCGAAAGGTTTAAACACTCTGCAATTTTGTTTTAAGCGCGCACAGTTAGCAACTTTACCAGAATAATAGGGGGCTTAAACTTTAAAGTTGTGTATATAAACGTTTATTCTGAGTTCTCTTCGCAGAGGTAGTTTAATTACAACTTTCAAATCCTAATTGCCAAGCTTGCAATTCAAGAAATACTTGTAGTTATCAACCTTCATGATATAATACAGGATGATTGAGATATGTTGGAAAAACTTTCCTCAAATATTTTGGAAAGAAGGCTTGGCATAAAGCGTTATTATTGTACCTTTCTATATGTTGTAATGTTTTATATTTCAGTTGTGCACTTCTGCTCTCACATACATGACTTCTTTGGTTGTTGTTTCATGCCTTCTATTTTCTGTCTGTAGATGGATGTCGGGATCCTAGTGATGCAACCAACATCATTATCTGATTTCACAAACAAGTATATTTTTCTCACACTCAACCAGGAGGAGAATGATATTCAGTGATTGTTTGGTCTGATCTCTCTTCTTTGTAAGAGCACCCTTTTCTCGTCTAACCTTCTTAAGGACATCTTGGCATGCCGCTAGTGAAACTGATGACTATTCTTCTGTGAGATGTAGGGATGCATATGATTCTAGCACCCATGGAGGGTGAGATACATGCAGGAAACCATTGGGCGACAGCAAAAGCCTGATGTTGGGTGATGCTCCTGTCGAGGATGATGTACCAGGTAATATACTATGTGCATCAACACCTGACCGATGCCCTCTTTATTTGTTTTGCGTTGCTCAAACGTTTGCAGCTTTTCTGTTTTCTCTCTTGTATTTTTATTCGTTTGTAGAAGAAAAACGTTGGCTCATGGCCCAACGTGTGTGCTGCCATGATCCTTACCTTTCATGCCATCCCACAAACTTATCAAGGAGGCACGCAACTTGGTCCAAGTAATTAGACCTACTAGCTAAACTAGCTCGGGCAGCACGGACACGATGCTGAATTGTCAAAATCGCCATGACAAACTGAAGAAATAGCATTGACGCTGCAAGGGCTATTACTAGCAATTATTTTCTTATAAGAAAAACATACACATCTTTCGGGTTCCTTGTATTTGCCACTGAATGTTCCTGCATGATCTAGTTTTGGGGTGCTTAATGTGATTAACAGTTGTAGTTTCTATTAGAAAAGAGTGGTTTGCTAAGATTGTATTGTTGAACCAAAATGTATAACTTGTTTAAACACATGTAGAAGCGGAGACAGGGGGTGCGATCAGGGTCAGATACCCCCCATTGTCTCAGCACCCCACCCCCCTATGAAAGTTTGTTAGGTATTAGTACTGATATATACATATAGTTGCAGCCTAATGTGCTAGTTTGATGGTATAAGGCCCAACTTTTCAGCCCAAAGGCCCGAAATAGAAGAATCGTTAGGTTGTACGCATCAGAAAAATAGGAACAGACTTCCCTCAAAAAAAAGGAATAGACAACATGCAGCCCATGGTCAGCTGCTTTGTATATTAGACCTGGCACCATACATTCACACCTCAACTTCAAGGTACGCCACAATCCAAAGAAATCTACTAGATTTGCCTTCTTTTCAAATTTCCTATAATCTGTTCCAATAAATCGTTATAGCAGATAAAACAATGCCTGGTGACATGACTGTTTGATTCCCAGGGCCAGGGCACCTGTATGATCTGATTCCATTTGGTGGTCTTTTTAGGTGGATATGATTGATTGTATTCTCTACATTATAAATTAGCTTCATTCGTGTTCTTCAACTCTACCAGCAGAGCCTCATTCCTACAAAAGACTAAATGGTTCAAAACATAGGTACTGGACACTTTAATCGTGTAAAAATCCCAAAGCGTGTGTATTCATTGCCCCCTCATGTCCAAATTCTATATAGGTTATCTTGTACTTTTCCTAATGAGCAATGTCTTTGTTATAATTTTTGTCCGACGCTGTTGATGAGGCGTATGTAGGTATGATTGAAGTGTAGCACACCGTTAGATTGTATTCATTTTTTGCAGGTACCGTTAGATTATCATCGCTCAAGCAGGATTGGACCGTGAGTGTCGGACGTGAATTAATATCTTCGAAATAAGCCATGCTGATACCGTATCGTCCTCATGTCAATCTCTCTAACACTCCACTCAAACAGGCATGCAGGAAATCTAACACTTCTCGTGTGGGAAGCAATCACTAGTCTGACCCCGTACGTACATCTTACCAAGCTGGATGAATTGATCTTTTTACAAAGTCTTCTTTAATCGTGTCGTATTCCACCTCAAAACCAGACACTCATTTAATTCTCTCCGAAGCCAATGCTTCCATCATTTAATCCATATGCATGTGTCGCCTGCTTCTATCTCCCATTACTCCCCCCCCCCCATTCTCACTGTAGGCTCCGCACCAAATCTGTTGCGATCTGTCGGCTCTCATCCTCCCTTTTATGCCATTTGTCCACCACGACGAGGACATCCACGGTCCTGCCAATGCTGGGTAGCACAACGAAGACCACCGAAGCTAACCTTGCACCGATGAATGCCGCGACCTCTAGCATGTAGTCCAACACTCGTTCGCCGGCCGCGGCGTCCAGTGGGACGGCCAGGACCTCGCCGACCAGGACGCTGACGGTCCCGGCGATGACGACGGCAAACGCTGAGCGGGCAATGTGGGCATTATTCATCTTCATCTCCAGGCGGCTCGCCCTCCGCAGGAGGCGCTTCTTTACAAATGGGTCCAACATCCATTACAAATAAGCAAATATGCGCATCCCCACATATGGAACTAACAACCTTCCAAGAGACATATAAACAGTTCGCCGGCTTTGTCTTCTCCCTTGCAACCCTCGCCCGAAGGAGGGAGGTGGCGGCGCAGAGAGAGAGAGAGAGAGAGAGAGAGAGAGAGAGAGAGTTAATTGTTGTTTTTAGGTTATTGACATCGGCACTCCATTTCTGGTGTGGGAATTATTTTTTTCGTGTCAACATACCTTTATTGATATTACTTTTACTGGAATAATCCGAGCAACACGGCTTCCGATGTAGTTGCAGAAAATGTCTCAGCGGTGATCCATGCTGCAGAATTATCCACGCTCAACGATATATAGTCTAGCCAAACTGTCTCTTGCGGCCATGGTCCTGGATAATTCTGCAGCATGGATCACCTCTTCCGTATAGACATACGGCTCCAGTTTTTTTCCAACTAATAGGAAACAACTATTTGAGGAATAAATGGAATGGAGAAAATTTTGCGAGAATCCTTTTGTTTTAATGACGTGATTGACTATATATCGCTGAGCGTGGATCCCCTCCTCCGTGTAGACATATACCTCTTGGTTTCTTTGAGTTATAATAAGAAAAAAATCTATTGACGGAATAAATATTTATGACGATCTTTTGTTGTTAATGACGTGATTGACTATAATTCTGAGCGTGAGTGATAATTTTGTAAGGATCGTTTCTTTTTTCTAGGGAAAGTGGGTCTTTTGTTTTAATGACGTGATTGGCTTTATTTTAGGCGTGGGAAGACAATTTTGTGATGAACTTTTCTTTGAATGACGTGATTGACTATATTTCTTGCGTCGGGATAATCTTTTTGTGTCAACATTCTTTTATTGATATTATTTTTACGTGAATAATCCGAGCAAGACGGCCTTCGGTGTGGTCGCAGCAAAGGTCTCGGCGGTGTGCATCTTGTGAAAATCGTCTAACCAAACTGTCTCTTACGGCCACGGTCCTGGATAATTCTGCAGCGCGGATCTCCTCCTCCTTATAGACATACGGTTCCAATTTTTTTCCAAATAATAGGAAACAACTGTTTAAGGAATACATGGAATGGAGAATATTTTGTTAGAATCTTTTCATTTTAATGACGGATTGACTATATATCGCTGAGCGTGGATCCCCTCCTCCATGTAGAGATATGCCTCTTGGTTTCTTTTGGTTATAATATGAAAAAATGTATTCACAAATAAATATTTATGAAGATCTTTTGTCGTTCATGACGTGATCGACTGTAATTCGGAGCGTGGTAGACAATTTTGTAAGGATCCTTTTTTTAGGGAAGGTGGATTTTTCTTTTAATGATGCGATTGGATTTATTTTTGGCGTGGGAAGACAATTTTGTGTGGAACTTTTCTTTTAATTACAAGATTTACTATATTTCTGGTCGTGGGAATAATTTTTTCCTGTTAACATTCGTTTATTGATATTATTTTTACTGGAATAATCTGAGCCATTATAAAGTGGTCCCACCAGATGAACGGCTTCTATTTTTCAGATTTTAACCCCTTATAAGGGGAATAATCCAAGCCATTATAATTCGGTCTCACCAAATTAATGGCTCATAATTTTCAATTAACGTGAGATTTTCTAGGGAGTGCTGAATTAATCTAGGTAGGTATAGAATAGATTACATTTGCATTCACTTCCTACTTGATTTGGGGATAGACTAATCAAACATTGGCCAAGAAAGGCGTCCAGATTCCGTGTATGCATGTAACTGGCCCTTCAAGATAACGTTGACCATATAGGAGTAAAAATGTTTAGGCATGCATGCTTTAATGCCGCATGGCCTATAAAACAAGGTGAAATATTTGCAGAAGAACATCAGCGTCGGGTACGAGAGCAGGCGGCAGAACGAAAATGGCGCGCGTAGCACTGGTGCTCACAATTTGCTTCTTGGGTTTCTCCCCATCCCTCGCGTGGTCCTCCAAATCCAACCACACCGACTTCCTCTCGTGCCTCTCGACCAAAATCCCCAGCCAGCTCGTGCTCACGCCGAGCTCGCCCTCGTTCAAGACGCTCCTGGTGTCGTCCATCAGGAACGCCAGGTTGGTGGCGCCGGCGACGGCAAGCCCCCCGCTCTGCATCGTGACGCCCACCAAGGCGTCCCACGTCCAGGCCGTGGTGCGCTGCGGGCGCAGCCACCGTGTGCGTGTCCGCGTGCGCAGCGGCGGGCACGACAACGAGGGCCTCTCGTACCGATCGGCCACCCCCAACGGCGAGGCGTTCGCGGTGATCGACCTCGCCAAGGTCCACGGCGTGCGCGTGGACGCGCACGAAGCCACCGCATGGGTCGACTCCGGGACGACGCTCGGGGAGCTCTACTACCGCGTCTCCACGGCGGCACCCGGGCTGGGCTTCCCGGCTGGCGTGTGCCCGACCGTCGGCGTGGGGGGCCTCATCAGCGGCGGAGGCATGGGTCTGATGATGCGCAAGAAGGGCCTCTCCGCCGACAACGTCCTCGACGCCACCATGGTCGACGTCGAAGGAAACCTCCTGGCGGACAAGAAGGCCATGGGGGACGACCTCTTCTGGGCCATCCGCGGCGGCGGCGGCAGGAACTTCGGCATCGTGCTGTCCTGGAAGTTGAGGCTCGTGCCGGTCCCACCGAAGGTGGCCTTCTTCAATGTCACCAAGACCATGGACCAGGGTGCGGTCGACGCGGTCACCAAGTGGCAAACTATCGCGCCTGTGCTCCCCGAAGACCTAAGCGTACGTGTCGTCGTCCAGAAGCGCCAGGCGACCTTCCAGTCCCTGTACCTCGGCAACTGCAGTGCGGTGGTGGCGACGATGCGCAGCCGGTTCCCGGAGCTCGGCTTGACGCGCCGCGACTGCAAGGAGATGAGCTGGCTGCAGCACAAGGCGTACCTATACTTCGGCGACGCCAGCAACAACAAGCCGCTGGAGGCGCTCCTTCTCAACCGGTCCATGACCATAGGCCCCTTTGTCAAGAACAAGTCCGACTACGTCAAGAAGGCCCTCACCAGGGACATATGGGAGAAGATCTTCCTGTGGCCCGACGACGGGGCGGCGGGGCAGCTCATCCTTGAGCCGCACGGCGGAATGATGAACCGCATCACCGATGACGACACGCCGTTCCCGTACCGGAGCAGCGTGCTTTACAACATCCAGTACGTCGAGTTCTGGAACGGCACACGGGCGCACGGCATGCCGAAATGGCTCAGCGGCCTGTATGACTTCATGGCGCCGCTGGTTAGCAAGAGCCCTAGGGGCGCGTACGTCAACTACCGGGACCTCGACATCGGCGTGAACAAGGTGGTCGGTGGCGTGACGAGCTATGAGACTGCCAAGGTGTGGGGCGAGAGGTACTTCGGTCTGGCGAACTTTAAGAGACTCGCCGCGATCAAGCGCAAGGTGGACGCCGGCGACTACTTCCGGAACGAGCAGAGCGTGCCGCCACTTGTCTTGGATCAGTCAGGGAATGAGCTTAATAATTAATTAATTGGGATAGGAAGCTACTAGTAGCGTAAATGGCCACGTAGAAGCTCAAGACGCAAATCTTGTTTGTGCCCCCAACAAGATTTTGATTAATTAATTAATGCCTTCAAAAGAAAAAGAGAAGATTTTGACGTTCAGCCTACCAAACCGAACCCACAGCCCCGACCCCAACCATCCCCTTTCCCCCCTTCTCCGGCGCCTCTCCTCCCGCTCCGGCGCCGGCGCCGCCTCTCCTCCCGCTCCGGCGCCTTCCATCTCCACACCCAGGCCCAGTTGGACGCTCCCTCCTCCGCCTCTCCAGTCTCCACCACCTCCCCTGCCGCGATCTGCGGCACTTCTATTCTACCGCCAGCAGCCCGGATCTACGGCGACGGATGGAGACGGCGGCGAAACCGACGCAGCGGGGTGCCGTCGTGCGGGTGCGGCCAGGCCTCCCCGGCGCCAAAGCAAAGGTGGCCGCTTCTTCTTCCACTCCGGCGGCGCTTCTTTCACGCGCTCGGCGCCATCCACCCATTTCAATTTCTATCTAGGCTTTTGCTCGCCAACGTTTTTTGTGCTTTCCTGATGCCAAACTTGTAGGGTTTTTGCGCTGTGGTGCCAAAATTTCTTCATTCCTACTGCTTGCTTCTGGTGTCACCGATTTATATCTGCTGCTGCTGCTGCTGCTAGTGACACCAATTGGTTGATTCCTAGGGCCAGGGCTCATCTCATTACTTACAGTGGTGGCATTTTTTTTCACTAGTTCTGCTGCTCTGTTTAGTTTAGGTGGACTCTGCCTTGTAATATTAGCTTCATTCATGTTCCTCAACTTTACCAGCAAACAACCTTCCCACAAAACACTAGATGCTTCAAAACGACGCAGACACTGGACCGTGTCAAATCCCCAAACCATGTCTTTCCAATAAATCAAATCAATTGTTACTATATATATAGCAGATATCCAACAAATAGTGCTCTCTGGCACATTATGAACCGCGGTTCCATCTATGAGCTCCACTTGTTCCATGGGATAGTTGTTGTTCACTTCTGCAGTTCTGTTTTGAGGTTGGAACGCACAAGTTGTCTCCCAGGGTAACCATCGAATGTATATGCGTCTTCTTTTTGGATTTCCTGTAATTTTGTACTGATAAATCTTATCTCTTACTGCAAATGCACTGGGTTGGTCGCCGTCTAGCAGGAATGCCGAATGCTATTTCATTTGTAAGATAAGATGTATCGAGTGTGTTTTCTGATGAAAAAGTTACGCCATCCTCCTTAGTACGGAGCCATGCCAGTTTTTGAGGGTTGTGCTCATGGCCTCTGATGCCAATGTTTGTGGTTTGCTCATGCTCTCTGATGCCAAATGTTTGCTGATTCAGAGTTTTGCTAAGGGTTTGGGCTCTGGTGATGGGCTGTTGTCACCGTTCCATATCTGCTATAGTGCCTACTGTGTCATGGTTGTTTGATTCCTAGGGCTAGGCCACCTCTCTGTTCATCTGATTCTAGTCGCACTTTGACTAGTTTTGGTGGTCTGTTTAGGTGGACATGATTGTTGAGTTCTCTGCCTTGTAAATTAGCTTCATTCATGTTCCTCAACTCTACCAGCAAACAAATCTTCCTACCCCGGGCACTTGAATCGTGTCAAATTTCCAAACCATGTCTTCTCCATAAATTGTTATAGCGGATAAAGCAATGCTCTCTGGCATGCTACAAACTGTTGTTCCATGTATGAGCTCCAAATACTACACAGTTAAAGACAAAACAAAACAAAAAGCGGGTTAATTTGCTAATTCCCAGCCGCTGGTACCATGAATGGCCAAGCTTTTTTTTCTAACTCTGCTTCCTCTCCCGTGCTTTCTCTTCAGCTGTGCGTGTCCACGCCTCCACGGCCATTGCGCCGTGGTAAGTTTTAGCTTTTGTGGCTGGCCACTGTGGTAACTTCCTGTTGTGCTAAGTTGGACGGTGCAAGTGAAAGTGTTGTGCTAATCTGGACAGTGCAAGTGTTGCGCTAGTCTGGGTTAAGGAGCTATCGTACTATCACAATATATCCTTTTATTCACAGCACAACACTATTTAGACGAAATGGATACTTTTACATTGTGTAATGAGATTTATTTATTCACAGAACAAAACAAGTTGTCTTCCAGGTTAACACTGATTCATCATTGAATGATGTGTATGCGTTTTCTTTTCATATTTCCTGTAATCTGTTCCGATAAATCGTTGTAGCAGATAAAACAATGCATGGTGACATGTCTGTTTGATTCCCGGGGCCAGGGCACCTATATGATCTGATTCCATTTGGTGGTCTTTTTAGGCGGACCTGATTGATCGTGTTCTCTACATTATAAATTAGCTTCATTCGTGTTCCTCAACTCTACCAGCAAAGCCTCATTCCTACAAAAGACTAAATGGTTCAAAACATAGATACTGTGCACTTTAATCAAGTAAAAATCCCAAAGTGTGTGTATTCAATAGATTGTTAATAGCAGATAAAACAATGCTCTCTGGCACACTACAAACTGTGGTTTTATCTATGAGCTCCAAATTCTACACAGTTTAAAAAACAAAACAAAAAAGCGGGTCCATTTGCTAATGCCCAGCCGCTGGTACCATGGATGGACAAGTTTTTTTTTTCTAACTCTGCTAGTGTTGCAATCTGAAATATATCATGATTTTCATGTATCCAGTAGTAGTGGTAGTTGACAAAGATTAGGGTGCTGGGTTGTTCTAGCAGCCCACCTTTTTTCAGTACTAGTCTTATGTTGTTGCTTGTGTTGGGACGAATCGTGGATTGTTTTTTGTCATGAAGCATGGCAATGAAAATAACCACCATGTATGAGACTGAAACGAAACTGACAATGGAAATTATGAGAAGTGATTTCCTCAGAGCTACTCTGTTTTGAACCTTGGCTTACTGTTTGCTCTTCTTTCATTAATCATATATATGTATGTATGTAAAATCAAGGCTGAACTAACCGATGCATTTTTTTTTTGGCCTTCAGTGACAAGATTGGGCTGGTTACTACTCAGCCAACGACAAATCGCGGATGTAAGCTATCACAACCTTCTGTTTTCCGAAACAGCAGTCAAGCATTCGTTGAGCGAGCATGATGGACAGGTTAGTGTTGCTGCCATCCAGCACACAGCAATGGTTCTTTTTCTTGCTTATTTTTCTTTAGCTAGCCACGTTCCAAACCTTATCTAGTAGTTATGATGTTCTTGTGTGCAGCAAGGCCCCAACCATGCCCATGATGGCCATACGGTACAACAAGGCATCCTCATTGGTCTACGTTGCCAAGTAAGCTCTTTCAGTCTTCCTAACCCAGGCAACCCACCTTTTTTTAGTACTAGTCTTATGTTGTTGCTTGTGTTGGGACGAATCGTGGAATGTTTTTTGTCATGAAGCATGGCAATGAAAATAACCACCATGTATAAGACTGAAACGAAACTAACAATGGAAATTATGAGAAGTGATTTCTTCAGAGCTACTCTGTTTTGAACCTTGGCTTACTGTTTGCTCTTCTTTCGTTAATCATATATATGTATGTATGTAAAATCAAGGCTGAACTAACCGATGCATTTTTTTGGCCTTCAGTGACAAGATTGGGCCAGTTACTACTCAGCCAACGACAAATCACGGATGTAAGCCATCACAACCTTCTGTTTTCCGTAACAGCAGTCAAGCATTCGTTGAATGAGCATGATGGACAGGTTAGTGTTGCTGCCATCCAACACACATCAATTGTTCTTTTTCTTGCTTATTTTTCTTTAGCTAGTCACGTTCCAAACCTTATCTAGTAGTTATGATGTTGTTGTGTGCAGCAAGGCCCCAACCATGCCCATGATGGCCATACAGTACAACAAGGCATCCTCATTGGTCTATGTTGCCAATGGGTAAGTAAGCTCTTTCAGTCTTTCTAGTATCGAGTGAGTGTTACCCGCCAACTGTAACCTGACCGTATTTTTCCTGCAGCACTTCCCATGTTTTCAAGCCGAAGAACTTCACTCCGAGGGCATACTCTGCAGGCAATACAAATTCAGAGAGCCCCGAGGAAATCAAGGCAAAATCACCCGGCTGTCGCAAACCCTTTCGCACATGGTATTGTCTTGCAAATATGCGAGGAGTGGTGTGCTTTTTGTCTGCCTATGGTATAGCTTGCTGGATGTCCTAATGGATACTGTAGCTAATTCTTTTCTGTATCTTCAGGACATTTGAGAGCTCCCTAGTCTTTAGTCTGCTGGAACAAACCCGTTTCACACAAGAAAGCAACTACAAGAAAATCATGGACTGCAACTTGTCATGTAGGGTATAATTTTTGCTCTCTTAGTTATGTTAGAGTTACTTCGATCTTGATGAGTTGATTAGGTGATACTTGGGAAGTCCATTATCAGGTGCCCCTTAAATTTGTTTCTAGGCAATTGACGTCGACACTCTATTTGAGATTCCATACATTGTCATAACTTTGGAATGAATCCGATCATGACTATCTGGGATTTTAGAACATACACTAAAAAATATCGAGATTCATCTGAGTTATGTAGACATTTTGATTAAGAAGGCTTTAGTTCTTTAGGTTATGATGATACGGGTTACCAAAGAGAAATGTGATAGTTTGTCGCCTTTTTCTTAATTGAATTTCCTGGCCAGGGATCTTCGTGATCCTTTATAGCAATACTTGGTGATCATTCTATGTTCTCTTTTGAGATGTGTGTCCACCTGTACTGCCTTCATTTTCCAGGGCTTTCCAAATACTTATGCTAGTTTATGTGCAGGAAGCATCCAACTATGCCCTTGTCAATCTTTCTTGTGTTTAGTGAGCAGACTGCACTTTGTAGTAGGTTGCAGCCGGCAAATTGTTTTTAACTTGAATGTGTTTTTCATGTAGGCATTTCAAGCCAAAGGCTGGATTTACTCCAAGAACATACTCTGCAATCAGCACAAATTCATGGAGCATCAAGGAAATCAAGGCAAAAAACAACCGGTTGTCACAAACCTCCGTTCCTCTCTGGCGTAGCTAAGCCCCTCTGTTCCTCTCCGCTCTGCTTTCTCTCATGAGCTTGTGTGCCCATGGCCATCGAGTCGGGGTGAACCATATGCTGGCGATCACGCCATGACAAGTTCTAGTGTTTGGGGCTCTCGTGATGGGCTATGATACAAACGTTTGGGCTTATCAGGCTTTTGGTATGATGATTAGTGCCATCGTTTTACATAAGTGATATGATTCTTCAATTCCTACATCTCTTGTGCGTGCGGTTTAAATTATGCGACAATCCTGTGCTGTCCCTATATGAACCTTAGGTTTAACTCTAGTAATTTATTGGTGTGTTGGTTCCGACATTAGCAGATTAGCTACGAACCTGGTGATGTAGATGGCTTAATCTCTACTCTAGCGCTGATCTGGTGTATATTATCAAGTACCACTTTTTTTGGACAACAAAGGGCTTAGTCGGATTAAAAATGGGAAAACTAAGCCCTCCAACTAATCAAAATGTTGCATTTCTCTATTATGGAGCAAACTATATGATTTGGTTTGTGTTTCTTATCGTGTTGCTTTGCTGGACGAAATGTGAATGCACTATTTTTTCTTCGGGATGTAAATTCTGAAAAGTTAGTTCATTTAGTAGAACTAAGGAGGGTCAGAGGGTACCCCCTCTAAAATGGCTCCAGATTTGCATTCCTAGTTTTTCTTGTTTTTACCATTCTAAAGTCTTGATCTAATAAGATAGATTTGATTAAGTGTGTTGCTTATCCAATGAGATAGCTTTAGCATATCCGAAGTAACGCAGATCGAGTTGTAGCAACGATTGATGATTTGGTTGTGTGTCTCCTACCTCATTATATTGCTGCATGATCTAATGAGAAAGAACTGATCTTTTTTGCTCTATGTAATTGGACAGTTGATTGTGTGTCGCAGTGTCAACGCTTGCACCTTGTGCTGTTGTGGACATGGACTTGTTGGTGCATGACTTGTCAATTAGCACCTAGCAGCTCCTGACAGTGAATTCACTCTGCTGCAACCGCCTCTCCTTCGACTGTGGTTCAGGTAACTTCTTGGTCTCCTCCCTAGACACCATACAGTGTGCCGGCGATCGCGCTGAGACCGTGCTGTTATTCTGGCCTTAGTAATTTCCGGTTAGGGGTTGGCTTGTGGGGTGTCATTTGGCCATACATGTGTTGAACCTGTGTTTTGACGCTGTTTCATGAATCTCATGTTTAGCTTGGTCTGCCTGTATAAAGTGTGATTTATATTTGAGTAATCTGCTATTGGTCTTAGCATAGTTGTATTTATTTTGAATCTGGCAATGGTTGGTTAATTGGTTTCGTCAGGTGGTGGCTGAGAGCACTGGAGTTGGGCGTTTTGTCTTAATTTTTTGTACCGTCAGGTGGTGGGAGTTGTTTTAACCTGTTAGTGGGGGAGTCTTCTGGCAAAGATGATCATGCATGTACAGCTTACAAAACTGTTGTGTTGGATTTGGTTGTAGCTGATGCTTGCTTGTATATCCGGCTTTGGTGCCTTTCTGTTTTGATTCAACAAAACCTGGACTCGTGATGAATATTTTGGTGCTTCCATGAGTACTGAATCTATTTTGTTTTGATGAATTTGTCATGGCGCCCGAGATTGATTTCCTCCTGGCATGGCACAACAGAATGTTCATCAAGATTCTGGAAATGATCGTATATAATGTATGTGCTCCAGTTTTGTTTGGTATTTCGCTAGTCTTGGAACTGGACACCTAGTTCTATACAAGACATAGTTTATTAGCTGAAATATGATACCAGGGAGCATTTGTGGTTTTGTCATTTTGGGCATTGTGGACTTAGCAGGGATGAACCTATCAAGCATGATACTGACCGTGCCACGTTTCTACTGCAGCAACGAAGGATTCTATGGAGCCCTCGGCCGTGATGAAGCAGCTTTTTGAGGCCCTCATCACCAACCATCAAAGAGACATGAAAAGCCGTTGGCCGAGACGAAGCAACTTTTTGAGGCTGTCATCACCAACCGTTGAAGACATCAAAAGCAGTCACTGAGCTGAGAGCACTGGAGTTGGGCATTTTCCACTTTTTTTGTATCGTCAGGTGGAGGGGTTGTTTTAAACTCTTAGTGAGGGAGTCTTTTTGGTAAAGATGATCATGTATGCACAAACCTGTAGTGTTGGGTTTGGTTGCCCTTGTATTCTGATCTGGTGCTTTTTATTTTTTTACTTTTGATTTGACACGGACAAGTGATGAATTTGCTGGTGCTTCTATATGTACCGAGTCTATTTTCGTTTTGATGAATTTGGCATGGCGCCTAAACTTATGGAAATTCAGATGGTCATATATATATATGTATGTGCTCCTGCGTGAAAGTAAAATTATCCAACGCAAGCACCTTTTGGCCGTGCAGTGCTCCTGGAGCCATTTTTGTTTCCATTTTGCTCTCTAATGTATACTGGGCCGGGTTGTTCCCATCATCTATCCCAAAATGCCGTTGAATCTGTCCAAAAGTGTTAGATTTACGGATGGCATCTACGGATTTTACCTACATCATATCTTGATAGCTCATCTCGTAACCTGACTCACGTGCAAATCGTCCGTAGGTGTAGCGTTGTCCGAATCTGTCAGCGATATATATAGTTATCCCATACAAGGATGCGCTACCTTTGTTCTTCTCTGAAATCTGCCCATCTATATATCCATTTAGTGCATGGATGCTGATCCATTTTTCACTATCTTAGTAACAGATTTGATGTTGTGATTCACAATAGTGTAGGAAATAAATAAAATATAGTTAATGTAAAAATCGCACATATGAAACTGCCTTCAGTTATTCGAGGGAATACTACCACTTATTAAGGAAAAAAAATCCTTACCAAATCATAGAGAGAAATCAACTCCCGATGCGCATATAAAGGCGTCAATCGTGTGGGAATCAGTCTAACCCCGGCGTGCTTTCCAAACTGAATTAATCCATCTCGATACAGAGACTCCTTTAATTATGCGGCCTTCTACCTTGAAACCGGGCACTCATTTAATTCTCCCCAGAACCAACGCTTCCATCGTTTTCGTCCCCATGCACGCTTCGCCTCCTCCTCCATTTACTCCACCCTCCCGTTGTTTCCGCGCCAAACCTGCTGCGATCCATCGGCTCTCGCCTCCTCCTGTGTGCCTACGCGGATCGCGCTCCGATCCGACGTCTCTCTGCGTCCCCCGCTGGTTCATCGCCGGCCAAGCCGGACTCCATCTTCTTCTCTATAAATGACCGGCCCTTGAGTTCTCAATCTGATCCGCCCCATGCCGTGCACATCCTTTCTCCTCAATCCAACCCCTCGCTTCATGTACAACACGCACATCAAGCTGCCGCCAACCGAAGGTTGTGCCACGCCGTGTCAATGATGCGGTCCCCGGCGAGCATCGCGGCGGGAGATGTGCGTCGTCGTCGTCGAGCGAGCGGCTGGGTGTGCAGCAACACTGATCGGCCATGTCGTCTTCATGCCCGGCGGAGCATGTGCGTTGGCCCTGTCTTCGGCACCTCGGCCATGGCTTTGGCGGCCACCTAGAACTTGTCCATAATTTCAGCCGTAACAACTTGGTCCGCCCTCTCTATGTAAGAGTTGCACACCCTTTTCTTGATCTAATATTCCTTACGGAAATCCTGGCATCATGCCATTCAAACTGATTTGTTTTCCGTTTGGCCTGGTGATGCAGACGATTCTAATGGATGTGGAGGCAGATATGAGGGGAGAAAGTCTTCTGACAACAACAAAATCTCAGCCTTTAGCATATGGATGCATGTTCCTGTCGAGGACAATGGGCCAGTCGAGTCGACATGCGCTTGTTTCACAAGATTCAGGCAAGCCAATGCAACCAAAGGTTAGTGGAAATTTATAGATGCATTATCTATCGTTGCTTCCTTTCATTGCTAAAAATGCTTTCCTATTACCACATGCCTTGCTTCTAATTTTGTAACAGTGATGTGATTTTCTTCCCAGTATTATTTATAATTGAGCCAATAGGCCATGATCCAGGTTCTTGTATCATAATACAACACATACTTCTTTGGGTTTCGTGTACTTGCTATTCAGTGTTCTTATTTTGATATGCTTTTGACCATTTGCTTAAGCTTACATGGGTAGTTTTTATTGCAGCTGAATCACAGAAGTCATCTCTTCCTTTCACAGTATCTAGATTCTGTCATTGTTTCTCTCAGGGATTCAAACAACTAGCCGACTACGTAATGGTGTTGCTCAACTAACTCCCAAGATTATGCACAATTATTATCTTGACCATATAACTTGCCCATCATAGCTAATCACAAATTCTACTAGCTCTTACATCCTTTGCCCTTCTTGATCAGCTCGCACGCCTCACCATTTAACATGTCGTGTTGGCTCCTCGCAATGCACATGCTTCAAGGTAAAGTATATTCGCATTGTATGCCTTGCATGCACGCACCTCCTGGAAAAATGCAGCCTAGAAGAACCACCACACCAAAATTTATGCATAGAAAATATAAACATTCAGACTCCTGTAGAAGATAATGTCAAGTTGAAAACTAACAATTCTATCATAATATTATATAAAAACTTATGTATGTAAAATTATGGTGTAGTACAACCATGCATAGATCACACGATATATATTACATGTTATGCTCCCACGAGCATATATAAATTTATTTCCTATTATAAGCTAACAAATTTATATTAAATTTTTGACAACAAAATTAGTATAATTCTTTTTCAACCATTTGATTGCAGGCTAGTAGGCATTTACCAGTAATATGGTTCATGTCCAGTTCTTTTTTGTTTAAATGGTCGATTCAGCACTTCCACTGTCTATTGTGTTTGGCTGATTACTGTTACATGTTCTAGTGTCGAAGCTTAAGATGTGGATAATAACTGTAACAAAACTACAACACAACCGAAATTGCACGCATGTTTCATGTACGATTTGCAATCAGATGGATGTGCTGCACTTTATTATGTGATTGGATGGCTGGATGTGAAGCATCATGCCTGGATCATGAGAAAGGCAACATGTGCATATAAGTATTCTAATTGTAAGAGATGGGTGAATCCCATGTACTATGATAAATTGATATGTCAAATTAAAGCCACTTACTTTCTCCTGAGTAGTTTTATTGTTGTATTGTTCATTTAGTCTTTATTCATTTACTGAAAGCTTTAACAGCCTGCATTTTTGTCTAAATCTCGCATATGTGGTGACCTTAGTAGAGCATGGTCTAGCTGTATGGCCACACCCCTGCCTTCGGCACCCGTCCATGCTTGTGGCCTCCGCCTGGCAGCTTTCTACAATGTCAGACTTGTGGGTTTGGTTTGCCCTCCCTTTGTAAGAGCCCACCCCTTTCTTGATCTAACCTTCTCTAATGAAATCTCGGCACACTCAAGATGACGCGTTTTCCACTTGGTGATACAGTGATGCATCTACTGGACATGGAAGTGGAGGTGCAGGCAGGTAGTCGCCTAACAAGAGCGAAACAAAAACCCGGGCATTGGGTGAGATACAGAGGTACATTCTTGTCAAGGATGATGAGACAACTGTGTGGGACAAGTCAATTTAAGCAAATCTTTATGAACTTTATGGTGTATATATAGTGTCAGGTTTCATGTATTTCTGAAAATTTAACCACATAAACATGAAACAACAGAGGTGAAGAAGTGGACCTTGTGCAGTTATGTTTCTTGGCTGATTGCAAGTTTTTTTAGGGCTGATTGTTGCACTGAGGCTAGTTAGTCCAAATTTCTGTTTGTGTCAATAAAATACATTAATTACATGCTTTTGTTTATCATATTCGGTCCCGAGATATTATGTAGGTGACTTGATAGTTTCCCTCTGGATTGAATCGCAAGTACTATGCTAAATTGGTATGTCAAGTTAAAGTCACATACTTTCTCTCGAGTAATTTTATTGTTTTATTTTATATTTAGTCTATATTACATTTGTCGAAAGGTTTAAACACTCTGCAATTTTGTTTTAAGCGCGCACAGTTAGCAACTTTACCAGAATAATAGGGGGCTTAAACTTTAAAGTTGTGTATATAAACGTTTATTCTGAGTTCTCTTCGCAGAGGTAGTTTAATTACAACTTTCAAATCCTAATTGCCAAGCTTGCAATTCAAGAAATACTTGTAGTTATCAACCTTCATGATATAATACAGGATGATTGAGATATGTTGGAAAAACTTTCCTCAAATATTTTGGAAAGAAGGCTTGGCATAAAGCGTTATTATTGTACCTTTCTATATGTTGTAATGTTTTATATTTCAGTTGTGCACTTCTGCTCTCACATACATGACTTCTTTGGTTGTTGTTTCATGCCTTCTATTTTATGTCTGTAGATGGATGTCGGGATGCTAGTGATGCAACCAACATCATTATCTGATTTCACAAACAAGTATATTTTTCTCACACTCAACCAGGAGGAGAATGATATTCAGTGATTGTTTGGTCTGATCTCTCTTCTTTGTAAGAGCACCCTTTTCTCGTCTAACCTTCTTAAGGACATCTTGGCATGCCGCTAGTGAAACTGATGACTATTCTTCTGTGAGATGTAGGGATGCATATGATTCTAGCACCCATGGAGGGTGAGATACATGCAGGAAACCATTGGGCGACAGCAAAAGCCTGATGTTGGGTGATGCTCCTGTCGAGGATGATGTACCAGGTAATATACTATGTGCATCAACACCTGACCGATGCCCTCTTTATTTGTTTTGCGTTGCTCAAACGTTTGCAGCTTTTCTGTTTTCTCTCTTGTATTTTTATTCGTTTGTAGAAGAAAAACGTTGGCTCATGGCCCAACGTGTGTGCTGCCATGATCCTTACCTTTCATGCCATCCCACAAACTTATCAAGGAGGCACGCAACTTGGTCCAAGTAATTAGACCTACTAGCTAAACTAGCTCGGGCATCACGGACACGATGCTGAATTGTCAAAATCGCCATGACAAACTGAAGAAATAGCATTGACGCTGCAAGGGCTATTACTAGCAATTATTTTCTTATAAGAAAAACATACACATCTTTCGGGTTCCTTGTATTTGCCACTGAATGTTCCTGCATGATCTAGTTTTGGGGTGCTTAATGTGATTAACAGTTGTAGTTTCTATTAGAAAAGAGTGGTTTGCTAAGATTGTATTGTTGAACCAAAATGTATAACTTGTTTAAACACATGTAGAAGCGGAGACAGGGGGTGCGATCAGGGTCAGATACCCCCCATTGTCTCAGCACCCCACCCCCCTATGAAAGTTTGTTAGGTATTAGTACTGATATATACATATAGTTGCAGCCTAATGTGCTAGTTTGATGGTATAAGGCCCAACTTTTCAGCCCAAAGGCCCGAAATAGAAGAATCGTTAGGTTGTACGCATCAGAAAAATAGGAACAGACTTCCCTCAAAAAAAAGGAATAGACAACATGCAGCCCATGGTCAGCTGCTTTGTATATTAGACCTGGCACCATACATTCACACCTCAACTTCAAGGTACGCCACAATCCAAAGAAATCTACTAGATTTGCCTTCTTTTCAAATTTCCTATAATCTGTTCCAATAAATCGTTATAGCAGATAAAACAATGCCTGGTGACATGACTGTTTGATTCCCAGGGCCAGGGCACCTGTATGATCTGATTCCATTTGGTGGTCTTTTTAGGTGGATATGATTGATTGTATTCTCTACATTATAAATTAGCTTCATTCGTGTTCTTCAACTCTACCAGCAGAGCCTCATTCCTACAAAAGACTAAATGGTTCAAAACATAGGTACTGGACACTTTAATCGTGTAAAAATCCCAAAGCGTGTGTATTCATTGCCCCCTCATGTCCAAATTCTATATAGGTTATCTTGTACTTTTCCTAATGAGCAATGTCTTTGTTATAATTTTTGTCCGACGCTGTTGATGAGGCGTATGTAGGTATGATTGAAGTGTAGCACACCGTTAGATTGTATTCATTTTTTGCGGGTACCGTTAGATTATCATCGCTCAAGCAGGATTGGACCGTGAGTGTCGGACGTGAATTAATATCTTCGAAATAAGCCATGCTGATACCGTATCGTCCTCATGTCAATCTGTCTAACACTCCACTCAAACAGGCATGCAGGAAATCTAACACTTCTCGTGTGGGAAGCAATCACTAGTCTGACCCCGTACGTACATCTTACCAAGCTGGATGAATTGATCTTTTTACAAAGTCTTCTTTAATCGTGTCGTATTCCACCTCAAAACCAGACACTCATTTAATTCTCTCCGAAGCCAATGCTTCCATCATTTAATCCATATGCATGTGTCGCCTGCTTCTATCTCCCATTACTCCCCCCCCCCCCCCATTCTCACTGTAGGCTCCGCACCAAATCTGTTGCGATCTGTCGGCTCTCATCCTCCCTTTTATGCCATTTGTCCACCATGACAAGGACATCCACGGTCCTGCCAATGCTGGGTAGCACAACGAAGACCACCGAAGCTAACCTTGCACCGATGAATGCCGCGACCTCTAGCATGTAGTCCAACACTCGTTCGCCGGCCGCGGCGTCCAGTGGGACGGCCAGGAGCTCGCCGACCAGGACGCTGACGGTCCCGGCGATGACGACGGCGAACGCTGAGCGGGCAATGTGGGCATTATTCATCTTCATCTCCAGGCGGCTCGCCCTCCGCAGGAGGCGCTTCTTTACAAATGGGTCCAACATCCATTACAAATAAGCAAATATGCGCATCCCCACATATGGAACTAACAACCTTCCAAGAGACATATAAACAGTTCGCCGGCTTTGTCTTCTCCCTTGCAACCCTCGCCCGAAGGAGGGAGGTGGCGGCGCAGAGAGAGAGAGAGAGAGAGAGTTAATTGTTGTTTTTAGGTTATTGACATCGGCACTCCACTTCTGGTGTGGGAATTATTTTTTTCGTGTCAACATACCTTTATTGATATTACTTTTACTGGAATAATCCGAGCAACACGGCTTCCGATGTAGTTGCAGAAAATGTCTCAGCGGTGATCCATGCTGCAGAATTATCCACGCTCAACGATATATAGTCTAGCCAAACTGTCTCATGCGGCCATGGTCCTGGATAATTCTGCAGCATGGATCACCTCTTCCGTATAGACATACGGCTCCAGTTTTTTTCCAACTAATAGGAAACAACTATTTGAGGAATAAATGGAATGGAGAAAATTTTGCGAGAATCCTTTTGTTTTAATGACGTGATTGACTATATATCGCTGAGCGTGGATCCCCTCCTCCGTGTAGACATATACCTCTTGGTTTCTTTGAGTTATAATAAGAAAAAAAATCTATTGACGGAATAAATATTTATGACGATCTTTTGTTGTTAATGACGTGATTGACTATAATTCTGAGCGTGAGTGATAATTTTGTAAGGATCGTTTCTTTTTTCTAGGGAAAGTGGGTCTTTTGTTTTAATGACGTGATTGGCTTTATTTTAGGCGTGGGAAGACAATTTTGTGATGAACTTTTCTTTGAATGACGTGATTGACTATATTTCTTGCGTCGGGATAATCTTTTCGTGTCAACATTCTTTTATTGATATTATTTTTACGTGAATAATCCGAGCAAGACGGCCTTCGGTGTGGTCGCAGCAAAGGTCTCGGCGGTGTGCATCTTGTGAAAATCGTCTAACCAAACTGTCTCTTACGGCCATGGTCCTGGATAATTCTGCAGCGCGGATCTCCTCCTCCTTATAGACATACGGTTCCAATTTTTTTCCAAATAATAGGAAACAACTGTTTAAGGAATACATGGAATGGAGAATATTTTGTTAGAATCTTTTCATTTTAATGACGGATTGACTATATATCGCTGAGCGTGGATCCCCTCCTCCGTGTAGAGATATGCCTCTTGGTTTCTTTTGGTTATAATAGGAAAAAATGTATTCACAAATAAATATTTATGAAGATCTTTTGTCGTTCATGACGTGATCGACTGTAATTCTGAGCGTGGTAGACAATTTTGTAAGGATCCTTTTTTTAGGGAAGGTGGATTTTTCTTTTAATGATGCGATTGGATTTATTTTTGGCGTGGGAAGACAATTTTGTGTGGAACTTTTCTTTTAGTTACAAGATTTACTATATTTCTGGTCGTGGGAATAATTTTTTCCTGTTAACATTCGTTTATTGATATTATTTTTACTGGAATAATCTGAGCCATTATAAAGTGGTCCCACCAGATGAACGGCTTCTATTTTTCAGATTTTAACCCCTTATAAGGGGAATAATCCAAGCCATTATAATTCGGTCTCACCAAATTAATGGCTCATAATTTTCAATTAACGTGAGATTTTCTAGGGAGTGCTGAATTAATCTAGGTAGGTATAGAATAGATTACATTTGCATTCACTTCCTACTTGATTTGGGGATAGACTAATCAAACATTGGCCAAGAAAGGCGTCCAGATTCCGTGTATGCATGTAACTGGCCCTTCAAGATAACGTTGACCATATAGGAGTAAAAATGTTTAGGCATGCATGCTTTAATGCCGCATGGCCTATAAAACAAGGTGAAATATTTGCAGAAGAACATCAGCGTCGGGTACGAGAGCAGGCGGCAGAACGAAAATGGCGCGCGTAGCACTGGTGCTCACAATTTGCTTCTTGGGTTTCTCCCCATCCCTCGCGTGGTCCTCCAAATCCAACCACACCGACTTCCTCTCGTGCCTCTCGACCAAAATCCCCAGCCAGCTCGTGCTCACGCCGAGCTCGCCCTCGTTCAAGACGCTCCTGGTGTCGTCCATCAGGAACGCCAGGTTGGTGGCGCCGGCGACGGCAAGCCCCCCGCTCTGCATCGTGACGCCCACCAAGGCGTCCCACGTCCAGGCCGTGGTGCGCTGCGGGCGCAGCCACCGTGTGCGTGTCCGCGTGCGCAGCGGCGGGCACGACAACGAGGGCCTCTCGTACCGATCGGCCACCCCCAACGGCGAGGCGTTCGCGGTGATCGACCTCGCCAAGGTCCACGGCGTGCGCGTGGACGCGCACGAAGCCACCGCATGGGTCGACTCCGGGACGACGCTCGGGGAGCTCTACTACCGCGTCTCCACGGCGGCACCCGGGCTGGGCTTCCCGGCTGGCGTGTGCCCGACCGTCGGCGTGGGGGGCCTCATCAGCGGCGGAGGCATGGGTCTGATGATGCGCAAGAAGGGCCTCTCAGCCGACAACGTCCTCGACGCCACCATGGTCGACGCCGAAGGAAACCTCCTGGCGGACAAGAAGGCCATGGGGGACGACCTCTTCTGGGCCATCCGCGGCGGCGGCGGCGGGAACTTCGGCATCGTGCTGTCCTGGAAGTTGAGGCTCGTGCCGGTCCCACCGAAGGTGGCCTTCTTCAATGTCACCAAGACCATGGACCAGGGTGCGGTCGACGCGGTCACCAAGTGGCAAACTATCGCGCCTGTGCTCCCCGAAGACCTAAGCGTACGTGTCGTCGTCCAGAAGCGCCAGGCGACCTTCCAGTCCCTGTACCTCGGCAACTGCAGTGCGGTGGTGGCGACGATGCGCAGCCGGTTCCCGGAGCTCGGCTTGACGCGCCGCGACTGCAAGGAGATGAGCTGGCTGCAGCACAAGGCGTACCTATACTTCGGCGACTCCAGCAACAACAAGCCGCTGGAGGCGCTCCTTCTCAACCGGTCCATGACCATAGGCCCCTTTGTCAAGAACAAGTCCGACTACGTCAAGAAGGCCCTCACCAGGGACATATGGGAGAAGATCTTCCTGTGGCCCGACGACGGGGCGGTGGGGCAGCTCATCCTTGAGCCGCACGGCAGAATGATGAACCGCATCGCCGATGACGACACGCCGTTCCCGTATCGGAGCAGCGTGCTATACAACATCCAGTACGTCGAGTTCTGGAACGGCACACGGGCACGCGGCATGCCGAAATGGCTCAGCGGTCTGTACGACTTCATGGCCCCGCTGGTTAGCAAGAGCCCTAGGGGCGCGTATGTCAACTACCGGGACCTCGACATTGGCGTGAACAAGGTGGTCGGTGGCGTGACGAGCTATGAGACTGCCAAGGTGTGGGGTGAGAGGTATTTCGGTCTGGCAAACTTTAAGAGACTGGCCAAGATCAAGCGCAAGGTGGATGCCACCGACTACTTCCGGAACGAGCAGAGCGTGCCGCCACTTCTCTTGATCAGGGAACGAGCTTAATTGGAAGCTAGTGTAACTGGCCAGCTATATACTGCCTCCGTCCCAAAAGTCTTGTGTCAAATCAAAGACAAGAATTTTGGGACGGAGGGAGTATTTGAAAACTAGTTGTCAAATTTTGCAAATCAATTGCGTTTGACCATATTGTGACTCCTAATAACTCGGATGGCTAAAAAGGTTATTGACATTCGTGGATTCGTGGATCCTAATGATCAATTATTCCGTTTGTTAATTCTTCACATGTGAAATTTATATTTCCGAGTTGAAACTTTCGGTTATCCCATCCATGATGAAATTAGTAGGAATTGAGTATCACAACTCGTATTTGGGTTTTCGCTCAGTTCTAAGTGTTTGTCGAGTGCATTTTATCGGAAACTAGGCAAATAGGTCCTTTACAGAGTTTTTTTTTTGCACCGGGCATTTGTTGAGTTGTTTTTTTACACTGAGCAAAGAAATCTTTGCTGAATTCTTATTTTTTTCACTTGGGAAATATTTGTTTTTTTCACTTTAATTTTCTTCTCTTTTTTCTTTGCTGAGTGTCTTTTTATTGCACTCAGCAAGCATTGTTTTATGTTTTCTTGTCTTATCTTTTGTTTCTCTTCGTTTGTACATTATTTGCTTCATTTCCCCCCTTCAGGATCTATTATTTATTTTCGTCCTCCCTCCCGATTGATCTTCCTCCCATGATCCCATCACGGTTCTTTCGGCTGCTCACCTGTGCGAAGCACCGCGAGTTTGCGCATAATGCGGCAAGAATGCTTCTATTTGCCGGGTAGGTTGGCAGATTAGTGATCAATTGCAGCAAGTAGAATGTAGCCCGGTCGTCATCGAAAGTATCGTTCTCTCGAGCCCAAACGTTCCTGCCATGAACAGTAAAAAACAATTCAAAAAATTCTGAATTTTTTGTGTGGCAAACTTTAGGAAATGGTTGAAGTTCATGCAAATTTTCATCACGAGCGTGGCAAAAAAAAAACAGTGAGTGCTCCAACATGCGTTTGAAAGTAACATTTTCAAAGTATCAATATTGTTGTTTTACCACGCCTTGCACCAATGTGGATTTTTGATGAATTTTTGCATGCACTCCAAACATTCTTTAAAGTTTGCAATAAATTTTTTCAAAATTTTTAGATTTTTTTCGAATTTACTGTTCATGCAGGAGCATTTGGGCTCGAGCTTAAAAACTCCACATCCGGTCGTCACGCTGTATTGTGGTTCTTTTCTTCCCTCCTTGGTCCATATTGCACCCTCTAGCCCATCTTTTTCTAGCCCAAGCCCAGCCAAGTGGGCACGTCTATACGACGCCTATTGCGGGCGGACCCACTAGCGAGAGCACTAGCCACAAAAGAAATTGTATATATTCATCTTTTGAAATTGTATGGATTGCTTACCACATGTGTCATGTGGTAGCATAAATTCTATCTTGTTCTAAAAACAATATTGCGAGTTTACGATTCTCGCTGTCATTCCCGCATTCTTCGTCCCCATCGGGTTACATTATATCTGTAGCACCAAACTCGTGCGGAAATGATAGGCTCTGTTTGGAACTTCCCCGCTCCACGGAGTTGGAAGTTGGAAGTTGGAAGTTATGATGTTCTTGTGTGCAGCAAGGCCCCAACCATGCCCATGATGGCCATACGGTACAACAAGGCATCCTCATTGCTCTACGTTGCCAAGTAAGCTCTTTCAGTCTTCCTACCCCAGGCAACCCACCTTTTTTTAGTACTAGTCTTATGTTGTTGCTTGTGTTGGGACGAATCGTGGAATGTTTTTTGTCATGAAGCATGGCAATGAAAATAACCACCATGTATGAGACTGAAACGAAACTAACAATGGAAATTATGAGAAGTGATTTCTTCAGAGCTACTCTGTTTTGAACCTTGGCTTACTGTTTGCTCTTCTTTCGTTAATCATATATATGTATGTATGTAAAATCAAGGCTGAACTAACCGATGCATTTTTTTGGCCTTCAGTGACAAGATTGGGCCAGTTACTACTCAGCCAACGACAAATCACGGATGTAAGCCATCACAACCTTCTGTTTTCCGTAACAGCAGTCAAGCATTCGTTGAATGAGCATGATGGACAGGTTAGTGTTGCTGCCATCCAACACACATCAATTGTTCTTTTTCTTGCTTATTTTTCTTTAGCTAGTCACGTTCCAAACCTTATCTAGTAGTTATGATGTTGTTGTGTGCAGCAAGGCCCCAACCATGCCCATGATGGCCATACAGTACAACAAGGCATCCTCATTGGTCTATGTTGCCAATGGGTAAGTAAGCTCTTTCAGTCTTTCTAGTATCGAGTGAGTGTTACCCGCCAACTGTAACCTGACCGTATTTTTCCTGCAGCACTTCCCATGTTTTCAAGCCGAAGAACTTCACTCCGAGGGCATACTCTGCAGGCAATACAAATTCAGAGAGCCCCGAGGAAATCAAGGCAAAATCACCCGGCTGTCGCAAACCCTTTCGCACATGGTATTGTCTTGCAAATATGCGAGGAGTGGTGTGCTTTTTGTCTGCCTATGGTATAGCTTGCTGGATGTCCTAATGGATACTGTAGCTAATTCTTTTCTGTATCTTCAGGACATTTGAGAGCTCCCTAGTCTTTAGTCTGCTGGAACAAACCCGTTTCACACAAGAAAGCAACTACAAGAAAATCATGGACTGCAACTTGTCATGTAGGGTATAATTTTTGCTCTCTTAGTTATGTTAGAGTTACTTCGATCTTGATGAGTTGATTAGGTGATACTTGGGAAGTCCATTATCAGGTGCCCCTTAAATTTGTTTCTAGGCAATTGACGTCGACACTCCATTTGAGATTCCATACATTGTCATAACTTTGGAATGAATCCGATCATGACTATCTGGGATTTTAGAACATACACTAAAAAATATCGTGATTCATCTGAGTTATGTAGACATTTTGATTAAGAAGGCTTTAGTTCTTTAGGTTATGATGATACGGGTTACCAAAGAGAAATGTGATAGTTTGTCGCCTTGTTCTTAATTGAATTTCCTGGCCAGGGATCTTCGTGATCCTTTATAGCAATACTTGGTGATCATTCTATGTTCTCTTTTGAGATGTGTGTCCACCTGTACTGCCTTCATTTTCCAGGGCTTTCCAAATACTTATGCTAGTTTATGTGCAGGAAGCATCCAACTATGCCCTTGTCAATATTTCTTGTGTTTAGTGAGCAGACTGCACTTTGTAGCAGGTTGCAGCCGGCAAATTGTTTTTAACTTGAATGTGTTTTTCATGTAGGCATTTCAAGCCAAAGGCTGGATTTACTCCAAGAACATGCTCTGCAATCAGCACAAATTCATGGAGCATCAAGGAAATCAAGGCAAAAAACAACCGGTTGTCACAAACCTCCGTTCCTCTCTGGCGTAGCTAAGCCCCTCTGTTCCTCTCCGCTCTGCTTTCTCTCATGAGCTTGTGTGCCCATGGCCATCGAGTCGGGGTGAACCATATGCTGGCGATCACGCCATGACATGTTCTAGTGCTTGGGGCTCTCGTGATGGGCTATGATACAAACGTTTGGGCTTATCAGGCTTTTGGTATGATGATTAGTGCCATCGTTTTACATAAGTGATATGATTCTTCAATTCCTACATCTCTTGTGCGTGCGGTTTAAATTATGCGACAATCCTGTGCTGTCCCTATATGAACCTTAGGTTTAACTCTAGTAATTTATTGGTGTGTTGGTTCCGACATTAGCAGATTAGCTACGAACCTGGTGATGTAGATGGCTTAATCTCTACTCTAGCGCTGATCTGGTGTATATTATCAAGTACCACTTTTTTTGGACAACAAAGGGCTTAGTCGGATTAAAAATGGGAAAACTAAGCCCTCCAACTAATCAAAATGTTGCATTTCTCTATTATGGAGCAAACTATATGATTTGGTTTGTGTTTCTTATCGTGTTGCTTTGCTGGACGAAATGTGAATGCACTATTTTTTCTTCGGGATGTAAATTCTGAAAAGTTAGTTCATTTAGTAGAACTAAGGAGGGTCAGAGGGTACCCCCTCTAAAATGGCTCCAAATTTGCATTCCTAGTTTTTCTTGTTTTTACCATTCTAAAGTCTTGATCTAATAAGATAGATTTGATTAAGTGTGTTGCTTATCCAATGAGATAGCTTTAGCATATCCGAAGTAACGCAGATCGAGTTGTAGCAACGATTGATGATTTGGTTGTGTGTCTCCTACCTCATTATATTGCTGCATGATCTAATGAGAAAGAACTGATCTTTTTTGCTCTATGTAATTGGACAGTTGATTGTGTGTCGCAGTGTCAACGCTTGCACCTTGTGCTGCTGTGGACATGGACTTGTTGGTGCATGACTTGTCAATTAGCACCTAGCAGCTCCTGACAGTGAATTCACTCTGCTGCAACCGCCTCTCCTTCGACTGTGGTTCAGGTAACTTCTTGGTCTCCTCCCTAGACACCATACAGTGTGCCGGCGATCGCGCTGAGACCGTGCTGTTATTCTGGCCTTAGTAATTTCCGGTTAGGGGTTGGTTTGTGGGGTGTCATTTGGCCATACATGTGTTGAACCTGTGTTTTGACGCTGTTTCATGAATCTCATGTTTAGCTTGGTCTGCCTGTATAAAGTGTGATTTATATTTGAGTAATCTGCTATTGGTCTTAGCATAGTTGTATTTATTTTGAATCTGGCAATGGTTGGTTAATTGGTTTCGTCAGGTGGTGGCTGAGAGCACTGGAGTTGGGCGTTTTGTCTTAATTTTTTGTACCGTCAGGTGGTGGGAGTTGTTTTAACCTGTTAGTGGGGGAGTCTTCTGGCAAAGATGATCATGCATGTACAGATTACAAAACTGTTGTGTTGGATTTGGTTGTAGCTGATGCTTGCTTGTATGTCCGGCTTTGGTGCCTTTCTGTTTTGATTCAACAAAACCTGGACTCGTGATGAATATTTTGGTGCTTCCATGAGTACTGAATCTATTTTGTTTTGATGAATTTGTCATGGCGCCCGAGATTGATTTCCTCCTGGCATGGCACAACAGAATGTTCATCAAGATTCTGGAAATGATCGTATATAATGTATGTGCTCCAGTTTTGTTTGGTATTTCGCTAGTCTTGGAACTGGACACCTAGTTCTATACAAGACATAGTTTATTAGCTGAAATATGATACCAGGGAGCATTTGTGGTTTTGTCATTTTGGGCATTGTGGACTTAGCAGGGATGAACCTATCAAGCATGATACTGACCGTGTCACGTTTCTACTGCAGCAACGAAGGATTCTATGGAGCCCTCGGCCGTGATGAAGCAGCTTTTTGAGGCCCTCATCACCAACCATCAAAGAGACATGAAAAGCCGTTGGCCGAGACGAAGCAACTTTTTGAGGCTGTCATCACCAACCGTTGAAGACATCAAAAGCAGTCACTGAGCTGAGAGCACTGGAGTTGGGCATTTTCCACTTTTTTTGTATCGTCAGGTGGAGGGGTTGTTTTAAACTCTTAGTGAGGGAGTCTTTTTGGTAAAGATGATCATGTATGCACAAACCTGTAGTGTTGGGTTTGGTTGCCCTTGTATTCTGATCTGGTGCTTTTTATTTTTTTACTTTTGATTTGACACGGATAAGTGATGAATTTGCTGGTGCTTCTATATGTACCGAGTCTATTTTCGTTTTGATGAATTTGGCATGGCGCCTAAACTTATGGAAATTCAGATGGTCATATATATATATGTATGTGCTCCTGCGTGAAAGTAAAATTATCCAACGCAAGCACCTTTTGGCCGTGCAGTGCTCCTGGAGCCATTTTTGTTTCCATTTTGCTCTCTAATGTATACTGGGCCGGGTTGTTCCCATCATCTATCCCAAAATGCCGTTGAATCTGTCCAAAAGTGTTAGATTTACGGATGGCATCTACGGATTTTACCTACATCATATCTTGATAGCTCATCTCGTAACCTGACTCACGTGCAAATCGTCCGTAGGTGTAGCGTTGTCCGAATCTGTCAGCGATATATATAGTTATCCCATACAAGGATGCGCTACCTTTGTTCTTCTCTGAAATCTGCCCATCTATATATCCATTTAGTGCATGGATGCTGATCCATTTTTCACTATCTTAGTAACAGATTTGATGTTGTGATTCACAATAGTGTAGGAAATAAATAAAATATAGTTAATGTAAAAATCGCACATATGAAACTGCCTTCAGTTATTCGAGGGAATACTACCACTTATTAAGGAAAAAAAATCCTTACCAAATCATAGAGAGAAATCAACTCCCGATGCGCATATAAAGGCGTCAATCGTGTGGGAATCAGTCTAACCCCGGCGCGCTTTCCAAACTGAATTAATCCATCTCGATACAGAGACTCCTTTAATTATGCGGCCTTCTACCTTGAAACCGGGCACTCATTTAATTCTCCCCACAACCAACGCTTCCATCGTTTTCGTCCCCATGCACGCTTCGCCTCCTCCTCCATTTACTCCACCCTCCCGTTGTTTCCGCGCCAAACCTGCTGCGATCCATCGGCTCTCGCCTCCTCCTGTGTGCCTACGCGGATCGCGCTCCGATCCGACGTCTCTCTGCGTCCCCCGCTGGTTCATCGCCGGCCAAGCCGGACTCCATCTTCTTCTCTATAAATGACCGGCCCTTGAGTTCTCAATCTGATCCGCCCCATGCCGTGCACATCCTTTCTCCTCAATCCAACCCCTCGCTTCATGTACAACACGCACATCAAGCTGCCGCCAACCGAAGGTTGTGCCACGCCGTGTCAATGATGCGGTCCCCGGCGAGCATCGCGGCGGGAGATGTGCGTCGTCGTCGTCGAGCGAGCGGCTGGGTGTGCAGCAACACTGGTCGGCCATGTCGTCTTCATGCCCGGCGGAGCATGTGCGTTGGCCCTGTCTTCGGCACCTCGGCCATGGCTTTGGCGGCCACCTAGAACTTGTCCATAATTTCAGCCGTAACAACTTGGTCCGCCCTCTCTATGTAAGAGTTGCACACCCTTTTCTTGATCTAATATTCCTTACGGAAATCCTGGCATCATGCCATTCAAACTGATTTGTTTTCCGTTTGGCCTGGTGATGCAGACGATTCTAATGGATGTGGAGGCAGATATGAGGGGAGAAAGCCTTCTGACAACAACAAAATCTCAGCCTTTAGCACATATGGATGCATGTTCCTGTCGAGGACAATGGGCCAGTCGAGTCGACATGCGCTTGTTTCACAAGATTCAGGCAAGCCAATGCAACCAAAGGTTAGTGGAAATTTATAGATGCATTATCTATCGTTGCTTCCTTTCATTGCTAAAAATGCTTTCCTATTACCACATGCCTTGCTTCTAATTTTGTAACAGTGATGTGATTTTCTTCCCAGTATTATTTATAATTGAGCCAATAGGCCATGATCCAGGTTCTTGTATCATAATACAACACATACTTCTTTGGGTTTCGTGTACTTGCTATTCAGTGTTCTTATTTTGATATGCTTTTAACCATTTGCTTAAGCTTACATGGGTAGTTTTTATTGCAGCTGAATCACAGAAGTCATCTCTTCCTTTCACAGTATCTAGATTCTGTCTTTGTTTCTCTCAGGGATTCAAACAACTAGCCGACTACGTAATGGTGTTGCTCAACTAACTCCCAAGATTATGCACAATTATTATCTTGACCATATAACTTGCCCATCATAGCTAATCACAAATTCTACTAGCTCTTACATCCTTTGCCCTTCTTGATCAGCTCGCACGCCTCACCATTTAACATGTCGTGTTGGCTCCTCGCAATGCACATGCTTCAAGGTAAAGTATATTCGCATTGTATGCCTTGCATGCACGCACCTCCCGGAAAAATGCAGCCTAGAAGAACCACCACACCAAAATTTATGCATAGAAAATATAAACATTCAGACTCCTGTAGAAGATAATGTCAAGTTGAAAACTAACAATTCTATCATAATATTATATAAAAACTTATGTATGTAAAATTATGGTGTAGTACAACCATGCATAGATCACACGATATATATTACATGTTATGCTCCCACGAGCATATATAAATTTATTTCCTATTATAAGCTAACAAATTTATATTAAATTTTTGACAACAAAATTAGTATAATTCTTTTTCAACCATTTGATTGCAGGCTAGTAGGCATTTACCAGTAATATGGTTCATGTCCAGTTCTTTTTTGTTTAAATGGTCGATTCAGCACTTCCACTGTCTATTGTGTTTGGCTGATTACTGTTACATGTTCTAGTGTCGAAGCTTAAGATGTGGATAATAACTGTAACAAAACTACAACACAACCGAAATTGCACGCATGTTTCATGTACGATTTGCAATCAGATGGATGTGCTGCACTTTATTATGTGATTGGATGGCTGGATGTGAAGCATCATGCCTGGATCATGAGAAAGGCAACATGTGCATATAAGTATTCTAATTGTAAGAGATGGGTGAATCCCATGTACTATGATAAATTGATATGTCAAATTAAAGCCACTTACTTTCTCCTGAGTAGTTTTATTGTTGTATTGTTCATTTAGTCTTTATTCATTTACTGAAAGCTTTAACAGCCTGCATTTTTGTCTAAATCTCGCATATGTGGTGACCTTAGTAGAGCATGGTCTAGCTGTATGGCCACACCCCTGCCTTCGGCACCCGTCCATGCTTGTGGCCTCCGCCTGGCAGCTTTCTACAATGTCAGACTTGTGGGTTTGGTTTGCCCTCCCTTTGTAAGAGCCCACCCCTTTCTTGATCTAACCTTCTCTAATGAAATCTCGGCACACTCAAGATGACGCGTTTTCCACTTGGTGATACAGTGATGCATCTACTGGACATGGAAGTGGAGGTGCAGGCAGGTAGTCGCCTAACAAGAGCGAAACAAAAACCCGGGCATTGGGTGAGATACAGAGGTACATTCTTGTCAAGGATGATGAGACAACTGTGTGGGACAAGTCAATTTAAGCAAATCTTTATGAACTTTATGGTGTATATATAGTGTCAGGTTTCATGTATTTCTGAAAATTTAACCACATAAACATGAAACAACAGAGGTGAAGAAGTGGACCTTGTGTAGTTATGTTTCTTGGCTGATTGCGAGTTTTTTTAGGGCTGATTGTTGCACTGAGGCTAGTTAGTCCAAATTTCTGTTTGTGTCAATAAAATACATTAATTACATGCTTTTGTTTATCATATTCGGTCCCGAGATATTATGTAGGTGACTTGATAGTTTCCCTCTGGATTGAATCGCAAGTACTATGCTAAATTGGTATGTCAAGTTAAAGCCACATACTTTCTCTCGAGTAATTTTATTGTTTTATTTTATATTTAGTCTATATTACATTTGTCGAAAGGTTTAAACACTCTGCAATTTTGTTTTAAGCGCGCACAGTTAGCAACTTTACCAGAATAATAGGGGGCTTAAACTTTAAAGTTGTGTATATAAACGTTTATTCTGAGTTCTCTTCGCAGAGGTAGTTTAATTACAACTTTCAAATCCTAATTGCCAAGCTTGCAATTCAAGAAATACTTGTAGTTATCAACCTTCATGATATAATACAGGATGATTGAGATATGTTGGAAAAACTTTCCTCAAATATTTTGGAAAGAAGGCTTGGCATAAAGCGTTATTATTGTACCTTTCTATATGTTGTAATGTTTTATATTTCAGTTGTGCACTTCTGCTCTCACATACATGACTTCTTTGGTTGTTGTTTCATGCCTTCTATTTTCTGTCTGTAGATGGATGTCGGGATCCTAGTGATGCAACCAACATCATTATCTGATTTCACAAACAAGTATATTTTTCTCACACTCAACCAGGAGGAGAATGATATTCAGTGATTGTTTGGTCTGATCTCTCTTCTTTGTAAGAGCACCCTTTTCTCGTCTAACCTTCTTAAGGACATCTTGGCATGCCGCTAGTGAAACTGATGACTATTCTTCTGTGAGATGTAGGGATGCATATGATTCTAGCACCCATGGAGGGTGAGATACATGCAGGAAACCATTGGGCGACAGCAAAAGCCTGATGTTGGGTGATGCTCCTGTCGAGGATGATGTACCACTTTCGGGTTCCTTGTATTTGCCACTGAATGTTCCTGCATGATCTAGTTTTGGGGTGCTTAATGTGATTAACAGTTGTAGTTTCTATTAGAAAAGAGTGGTTTGCTAAGATTGTATTGTTGAACCAAAATGTATAACTTGTTTAAACACATGTAGAAGCGGAGACAGGGGGTGCGATCAGGGTCAGATACCCCCCATTGTCTCAGCACCCCACCCCCCTATGAAAGTTTGTTAGGTATTAGTGCTGATATATACATATAGTTGCAGCCTAATGTGCTAGTTTGATGGTATAAGGCCCAACTTTTCAGCCCAAAGGCCCGAAATAGAAGAATCGTTAGGTTGTACGCATCAGAAAAATAGGAACAGACTTCCCTCAAAAAAAAGGAATAGACAACATGCAGCCCATGGTCAGCTGCTTTGTATATTAGACCTGGCACCATACATTCACACCTCAACTTCAAGGTACGCCACAATCCAAAGAAATCTACTAGATTTGCCTTCTTTTCAAATTTCCTATAATCTGTTCCAATAAATCGTTATAGCAGATAAAACAATGCCTGGTGACATGACTGTTTGATTCCCAGGGCCAGGGCACCTGTATGATCTGATTCCATTTGGTGGTCTTTTTAGGTGGATATGATTGATTGTATTCTCTACATTATAAATTAGCTTCATTCGTGTTCTTCAACTCTACCAGCAGAGCCTCATTCCTACAAAAGACTAAATGGTTCAAAACATAGGTACTGGACACTTTAATCGTGTAAAAATCCCAAAGCGTGTGTATTCATTGCCCCCTCATGTCCAAATTCTATATAGGTTATCTTGTACTTTTCCTAATGAGCAATGTCTTTGTTATAATTTTTGTCCGACGCTGTTGATGAGGCGTATGTAGGTATGATTGAAGTGTAGCACACCGTTAGATTGTATTCATTTTGTGCGGGTACCGTTAGATTATCATCGCTCAAGCAGGATTGGACCGTGAGTGTCGGACGTGAATTAATATCTTCGAAATAAGCCATGCTGATACCGTATCGTCCTCATGTCAATCTCTCTAACACTCCACTCAAACAGGCATGCAGGAAATCTAACACTTCTCGTGTGGGAAGCAATCACTAGTCTGACCCCGTACGTACATCTTACCAAGCTGGATGAATTGATCTTTTTACAAAGTCTTCTTTAATCGTGTCGTATTCCACCTCAAAACCAGACACTCATTTAATTCTCTCCGAAGCCAATGCTTCCATCATTTAATCCATATGCATGTGTCGCCTGCTTCTATCTCCCATTACTCCCCCCCCCCCCATTCTCACTGTAGGCTCCGCACCAAATCTGTTGCGATCTGTCGGCTCTCATCCTCCCTTTTATGCCATTTGTCCACCACGACGAGGACATCCACGGTCCTGCCAATGCTGGGTAGCACAACGAAGACCACCGAAGCTAACCTTGCACCGATGAATGCCGCGACCTCTAGCATGTAGTCCAACACTCGTTCGCCGGCCGCGGCGTCCGGTGGGACGGCCAGGAGCTCGCCGACCAGGACGCTGACGGTCCCGGCGATGACGACGGCGAACGCTGAGCGGGCAATGTGGGCATTATTCATCTCCATCTCCAGGCGGCTCGCCCTCCGCAGGAGGCGCTTCTTTACAAATGGGTCCAACATCCATTACAAATAAGCAAATATGCGCATCCCCACATATGGAACTAACAACCTTCCAAGAGACATATAAACAGTTCGCCGGCTTTGTCTTCTCCCTTGCAACCCTCGCCCGAAGGAGGGAGGTGGCGGCGCAGAGAGAGAGAGAGAGAGAGAGAGAGAGAGAGTTAATTGTTGTTTTTAGGTTATTGACATCGGCACTCCATTTCTGGTGTGGGAATTATTTTTTTCGTGTCAACATACCTTTATTGATATTACTTTTACTGGAATAATCCGAGCAACACGGCTTCCGATGTAGTTGCAGAAAATGTCTCAGCGGTGATCCATGCTGCAGAATTATCCACGCTCAACGATATATAGTCTAGCCAAACTGTCTCTTGCGGCCATGGTCCTGGATAATTCTGCAGCATGGATCGCCTCTTCCGTATAGACATACGGCTCCAGTTTTTTTCCAACTAATAGGAAACAACTATTTGAGGAATAAATGGAATGGAGAAAATTTTGCGAGAATCCTTTTGTTTTAATGACGTGATTGACTATATATCGCTGAGCGTGGATCCCCTCCTCCGTGTAGACATATACCTCTTGGTTTCTTTGAGTTATAATAAGAAAAAAATCTATTGACGGAATAAATATTTATGACGATCTTTTGTTGTTAATGACGTGATTGACTATAATTCTGAGCGTGAGTGATAATTTTGTAAGGATCGTTTCTTTTTTCTAGGGAAAGTGGGTCTTTTGTTTTAATGACGTGATTGGCTTTATTTTAGGCGTGGGAAGACAATTTTGTGATGAACTTTTCTTTGAATGACGTGATTGACTATATTTCTTGCGTCGGGATAATCTTTTTGTGTCAACATTCTTTTATTGATATTATTTTTACGTGAATAATCCGAGCAAGACGGCCTTCGGTGTGGTCGCAGCAAAGGTCTCGGCGGTGTGCATCTTGTGAAAATCGTCTAACCAAACTGTCTCTTACGGCCACGGTCCTGGATAATTCTGCAGCGCGGATCTCCTCCTCCTTATAGACATACGGTTCCAATTTTTTTCCAAATAATAGGAAACAACTGTTTAAGGAATACATGGAATGGAGAATATTTTGTTAGAATCTTTTCATTTTAATGACGGATTGACTATATATCGCTGAGCGTGGATCCCCTCCTCCATGTAGAGATATGCCTCTTGGTTTCTTTTGGTTATAATATGAAAAAATGTATTCACAAATAAATATTTATGAAGATCTTTTGTCGTTCATGACGTGATCGACTGTAATTCGGAGCGTGGTAGACAATTTTGTAAGGATCCTTTTTTTAGGGAAGGTGGATTTTTCTTTTAATGATGCGATTGGATTTATTTTTGGCGTGGGAAGACAATTTTGTGTGGAACTTTTCTTTTAATTACAAGATTTACTATATTTCTGGTCGTGGGAATAATTTTTTCCTGTTAACATTCGTTTATTGATATTATTTTTACTGGAATAATCTGAGCCATTATAAAGTGGTCCCACCAGATGAACGGCTTCTATTTTTCAGATTTTAACCCCTTATAAGGGGAATAATCCAAGCCATTATAATTCGGTCTCACCAAATTAATGGCTCATAATTTTCAATTAACGTGAGATTTTCTAGGGAGTGCTGAATTAATCTAGGTAGGTATAGAATAGATTACATTTGCATTCACTTCCTACTTGATTTGGGGATAGACTAATCAAACATTGGCCAAGAAAGGCGTCCAGATTCCGTGTATGCATGTAACTGGCCCTTCAAGATAACGTTGACCATATAGGAGTAAAAATGTTTAGGCATGCATGCTTTAATGCCGCATGGCCTATAAAACAAGGTGAAATATTTGCAGAAGAACATCAGCGTCGGGTACGAGAGCAGGCGGCAGAACGAAAATGGCGCGCGTAGCACTGGTGCTCACAATTTGCTTCTTGGGTTTCTCCCCATCCCTCGCATGGTCCTCCAAATCCAACCACACCGACTTCCTCTCGTGCCTCTCGACCAAAATCCCCAGCCAGCTCGTGCTCACGCCGAGCTCGCCCTCGTTCAAGCCGCTCCTGGTGTCGTCCATCAGGAACGCCAGGTTGGTGGCGCCGGCGACGGCAAGCCCCCCGCTCTGCATCGTGACGCCCACCAAGGCGTCCCACGTCCAGGCCGTGGTGCGCTGCGGGCGCAGCCACCGTGTGCGTGTCCGCGTGCGCAGCGGCGGGCACGACAACGAGGGCCTCTCGTACCGATCGGCCACCCCCAACGGCGAGGCGTTCGCGGTGATCGACCTCGCCAAGGTCCACGGCGTGCGCGTGGACGCGCACGAAGCCACCGCATGGGTCGACTCCGGGACGACGCTCGGGGAGCTCTACTACCGCGTCTCCACGGCGGCACCCGGGCTGGGCTTCCCGGCTGGCGTGTGCCCGACCGTCGGCGTGGGGGGCCTCATCAGCGGCGGAGGCATGGGTCTGATGATGCGCAAGAAGGGCCTCTCCGCCGACAACGTCCTCGACGCCACCATGGTCGACGTCGAAGGAAACCTCCTGGCGGACAAGAAGGCCATGGGGGACGACCTCTTCTGGGCCATCCGCGGCGGCGGCGGCGGGAACTTCGGCATCGTGCTGTCCTGGAAGTTGAGGCTCGTGCCGGTCCCACCGAAGGTGGCCTTCTTCAATGTCACCAAGACCATGGACCAGGGTGCGGTCGACGCGGTCACCAAGTGGCAAACTATCGCGCCTGTGCTCCCCGAAGACCTAAGCGTACGTGTCGTCGTCCAGAAGCGCCAGGCGACCTTCCAGTCCCTGTACCTCGGCAACTGCAGTGCGGTGGTGGCGACGATGCGCAGCCGGTTCCCGGAGCTCGGCTTGACGCGCCGCGACTGCAAGGAGATGAGCTGGCTGCAGCACAAGGCGTACCTATACTTCGGCGACGCCAGCAACAACAAGCCGCTGGAGGCGCTCCTTCTCAACCGGTCCATGACCATAGGCCCCTTTGTCAAGAACAAGTCCGACTACGTCAAGAAGGCCCTCACCAGGGACATATGGGAGAAGATCTTCCTGTGGCCCGACGACGGGGCGGCGGGGCAGCTCATCCTTGAGCCGCACGGCGGAATGATGAACCGCATCACCGATGACGACACGCCGTTCCCGTACCGGAGCAGCGTGCTTTACAACATCCAGTACGTCGAGTTCTGGAACGGCACACGGGCGCACGGCATGCCGAAATGGCTCAGCGGCCTGTATGACTTCATGGCGCCGCTGGTTAGCAAGAGCCCTAGGGGCGCGTACGTCAACTACCGGGACCTCGACATCGGCGTGAACAAGGTGGTCGGTGGCGTGACGAGCTATGAGACTGCCAAGGTGTGGGGCGAGAGGTACTTCGGTCTGGCGAACTTTAAGAGACTCGCCGCGATCAAGCGCAAGGTGGACGCCGGCGACTACTTCCGGAACGAGCAGAGCGTGCCGCCACTTGTCTTGGATCAGTCAGGGAATGAGCTTAATAATTAATTAATTGGGATAGGAAGCTACTAGTAGCGTAAATGGCCACGTAGAAGCTCAAGACGCAAATCTTGTTTGTGCCCCCAACAAGATTTTGATTAATTAATTAATGCCTTCAAAAGAAAAAGAGAAGATTTTGACGTTCAGCCTACCAAACCGAACCCACAGCCCCGACCCCAACCATCCCCTTTCCCCCCTTCTCCGGCGCCTCTCCTCCCGCTCCGGCGCCGGCGCCGCCTCTCCTCCCGCTCCGGCGCCTTCCATCTCCACACCCAGGCCCAGTTGGACGCTCCCTCCTCCGCCTCTCCAGTCTCCACCACCTCCCCTGCCGCGATCTGCGGCACTTCTATTCTACCGCCAGCAGCCCGGATCTACGGCGACGGATGGAGACGGCGGCGAAACCGACGCAGCGGGGTGCCGTCGTGCGGGTGCGGCCAGGCCTCCCCGGCGCCAAAGCAAAGGTGGCCGCTTCTTCTTCCACTCCGGCGGCGCTTCTTTCACGCGCTCGGCGCCATCCACCCATTTCAATTTCTATCTAGGCTTTTGCTCGCCAACGTTTTTTGTGCTTTCCTGATGCCAAACTTGTAGGGTTTTTGCGCTGTGGTGCCAAAATTTCTTCATTCCTACTGCTTGCTTCTGGTGTCACCGATTTATATCTGCTGCTGCTGCTGCTGCTAGTGACACCAATTGGTTGATTCCTAGGGCCAGGGCTCATCTCATTACTTACAGTGGTGGCATTTTTTTTCACTAGTTCTGCTGCTCTGTTTAGTTTAGGTGGACTCTGCCTTGTAATATTAGCTTCATTCATGTTCCTCAACTTTACCAGCAAACAACCTTCCCACAAAACACTAGATGCTTCAAAACGACGCAGACACTGGACCGTGTCAAATCCCCAAACCATGTCTTTCCAATAAATCAAATCAATTGTTACTATATATATAGCAGATATCCAACAAATAGTGCTCTCTGGCACATTATGAACCGCGGTTCCATCTATGAGCTCCACTTGTTCCATGGGATAGTTGTTGTTCACTTCTGCAGTTCTGTTTTGAGGTTGGAACGCACAAGTTGTCTCCCAGGGTAACCATCGAATGTATATGCGTCTTCTTTTTGGATTTCCTGTAATTTTGTACTGATAAATCTTATCTCTTACTGCAAATGCACTGGGTTGGTCGCCGTCTAGCAGGAATGCCGAATGCTATTTCATTTGTAAGATAAGATGTATCGAGTGTGTTTTCTGATGAAAAAGTTACGCCATCCTCCTTAGTACGGAGCCATGCCAGTTTTTGAGGGTTGTGCTCATGGCCTCTGATGCCAATGTTTGTGGTTTGCTCATGCTCTCTGATGCCAAATGTTTGCTGATTCAGAGTTTTGCTAAGGGTTTGGGCTCTGGTGATGGGCTGTTGTCACCGTTCCATATCTGCTATAGTGCCTACTGTGTCATGGTTGTTTGATTCCTAGGGCTAGGCCACCTCTCTGTTCATCTGATTCTAGTCGCACTTTGACTAGTTTTGGTGGTCTGTTTAGGTGGACATGATTGTTGAGTTCTCTGCCTTGTAAATTAGCTTCATTCATGTTCCTCAACTCTACCAGCAAACAAATCTTCCTACCCCGGGCACTTGAATCGTGTCAAATTTCCAAACCATGTCTTCTCCATAAATTGTTATAGCGGATAAAGCAATGCTCTCTGGCATGCTACAAACTGTTGTTCCATGTATGAGCTCCAAATACTACACAGTTAAAGACAAAACAAAACAAAAAGCGGGTTAATTTGCTAATTCCCAGCCGCTGGTACCATGAATGGCCAAGCTTTTTTTTCTAACTCTGCTTCCTCTCCCGTGCTTTCTCTTCTGCTGTGCGTGTCCACGCCTCCACGGCCATTGCGCCGTGGTAAGTTTTAGCTTTTGTGGCTGGCCACTGTGGTAACTTCCTGTTGTGCTAAGTTGGACGGTGCAAGTGAAAGTGTTGTGCTAATCTGGACAGTGCAAGTGTTGCGCTAGTCTGGGTTAAGGAGCTATCGTACTATCACAATATATCCTTTTATTCACAGCACAACACTATTTAGACGAAATGGATACTTTTACATTGTGTAATGAGATTTATTTATTCACAGAACAAAACAAGTTGTCTTCCAGGTTAACACTGATTCATCATTGAATGATGTGTATGCGTTTTCTTTTCATATTTCCTGTAATCTGTTCCGATAAATCGTTGTAGCAGATAAAACAATGCATGGTGACATGTCTGTTTGATTCCCGGGGCCAGGGCACCTATATGATCTGATTCCATTTGGTGGTCTTTTTAGGCGGACCTGATTGATCGTGCTATCTACATTATAAATTAGCTTCATTCGTGTTCCTCAACTCTACCAGCAAAGCCTCATTCCTACAAAAGACTAAATGGTTCAAAACATAGATACTGTGCACTTTAATCAAGTAAAAATCCCAAAGTGTGTGTATTCAATAGATTGTTAATAGCAGATAAAACAATGCTCTCTGGCACACTACAAACTGTGGTTTTATCTATGAGCTCCAAATTCTACACAGTTTAAAAAACAAAACAAAAAAGCGGGTCCATTTGCTAATGCCCAGCCGCTGGTACCATGGATGGACAAGTTTTTTTTTTCTAACTCTGCTAGTGTTGCAATCTGAAATATATCATGATTTTCATGTATCCAGTAGTAGTGGTAGTTGACAAAGATTAGGGTGCTGGGTTGTTCTAGCAGCCCACCTTTTTTCAGTACTAGTCTTATGTTGTTGCTTGTGTTGGGACGAATCGTGGATTGTTTTTTGTCATGAAGCATGGCAATGAAAATAACCACCATGTATGAGACTGAAACGAAACTGACAATGGAAATTATGAGAAGTGATTTCCTCAGAGCTACTCTGTTTTGAACCTTGGCTTACTGTTTGCTCTTCTTTCATTAATCATATATATGTATGTATGTAAAATCAAGGCTGAACTAACCGATGCATTTTTTTTTTGGCCTTCAGTGACAAGATTGGGCTGGTTACTACTCAGCCAACGACAAATCGCGGATGTAAGCTATCACAACCTTCTGTTTTCCGAAACAGCAGTCAAGCATTCGTTGAGCGAGCATGATGGACAGGTTAGTGTTGCTGCCATCCAGCACACAGCAATGGTTCTTTTTCTTGCTTATTTTTCTTTAGCTAGCCACGTTCCAAACCTTATCTAGTAGTTATGATGTTCTTGTGTGCAGCAAGGCCCCAACCATGCCCATGATGGCCATACGGTACAACAAGGCATCCTCATTGGTCTACGTTGCCAAGTAAGCTCTTTCAGTCTTCCTACCCCAGGCAACCCACCTTTTTTTAGTACTAGTCTTATGTTGTTGCTTGTGTTGGGACGAATCGTGGAACGTTTTTTGTCATGAAGCATGGCAATGAAAATAACCACCATGTATAAGACTGAAACGAAACTAACAATGGAAATTATGAGAAGTGATTTCTTCAGAGCTACTCTGTTTTGAACCTTGGCTTACTGTTTGCTCTTCTTTCGTTAATCATATATATGTATGTATGTAAAATCAAGGCTGAACTAACCGATGCATTTTTTTGGCCTTCAGTGACAAGATTGGGCCAGTTACTACTCAGCCAACGACAAATCACGGATGTAAGCCATCACAACCTTCTGTTTTCCGTAACAGCAGTCAAGCATTCGTTGAATGAGCATGATGGACAGGTTAGTGTTGCTGCCATCCAACACACATCAATTGTTCTTTTTCTTGCTTATTTTTCTTTAGCTAGTCACGTTCCAAACCTTATCTAGTAGTTATGATGTTGTTGTGTGCAGCAAGGCCCCAACCATGCCCATGATGGCCATACAGTACAACAAGGCATCCTCATTGGTCTATGTTGCCAATGGGTAAGTAAGCTCTTTCAGTCTTTCTAGTATCGAGTGAGTGTTACCCGCCAACTGTAACCTGACCGTATTTTTCCTGCAGCACTTCCCATGTTTTCAAGCCGAAGAACTTCACTCCGAGGGCATACTCTGCAGGCAATACAAATTCAGAGAGCCCCGAGGAAATCATGGCAAAATCACCCGGCTGTCGCAAACCCTTTCGCACATGGTATTGTCTTGCAAATATGCGAGGAGTGGTGTGCTTTTTGTCTGCCTATGGTATAGCTTGCTGGATGTCCTAATGGATACTCTAGCTAATTCTTTTCTGTATCTTCAGGACATTTGAGAGCTCCCTAGTCTTTAGTCTGCTGGAACAAACCCGTTTCACACAAGAAAGCAACTACAAGAAAATCATGGACTGCAACTTGTCATGTAGGGTATAATTTTTGCTCTCTTAGTTATGTTAGAGTTACTTCGATCTTGATGAGTTGATTAGGTGATACTTGGGAAGTCCATTATCAGGTGCCCCTTAAATTTGTTTCTAGGCAATTGACGTCGACACTCCATTTGAGATTCCATACATTGTCATAACTTTGGAATGAATCCGATCATGACTATCTGGGATTTTAGAACATACACTAAAAAATATCGAGATTCATCTGAGTTATGTAGACATTTTGATTAAGAAGGCTTTAGTTCTTTAGGTTATGATGATACGGGTTACCAAAGAGAAATGTGATAGTTTGTCGCCTTGTTCTTAATTGAATTTCCTGGCCAGGGATCTTCGTGATCCTTTATAGCAATACTTGGTGATCATTCTATGTTCTCTTTTGAGATGTGTGTCCACCTGTACTGCCTTCATTTTCCAGGGCTTTCCAAATACTTATGCTAGTTTATGTGCAGGAAGCATCCAACTATGCCCTTGTCAATCTTTCTTGTGTTTAGTGAGCAGACTGCACTTTGTAGTAGGTTGCAGCCGGCAAATTGTTTTTAACTTGAATGTGTTTTTCATGTAGGCATTTCAAGCCAAAGGCTGGATTTACTCCAAGAACATGCTCTGCAATCAGCACAAATTCATGGAGCATCAAGGAAATCAAGGCAAAAAACAACCGGTTGTCACAAACCTCCGTTCCTCTCTGGCGTAGCTAAGCCCCTCTGTTCCTCTCCGCTCTGCTTTCTCTCATGAGCTTGTGTGCCCATGGCCATCGAGTCGGGGTGAACCATATGCTGGCGATCACGCCATGACAAGTTCTAGTGTTTGGGGCTCTCGTGATGGGCTATGATACAAACGTTTGGGCTTATCAGGCTTTTGGTATGATGATTAGTGCCATCGTTTTACATAAGTGATATGATTCTTCAATTCCTACATCTCTTGTGCGTGCGGTTTAAATTATGCGACAATCCTGTGCTGTCCCTATATGAACCTTAGGTTTAACTCTAGTAATTTATTGGTGTGTTGGTTCCGACATTAGCAGATTAGCTACGAACCTGGTGATGTAGATGGCTTAATCTCTACTCTAGCGCTGATCTGGTGTATATTATCAAGTACCACTTTTTTTGGACAACAAAGGGCTTAGTCGGATTAAAAATGGGAAAACTAAGCCCTCCAACTAATCAAAATGTTGCATTTCTCTATTATGGAGCAAACTATATGATTTGGTTTGTGTTTCTTATCGTGTTGCTTTGCTGGACGAAATGTGAATGCACTATTTTTTCTTCGGGATGTAAATTCTGAAAAGTTAGTTCATTTAGTAGAACTAAGGAGGGTCAGAGGGTACCCCCTCTAAAATGGCTCCAAATTTGCATTCCTAGTTTTTCTTGTTTTTACCATTCTAAAGTCTTGATCTAATAAGATAGATTTGATTAAGTGTGTTGCTTATCCAATGAGATAGCTTTAGCATATCCGAAGTAACGCAGATCGAGTTGTAGCAACGATTGATGATTTGGTTGTGTGTCTCCTACCTCATTATATTGCTGCATGATCTAATGAGAAAGAACTGATCTTTTTTGCTCTATGTAATTGGACAGTTGATTGTGTGTCGCAGTGTCAACGCTTGCACCTTGTGCTGTTGTGGACATGGACTTGTTGGTGCATGACTTGTCAATTAGCACCTAGCAGCTCCTGACAGTGAATTCACTCTGCTGCAACCGCCTCTCCTTCGACTGTGGTTCAGGTAACTTCTTGGTCTCCTCCCTAGACACCATACAGTGTGCCGGCGATCGCGCTGAGACCGTGCTGTTATTCTGGCCTTAGTAATTTCCGGTTAGGGGTTGGCTTGTGGGGTGTCATTTGGCCATACATGTGTTGAACCTGTGTTTTGACGCTGTTTCATGAATCTCATGTTTAGCTTGGTCTGCCTGTATAAAGTGTGATTTATATTTGAGTAATCTGCTATTGGTCTTAGCATAGTTGTATTTATTTTGAATCTGGCAATGGTTGGTTAATTGGTTTCGTCAGGTGGTGGCTGAGAGCACTGGAGTTGGGCGTTTTGTCTTAATTTTTTGTACCGTCAGGTGGTGGGAGTTGTTTTAACCTGTTAGTGGGGGAGTCTTCTGGCAAAGATGATCATGCATGTACAGATTACAAAACTGTTGTGTTGGATTTGGTTGTAGCTGATGCTTGCTTGTATATCCGGCTTTGGTGCCTTTCTGTTTTGATTCAACAAAACCTGGACTCGTGATGAATATTTTGGTGCTTCCATGAGTACTGAATCTATTTTGTTTTGATGAATTTGTCATGGCGCCCGAGATTGATTTCCTCCTGGCATGGCACAACAGAATGTTCATCAAGATTCTGGAAATGATCGTATATAATGTATGTGCTCCAGTTTTGTTTGGTATTTCGCTAGTCTTGGAACTGGACACCTAGTTCTATACAAGACATAGTTTATTAGCTGAAATATGATACCAGGGAGCATTTGTGGTTTTGTCATTTTGGGCATTGTGGACTTAGCAGGGATGAACCTATCAAGCATGATACTGACCGTGTCACGTTTCTACTGCAGCAACGAAGGATTCTATGGAGCCCTCGGCCGTGATGAAGCAGCTTTTTGAGGCCCTCATCACCAACCATCAAAGAGACATGAAAAGCCGTTGGCCGAGACGAAGCAACTTTTTGAGGCTGTCATCACCAACCGTTGAAGACATCAAAAGCAGTCACTGAGCTGAGAGCACTGGAGTTGGGCATTTTCCACTTTTTTTGTATCGTCAGGTGGAGGGGTTGTTTTAAACTCTTAGTGAGGGAGTCTTTTTGGTAAAGATGATCATGTATGCACAAACCTGTAGTGTTGGGTTTGGTTGCCCTTGTATTCTGATCTGGTGCTTTTTATTTTTTTACTTTTGATTTGACACGGACAAGTGATGAATTTGCTGGTGCTTCTATATGTACCGAGTCTATTTTCGTTTTGATGAATTTGGCATGGCGCCTAAACTTATGGAAATTCAGATGGTCATATATATATATATGTATGTGCTCCTGCGTGAAAGTAAAATTATCCAACGCAAGCACCTTTTGGCCGTGCAGTGCTCCTGGAGCCATTTTTGTTTCCATTTTGCTCTCTAATGTATAGTGGGCCGGGTTGTTCCCATCATCTATCCCAAAATGCCGTTGAATCTGTCCAAAAGTGTTAGATTTACGGATGGCATCTACGGATTTTACCTACATCATATCTTGATAGCTCATCTCGTAACCTGACTCACGTGCAAATCGTCCGTAGGTGTAGCGTTGTCCGAATCTGTCAGCGATATATACAGTTATCCCATACAAGGATGCGCTACCTTTGTTCTTCTCTGAAATCTGCCCATCTATATATCCATTTAGTGCATGGATGCTGATCCATTTTTCACTATCTTAGTAACAGATTTGATGTTGTGATTCACAATAGTGTAGGAAATAAATAAAATATAGTTAATGTAAAAATCGCACATATGAAACTGCCTTCAGTTATTCGAGGGAATACTACCACTTATTAAGGAAAAAAATCCTTATCAAATCATAGAGAGAGATAGAGAGAAATCAACTCCCGATGCGCATATAAAGGCGTCAATCGTGTGGGAATCAGTCTAACCCCGGCGCGCTTTCCAAACTGAATTAATCCATCATCGATACAGAGACTCCTTTAATTATGCGGCCTTCTACCTTGAAACCGGGCACTCATTTAATTCTCCCCAGAACCAACGCTTCCATCGTTTTCGTCCCCATGCACGCTTCGCCTCCTCCTCCATTTACTCCACCCTCCCGTTGTTTCCGCGCCAAACCTGCTGCGATCCATCGGCTCTCGCCTCCTCCTGTGTGCCTACGCGAATCGCGCTCCGATCCGACGTCTCTCTGCGTCCCCCGCTGGTTCATCGCCGGCCAAGCCGGACTCCATCTTCTTCTCTATAAATGACCGGCCCTTGAGTTCTCAATCTGATCCGCCCCATGCCGTGCACATCCTTTCTCCTCAATCCAACCCCTCGCTTCATGTACAACACGCACATCAAGCTGCCGCCAACCGAAGGTTGTGCCACGCCGTGTCAATGATGCGGTCCCCGGCGAGCATCGCGGCGGGAGATGTGCGTCGTCGTCGTCGAGCGAGCGGCTGGGTGTGCAGCAACACTGGTCGGCCATGTCGTCTTCATGCCCGGCGGAGCATGTGCGTTGGCCCTGTCTTCGGCACCTCGGCCATGGCTTTGGCGGCCACCTAGAACTTGTCCATAATTTCAGCCGTAACAACTTGGTCCGCCCTCTCTATGTAAGAGTTGCACACCCTTTTCTTGATCTAATATTCCTTACGGAAATCCTGGCATCATGCCATTCAAACTGATTTGTTTTCCGTTTGGCCTGGTGATGCAGACGATTCTAATGGATGTGGAGGCAGATATGAGGGGAGAAAGTCTTCTGACAACAACAAAATCTCAGCCTTTAGCACATATGGATGCATGTTCCTGTCGAGGACAATGGGCCAGTCGAGTCGACATGCGCTTGTTTCACAAGATTCAGGCAAGCCAATGCAACCAAAGGTTAGTGGAAATTTATAGATGCATTATCTATCGTTGCTTCCTTTCATTGCTAAAAATGCTTTCCTATTACCACATGCCTTGCTTCTAATTTTGTAACAGTGATGTGATTTTCTACCCAGTATTATTTATAATTGAGCCAATAGGCCATGATCCAGGTTCTTGTATCATAATACAACACATACTTCTTTGGGTTTCGTGTACTTGCTATTCAGTGTTCTTATTTTGATATGCTTTTAACCATTTGCTTAAGCTTAACTGGGTAGTTTTTATTGCAGCTGAATCACAGAAGTCATCTCTTCCTTTCACAGTATCTAGATTCTGTCATTGTTTCTCTCAGGGATTCAAACAACTAGCCGACTACGTAATGGTGTTGCTCAACTAACTCCCAAGATTATGCACAATTATTATCTTGACCATATAACTTGCCCATCATAGCTAATCACAAATTCTACTAGCTCTTACATCCTTTGCCCTTCTTGATCAGCTCGCACGCCTCACCATTTAACATGTCGTGTTGGCTCCTCGCAATGCACATGCTTCAAGGTAAAGTATATTCGCATTGTATGCCTTGCATGCACGCACCTCCTGGAAAAATGCAGCCTAGAAGAACCACCACACCAAAATTTATGCATAGAAAATATAAACATTCAGACTCCTGTAGAAGATAATGTCAAGTTGAAAACTAACAATTCTATCATAATATTATATAAAAACTTATGTATGTAAAATTATGGTGTAGTACAACCATGCATAGATCACACGATATATATTACATGTTATGCTCCCACGAGCATATATAAATTTATTTCCTATTATAAGCTAACAAATTTATATTAAATTTTTGACAACAAAATTAGTATAATTCTTTTTCAACCATTTGATTGCAGGCTAGTAGGCATTTACCAGTAATATGGTTCATGTCCAGTTCTTTTTTGTTTAAATGGTCGATTCAGCACTTCCACTGTCTATTGTGTTTGGCTGATTACTGTTACATGTTCTAGTGTCGAAGCTTAAGATGTGGATAATAACTGTAACAAAACTACAACACAACCGACATTGCACGCATGTTTCATGTACGATTTGCAATCAGATGGATGTGCTGCACTTTATTATGTGATTGGATGGCTGGATGTGAAGCATCATGCCTGGATCATGAGAAAGGCAACATGTGCATATAAGTATTCTAATTGTAAGAGATGGGTGAATCCCATGTACTATGATAAATTGATATGTCAAATTAAAGCCACTTACTTTCTCCTGAGTAGTTTTATTGTTGTATTGTTCATTTAGTCTTTATTCATTTACTGAAAGCTTTAACAGCCTGCATTTTTGTCTAAATCTCGCATATGTGGTGACCTTAGTAGAGCATGGTCTAGCTGTATGGCCACACCCCTTCCTTCGGCACCCGTCCATGCTTGTGGCCTCCGCCTGGCAGCTTTCTACAATGTCAGACTTGTGGGTTTGGTTTGCCCTCCCTTTGTAAGAGCCCACCCCTTTCTTGATCTAACCTTCTCTAATGAAATCTCGGCACACTCAAGATGACGCGTTTTCCACTTGGTGATACAGTGATGCATCTACTGGACATGGAAGTGGAGGTGCAGGCAGGTAGTCGCCTAACAAGAGCGAAACAAAAACCCGGGCATTGGGTGAGATACAGAGGTACATTCTTGTCAAGGATGATGAGACAACTGTGTGGGACAAGTCAATTTAAGCAAATCTTTATGAACTTTATGGTGTATATATAGTGTCAGGTTTCATGTATTTCTGAAAATTTAACCACATAAACATGAAACAACAGAGGTGAAGAAGTGGACCTTGTGTAGTTATGTTTCTTGGCTGATTGCGAGTTTTTTTAGGGCTGATTGTTGCACTGAGGCTAGTTAGTCCAAATTTCTGTTTGTGTCAATAAAATACATTAATTACATGCTTTTGTTTATCATATTCGGTCCCGAGATATTATGTAGGTGACTTGATAGTTTCCCTCTGGATTGAATCGCAAGTACTATGCTAAATTGGTATGTCAAGTTAAAGCCACATACTTTCTCTCGAGTAATTTTATTGTTTTATTTTATATTTAGTCTATATTACATTTGTCGAAAGGTTTAAACACTCTGCAATTTTGTTTTAAGCGCGCACAGTTAGCAACTTTACCAGAATAATAGGGGGCTTAAACTTTAAAGTTGTGTATATAAACGTTTATTCTGAGTTCTCTTCGCAGAGGTAGTTTAATTACAACTTTCAAATCCTAATTGCCAAGCTTGCAATTCAAGAAATACTTGTAGTTATCAACCTTCATGATATAATACAGGATGATTGAGATATGTTGGAAAAACTTTCCTCAAATATTTTGGAAAGAAGGCTTGGCATAAAGCGTTATTATTGTACCTTTCTATATGTTGTAATGTTTTATATTTCAGTTGTGCACTTCTGCTCTCACATACATGACTTCTTTGGTTGTTGTTTCATGCCTTCTATTTTCTGTCTGTAGATGGATGTCGGGATCCTAGTGATGCAACCAACATCATTATCTGATTTCACAAACAAGTATATTTTTCTCACACTCAACCAGGAGGAGAATGATATTCAGTGATTGTTTGGTCTGATCTCTCTTCTTTGTAAGAGCACCCTTTTCTCGTCTAACCTTCTTAAGGACATCTTGGCATGCCGCTAGTGAAACTGATGACTATTCTTCTGTGAGATGTAGGGATGCATATGATTCTAGCACCCATGGAGGGTGAGATACATGCAGGAAACCATTGGGCGACAGCAAAAGCCTGATGTTGGGTGATGCTCCTGTCGAGGATGATGTACCAGGTAATATACTATGTGCATCAACACCTGACCGATGCCCTCTTTATTTGTTTTGCGTTGCTCAAACGTTTGCAGCTTTTCTGTTTTCTCTCTTGTATTTTTATTCGTTTGTAGAAGAAAAACGTTGGCTCATGGCCCAACGTGTGTGCTGCCATGATCCTTACCTTTCATGCCATCCCACAAACTTATCAAGGAGGCACGCAACTTGGTCCAAGTAATTAGACCTACTAGCTAAACTAGCTCGGGCAGCACGGACACGATGCTGAATTGTCAAAATCGCCATGACAAACTAAAGAAATAGCATTGACGCTGCAAGGGCTATTACTAGCAATTATTTTCTTATAAGAAAAACATACACATCTTTCGGGTTCCTTGTATTTGCCACTGAATGTTCCTGCATGATCTAGTTTTGGGGTGCTTAATGTGATTAACAGTTGTAGTTTCTATTAGAAAAGAGTGGTTTGCTAAGATTGTATTGTTGAACCAAAATGTATAACTTGTTTAAACACATGTAGAAGCGGAGACAGGGGGTGCGATCAGGGTCAGATACCCCCCATTGTCTCAGCACCCCACCCCCCTATGAAAGTTTGTTAGGTATTAGTACTGATATATACATATAGTTGCAGCCTAATGTGCTAGTTTGATGGTATAAGGCCCAACTTTTCAGCCCAAAGGCCCGAAATAGAAGAATCGTTAGGTTGTACGCATCAGAAAAATAGGAACAGACTTCCCTCAAAAAAAAGGAATAGACAACATGCAGCCCATGGTCAGCTGCTTTGTATATTAGACCTGGCACCATACATTCACACCTCAACTTCAAGGTACGCCACAATCCAAAGAAATCTACTAGATTTGCCTTCTTTTCAAATTTCCTATAATTTGTTCCAATAAATCGTTATAGCAGATAAAACAATGCCTGGTGACATGACTGTTTGATTCCCAGGGCCAGGGCACCTGTATGATCTGATTCCATTTGGTGGTCTTTTTAGGTGGATATGATTGATTGTATTCTCTACATTATAAATTAGCTTCATTCGTGTTCTTCAACTCTACCAGCAGAGCCTCATTCCTACAAAAGACTAAATGGTTCAAAACATAGGTACTGGACACTTTAATCGTGTAAAAATCCCAAAGCGTGTGTATTCATTGCCCCCTCATGTCCAAATTCTATATAGGTTATCTTGTACTTTTCCTAATGAGCAATGTCTTTGTTATAATTTTTGTCCGACGCTGTTGATGAGGCGTATGTAGGTATGATTGAAGTGTAGCACACCGTTAGATTGTATTCATTTTTTGCGGGTACCGTTAGATTATCATCGCTCAAGCAGGATTGGACCGTGAGTGTCGGACGTGAATTAATATCTTCGAAATAAGCCATGCTGATACCGTATCGTCCTCATGTCAATCTCTCTAACACTCTACTCAAACAGGCATGCAGGAAATCTAACACTTCTCGTGTGGGAAGGAATCACTAGTCTGACCCCGTACGTACATCTTACCAAGCTGGATGAATTGATCTTTTTACAAAGTCTTCTTTAATCGTGTCGTATTCCACCTCAAAACCAGACACTCATTTAATTCTCTCCGAAGCCAATGCTTCCATCATTTAATCCATATGCATGTGTCGCCTGCTTCTATCTCCCATTACTCCCCCCCCCCCATTCTCACTGTAGGCTCCGCACCAAATCTGTTGCGATCTGTCGGCTCTCATCCTCCCTTTTATGCCATTTGTCCACCACGACGAGGACATCCACGGTCCTGCCAATGCTGGGTAGCACAACGAAGACCACCGAAGCTAACCTTGCACCGATGAATGCCGCGACCTCTAGCATGTAGTCCAACACTCGTTCGCCGGCCGCGGCGTCCAGTGGGACGGCCAGGAGCTCGCCGACCAGGACGCTGACGGTCCCGGCGATGACGACGGCGAACGCTGAGCGGGCAATGTGGGCATTATTCATCTTCATCTCCAGGCGGCTCGCCCTCCGCAGGAGGCGCTTCTTTACAAATGGGTCCAACATCCATTACAAATAAGCAAATATGCGCATCCCCACATATGGAACTAACAACCTTCCAAGAGACATATAAACAGTTCGCCGGCTTTGTCTTCTCCCTTGCAACCCTCGCCCGAAGGAGGGAGGTGGCGGCGCAGAGAGAGAGAGAGAGAGAGAGAGAGAGAGAGAGAGAGAGAGAGAGTTAATTGTTGTTTTTAGGTTATTGACATCGGCACTCCATTTCTGGTGTGGGAATTATTTTTTTCGTGTCAACATACCTTTATTGATATTACTTTTACTGGAATAATCCGAGCAACACGGCTTCCGATGTAGTTGCAGAAAATGTCTCAGCGGTGATCCATGCTGCAGAATTATCCACGCTCAACGATATATAGTCTAGCCAAACTGTCTCTTGCGGCCATGGTCCTGGATAATTCTGCAGCATGGATCGCCTCTTCCGTATAGACATACGGCTCCAGTTTTTTTCCAACTAATAGGAAACAACTATTTGAGGAATAAATGGAATGGAGAAAATTTTGCGAGAATCCTTTTGTTTTAATGACGTGATTGACTATATATCGCTGAGCGTGGATCCCCTCCTCCGTGTAGACATATACCTCTTGGTTTCTTTGAGTTATAATAAGAAAAAAATCTATTGACGGAATAAATATTTATGACGATCTTTTGTTGTTAATGACGTGATTGACTATAATTCTGAGCGTGAGTGATAATTTTGTAAGGATCGTTTCTTTTTTCTAGGGAAAGTGGGTCTTTTGTTTTAATGACGTGATTGGCTTTATTTTAGGCGTGGGAAGACAATTTTGTGATGAACTTTTCTTTGAATGACGTGATTGACTATATTTCTTGCGTCGGGATAATCTTTTCGTGTCAACATTCTTTTATTGATATTATTTTTACGTGAATAATCCGAGCAAGACGGCCTTCGGTGTGGTCGCAGCAAAGGTCTCGGCGGTGTGCATCTTGTGAAAATCGTCTAACCAAACTGTCTCTTACGGCCACGGTCCTGGATAATTCTGCAGCGCGGATCTCCTCCTCCTTATAGACATACGGTTCCAATTTTTTTCCAAATAATAGGAAACAACTGTTTAAGGAATACATGGAATGGAGAATATTTTGTTAGAATCTTTTCATTTTAATGACGGATTGACTATATATCGCTGAGCGTGGATCCCCTCCTCCGTGTAGAGATATGCCTCTTGGTTTCTTTTGGTTATAATAGGAAAAAATGTATTCACAAATAAATATTTATGAAGATCTTTTGTCGTTCATGACGTGATCGACTGTAATTCTGAGCGTGGTAGACAATTTTGTAAGGATCCTTTTTTTAGGGAAGGTGGATTTTTCTTTTAATGATGCGATTGGATTTATTTTTGGCATGGGAAGACAATTTTGTGGGGAACTTTTCTTTTAGTTACAAGATTTACTATATTTCTGGTCGTGGGAATAATTTTTTCCTGTTAACATTCGTTTATTGATATTATTTTTACTGGAATAATCTGAGCCATTATAAAGTGGTCCCACCAGATGAACGGCTTCTATTTTTCAGATTTTAACCCCTTATAAGGGGAATAATCCAAGCCATTATAATTCGGTCTCACCAAATTAATGGCTCATAATTTTCAATTAACGTGAGATTTTCTAGGGAGTGCTGAATTAATCTAGGTAGGTATAGAATAGATTACATTTGCATTCACTTCCTACTTGATTTGGGGATAGACTAATCAAACATTGGCCAAGAAAGGCGTCCAGATTCCGTGTATGCATGTAACTGGCCCTTCAAGATAACGTTGACCATATAGGAGTAAAAATGTTTAGGCATGCATGCTTTAATGCCGCATGGCCTATAAAACAAGGTGAAATATTTGCAGAAGAACATCAGCGTCGGGTACGAGAGCAGGCGGCAGAACGAAAATGGCGCGCGTAGCACTGGTGCTCACAATTTGCTTCTTGGGTTTCTCCCCATCCCTCGCGTGGTCCTCCAAATCCAACCACACCGACTTCCTCTCGTGCCTCTCGACCAAAATCCCCAGCCAGCTCGTGCTCACGCCGAGCTCGCCCTCGTTCAAGCCGCTCCTGGTGTCGTCCATCAGGAACGCCAGGTTGGTGGCGCCGGCGACGGCAAGCCCCCCGCTCTGCATCGTGACGCCCACCAAGGCGTCCCACGTCCAGGCCGTGGTGCGCTGCGGGCGCAGCCACCGTGTGCGTGTCCGCGTGCGCAGCGGCGGGCACGACAATGAGGGCCTCTTGTACCGATCGGCCACCCCCAACGGCGAGGCGTTCGCGGTGATCGACCTCGCCAAGGTCCACGGCGTGCGCGTGGACGCGCACGAAGCCACCGCATGGGTCGACTCCGGGACGACGCTCGGGGAGCTCTACTACCGCGTCTCCACGGCGGCACCCGGGCTGGGCTTCCTGGCTGGCGTGTGCCCGACCGTCGGCGTGGGGGGCCTCATCAGCGGCGGAGGCATGGGTCTGATGATGCGCAAGAACGGCCTCTCCGCCGACAACGTCCTCGACGCCACCATGGTCGACGCCGAAGGAAACCTCCTGGCGGACAAGAAGGCCATGGGGGACGACCTCTTCTGGGCCATCCGCGGCGGCGGCGGCGGGAACTTCGGCATCGTGCTGTCCTGGAAGTTGAGGCTCGTGCCGGTCCCACCGAAGGTGGCCTTCTTCACTGTCACCAAACCATGGACCAGGGCGCGGTCGACGCGGTCACCAAGTGGCAAACTATCGCGCCTGTGCTCCCCGAAGACCTAAGCGTACGTGTCGTCGTCCAGAAGCGCCAGGCGACCTTCCAGTCCCTGTACCTCGGCAACTGCAGTGCGGTGGTGGCGACGATGCGCAGCCGGTTCCCGGAGCTCGGCTTGACGCGCCGCGACTGCAAGGAGATGAGCTGGCTGCAGCACAAGGCGTACCTATACTTCGGCGACGCCAGCAACAACAAGCCGCTGGAGGCGCTCCTTCTCAACCGGTCCATGACCATAGGCCCCTTTGTCAAGAACAAATCCGACTACGTCAAGAAGGCCCTCACCAGGGACATATGGGAGAAGATCTTCCTGTGGCCCGACGACGGGGTGGTGGGGCAGCTCATCCTTGAGCCGCACGGCGGAATGATGAACCGCATCGCCAATGACTACACGCCGTTCCCGTATCGGAGCAGCGTGCTATACACCATCCAGTACGTCGAGTTCTGGAACGGCACACGGGCGCGCGGCATGCCGAAATGGCTCAGCGGTCTGTACGACTTCATGGCCCCGCTGGTTAGCAAGAGCCCTAGGGGCGCGTATGTCAACTACCGGGACCTCGACATTGGCGTGAACAAGGTGGTCGGTGGCGTGACGAGCTATGAGACTGCCAAGGTGTGGGGTGAGAGGTATTTCGGTCTGGCAAACTTTAAGAGACTGGCCAAGATCAAGCGCAAGGTGGATGCCACCGACTACTTCCGGAACGAGCAGAGCGTGCCGCCACTTCTCTTGATCAGGGAACGAGCTTAATTGGAAGCTAGTGTAACTGGCCAGCTATATACTGCCTCCGTCCCAAAAGTCTTGTGTCAAATCAAAGACAAGAATTTTGGGACGGAGGGAGTGTTTGAAAACTAGTTGTCAAATTTTGCAAATCAATTGCGTTTGACCATATTGTGACTCCTAATAACTCGGATGGCTAAAAAGGTTATTGACATTCGTGGATTCGTGGATCCTAATGATCAATTATTCCGTTTGTTAATTCTTCACATGTGAAATTTATATTTCCGAGTTGAAACTTTCGGTTATCCCATCCATGATGAAATTAGTAGGAATTGAGTATCACAACTCGTATTTGGGTTTTCGCTCAGTTCTAAGTGTTTGTCGAGTGCATTTTATCGGAAACTAGGCAAATAGGTCCTTTACAGAGTTTTTTTTTTGCACCGGGCATTTGTTGAGTTGTTTTTTTACACTGAGCAAAGAAATCTTTGCTGAATTCTTATTTTTTTCACTTGGGAAATATTTGTTTTTTTCACTTTAATTTTCTTCTCTTTTTTCTTTGCTGAGTGTCTTTTTATTGCACTCAGCAAGCATTGTTTTATGTTTTCTTGTCTTATCTTTTGTTTCTCTTCGTTTGTACATTATTTGCTTCATTTCCCCCCTTTAGGATCTATTATTTATTTTCGCCCTCCCTCCCGATTGATCTTCCTCCCATGATCCCATCACGGTTCTTTCGGCTGCTCACCTGTGCGAAGCACCGCGAGTTTGCGCATAATGCGGCAAGAATGCTTCTATTTGCCGGGTAGGTTGGCAGATTAGTGATCAATTGCAGCAAGTAGAATGTAGCCCGGTCGTCATCGAAAGTATCCTTCTCTCGAGCCCAAACGTTCCTGCCATGAACAGTAAAAAACAATTCAAAAAATTCTGAATTTTTTGTGTGGCAAACTTTAGGAAATGGTTGAAGTTCATGCAAATTTTCATCACGAGCGTGGCAAAAAAAAAAACAGTGAGTGCTCCAACATGCGTTTGAAAGTAACATTTTCAAAGTATCAATATTGTTGTTTTACCACGCCTTGCACCAACGTGGATTTTTGATGAATTTTTGCATGCACTCCAAACATTCTTTAAAGTTTGCAATAAATTTTTTCAAAATTTTTAGATTTTTTTTCGAATTTACTGTTCATGCAGGAGCATTTGGGCTCGAGCTTAAAAACTCCACATCCGGTCGTCACGCTGTATTGTGGTTCTTTTCTTCCCTCCTTGGTCCATATTGCACCCTCTAGCCCATCTTTTTCTAGCCCAAGCCTAGCCAAGTGGGCACGTCTATACGACGCCTATTGCGGGCGGACCCACTAGCGAGAGCACTAGCCACAAAAGAAATTGTCTATATTCATCTTTTGAAATTGTATGGATTGCTTACCACATGTGTCATGTGGTAGCATAAATTCTATCTTGTTCTAAAAACAATATTGCGAGTTTACGATTCTCGCTGTCATTCCCGCATTCTTCGTCCCCATCGGGTTACATTATATCTGTAGCACCAAACTCGTGCGGAAATGATAGGCTCTGTTTGGAACTTCCCCGCTCCACGGAGTTGGAAGTTGGAAGTTGGAAGTTATGATGTTCTTGTGTGCAGCAAGGCCCCAACCATGGCCATGATGGCCATACGGTACAACAAGGCATCCTCATTGGTCTACGTTGCCAAGTAAGCTCTTTCAGTCTTCCTACCCCAGGCAACCCACCTTTTTTTAGTACTAGTCTTATGTTGTTGCTTGTGTTGGGACGAATCGTGGAATGTTTTTTGTCATGAAGCATGGCAATGAAAATAACCACCATGTATGAGACTGAAACGAAATTAACAATGGAAATTATGAGAAGTGATTTCTTCAGAGCTACTCTGTTTTGAACCTTGGCTTACTGTTTGCTCTTCTTTCGTTAATCATATATATGTATGTATGTAAAATCAAGGCTGAACTAACCGATGCATTTTTTTGGCCTTCAGTGACAAGATTGGGCCAGTTACTACTCAGCCAACGACAAATCACGGATGTAAGCCATCACAACCTTCTGTTTTCCGTAACAGCAGTCAAGCATTCGTTGAATGAGCATGATGGACAGGTTAGTGTTGCTGCCATCCAACACACATCAATTGTTCTTTTTCTTGCTTATTTTTCTTTAGCTAGTCACGTTCCAAACCTTATCTAGTAGTTATGATGTTGTTGTGTGCAGCAAGGCCCCAACCATGCCCATGATGGCCATACAGTACAACAAGGCATCCTCATTGGTCTATGTTGCCAATGGGTAAGTAAGCTCTTTCAGTCTTTCTAGTATCGAGTGAGTGTTACCCGCCAACTGTAACCTGACCGTATTTTTCCTGCAGCACTTCCCATGTTTTCAAGCCGAAGAACTTCACTCCGAGGGCATACTCTGCAGGCAATACAAATTCAGAGAGCCCCGAGGAAATCAAGGCAAAATCACCCGGCTGTCGCAAACCCTTTCGCACATGGTATTGTCTTGCAAATATGCGAGGAGTGGTGTGCTTTTTGTCTGCCTATGGTATAGCTTGCTGGATGTCCTAATGGATACTGTAGCTAATTCTTTTCTGTATCTTCAGGACATTTGAGAGCTCCCTAGTCTTTAGTCTGCTGGAACAAACCCGTTTCACACAAGAAAGCAACTACAAGAAAATCATGGACTGCAACTTGTCATGTAGGGTATAATTTTTGCTCTCTTAGTTATGTTAGAGTTACTTCGATCTTGATGAGTTGATTAGGTGATACTTGGGAAGTCCATTATCAGGTGCCCCTTAAATTTGTTTCTAGGCAATTGACGTCGACACTCCATTTGAGATTCCATACATTGTCATAACTTTGGAATGAATCCGATCATGACTATCTGGGATTTTAGAACATACACTAAAAAATATCGTGATTCATCTGAGTTATGTAGACATTTTGATTAAGAAGGCTTTAGTTCTTTAGGTTATGATGATACGGGTTACCAAAGAGAAATGTGATAGTTTGTCGCCTTGTTCTTAATTGAATTTCCTGGCCAGGGATCTTCGTGATCCTTTATAGCAATACTTGGTGATCATTCTATGTTCTCTTTTGAGATGTGTGTCCACCTGTACTGCCTTCATTTTCCAGGGCTTTCCAAATACTTATGCTAGTTTATGTGCAGGAAGCATCCAACTATGCCCTTGTCAATCTTTCTTGTGTTTAGTGAGCAGACTGCACTTTGTAGTAGGTTGCAGCCGGCAAATTGTTTTTAACTTGAATGTGTTTTTCATGTAGGCATTTCAAGCCAAAGGCTGGATTTACTCCAAGAACATGCTCTGCAATCAGCACAAATTCATGGAGCATCAAGGAAATCAAGGCAAAAAACAACCGGTTGTCACAAACCTCCGTTCCTCTCTGGCGTAGCTAAGCCCATCTGTTCCTCTCCGCTCTGCTTTCTCTCATGAGCTTGTGTGCCCATGGCCATCGAGTCGGGGTGAACCATATGCTGGCGATCACACCATGACAAGTTCTAGTGTTTGGGGCTCTCGTGATGGGCTATGATACAAACGTTTGGGCTTATCAGGCTTTTGGTATGATGATTAGTGCCATCGTTTTACATAAGTGATATGATTCTTCAATTCCTACATCTCTTGTGCGTGCGGTTTAAATTATGCGACAATCCTGTGCTGTCCCTATATGAACCTTAGGTTTAACTCTAGTAATTTATTGGTGTGTTGGTTCCGACATTAGCAGATTAGCTACGAACCTGGTGATGTAGATGGCTTAATCTCTACTCTAGCGCTGATCTGGTGTATATTATCAAGTACCACTTTTTTTGGACAACAAAGGGCTTAGTCGGATTAAAAATGGGAAAACTAAGCCCTCCAACTAATCAAAATGTTGCATTTCTCTATTATGGAGCAAACTATATGATTTGGTTTGTGTTTCTTATCGTGTTGCTTTGCTGGACGAAATGTGAATGCACTATTTTTTCTTCGGGATGTAAATTCTGAAAAGTTAGTTCATTTAGTAGAACTAAGGAGGGTCAGAGGGTACCCCCTCTAAAATGGCTCCAAATTTGCATTCCTAGTTTTTCTTGTTTTTACCATTCTAAAGTCTTGATCTAATAAGATAGATTTGATTAAGTGTGTTGCTTATCCAATGAGATAGCTTTAGCATATCCGAAGTAACGCAGATCGAGTTGTAGCAACGATTGATGATTTGGTTGTGTGTCTCCTACCTCATTATATTGCTGCATGATCTAATGAGAAAGAACTGATCTTTTTTGCTCTATGTAATTGGACAGTTGATTGTGTGTCGCAGTGTCAACGCTTGCACCTTGTGCTGTTGTGGACATGGACTTGTTGGTGCATGACTTGTCAATTAGCACCTAGCAGCTCCTGACAGTGAATTCACTCTGCTGCAACCGCCTCTCCTTCGACTGTGGTTCAGGTAACTTCTTGGTCTCCTCCCTAGACACCATACAGTGTGCCGGCGATCGCGCTGAGACCGTGCTGTTATTCTGGCCTTAGTAATTTCCGGTTAGGGGTTGGCTTGTGGGGTGTCATTTGGCCATACATGTGTTGAACCTGTGTTTTGACGCTGTTTCATGAATCTCATGTTTAGCTTGGTCTGCCTGTATAAAGTGTGATTTATATTTGAGTAATCTGCTATTGGTCTTAGCATAGTTGTATTTATTTTGAATCTGGCAATGGTTGGTTAATTGGTTTCGTCAGGTGGTGGCTGAGAGCACTGGAGTTGGGCGTTTTGTCTTAATTTTTTGTACCGTCAGGTGGTGGGAGTTGTTTTAACCTGTTAGTGGGGGAGTCTTCTGGCAAAGATGATCATGCATGTACAGATTACAAAACTGTTGTGTTGGATTTGGTTGTAGCTGATGCTTGCTTGTATATCCGGCTTTGGTGCCTTTCTGTTTTGATTCAACAAAACCTGGACTCGTGATGAATATTTTGGTGCTTCCATGAGTACTGAATCTATTTTGTTTTGATGAATTTGTCATGGCGCCCGAGATTGATTTCCTCCTGGCATGGCACAACAGAATGTTCATCAAGATTCTGGAAATGATCGTATATAATGTATGTGCTCCAGTTTTGTTTGGTATTTCGCTAGTCTTGGAACTGGACACCTAGTTCTATACAAGACATAGATTATTAGCTGAAATATGATACCAGGGAGCATTTGTGGTTTTGTCATTTTGGGCATTGTGGACTTAGCAGGGATGAACCTATCAAGCATGATACTGACCGTGTCACGTTTCTACTGCAGCAACGAAGGATTCTATGGAGCCCTCGGCCGTGATGAAGCAGCTTTTTGAGGCCCTCATCACCAACCATCAAAGAGACATGAAAAGCCGTTGGCCGAGACGAAGCAACTTTTTGAGGCTGTCATCACCAACCGTTGAAGACATCAAAAGCAGTCACTGAGCTGAGAGCACTGGAGTTGGGCATTTTCCACTTTTTTGGTATCGTCAGGTGGAGGGGTTGTTTTAAACTCTTAGTGAGGGAGTCTTTTTGGTAAAGATGATCATGTATGCACAAACCTGTAGTGTTGGGTTTGGTTGCCCTTGTATTCTGATCTGGTGCTTTTTATTTTTTTACTTTTGATTTGACACGGACAAGTGATGAATTTGCTGGTGCTTCTATATGTACCGAGTCTATTTTCGTTTTGATGAATTTGGCATGGCGCCTAAACTTATGGAAATTCAGATGGTCATATATATATATGTATGTGCTCCTGCGTGAAAGTAAAATTATCCAACGCAAGCACCTTTTGGCCGTGCAGTGCTCCTGGAGCCATTTTTGTTTCCATTTTGCTCTCTAATGTATAGTGGGCCGGGTTGTTCCCATCATCTATCCCAAAATGCCGTTGAATCTGTCCAAAAGTGTTAGATTTACGGATGGCATCTACGGATTTTACCTACATCATATCTTGATAGCTCATCTCGTAACCTGACTCACGTGCAAATCGTCCGTAGGTGTAGCGTTGTCCGAATCTGTCAGCGATATATACAGTTATCCCATACAAGGATGTGCTACCTTTGTTCTTCTCTGAAATCTGCCCATCTATATATCCATTTAGTGCATGGATGCTGATCCATTTTTCACTATCTTAGTAACAGATTTGATGTTGTGATTCACAATAGTGTAGGAAATAAATAAAATATAGTTAATGTAAAAATCGCACATATGAAACTGCCTTCAGTTATTCGAGGGAATACTACCACTTATTAAGGAAAAAAAATCCTTACCAAATCATAGAGAGAGATAGAGAGAAATCAACTCCCGATGCGCATATAAAGGCGTCAATCGTGTGGGAATCAGTCTAACCCCGGCGCGCTTTCCAAACTGAATTAATCCATCTCGATACAGAGACTCCTTTAATTATGCGGCCTTCTACCTTGAAACCGGGCACTCATTTAATTCTCCCCAGAACCAACGCTTCCATCATTTTCGTCCCCATGCACGCTTCGCCTCCTCCTCCATTTACTCCACCCTCCCGTTGTTTCCGCGCCAAACCTGCTGCGATCCATCGGCTCTCGCCTCCTCCTGTGTGCCTACGCGGATCGCGCTCCGATCCGACGTCTCTCTGCGTCCCCCGCTGGTTCATCGCCGGCCAAGCCGGACTCCATCTTCTTCTCTATAAATGACCGGCCCTTGAGTTCTCAATCTGATCCGCCCCATGCCGTGCACATCCTTTCTCCTCAATCCAACCCCTCGCTTCATGTACAACACACACATCAAGCTGCCGCCAACCGAAGGTTGTGCCACGCCGTGTCAATGATGCGGTCCCCGGCGAGCATCGCGGCGGGAGATGTGCGTCGTCGTCGTCGAGGGAGCGGCTGGGTGTGCAGCAACACTGGTCGGCCATGTCGTCTTCATGCCCGGCGGAGCATGTGCGTTGGCCCTGTCTTCGGCACCTCGGCCATGGCTTTGGCGGCCACCTAGAACTTGTCCATAATTTCAGCCGTAACAACTTGGTCCGCCCTCTCTATGTAAGAGTTGCACACCCTTTTCTTGATCTAATATTCCTTACGGAAATCCTGGCATCATGCCATTCAAACTGATTTGTTTTCCGTTTGGCCTGGTGATGCAGACGATTCTAATGGATGTGGAGGCAGATATGAGGGGAGAAAGTCTTCTGACAACAACAAAATCTCAGCCTTTAGCACATATGGATGCATGTTCCTGTCGAGGACAATGGGCCAGTCGAGTCGACATGCGCTTGTTTCACAAGATTCAGGCAAGCCAATGCAACCAAAGGTTAGTGGAAATTTATAGATGCATTATCTATCGTTGCTTCCTTTCATTGCTAAAAATGCTTTCCTATTACCACATGCCTTGCTTCTAATTTTGTAACAGTGATGTGATTTTCTTCCCAGTATTATTTATAATTGAGCCAATAGGCCATGATCCAGGTTCTTGTATCATAATACAACACATACTTCTTTGGGTTTCGTGTACTTGCTATTCAGTGTTCTTATTTTGATATGCTTTTAACCATTTGCTTAAGCTTACATGGGTAGTTTTTATTGCAGCTGAATCACAGAAGTCATCTCTTCCTTTCACAGTATCTAGATTCTGTCATTGTTTCTCTCAGGGATTCAAACAACTAGCCGACTACGTAATGGTGTTGCTCAACTAACTCCCAAGATTATGCACAATTATTATCTTGACCATATAACTTGCCCATCATAGCTAATCACAAATTCTACTAGCTCTTACATCCTTTGCCCTTCTTGATCAGCTCGCACGCCTCACCATTTAACATGTCGTGTTGGCTCCTCGCAATGCACATGCTTCAAGGTAAAGTATATTCGCATTGTATGCCTTGCATGCACGCACCTCCTGGAAAAATGCAGCCTAGAAACCACCACACCAAAATTTATGCATAGAAAATATAAACATTCAGACTCCTGTAGAAGATAATGTCAAGTTGAAAACTAACAATTCTATCATAATATTATATAAAAACTTATGTATGTAAAATTATGGTGTAGTACAACCATGCATAGATCACACGATATATATTACATGTTATGCTCCCACGAGCATATATAAATTTATTTCCTATTATAAGCTAACAAATTTATATTAAATTTTTGACAACAAAATTAGTATAATTCTTTTTCAACCATTTGATTGTAGGCTAGTAGGCATTTACCAGTAATATGGTTCATGTCCAGTTCTTTTTTGTTTAAATGGTCGATTCAGCACTTCCACTGTCTATTGTGTTTGGCTGATTACTGTTACATGTTCTAGTGTCGAAGCTTAAGATGTGGATAATAACTGTAACAAAACTACAACACAACCGACATTGCACGCATGTTTCATGTACGATTTGCAATCAGATGGATGTGCTGCACTTTATTATGTGATTGGATGGCTGGATGTGAAGCATCATGCCTGGATCATGAGAAAGGCAACATGTGCATATAAGTATTCTAATTGTAAGAGATGGGTGAATCCCATGTACTATGATAAATTGATATGTCAAATTAAAGCCACTTACTTTCTCCTGAGTAGTTTTATTGTTGTATTGTTCATTTAGTCTTTATTCATTTACTGAAAGCTTTAACAGCCTGCATTTTTGTCTAAATCTCGCATATGTGGTGACCTTAGTAGAGCATGGTCTAGCTGTATGGCCACACCCCTTCCTTCGGCACCCGTCCATGCTTGTGGCCTCCGCCTGGCAGCTTTCTACAATGTCAGACTTGTGGGTTTGGTTTGCCCTCCCTTTGTAAGAGCCCACCCCTTTCTTGATCTAACCTTCTCTAATGAAATCTCGGCACACTCAAGATGACGCGTTTTCCACTTGGTGATACAGTGATGCATCTACTGGACATGGAAGTGGAGGTGCAGGCAGGTAGTCGCCTAACAAGAGCGAAACAAAAACCCGGGCATTGGGTGAGATACAGAGGTACATTCTTGTCAAGGATGATGAGACAACTGTGTGGGACAAGTCAATTTAAGCAAATCTTTATGAACTTTATGGTGTATATATAGTGTCAGGTTTCATGTATTTCTGAAAATTTAACCACATAAACATGAAACAACAGAGGTGAAGAAGTGGACCTTGTGTAGTTATGTTTCTTGGCTGATTGCGAGTTTTTTTAGGGCTGATTGTTGCACTGAGGCTAGTTAGTCCAAATTTCTGTTTGTGTCAATAAAATACATTAATTACATGCTTTTGTTTATCATATTCGGTCCCGAGATATTATGTAGGTGACTTGATAGTTTCCCTCTGGATTGAATCGCAAGTACTATGCTAAATTGGTATGTCAAGTTAAAGCCACATACTTTCTCTCGAGTAATTTTATTGTTTTATTTTATATTTAGTCTATATTACATTTGTCGAAAGGTTTAAACACTCTGCAATTTTGTTTTAAGCGCGCACAGTTAGCAACTTTACCAGAATAATAGGGGGCTTAAACTTTAAAGTTGTGTATATAAACGTTTATTCTGAGTTCTCTTCGCAGAGGTAGTTTAATTACAACTTTCAAATCCTAATTACCAAGCTTGCAATTCAAGAAATACTTGTAGTTATCAACCTTCATGATATAATACAGGATGATTGAGATATGTTGGAAAAACTTTCCTCAAATATTTTGGAAAGAAGGCTTGGCATAAAGCGTTATTATTGTACCTTTCTATATGTTGTAATGTTTTATATTTCAGTTGTGCACTTCTGCTCTCACATACATGACTTCTTTGGTTGTTGTTTCATGCCTTCTATTTTCTGTCTGTAGATGGATGTCGGGATCCTAGTGATGCAACCAACATCATTATCTGATTTCACAAACAAGTATATTTTTCTCACAATCAACCAGGAGGAGAATGATATTCAGTGATTGTTTGGTCTGATCTCTCTTCTTTGTAAGAGCACCCTTTTCTCGTCTAACCTTCTTAAGGACATCTTGGCATGCCGCTAGTGAAACTGATGACTATTCTTCTGTGAGATGTAGGGATGCATATGATTCTAGCACCCATGGAGGGTGAGATACATGCAGGAAACCATTGGGCGACAGCAAAAGCCTGATGTTGGGTGATGCTCCTGTCGAGGATGATGTACCAGGTAATATACTATGTGCATCAACACCTGACCGATGCCCTCTTTATTTGTTTTGCGTTGCTCAAACGTTTGCAGCTTTTCTGTTTTCTCTCTTGTATTTTTATTCGTTTGTAGAAGAAAAACGTTGGCTCATGGCCCAACGTGTGTGCTGCCATGATCCTTACCTTTCATGCCATCCCACAAACTTATCAAGGAGGCACGCAACTTGGTCCAAGTAATTAGACCTACTAGCTAAACTAGCTCGGGCAGCACGGACACGATGCTGAATTGTCAAAATCGCCATGACAAACTGAAGAAATAGCATTGACGCTGCAAGGGCTATTACTAGCAATTATTTTCCTATAAGAAAAACATACACATCTTTCGGGTTCCTTGTATTTGCCACTGAATGTTCCTGCATGATCTAGTTTTGGGGTGCTTAATGTGATTAACAGTTGTAGTTTCTATTAGAAAAGAGTGGTTTGCTAAGATTGTATTGTTGAACCAAAATGTATAACTTGTTTAAACACATGTAGAAGCGGAGACAGGGGGTGCGATCAGGGTCAGATACCCCCCATTGTCTCAGCACCCCACCCCCCTATGAAAGTTTGTTAGGTATTAGTACTGATATATACATATAGTTGCAGCCTAATGTGCTAGTTTGATGGTATAAGGCCCAACTTTTCAGCCCAAAGGCCCGAAATAGAAGAATCGTTAGGTTGTACGCATCAGAAAAATAGGAACAGACTTCCCTCAAAAAAAAGGAATAGACAACATGCAGCCCATGGTCAGGTGCTTTGTATATTAGACCTGGCACCATACATTCACACCTCAACTTCAAGGTACGCCACAATCCAAAGAAATCTACTAGATTTGCCTTCTTTTCAAATTTCCTATAATCTGTTCCAATAAATCGTTATAGCAGATAAAACAATGCCTGGTGACATGACTGTTTGATTCCCAGGGCCAGGGCACCTGTATGATCTGATTCCATTTGGTGGTCTTTTTAGGTGGATATGATTGATTGTATTCTCTACATTATAAATTAGCTTCATTCGTGTTCTTCAACTCTACCAGCAGAGCCTCATTCCTACAAAAGACTAAATGGTTCAAAACATAGGTACTGGACACTTTAATCGTGTAAAAATCCCAAAGCGTGTGTATTCATTGCCCCCTCATGTCCAAATTCTATATAGGTTATCTTGTACTTTTCCTAATGAGCAATGTCTTTGTTATAATTTTTGTCCGACGCTGTTGATGAGGCGTATGTAGGTATGATTGAAGTGTAGCACACCGTTAGATTGTATTCATTTTTTGCGGGTACCATTAGATTATCATCGCTCAAGCAGGATTGGACCGTGAGTGTCGGACGTGAATTAATATCTTCGAAATAAGCCATGCTGATACCGTATCGTCCTCATGTCAATCTCTCTAACACTCCACTCAAACAGGCATGCAGGAAATCTAACACTTCTCGTGTGGGAAGCAATCACTAGTCTGACCCCGTACGTACATCTTACCAAGCTGGATGAATTGATCTTTTTACAAAGTCTTCTTTAATCGTGTCGTATTCCACCTCAAAACCAGACACTCATTTAATTCTCTCCGAAGCCAATGCTTCCATCATTTAATCCATATGCATGTGTCGCCTGCTTCTATCTCCCATTACTCCCCCCCCCCCCCCCCCCCATTCTCACTGTAGGCTCCGCACCAAATCTGTTGCGATCTGTCGGCTCTCATCCTCCCTTTTATGCCATTTGTCCACCACGACGAGGACATCCACGGTCCTGCCAATGCTGGGTAGCACAACGAAGACCACCGAAGCTAACCTTGCACCGATGAATGCCGTGACCTCTAGCATGTAGTCCAACACTCGTTCGCCGGCCGCGGCGTCCAGTGGGACGGCCAGGAGCTCGCCGACCAGGACGCTGACGGTCCCGGCGATGACGACGGCGAACGCTGAGCGGGCAATGTGGGCATTATTCATCTTCATCTCCAGGCGGCTCGCCCTCCGCAGGAGGCGCTTCTTTACAAATGGGTCCAACATCCATTACAAATAAGCAAATATGCGCATCCCCACATATGGAACTAACAACCTTCCAAGAGACATATAAACAGTTCGCCGGCTTTGTCTTCTCCCTTGCAACCCTCGCCCGAAGGAGGGAGGTGGCGGCGCAGAGAGAGAGAGAGAGAGAGAGAGAGTTAATTGTTGTTTTTAGGTTATTGACATCGGCACTCCATTTCTGGTGTGGGAATTATTTTTTTCGTGTCAACATACCTTTATTGATATTACTTTTACTGGAATAATCCGAGCAACACGGCTTCCGATGTAGTTGCAGAAAATGTCTCAGCGGTGATCCATGCTGCAGAATTATCCACGCTCAACGATATATAGTCTAGCCAAACTGTCTCTTGCGGCCATGGTCCTGGATAATTCTGCAGCATGGATCACCTCTTCCGTATAGACATACGGCTCCAGTTTTTTTCCAACTAATAGGAAACAACTATTTGAGGAATAAATGGAATGGAGAAAATTTTGCGAGAATCCTTTTGTTTTAATGACGTGATTGACTATATATCGCTGAGCGTGGATCCCCTCCTCCGTGTAGACATATACCTCTTGGTTTCTTTGAGTTATAATAAGAAAAAAATCTATTGACGGAATAAATATTTATGACGATCTTTTGTTGTTAATGACGTGATTGACTATAATTCTGAGCGTGAGTGATAATTTTGTAAGGATCGTTTCTTTTTTCTAGGGAAAGTGGGTCTTTTGTTTTAATGACGTGATTGGCTTTATTTTAGGCGTGGGAAGACAATTTTGTGATGAACTTTTCTTTGAATGACGTGATTGACTATATTTCTTGCGTCGGGATAATCTTTTCGTGTCAACATTCTTTTATTGATATTATTTTTACGTGAATAATCCGAGCAAGACGGCCTTCGGTGTGGTCGCAGCAAAGGTCTCGGCGGTGTGCATCTTGTGAAAATCGTCTAACCAAACTGTCTCTTACGGCCACGGTCCTGGATAATTCTGCAGCGCGGATCTCCTCCTCCTTATAGACATACGGTTCCAATTTTTTTCCAAATAATAGGAAACAACTGTTTAAGGAATACATGGAATGGAGAATATTTTGTTAGAATCTTTTCATTTTAATGACGGATTGACTATATATCGCTGAGCGTGGATCCCCTCCTCCGTGTAGAGATATGCCTCTTGGTTTCTTTTGGTTATAATAGGAAAAAATGTATTCACAAATAAATATTTATGAAGATCTTTTGTCGTTCATGACGTGATCGACTGTAATTCTGAGCGTGGTAGACAATTTTGTAAGGATCCTTTTTTTAGGGAAGGTGGATTTTTCTTTTAATGATGCGATTGGATTTATTTTTGGCGTGGGAAGACAATTTTGTGTGGAACTTTTCTTTTAGTTACAAGATTTACTATATTTCTGGTCGTGGGAATAATTTTTTCCTGTTAACATTCGTTTATTGATATTATTTTTACTGGAATAATCTGAGCCATTATAAAGTGGTCCCACCAGATGAACGGCTTCTATTTTTCAGATTTTAACCCCTTATAAGGGGAATAATCCAAGCCATTATAATTCGGTCTCACCAAATTAATGGCTCATAATTTTCAATTAACGTGAGATTTTCTAGGGAGTGCTGAATTAATCTAGGTAGGTATAGAATAGATTACATTTGCATTCACTTCCTACTTGATTTGGGGATAGACTAATCAAACATTGGCCAAGAAAGGCGTCCAGATTCCGTGTATGCATGTAACTGGCCCTTCAAGATAACGTTGACCATATAGGAGTAAAAATGTTTAGGCATGCATGCTTTAATGCCGCATGGCCTATAAAACAAGGTGAAATATTTGCAGAAGAACATCAGCGTCGGGTACGAGAGCAGGCGGCAGAACGAAAATGGCGCGCGTAGCACTGGTGCTCACAATTTGCTTCTTGGGTTTCTCCCCATCCCTCGCGTGGTCCTCCAAATCCAACCACACCGACTTCCTCTCGTGCCTCTCGACCAAAATCCCCAGCCAGCTCGTGCTCACGCCGAGCTCGCCCTCGTTCAAGCCGCTCCTGGTGTCGTCCATCTGGAACGCCAGGTTGGTGGCGCCGGCGACGGCAAGCCCCCCGCTCTGCATCGTGACGCCCACCAAGGCGTCCCACGTCCAGGCCGTGGTGCGCTGCGGGCGCAGCCACCGTGTGCGTGTCCGCGTGCGCAGCGGCGGGCACGACAACGAGGGCCTCTCGTACCGATCGGCCACCCCCAACGGCGAGGCGTTCGCGGTGATCGACCTCGCCAAGGTCCACGGCGTGCGCGTGGACGCGCACGAAGCCACCGCATGGGTCGACTCCGGGACGACGCTCGGGGAGCTCTACTACCGCGTCTCCATGGCGGCACCCGGGCTGGGCTTCCCGGCTGGCGTGTGCCCGACCGTCGGCGTGGGGGCCTCATCAGCGGCGGAGGCATGGGTCTGATGATGCGCAAGAACGGCCTCTCCGCCGACAACGTCCTCGACGCCACCATGGTCGACGCCGAAGGAAACCTCCTGGCGGACAAGAAGGCCATGGGGGACGACCTCTTCTGGGCCATCCGCGGCGGCGGCGGCGGGAACTTCGGCATCGTGCTGTCCTGGAAGTTGAGGCTCGTGCCGGTCCCACCGAAGGTGGCCTTCTTCAATGTCACCAAGACCATGGACCAGCGCGCGGTCGACGCGGTCACCAAGTGGCAAACTATCGCGCCTGTGCTCCCCGAAGACCTAAGCGTACGTGTCGTCGTCCAGAAGCGCCAGGCGACCTTCCAGTCCCTGTACCTCGGCAACTGCAGTGCGGTGGTGGCGACGATGCGCAGCCGGTTCCCGGAGCTCGGCTTGACGCGCCGCGACTGCAAGGAGATGAGCTGGCTGCAGCACAAGGCGTACCTATACTTCGGCGACGCCAGCAACAACAAGCCGCTGGAGGCGCTCCTTCTCAACCGGTCCATGACCATAGGCCCCTTTGTCAAGAACAAGTCCGACTACGTCAAGAAGGCCCTCACCAGGGACATATGGGAGAAGATCTTCCTGTGGCCCGACGACGGGGCGGTGGGGCAGCTCATCCTTGAGGCGCACGGCGGAATGATGAACCGCATCGCCGATGACTACACGCCATTCCCGTATCGGAGCAGCGTGCTATACAACATCCAGTACGTCGAGTTCTGGAACGGCACACGGGCGCGCGGCATGCCGAAATGGCTCAGCGGTCTGTACGACTTCATGGCCCCGCTGGTTAGCAAGAGCCCTAGGGGCGCGTATGTCAACTACCGGGACCTCGACATTGGCGTGAACAAGGTGGTCGGTGGCGTGACGAGCTATGAGACTGCCAAGGTGTGGGGTGAGAGGTATTTCGGTCTGGCAAACTTTAAGAGACTGGCCAAGATCAAGCGCAAGGTGGATGCCACCGACTACTTCCGGAACGAGCAGAGCGTGCCGCCACTTCTCTTGATCATGGAACGAGCTTAATTGGAAGCTAGTGTAACTGGCCAGCTATATACTGCCTCCGTCCCAAAAGTCTTGTGTCAAATCAAAGACAAGAATTTTGGGACGGAGGGAGTATTTGAAAACTAGTTGTCAAATTTTGCAAATCAATTGCGTTTGACCATATTGTGACTCCTAATAACTCGGATGGCTAAAAAGGTTATTGACATTCGTGGATTCGTGGATCCTAATGATCAATTATTCCGTTTGTTAATTCTTCACATGTGAAATTTATATTTCCGAGTTGAAACTTTCGGTTATCCCATCCATGATGAAATTAGTAGGAATTGAGTATCACAACTCGTATTTGGGTTTTCGCTCAGTTCTAAGTGTTTGTCGAGTGCATTTTATCGGAAACTAGGCAAATAGGTCCTTTACAGAGTTTTTTTTTTTGCACCGGGCATTTGTTGAGTTGTTTTTTTACACTGAGCAAAGAAATCTTTGCTGAATTCTTATTTTTTTCACTTGGGAAATATTTGTTTTTTTCACTTTAATTTTCTTCTCTTTTTTCTTTGCTGAGTGTCTTTTTATTGCACTCAGCAAGCATTGTTTTATGTTTTCTTGTCTTATCTTTTGTTTCTCTTCATTTGTACATTATTTGCTTCATTTCCCCCCTTTAGGATCTATTATTTATTTTCGTCCTCCCTCCCGATTGATCTTCCTCCCATGATCCCATCACGGTTCTTTCGGCTGCTCACCTGTGTGAAGCACCGCGAGTTTGCGCATAATGCGGCAAGAATGCTTCTATTTGCCGGGTAGGTTGGCAGATTAGTGATCAATTGCAGCAAGTAGAATGTAGCCCGGTCGTCATCGAAAGTATCCTTCTCTCGAGCCCAAACGTTCCTGCCATGAACAGTAAAAAACAATTCAAAAAATTCTGAATTTTTTGTGTGGCAAACTTTAGGAAATGGTTGAAGTTCATGCAAATTTTCATCACGAGCGTGGCAAAAAAAAAAAACAGTGAGTGCTCCAACATGCGTTTGAAAGTAACATTTTCAAAGTATCAATATTGTTGTTTTACCACGCCTTGCACCAACGTGGATTTTTGATGAATTTTTGCATGCACTCCAAACATTCTTTAAAGTTTGCAATAAATTTTTTCAAAATTTTTAGATTTTTTTTCGAATTTACTGTTCATGCAGGAGCATTTGGGCTCGAGCTTAAAAACTCCACATCCGGTCGTCATGCTGTATTGTGGTTCTTTTCTTCCCTCCTTGGTCCATATTGCACCCTCTAGCCCAAGCCCAGCCAAGTGGGCACGTCTATACGACGCCTATTGCGGGCGGACCCACTAGCGAGAGCACTAGCCACAAAAGAAATTGTATATATTCATCTTTTGAAATTGTATGGATTGCTTACCACATGTGTCATGTGGTAGCATAAATTCTATCTTGTTCTAAAAACAATATTGCGAGTTTACGATTCTCGCTGTCATTCCCGCATTCTTCGTCCCCATCGGGTTACATTATATCTGTAGCACCAAACTCGTGCGGAAATGATTATTTAGGGACTTAGGCTCTGTTTGGAACTTCCCCGCTCCACGGAGTTGGAAGTTGGGTTTTGGCAGCTCCGTCAAATTAAGCTAAAGTCTGGTCCGCTCTGGGTGCGGAGTTAAAGGAGCCGAGAAAAACTGAAGGCAGCCTTAGGGATGGCAAATATGTTTTTATTTTAACGGGAGGATGGCAAATATGTTTTTTTTTTGAAAGAAAGAACTTTCCAGTAACCAACGGGTGCAGCAAAGTCGCTAGCAACCAAGTCTAAAACAAAACCTGGCATGTGATCCAACCAAACAGTGGATGGCACAGCCGCATGATAACCATATTGCGCTAAAGAATGCGCTACGGAATTACACACCCTCGGGCAAAAAACATATTCATAAGAATCAAAGTGAAGAATACAACTACTTCTGACTTCACGGAACAGGACTCCAAGCTCAGCACTATCGTAGTCACCAGAGTGGAGAGCTTGTACCAAGGACAGAGAATCGGACTCCAGCATGATACGATGAACACCAGCATTGCTCGCCCCCTCGATTGCAGCTAGACACGCCTCTGCTTCGGCCTGTAGAGCATTTTTGACATGCATAAACTTTCCCGCCCCTGCCGCAATAAGCTCGCCCTCGTCAGATCGCAGAACATATCCGTACGCCCCATCGCGTGTATCCTGCTCAAAAGCCGCATCGAAATTAACTTTGACAAAGTCCCTTCTTGGAGGTTCCCATTTTGTAGCAGGAGTAGCAATTCGGATCTGTGGAGGGACAACAGGAGCAAAATCTAGCAGATGCCTTTGGACCATAGAGGTAACCTCGCTTGCAGACCAAGCTTTCTCACCGGCATAAATTTTATTGCGGGTCGTCCAGCAATCCCACAACAGAACGGCCACCTGACACTGAACTTCACCTGATAAGGAACAGACTGCCTCAACGACAGCTGCGGCGTTTGGTTTTTCCAGAAGCTGCAATCTGATCTCTTCCAAATTCATTTGCCGCCACACCTGTTTGACAAATTTGCACCGAAGAAAAATATGGCCTCCGTCCTCATCCAGCCGCATACACACCGGGCATCGAGTGTCTAGCTCAACATGTTTACGTTTGATGTTCATAAGTGTTGGAAGACTATCATGGGCAAGCCGCCATAAAAAGATCCGCACCTTAGCAGGAAGTTTCAAAGCCCATAACTTATTCCATCTAGAGACCTGCAACCCCGTGTTTCCTGAAGTACTAGCATCCCTGTGATTGTTCGCGTCCCTCAACCTGACACCGAGATGGTACGCTGACTTAACACTAAAAACACCCTTATTATCATAATGCTACGCCATGTGATCCTCCATACCAGTACGAAGAGGAATTGATAAAATTTCATGAGCATCTTGAGGTCCAAACAATTCATTGATAAGCTCATCATCCCATTCTTCCGTGGTTGGGTTTATGAGATCTGCAACCTTTGTCAACACTGCCTGACCTCTGACCGAAGATGGCCGCCTGGTCGTTCCCCTCGGAATCCACGGGTCCCTCCACATATCAATGGTTTCCCCATTACCAACTCGCCACACTAAACCCTCTTTTAGTAAGTCAATGCCGCGTAGAATACTGCGCCAAGTATAGGACATACCAGACAATGGGACTGCCTCAATCACGGATGAGGATGGCAAATATGTTGACACATGTTATAACCTTTTTCTTTTGCGGGGATGTTATAACCTTTTTTTATTAGCAGTTACAATTTGGTCAAACACGATTTGTTTTAATTTTTGCACAGCTACACTACTCGTTCAACGGAAGTGGCGGCACGCTCTGCTCGCTCCGAAAGTAGTCGCCGGCATCCACAGTGTGCTTGATCTTGGCGAGTCTCCTAAAGTTTTCCGGGCCGAAATAACTCTCGCCCCACTTCTTGGCACTTTCATAGCTTGTCACGCCGTCCACCACCTTGTTCGTGCCCATGTCGAGGTCCCGGTAGTTCACGTACGCGCCCCTCGGGTTCTTGCTCACGAACGGTGTCATGAAGTCATACAGGCTGCCCACCCATTTCGGCACAACGTCGCCTCTGGCCCCTGTGCCGTTCCAGAACTGCACGTACTGGATGTTGTAGAGCACGCCGCTCCGGTGCGGGAATGGGATGTCGTCGGCGGTAATGCGCCCCATTATTCCGCCGTGCGGCTCCAGGACGAGCTGTCCCGTAGCGGTACCGTTGGGCCAGAGGAAGATCTTCTCCCACGTCTCCTTTGCGAGGGCTTTCTTGACGTAGTCAGACTTGTTCTTGACGAAGCGGCCCAGGGGCATGGACCGGTTGAGGAGGAGCGCCTCCAGAGGCTTGCTGTTGATGGCGTGACCGAAGAATATGTACGCCGTGTACTGCAGCCAGCTCATCTCCTTGCAGTCGGCGATTGTCACCCCGAGCTCCGGGAATCGGCTCCCCATCATCGCCACCACCGTGCTGCTGTTGCCGAGGTACAGGGCCTGGAAGTTGGCCTCACGGTTTTGCACGTTGACACGTACGCTGAGGTCGTCGGGGAGTGCCGGCGCGAGCGTTTGCCATTTGGTCACCGCGTCGACCGCGCCTTGTTCCATGGTCCTGGCAACTTTGACGAAGGTCACTGTCGGCGGGACCGGCACGAGTCTCACCTTCCATGACAGCACGATGCCGAAGTTCCCGCCGCCGCCGCCGCGGATGGCCCAGAAGAGGTCGTCCCCCATGGCCTTCTTGTCCGCCAGGAGGTTCCCTTCGGCGTCGACCATGGTGGCGTCGAGCACGTTGTCGGCGGACAGACCGTACATTCGCATCATCAGGCCCATGCCGCCGCCGCTGAAGTGGCCCCCCACGCCGATGGTCGGGCACACGCCCGCCGGGAAGCCCAGCCCAGGCGCAGCCGTGGCGACATGGTAGTAGAGCTCCCCGATCCCCGCCCCGGCGTCGACCCACGCGGTGGCCTCGTGTGGGTTGACGCGGACGGCGTGGAGCTTGGCGAGGTCGATCACCGCGAACCCCTCGCTGTTGGGGCTGCCCGACCGGTACGAGAGACCCTCGCAGTCGTGCCCGCCGCTGCGCACGCGGACGCGAACGCCGTGGCGGCGCCCGCAGCGCACGGCGGCCTGGACATGCGATGCGTTGGTTGGAGTCAAGATGCAGATCGGGGGGCTGGCTGTGGCCGGCGTCACGAACCTGGCGTTCCTGATGGACGACACCAGGAGCTGCTTGAACGACGGCGAGGTCGGCGTCTGTACGAGCTCGCCGGGGACGTCCTTCGAGAGGCAGCGGAGGAAGTCATTGCCGCCGGAGGGCGACGCGAGGGAGGGGGCGGGCACGTAGAAGCCCAAGACGCAAATTGTGAGAACGAGCGAAATGGTTGCCATTTTGGTGGATCTGCCGCTCTTCGCGGTGCTTCCGTTTCTATTTCACCTCGTTATATAGGCATGCGTCGTACGTCCTTATCTTGAAGGGCAGGTTTGTTACATGCATGCAAGTCTCTCCCCAAATCAAGTAGAAATTGATTGTGTCCAAAAGATAAGAACGTCTCCATTTAATTACCTAATTAACTGGAAATAAAAGTGAAATATTTATTTATTGGTCAAAGATAAGTTTGTTGACATGGCTCTAACTTAGGTCGGACCGCCACACCCAATGATAAGACGTCTCCAAATCAGGCTTTCATAGGTCAGACCGCCAACTAATCCAGTCATTGGCGACAAAAACAAGAATATATACGCTATTTTCTCAATAATTTGACATAAGATCAAATGGATGCACATAGTATGGATGTAATCCATTGATGAATCACAAAGTGTTCCCTGTGAAAAACACACACGAAGTGTTGATATCCCATTTCATTATGGGGCCTTTAAAACATATTTCTCTGATTTAAGCAAAGCCCCCCTCCCCCACCCGGCCGCTAATGATCATCTCCTATTCGCAGATGACTGTCTCTTTCTGTTCACAGCAAATGAGAATGTTGCTGAGATAAAGACAGAACCCAGAAATACTGCAGGGCATCGGGACAACGTGTGAACCTTGCTAAGTCCAACATTTTTTCGGGCAAGGGCTGCCCTAATGGGAAGAGGACCATAATCAAGGGGATTCTAAATGTGCCAAACGAGTCCTTGGGATTGCCGTCGGACATGGGGAGGTGGAAGAACCGGTCCTTCAAATATATCAAGCATAGGCTATGGGCCAAGGTGAGAAGCTGGATAGAAAAGTGTGTGGCCTCAGCTGGAAGAGAGGTCTTGATCAAGTCCGTCGCTCAAGCTGTCCTGACATTCTCTATGTCCTTCCTTCTTATTACCAAGAGGTTTGTGTCGACAGATTGACACGATGCTAAGGAAATTTTTCCGGGGAAGTAAAAATAGTGAAAGAAAGGTTGCATGCACTAGTAGAAAAAGGGTCAAACGTGCAGCACATTAGTGCCGGTTTGTATTAGAGCCGGCACTAATGTATACATTAGTGCCGGTTCGAACGGATTTGCATTAATGCCGGTTCGTATTGAACCTTTAGTACCGGTTCGTGGCACGAACCGGTAATAAAGGGGTGGTGGCAGGCTGACGTCAGGCCGGGGCCCCACGATCACCTTTAGTACCGGTTCGTGGCACGAACCGGTACTAAAGGTTAGACCTTTAGTACCGGTTCGTGCCACGAACCGGTACTAAAGGGGTCTAACCTATAGTGCCGGTTCGTGCCACAAACCGGCACTATAGGGCAATTTTCGCATCCGATGGGAAAATGTAAAACGGCTATAACTTTTGCATACGATGTCGGAAAAAAACGTATAATATATCAAAAATTCAGCACGAAAATCCGCATCCGATGGAGACAGCCTACGGCCGATTTGGAATTATTTAGAATCCTCAAATTCCAAAAGGAAAAAAGATATGGTTAAATAATTTCAATTTTTTTTTAAAAAAATGGTTAAATCTGGTCAAACTACTTATTCAAGAAGTATTAATGTTACTACATATTTATTCAAGAATATTAGTGTTACTAAATAATTATTTTAATTTTTTGAATTTTGGTCAAATCTGGTCAAACTATGGTCAAACTGTGGTTAAGCTATGGTCAAACTTATTCAAGAAATATTAGCGTTACTAAATAATTACTGTTTTTTGGAATAATAGTTTCAAACTCAAACGGTGAAATGTGTGACTTAATGCTCAAGCTAAACTCCTTAGGGTTAATAGGATTAACATCTTACTATTGTCAGGAAAACAACAAGTGCAGACTCGGAAACGAAGGAGAATAGAACCCGAAAGTTAAGCGTGCTCGGGCTAGAGTAGTGAGAGGGATGGGTGACCGGTCGGGAAGTTAGATGATTTGGAATGAGTGATCCACACTTGAGCAATTAAGAGAGGTGATTAGAGACTAAATCATCAAATAATTCAGAACAATTAAAAAACGAAAAAAAATTTCAAAAAAAAAAATTCAAAAAAAAAACCTTTAGTGCCGGTTGGTAACACGAACCGGTACTAAAGGTCCCCCATACCGGGGCGCGAGCTCACGCCACGTGGTGGCACTTTAGCGCCGGTTCGTGCCGAACCGGTACTAAGGGGGGGGGGGGGGCTTTAGTGTCGACAAATTAGTGCCGGTTATGTAACCGGCACTAAAGGCCCTTACGAACCGGCGCTAAAGCTCCGTTTTCTACTAGTGATGGGTCTCTTCGGATAAAATGACAATGCCAAATTACAAATGGGGTTTAGGCTTCCGTGATAGAGAATTGTTCAACCTGACCATGCTGGCCAAACAAGCGTACGCACGACCCTGACTCGCTCGGTACAACAATGTTTGCCATTTTCGATGGATCTGCTACTCTTCGTATACATAAACACGCTGCTTTGTTTTCTAGTCTCGTTATATAAGAAAGAAAGGCGATCTCGCCTCTGCCGCCAGGGCGCCTTTCTCCGCCGCCGTCCTCCGGCGGCTCCCCTCCGCCGATGACCTCGGTCGCCAGTGGTGAGGGGGGTCGCCGGATCCATGTATGTGGATTGTTTTAGGCATTATTTCTTAGGATTTTGGGTTGTTCATCGTCATGGCTTCGGCGGTGGCGATGGCGACGCCGGCTAATAAATCTTCAGATCCTTCCCCAACGAGGCGATCTGCTTTTGGGGTGGATTTGAAAACCAGACTGTTCAAGCAAGGATGGTGCGGCGGCAGCGGCATCCTCGTGGTGGACCTGTGTCCTCGGGCTCCGTCGTTGCGACGACGTTTGCTCCAGCGCTGGCGTGGAGCTTGGGAGGTAGTCCAGGAGCGGATGCAGATTGTGAAGATGGTGGATCTGGGTCCGTGGTTCGTGGCAGGCAGGTATGGTTTTCTCCACCAACGTCTTAGTTGTGCAGGGGAGCCAGATCTGAAGTTCGATGGCGTGTCCGGGGTGTTGCCCTGGTCTGATTCGTTCAACAGCAATGGCTTCGCCTTTATTGGCGAGCCACCCTGGAGGTCCGCAAAGCTGCATATCAGTGATGAAGCCGCGTCGAGCTCGGGTGTGGAGGTGATCCGTCATTTTCTCCTTTGATGGCTGCTATGGTGGTGCCAGAGGCAGGTGACGGGCGTTGGCGTCAAGCTCAAAGGATGCTTCAGTCTTGTTTGTAATTTTACTTGGCTGGTGTTCCTGTGTGCAAAGGCTAGTGTTCTGCTGTCTTTTCAGATTTGTCAGGTCAGTATGTACGTGGCTTGTACTATGATCCTTATGATATAAATGAGACACGTATTACTATGCAAAAAAAAAATACCCATGTGTGTGTCATCCGCTCATTACATGAATGGAAGTCTCTCCCCAAAACAAGTAGGAATTGATTGTGCCACAAATATTAGATGTCCCAATTTAATTACCTCCTTAACTGGAAATAAAAGTGAATTATTTATTTATTGGTCAAAGATAAATTTGTTGACACGGCTTTAACTTAGTAGTAGAATGTGTTAGAAAGGAAGGCTTTTAATGAATTTAATAATCTCTTTGATACAAGATAAAATACTTCCATTTATGCCATAAAAAATCACAGCTGTCATAATAATGTTTAAGGTTAACCAACATAGTCATCGATGTGACATGGTTGTTTTCTGGAACAACGAACCAAATTTGTAGTAGCATTTTAGAATATTTTATTTTTGTTGTATGATATAACTTTCTAGAAAGTTATAGAAGGACGCAAGAGCTTCTTGCGTTGTTCACATGTATGTCTTGTCAACCTATTTTTTTTCAGATGTTTGCATTTTGATGAATACAAATGCACGTTTTAATGTAATCCGTCGTTAGAAGTATTAAAGGCTCCAACATTAAAATCTGACTTTATGTATTGTCGTGCTTATGATATTCTGTTTTATGAACACCCATTTAGGACAAGTTGAAAAATATTGACGAGAACATTGCAATTGACATGTCCAAAAATGAGATATTAGCCCATGTTAAAAAGCTTTGGATCAACTGGTGAGGAGACTTGCACCGAAATTTTGTGCAACACAAGATGACTGCTGGAGACTATGAAAAAGGTACCTAAACCTGTCCCAAAGGAAATTTGGAAATGGCTTACCACGGAGCATTTCTTCAGCAAGGATTTTTTTCGGGTAAATTATCATGTTTTTTTAACACATTACAGACGCAAGCGCTCATACATATACACATACACTCACCCTATGAATGCACACATGCACACCCTACCCCTATGAGCACCTTTGACAGACTGAGCGGTAAATTCTCATGTTCTTTCTTAATTTTCAACCATTTGCATGCTTGACAATTTTTGTTTTGAAAAACTCCACCCATATATTGATCAAATAACAATAGTCTTACAATCGTTCATTACATAATTAGCCACGCAGGGCGGAACAGAATTACACAGAATACCATCAGACATGGTATCAAAACTAAATTTTGCTATCTCATGTGCCGCCTTGTTAGCATGCCTATCAATCTTAACGATCTTGAGATCAACGATAAACTTGGAGGCGCTGATCGCTTTCATTTTTAGATCCACATAAGGAGACCTGTCAACAGTTTCTTTCGCTAGGAAAGATGCAACAAAGGAGCTGTCAGTTTCCAAGATAATTGATTTGTGAAGAGAAATACCAATGTACAGCCCGGCGAGAGGCACGCACGAAGTTCTGCCTCCTCCGCTCCGGAGCACATTCGAATAAAATCCCAAGAAGACACCAGGACTTCTCCCAGATGATTCCTAGCGACAACCCCAACGCTAGCAGATCTCAAGCTCTCCACAAAACTAGCATCAACATTTATCTTAATATACTCCCGCTCTGGAGGCTTCCAAACAGCACGATCATTTTCTTTTTGCGGACTAAGATTCTCCCCATTCCTCATCACCCCCTTCCCTTTGGTGCTTTGGTCCACTTGCACACGAGCGTTGGAAGTGGAGAAAGTCTTTCAATAATTATCCAAGAAGATAACAGACGCATTCACCGATTCTTTCCCTCTTCCAAAAATTAAATCGTTCCTCAGATGCCAAGCTCTCCAGAATATAAATAACACTTGCTCGCGTACCGGAGACCCCAATTGGTCAAGCAGGATGAGAAGCCAGTCTGGCCCCGTAAATCTGAACAACTCCTCCCTCGGAATATTCCACACATCCCCCAAGGCGATACGCAAAGCGCGCGCCTTAGGGCATGTCACCAGAGCGTGGAAGATATTTTCATCCTGAACTCCACATACAGTACAGATACTGGAGACCGTTTGATGGTGAGTCACTCTATTCACCTGAACCGCCAAACTGTTGGTCGCAGCTCTCCAAGCAAAAATTATAATTTTTTGCGGAACCTTAGCCTTCCAAATAACGTTCCACAGTCTTCTTTCCTCATTAACAACAACACTTGATATTCCTTTGTCACCCCTGCTGTCCTTGAGATTTAAAGCCAGTCTGTACGCACTTTTCACAGAGAACATACCACTTTTCTCATAGTGCCAAGCAACTAGATCACCTTCTCCCATAGACTGAATGCGTAAGTTTAGGATCTCTTCGGCATCATGATGAAAGAATGAATGCCTAATCAAATTTTCATCCCATCTTCTCGTCCCGCTCATGAATAATTCCGACGCCCACTTCAGTCTAGTTCGATGCTTTTTAGCTGTAATTTTTAGTCCCGAAACACTTGGGAGCCAGTTATCTCTCCAAATGTTAACATTTTTACCATCGACCACTCTCCATATGATCCCTTGTTTTAACAGTTCCAGACCATGCATGATACCTTGCCAATTCACGGACGTGGCTAGCGGGAAAACTGTATCCAAGATGTGACCATTGGGATAATACTTTGCCTTCAAAATCATAGCACACAACGACTCCGGGTACACCAATAAACGCCAGGCATGTTTAGCTAACAGCGCTTGGTTAAATAACCTTAGGTCACGGAAACCCATGCCTCCCTGTCCTTTTGGTTTTGTTAGTTTGTCCCAAGCTAACCAGTGGGTTTTCCTCCTATCCTCTTCGTCTCCCCACCAGAAATTTCTTATAATCTGAGCTAGCTCCTCACATAACGAGACTAGAAATTTAAAAAGTCCCATGGCATTGTTGGGGAACGTAGTAATTTCAAAAATTTCCCACGCACACGCAAGATCATGGTGATGCATAGCAACGAGAGGGGAGAGTGTTGTCCACATACCCTCGTAGACCGAAAGCAGAAGCGTTAGCACAACACGGTTGATGTAGTCGTACGTCTTCATGATCCGACCGATCAAGTATCGAACGTACGGCACCTCCGAGTTCAGCACACGTTCGGCTAGATGACGTCCCTCGAACTCCGATCCAGCCAAGCTTTGAGGGAGAGTTCCGTTAGCACAACGACGTGGTGACGATGATGATGTTCTACCGACGCAGGGCTTCGCCTAAGCACCGCTATGATGTTATCGAGGTGGATTATGGTGGAGGGGGGCACCGCACACGACTAAGAGATCAATGATCAATTGTTGTCTCTATGGGGTGCCCCCCTGCCCCCGTATATAAAGGAGCAAGGGAGGGAGAGACAGCCGGCCAGGAGGAGTCCTACTCCCACCGGGAGTAGGACTCCCTCCTTTCCTAGTTGGAGTAGGAGAAGGGGGAAGGAGGAGGGAGAGAGGAAGGAAAGGGGGGCGCCGCCCCCCTCCTTGTCCAATTCGGACTAGAGGGGGAGGGGGCGCGCGGCCTGCCCTGGCCGCCCCTCCTCTTCTCCACTAAGGCCCATGTAGGCCCCTTAAACCCCCGGGGTGGTTCCGGTAACCCCCAATACTCCGGTAAAATCCCGATTTCACCCGGAACACTTCCGATATTCAAATATAGGCTTCCAATATATCAATCTTTATGTCTCGACCATTTCGAGACTCCTCGTCATGTTCATGATCACATCCGGGACTCTGAACTATCTTCGGTACATCAAAACACATAAACTCATAATATAACCGTCATCAAACTTTAAGCGTGCGGATCCTACGGGTTCGAGAACTATGTACACATGACCGAGACACGTCTCCGGTCAATAACCAATAGCGGAACCTGGATACTCATATTGGCTCCCACATATTCTACGAATATCTTTATCGGTCAAACCGCATAATAACATACGTTGTTCCCTCTGTCATCGGTATGTTACTTTCCCGAGATTCGATCGTCGGTATCTCAATACCTAGTTCAATCTCGTTACCGGCAAGTCTCTTTACTCGTTCTGTAATACATCATCCTGCAACTAACTCATTAGTTGTAATGCTTGCAAGGCTTATAGTGATGTGCATTACCGAGTGGGCCCAGAGATACCTCGTCGACAATCGGAGTGACAAATCCTAATCTCGAAATACGCCAACCCAACAAGTACCTTTGGAGACACCTGTAGATCACCTTTATAATCACCCAGTTACGTTGTGACGTTTGGTAGCACACAAAGTGTTCCTCCGGTAAACGGGAGTTGCATAATCTCATAGTCATAGGAACATGTATAAGTCATGAAGAAAGCAATAGCAGAATACTAAACGATCGTGTGCTAAGCTAACGGAATGGTTCAAGTAAATCACATCATTCTCTTAATGATGTGATCCTGTTAATCAAATGACAACTCATGTCAATGGCTAGGAAACATAACCATCTTTGATCAACGAGCTATCAAGTAGAGGCATACTAGTGACACTCTGTTTGTCTATGTATTCACACAAGTATTGTGTTTCCGGTTAATACAATTCTAGCATGAATAATAAACATTTATCATGATATAAGGAAATAAATAATAACTTTATTATTTCCTCTAGGGCATATTTCCTTCAGTCTCCCACTTGCACTAGAATCAATAATCTAGATTACACAGTAATGATTCTAACACCCATAGAGCCTTGGTGATGATCATGTTTTGCTCATGGAAGAGGCTTAGTCAACGGGTCTGCAACATTCATATCCATATGTATCTTGCAAATCTATATGTCTCCCACCTGGACTAGATCCCGGATGGAGTTGAAGCGTCTCTTAATGTGCTTGGTTGTCTTGTGAAATCTGGATTCCTTTGCCAAGGCAATTGCACCAGTATTCACTACAAGAAATATGTCAACTTGTGACCACCACTATTGGTCACTGAAAGGTCACAAATTTCCATTTACGACCTTTTTGTGACCAAAAACAGAAGGTCAAAAGCTGGCCGTCGTAAACTGACTATAGCGACCTTTCTTCTGGAATGGTCAAAGACGTTTACGACCAAAATATTCCTACTGTGGCGTTTTGGTCACTAGCAACCTCCCCCAGGACACGTAGGCATCCAGCATGGCAAGCTGATGTGGCACAAGATTCAGCCCGGTCCAATTCGATTTTCTACATGGGCCGAGCCCATTAATTCAGCCCATTTATGTTTTTTTGTCAATTTTCATGAGTTGCATGGGCCAAGCCCATCAATTCAGCCTATTTATATTTTATATATCAGTTTTCGCCAGCCACATGGGCATAGCCCAACATTTTAGCCTTTTTATTATTGGGCCATGTCCTTTGTTTTCTTGTTTTTTCAGATTCTGGTAAGTGGGTCCGAAATGTCAGGTTCTGTTTTGTGGGTCCCTCATGTCAACGTCATGTTCTTCAGATTTCAATATGCCTGTGAATAAATAACAAATATTTAAATTCAAATAGACAGAAAACACATGTAATACTTCAAATAACAACAACCAGAATCAGTATGGAGCTCTTGCTCTACCAATAACACGTAATACAATTGGAATCACAATATTACAAGCTCTACAAGTGTGATGGTTGGCTACAGTAATTTACAACTCCACAATTGTCTTCTCTTCTTCAGAATGGAGCTCATGTCAATAGCGATCACAAACTGGGCACATGCTCCTGTCATATGAACCATATGCCATACTCACTAGACGACCATAGTCAGGATTAGGTTGTGACCTTCATTACAAACAGCAATATGAATTTCCATCCCTTCCACGATCACCCTGTCAAGGATTGGTGCTGACTCGCATTAAAAAAGATTCCATACGGACAAGCATTCTAGAAACTAACTAGTTAAGGATCACATATATAGTTGTAAAGGCATTCCATACTATTAAGTGTTGGGGAACGTAGTAATTTCAAAAAAATTCCTACGCACACGCAAGATCATGGTGATGCATAGCAACGAGAGGGAAGAGTGTTGTCTACGTACCCTCGTAGACCGAAGCGGAAGCGATCACAACGTAGAGGAAGTAGTCGTACATTCTCCTCGCGATCCAACCGATCCCAGCGCCGTTACTCCGGCGCCTCCGAGTTCTTGACACACGTACAGCTCGGTGACGCTCCTCGGGCTCCGATCCAGCAAAGCTCCGGGGAGAGAGAGTTCCGTCAGCACGACGGCGTGGTGGCGATCTTGATGTTCTACCGACGCAGGGCTTCGCCTAAGCACCGCTACGATATGACCGAGGTGGATTATGGTGGAGGGGGGCACCGCACACGGCTAAGGAACGATCTCAAGGATCAACTTGTGTGTCCTAGGGTGCCCCCCTTGCCCCCGTATATAAAGGAGCAAGGGGGAGGGCCGGCCGGCCCTAGACGGCGCGCCAAGGGAGGGGGAGTCCTCCTCCTAGTGGGAGTAGGACTCCCCTTTCCTAGTCCAACTAGGAAGGAGGAAGGGGGAAGGAAGGAGAGGGAGAGGGAGAGGGAAAGGGGGGCCGCGCCCCCCCTCCTTGTCCTATTCGGACTCCCCATGGGGGGGCGCGCGCCACCTCCTGGCGCAGCCCTCTCTCTCCCCTCTTGGCCCAATAAGGCCCATTACTTCCCCGGGGGGGTTCCGGTAACCCCTCCGGCACTTCGGTTTTCTCCGGAACCTTTCCGGTGTCCGAATATAGCCGTCCAATATATCAATCTTTATGTCTCGACCATTTCGAGACTCCTCGTCATGTCCGTGATCATATCCGGGACTCCGAACTCCTTCGGTACATCAAAAATACACAAACTCATAATATAACCGTCATCGAAACCTTAAGCGTGCGGACCCTACGGTTCGAGAACAATGTAGACATGACCGAGACACGTCTCTGGTCAATAACCAATAGCGGGACCTGGATGCCCATATTGGCTCCTACATATTCTACGAAGATCTTTATCGGTCAGACCGCATAACAACATATGTTGTTCCCTTTGTCATCGGTATGTTACTTGCCCGAGATTCGATCATCGGTATCCAATACCTAGTTCAATCTCGTTACCGGCAAGTCTCTTTACTCGTTCCGTAATACATCATCTCACAGCTAACTCATTAGTTGTAATGCTTGCAAGGCTTAAGTGATGTGCATTACCGAGAGGGCCCAGAGATACCTCTCTGACAATCGGAGTGACAAATCCTAATCTCGAAATACGCCAACCCAACATCTGCCTTTGGAGACACCTGTAGTACTCCTTTATAATCACCCAGTTACGTTGTGACGTTTGGTAGTACCCAAAGTGTTCCTCCGGTAAACGGGAGTTGCATAATCTCATAGTTATAGGAACATGTATAAGTCATGGATAAAAGCAATAGCAACATACTAAACGATCGGGTGCTAAGCTAATGGAATGGGTCATGTCAATCAGATCATTCAACTAATGATGTGACCTTGTTAATCAAATGACAACTCCTTTGTCTATGGTTAGGAAACTTAACCATCTTTGATTAACAAGCTAGTCTAGTAGAGGCATACTAGTGACACTCTGTTTGTCTATGTATTCACACATGTATTATGTTTCCGGTTAATACAATTCTAGCATGAATAATAAACATTTATCATGATATAAGGAAATAAATAATAACTTTATTATTGCCTCTAGGGCATATTTCCTTCAGTCTCCCACTTGCACTAGAGTCAATAATCTTTATTACATTGTAATGATTCTAACACCCATGGAGTCTTGGTGCTGATCATGTTTTGCTCGTGGAAGAGGCTTAGTCAACGGGTCTGCTACATTCAGATCCGTATGTATCTTGCAAATCTCTATGTCTCCCACCTGGACCAAGTCCCGGATGGAATTGAAGCGTCTCTTGATGTGTTTGGTTCTCTTGTGAAATCTGGATTCTTTCGCTAAAGCAATTGCTCCAATATTGTCACAAAAGATTTTCATTGGACCCAATGCACTAGGTATGACACCTAGATCGGATATGAACTCCTTCATCCAGACTCCTTCATTAGCTGCTTCTGAAGCTGCTATGTACTCCGCTTCACATGTAGATCCCGCTACGACGCTTTGTTTAGAACTGCACCAACTGACAGCTCCTCCGTTTAGTGTAAATACGTATCCGGTTTGCGATTTAGAATCGTCCGGATCAGTGTCAAAGCTTGCATCAACGTAACCGTTTACGATGAGCTCTTTGTCACCTCCATATACGAGAAACATATCCTTAGTCCTTTTCAGGTATTTCAGGATGTTCTTGACCGCTGTCCAGTGATCCACTCCTGGATTACTTTGGTACCTCCCTGCTAAGCTTATAGCAAGGCACACATCAGGTCTGGTACACAGCATTGCATACATGATAGAGCCTATGGCTGAGGCATAGGGAACATCTTTCATTTTCTCTCTATCTTCTGCGGTGGTCGGGCATTGAGTCTTACTCAACTTCACACCTTGTAACACATGCAAGAACCCTTTCTTTGCTTGATCCATTTTGAACTTCTTCAAAATTTTGTCAAGGTATGTGCTTTGTGAAAGTCCAATTAAGCGTCTTGATCTATCTCTATAGATTTTGATGCCCAATATGTAAGCAGCTTCACCGAGGTCCTTCATCGAAAAACACTTATTCAAGGATCCCTTTATGCTATCCAGAAATTCTATATCATTTCCGATTAGTAATATGTCATCTACATATAATATCAGAAATGCTATAGAGCTCCCACTCACTTTCTTGTAAATACAGGCTTCTCCAAAAGTCTGTATAAACCCAAATGCTTTGATCACACTATCAAAGCGTTTATTCCAACTCCGAGATGCTTGCACCAGTCCATAAATGGATCGCTGGAGCTTGCATACTTTGTTAGCTCCCTTTGGATCGATAAAACCTTCTGGTTGCATCATATACAACTCTTCTTCCAGAAATCCATTCAGGAATGCAGTCTTTACATCCATTTGCCAAATTTCATAATCATAAAATGCGGCAATTGCTAACATGATTCGGACAGACTTAAGCATCGCTACGGGTGAGAAGGTCTCATCGTAGTCAATCCCTTGAACTTGTCGAAAACCCTTTGCGACAAGTCGAGCTTTGTAGACAGTAACATTACCGTCAGCGTCAGTCTTCTTCTTGAAGATCCACTTGTTTTCTATTGCTTGCCGACCCTCGGGCAAGTCAACCAAAGTCCACACTTTATTTTCATACATGGATCCCATCTCAGATTTCATGGCCTCAAGCCATTTTGTGGAATCTGGGCTCACCATCGCTTCTTCATAGTTCGTAGGTTCATCATGATCTAGTAGCATGACTTCCAGAACAGGATTATCGTACCACTCTGGTGCGGATCTTACTCTGGTTGATCTACGAGGTTCTGTAGTAACTTGATCTGAAGGTTCATGATCAACATCATCAACTTCCTCACTATTTGGTGTAGATGTCGCAGAAACCGGTTTCTGTGATAAACTACTTTCCAATAAGGGAGAAGGTACAGTTACCTCATCAAGTTCTACTTTCCTCCCAATCACTTCTTTCGAGAGAAACTCCTTCTCTAGAAAGGATCCATTCTTAGCAACAAATGTCTTGCCTTCGGATCTGTGATAGAAGGTGTACCCAACTGTCTCCTTTGGGTATCCTATGAAGACACATTTCTCCGATTTGGGTTCGAGCTTATCAGGTTGAAGCTTTTTCACATAAGCATCGCATCCCCAAACTTTAAGAAACGACAACTTTGGTTTCTTGCTAAACCATAGTTCATAAGGTGTCGTCTCAACGGATTTTGACGGTGTTCTATTCAGCGTGAATGCGGCCGTCTCAAGAGCATAACCCCAAAACGATAGCGGTAAATCTGTAAGAGACATCATAGATCGCACCATATCTAGTAAAGTGCGATTACGACGTTCGGACACACCATTACGCTGTGGTGTTCCGGGTGGCGTGAGTTGCGAAACTATTCCGCATTGTTTCAAATGTAGACCAAACTCGTAACTCAAATATTCACCTCCACGATCAGATCGTAGAAACTTTATTTTCTTATTACGATGATTTTCAACTTCACTCTAAATTCTTTGAACTTTTCAAATGTTTCGGACTTATGTTTCATTAAGTAGATATACCCATATCTGCTTAAATCATCTGTGAAGGTGAGAAAATAACGATATCCTCCACGAGCCTCAACATTCATCGGACCACATACATCTGTATGTATGATTTCCAACAAATCTGTTGCTCTCTCCATAGTACCGGAGAACGGGGTTTTAGTCATCTTGCCCATGAGGCACGGTTCGCAAGTGCCAAGTGATTCATAATCAAGTGACTCCAAAAGTCCATCAGTATGGAGTTTCTTCATGCGCTTTATACCGATATGACCTAAACGGCAGTGCCACAAATAAGTTGCACTATCATTACAACTCTGCATCTTTTGGCTTCAACATTATGAATATGTGTATCACTACTATCGAGATTCATTAAAAATAGATCACTCTTCAAGGGTGCATGACCATAAAAGATATTACTCATATAAATAGAACAACCATTATTCTCTGATTTAAATGACTAACCGTCTCGCATCAAACAAGATCCAGATATAATGTTCATGCTCAACGCTGGCACCAAATAACAATTATTTAGGTCTAAAACTAATCCCGAAGGTAGATGTAGAGGTAGCGTGCCGACCGCGATCACATCGACTTTGGAACCGTTTCCCACGCGCATCGTCACCTCGTCCTTTGCTAGTGTTCGCTTAATCCGTAGTCCCTGTTTCGAGTTGCAAATATTAGCAACAGAACCAGTATCAAATACCCAGGTGCTACTGCGAGCTCTAGTAAGGTACACATCAATAACATGTATATCACATATACCTTTGTTCACCTTGCCATCCTTCTTATCCGCCAAATACTTGGGGCAGTTCCACTTCCAGTGACCAGTCTGCTTGCAGTAGAAGCACTCAGTTTCAGGTTTAGGTCCAGACTTGGGGTTCTTCTCCTGAGCAGCAACTTGCTTGCTGTTCTTCTTGAAGTTCCCCTTCTTCTTCCCTTTGCCTTTCTTCTTGAAACTAGTGGTTTTATTGACCATCAACACTTGATGCTCCTTCTTGATTTCTACCTCCGCAGCCTTTAGCATTGCGAAGAGCTCAGGCATAGTCTTTACCAACCCTTGCATATTATAGTTCATCACGAAGCCTTTGTAGCTTGGTGGCAGTGATTGAAGAATTCTGTCAATGACACAATCATCCGGAAGATTAACTCCCAGTTGAGTCAAGTGATTGTAATACCCAGACATTCTGAGTATGTGCTCACTGACAGACCCATTCTCTTCCATCTTGCAGCTATAGAACTTATTGGAGACTTCATATCTCTCAATCCGGGCATTCTGTTGGAATATCAACTTCAACTCCTGGAACATCTCATATGCTCCATGACGTTCAAAACGTCGTTGAAGACCCGGTTCTAAGCCGTAAAGCATGGCACACTGAACTATAGAGTAGTCATCAGCTTTGCTCTGCCAGACGTTCTTAACGTCGTCAGTTGCATCAGCAGCAGGCCTGGCACCCAGCGGTTCATCCAGGACGTAAGTCTTCTGTGCAGCAATGAGGATAATCCTCAGGTTACGGACCCAGTCCGTGTAATTGCTACCATCATCTTTCAACTTTGCTTTCTCAAGGAACGCATTAAAATTCAACGGAACAACAGCACGAGCCATCTATCTACAAACAAACATAGACAAGCAAGATACTATCAGGTACTAAGTTCATGATAAATTTAAGTTCAATTAATCATATTACTTAAGAACTCCCACTTAGACAGACATCTCTCTAGTCATCTAAGTGATCACGTGATCCAAATCAACTAAACCATAAGCGATCATCACGTGAGATGGAGTAGTTTTCAATGGTGAACATCTTATGTTGATCATATCTACTATATGATTCACGCTCGACCTTTCGGTCTCCGTGTTCCGAGGCCATATCTGCATATGCTAGGCTCGTCAAGTATAACCTGAGTATTCTGCGTGTGCAAAACTGGCTTGCACCTGTTGTAGATGGACGTAGAGCTTATCACACCCGATCATCACGTGGTGTCTCGGCACGACGAACTTTGGCAACGGTGCATACTCAGGGAGAACACTACTTGATAATTTTAGTGAGAGATCATCTTAAAATGCTACCGTCAATCAAAGCAAGATAAGATGCATAAAGGATAAACATCACATGCAATCAATATAAGTGATATGATATGGCCATCATCATCTTGTGCTTGTGATCTCCATCTCCTAAGCACCGTCGTGATCACCATCGTCACTGGCGCGACACCTTGATCTCCATCGTAGCATCGTTGTCGTTTACGCCATCTATTGCTTCTACGACTATCGCTACCGCTTAGTGATAAAGTAAAGCAATTACAGGGCGTTTGCATTTCATACAATAAAGCGACAACCATATGGCTCCAGCCAGTTGCCAATAACTTCGGTTACAAAACATGATCATATCATACAATAAAATATAGCATCACGTCTTGACCATATCACATCACAACATGCCCTGCAAAAACAAGTTAGACGTCCTCTACTTTGTTGTTGCAAATTTTACGTGGCTGCTACGGGCTTAAGCAAGAACCAATCTCACCTACGCATAAAAACCACAACGATATTTCGTCAAATAGACTCCGTTTTAACCTTCTCAAGGACCGGGCGTAGCCACACTCGGTTCAACTAAAGTGAGAGAGACAGACACCCGCCAGCCACCTTTAAGCACGAGTGCTCGTAACGGTGAAACCAGTCTCGCGTAAGCGTACGCGTAATGTCGGTCCGGGCCGCTTCATCTCACAATACCGCTGAACCAAAGTATGACATGCTGGTAGGCAGTATGACTTGTATCGTCCACAACTCACTTGTGTTCTACTCGTGCAAAACATCAAACCATAAAAACCTGGCTCTGATACCACTGTTGGGGAACGTAGTAATTTCAAAAAATTTCCTACGCACGCACAAGATCATGGTGATGCATAGCAACGAGAGGGAAGAGTGTTGTCTATGTACCCTCGTAGACCGAAGCAGAAGCGATCACAATGTAGAGGAAGTAGTCGTACGTTCTCCTCGCGATCCAACCGATCCCAGCGCCGTTACTCCGGCGCCTCCAAGTTCTTGACACACGTACAGCTCGGTGACGCTCCTCGGGCTCCAATCCAGCAAAGCTCCGGGGAGAGAGAGTTCCGTCAGCACGACGGCGTGGTGACGATCTTGATGTTCTACCGACGCAGGGCTTCGCCTAAGCACCGCTACGATATGACCGAAGTGGATTATGGTGGAGGGGGGCACCGCACACGGCTAAGGAACGATCTCAAGGATCAACTTGTGTGTCCTAGGGTGCCCCCCTTGCCCCCGTATATAAAGGAGCAAGGGGGAGGGCCGGCCGGCCCTAGAGGGCACGCCAAGGGAGGGGGAGTCCTCCTCCTAGTGGGAGTAGGACTCCCCTTTCCTAGTCCAACTAGGAAGGAGGAAGGGGGAAGGAAGGAGAGGGAGAGGGAGAGGGAAAGGGGGGCCGCGCCCCCCCTCCTTGTCCTATTCGGACTCCCCATGGGGGGGCGCGCGCCACCTCCTGGCGCAGCCCTCTCTCTCCCCTCTTGGCCCATTAAGGCCCATTACTTCCCCGGGGGGGGGGGGGGGGTTCCGGTAACCCCTCCGGCACTCCGGTTTTCTCCGGAAACTTCCGGAACCTTTCCGGTGTCCGAATATAGCCGTCCAATATATCAATCTTTATGTCTCGACCATTTCGAGACTCCTCGTCATGTCCGTGATCATATCCGGGACTCCGAACTCCTTCGGTACATCAAAAATACACAAACTCATAATATATCCGTCATCGAAACCTTAAGCGTGCGGACCCTACGGTTCGAGAACAATGTAGACATGACCGAGACACGTCTCTGGTCAATAACCAATAGCGGGACATGGATGCCCATATTGGCTCCTACATATTCTACGAAGATCTTTATCGGTCAGACCGCATAACAACATACGTTGTTCCCTTTGTCATCGGTATGTTACTTGCCCGAGATTCGATCGTCGGTATCCAATACCTAGTTCAATCTCGTTACCGGCAAGTCTCTTTACTCGTTCCGTAATACATCATCTCACAGCTAACTCATTAGTTGTAATGCTTGCAAAGCTTAAGTGATGTGCATTACCGAGAGGGCCCAGAGATACCTCTCCGACAATCGGAGTGACAAATCCTAATCTCGAAATACGCCAACCCAACATCTGCCTTTGGAGACACCTGTAGTACTCCTTTATAATCACCCAGTTACGTTGTGATGTTTGGTAGTACCCAAAGTGTTCCTCCGGTAAACGGGAGTTGCATAATCTCATAGTTATAGGAACATGTATAAGTCATGGATAAAAGCAATAGCAACATACTAAACGATCGGGTGCTAAGCTAATGGAATGGGTCATGTCAATCAGATCATTCAACTAATGATGTGACCTTGTTAATCAAATGACAACTCCTTTGTCTATGGTTAGGAAACTTAACCATCTTTGATTAACAAGCTAGTCTAGTAGAGGCATACTAGTGACACTCTGTTTCTCTATGTATTCACACATGTATTATGTTTCCGGTTAATACAATTCTAGCATGAATAATAAACATTTATCATGATATAAGGAAATAAATAATAACTTTATTATTGCCTCTAGGGCATATTTCCTTCATTAAGATGGACCAAATTCATGCAGATACAACATGTCTCACTAGTTCAAAGTGGAGCCACAGGAAGCTTACCATTACGCAATGGATTGATCAACAAAAGGGCCAGGTAGACAGCGAGACCAACACATATTATCCATCCCTGGGTCCTCCAGCTTCCAACGTGTTGCCTCCTCCTTGCCCTTCCTTTAAGAAAAATAACTTCCTTCAAGAAAAACAACACATGGTCAGTGCTGCCCTAATATAGCAATCAAGAACTACAAATGCAACGTAGCCTCAAATTTAACAGAGCAAGAACTACAAATGCAACATAGCCTCAAAAACTAAGTTTGACATGTCATTTTAAAGATGTGCCGACCTTTATTTATTTCTATTCTTGGATGAGAAGGCTAGAGCAATGTTAGCTTTCTTGTCTGCGTAAGGATGAGAACTAATAACTGTAGTGTTGCAACATAAGGACAGTACAGATACCATAATAAGTTTCAGGAACATCACATCTAGCACAGTTGCAGAGATGGCACAAATTCTTCTATGCAATTTTCAACATATTTGTAATAATTTTCATAAGCAATGAATCATGAAAAACAAATTATGAGTTATGAAGTGGTTTCAAACTATAATAGTGAAGGACTAGACCCACAAAACACAACGATGTATAGGCACTAAACGTACAGCAAGTAATAAGAACTGAGACCATAAATGATACTGATCAAGGATAAAAACAGGTAGGGATCATATAATTCTCATCACAATCATACATTGAATTCATTAAAGGCTACAGATATAGAAGTATCATGCAACCAAAAGGGTTAAGACCATACACAAGGATCAGTGTTAGCGGAATTGAGATATATTTGTACAGGGTAATGAAAGGTGCGAATCCAGTGCAAGATAATAGAGCAAATATGTCAAAGTTATTTAGATTTGCTAATGTGTTTGTCACACTACCAAAATTCAAGATAAATCATGACAGGGAAACGAGTGAATTACAGCAAAGGAGGCATCTAATTTGACCACTAGTACCACAATCATTGAGTGAAAGCAAACACCAGAGAATTCAAAAATTTTCTGAACTGAATGCAAGCAAGTTTGATCATGACATAGCAAGTCTGCAGTCCGTAATTAGATTAGATGTTCTAACTCATGATCCACATACATAGAGACCTACTGGAACCTGCTAACGCTTAAACTAGAAAGAGAACAAAAAAAACTAAACCTAACTATGCAGCAGAGAGAGATAGCTTGGGGGGGACGACCTATGGACCAAAATGTCCTTCACCAGATCGTTCAAGGGAGCAGAACAACAGTAGCAGACCTTGCATGATCCTTCACACAACCAGATCGGAGCAACCTGCAAAGAAACGCATGAATTAGCATTCATTCATTAGCAGCATTGGCCTGCCAAAATAAATCTCAGTTATATGATTCACTGTTGAATACAGAGAAAGATAATTGCTTCTATGCAAAATGTTACACATCAGTTTATCATAAAACACAAATGGAAGTAGGAAAAGGATTTAGTAAAATGCTCACATAATAGATCATATCAGCCGAGCTTGCAAAGGCTTAAGATCTAACTGGTCGAATGGATTTGTAATAAGGTATTGGATTTATCAAAGTGTGTAATTATACATCAAGGTTTGCAGGTGCAAGAAATCCATCAGATGGATCATGGCATGCGCGACAAAATTTGATACAGTTTTAATTGAAGATAGTATGTACAGTATGAGCAGTGAAAAATAGAAGCATCTCTTGTATATATCCTAATTTACCAGTTGTTTAGCACCATAGTATAGGTGAGAGCTTAGTGCAGCAGTCACAGGGATCAAAAGGAATTGCAGAATAAAATAGCAAGGTTGTTAATTCAGATTCAATGTCAAGGCTGAACATACTAGTGATTACAAAACTGAACGAGCCAAGGCTGTTCATTCGGGTTCACAGGCAATCAACAAGATGGCCGAGATCGGGACCAAGCAATATACAGAGGTGGTGGGATCAGGGGGCGCGCGTGCGCGATACCTTGGAGGTACTGCTGCTACTGGTGCTGGGGCGGCTGGTCGCCCTTGGCGGCGGCCTTCTTCCTGGCCTTGGAGGGCTTGTCGGGGTCGTCGTCGTATCCTCGCGCACGGGCGCACTGGCCATCATGGTTCCGGCGACCTTCGACAGAGAGGAGGGCGTCCAGGAATTCAGATACCCACGCTAGGGAGAAGGAGCAGAGCCGCACCGGCGGAGGGAGCTTCTCACCTCTTGTATCCGAGGATGGTGCCGCGGAGGTAGAGCCTCACGCGCTGGCCAGTGCGTCCCTTCACCATCTTGCTGCTGCAGCGCCGTCGGGGAGGGGAGCTGAGGTTCACCATCTTCCTGACAACTGCCGTCGCCTCCGTCCCCACAGACGAGGCGAACATGGCCCCGCCATCTTGGATGGCCTGCACAAACCCGCACAAACACAATGAGATTCGAGCAAGCTGAACAAATCTAGAAGGAGGAGGAGAAGAAAGGGGGCAATACCAGATCTCACCTACATGTGCCGCCTGCGAGGTGGCCATAGCGTTGATCTAGGGTTTCGGCATGGAGAGAAAGAGAGGGTGGAGTCGAAGGAGAGTGTGGAGTCGAAGGAGGAGGCGAACGGCGCGACAGACCGAGCGAGGCGGGGACGGCGTCGGGCGCGCGCGTGCTCCGATGTGGCGGCGGCGGTGGAGCAGAGAGCCCCGCGGGCGAGGGAGGCAGAGGAGCATCGGAGGAGGACCTCGGGCTTCTCTTCTGTCGTGCGTGGGCATGGAGTGGCGGCGATGCAAGAGCCCCGCGGGACGCGAAGTTGGTCGAGGACGAGGGTGACGAGGGGAGAGTGAGGGCGGCGGCGGAGGTGGGTGGCGGGGAGGTTCTGAGGTGTGGGTGGCGGCGACAAGGGGGATCTGCATCGGGGGAGAGGGGGGAGGGAGAGAAAGAAAGAAAGAAAGGAGGCGGGGGGGGGGTGGATGGAAAACGGGGGAGAAGAGAGCTAGGGTTTCGCTCACATGGGGTTGGTAGGGGAGGCAAGGGGTGAGGGCTGCCATTAGATCCGGGAGGATCCAACGGTGTTTCGTGCATGATCCGCGTGTCTGGTCCACGGACCAATCAGAACGCAGTACAACATTATGACCAACTAAATTGGTCGTGATAGATTTAAAAATAAGATGTTAAAATCATGTAAGCTATTTTATGATCACAGAAATTCAAAAAAAATAAAAGACCTTCTCATTGTGTCACCAATTGTGAACTACCTTTCAGGAAAATAACAAACATGGAATGGCAAACAATGTTGCCTAAGAAAGTTTTCATTTTTTTTGCACGAAAAAATCATTTTTCATTTTCCGAGTGCCCAAAATGGGTTTTTTTGTGAAGGACCTACCAAATAATTGTTGCAAAATTAGACCAAATCAATTTTCTAAAATACTAGGACATATTTAATGCACAATTGACAAAATGGTTGGGTGTCAAAAGTTTTGATCCACCTCTGGTGAAAAAGACAAATTTCTGACGATTCAGCTGGAAGCGGGTCAAATTTGAACTGCAGCTGCCTCATAGTTTGCTATTTATTTTTTTCAAAAATCATTTCTAGGTACATAAGTATCTATTTAATCAGAGAAACACCAAAAAAATCCAAGATTCAACCACTAGCTAGGAACGGTCATTCCCGCCGTTTTGACCGCATTTTGAAACGGGTATAAAAAATTCAAAAAAAAATCACAAAATTGGGAAACCTTCGCATTGTGTCATCATATGTGGCCAAGTTCCTAGGAAAAATAACAAACTTGTAATACGGCAATTATTTTAAAAAAGTGTTCTCAGAAACGAGCTATCATGTGTGGAGATCAATGGCTTTCAAGCCAAATGATCAATCTTATGGCCACATTCATGGCATAGTTTGTTCAAATGATCTCATATTGTGCACAAGGGTGCATATTGGAATGGCAAACAATGTTGCCTAAGGAAGTTTTCATTTTCGTTGGACGAAAAAACCATTTTCCATTTTTCGAGTGCCCGAAAGGAGGTTTTTTTATGAAGGAACTACCAAATAATTGTTGCAAAATTGGACAGAATCATTTTTATAAAATACTAGGCCATATTTAATGCACAATTGACAAAATGGTTGGGTGTAAAATTTTTTGATCCACCTCTCGTGAAAAAGACAAATTTCCGCCGATTCAGTTGGAAGCGGGTCAAATTTGAACTGCAGCTGCCTCATAGTTTGCTATTTATTTTTTCCAAAAATCATTTCTAGTTACATAAGGACCTATTTAATCATAGAAACACCAAAAAAATTCCAAGATTCAACCACTAGCTAGGAACGGTCATTCCCGCCGTTTTGACCGCATTTTGAAACAGGCATAAAAAATTAAAAAAAATTAAAAAATTGGGAAACCTTCGCATTGTGTCATTATATGTGACCAAGTTTCCAGGAAAAATAATAAACTTGTAATACGGTAATTATTTTAAAAAAATGTTCTCAGAAACGAGCTATCATGTGTGGAGATCAATGGCTTTCAAGTCAAATGATCAATCTTATGCCCACATTCATGGCATAGTTTGTTCAAATGATCTAATATTGTGCACCAGGGTGCATCTTGGAATTCCAAACAATGTTGCCTAAGGAAGTTTTCTTTTTCTTTGCACGGAAAATTCATTTTTCATTTTCCGAGTGCCCGAAATGAGGTTTTTTTGTGAAGGAACTACCAAATAATTGTTGCACAAATGGACCAAATCAATTTTATAAAATACTAGGCCATATATAATGCACAATTGACAAAATGGTTGGGTGCAAAAAGTTTTGATCCACCTGTGATGAAAAAGACAAATTGTCGTCGATTCAGTTGGAAACGGGTCAAATTTGAACTGCAGCTGCCTCATAGTTTGCTCTTTATTTTTTCCAAAAATCATTTCTAGGTACATAAGTATCTATTTAATCATAGAAACACCAAAAAAATTCCAGGATTCAACCACTAGCTAGGAACGGTCAAGCCCGCCGTTTTGACCGCATTTCGAAAGGGGCATGAAAAATTCAAAAAAAACAAAAAATTGGAAAACCTTCGCATTGTGTCATTATATGTGACCAAGTTTTGAGGAAAAATAATAAACTTGTAATACGGTAATTATTTTAAAAAAGTGTTCTCAGAAATGAGCTATCAAGTGTGAAGATTCATGGCTTTCAAGCCAAATGATCAATCTTATGGCCACATTGATGGCATAGTTTGTTCAAATGATCTCATATTGTGCACAAGGGTGCATATTGGAATGGCAAACAATGTTGCCTAAGGAAGTTTTCATTTTCGTTGGACGAAAAAACCATTTTCCATTTTTCGAGTGCCCGAAAGGAGGTTTTTTTGTGAAGGAACTACCAAATAATTGTTGCAAAATTGGACCAAATCATTTTTATAAAATACTAGGCCATATTTAATGCACAATTGACAAAATGGTCTGGTGTAAATTTATTTGATCCACCTCTCGTGAAAAAGACAAATTTCCGCCGATTTAGTTGGAAGCGGGTCAAATTTGAACTGCAGCTGCCTCATAGTTTGCTATTTATTTTTTCCAAAAATCATTTCTAGTTACATAAGGACCTATTTAATCATAAATACATGGTTTGGTGGCGATACGTCGAGATTTGGGCGGTGGCCGAGGGCCCCAACTCTAGAGCGCGTAAACTCGCATGCCCGCCGCGTGGTCACCGCGTGACCGTGGCGTTGCCATGTGTTCTGGGCGGCCTAGGCATGTCTAGTGGGTTGGGCACTCCCCAGGTTGGTGCTAGGAAGAAAATTACAACATAAGATTCTCACGAGGAGACCAATCGATGCTCAAACATGAATTAGCAGCCAAGTGTTTGATTAGTGGTACGGGAAATGTACACGGCTAATGGGCGTGAGTTTTGGCTGAGGATGATCACTTACTAAGAAGACCGTTTTCACAAATTTTCAGCTCAAAAGAAGGAGCCTAGGTGGTACTTGCTTTGCAAACCACCACACTGGACATAAATACGAATGTTGAAGCTCGGCTCAAAATAATGAATGGATTGAGCTGGCATTTGGTGGAGGATGGTTATTTGGGCATAGGAAAGCACTGTAGAAAATGGATACTATTTGGACATGCCAAAGTGGTACTTCCTTCACAAACTGTTACTCTGAACAGAATAGGAAAATGAATATTTTTGAATTATTTTTGAACTAGGCAAGGAAGGTTTTTACATATTTGATGAAGATATGACCCAAAGAATTTATGAGATTTTTTTGGGAATTTTGGGAATGATAGAAATATAGGTTGCTTCACAACCTAGGGCAAAAACTGCCACATGGACATGACACATAGGCAAAACTGATGAGGTGGCGCCTAGTCATAGCAACCCACCACAATTTACAAGGCTATGACCATCTATATTGGTCGTTAACAACTAGAAATAAGGCAGCGGACTAGCGCTGTTAGCTTTATGACCATTTCATGTAAGGAAATTATGACCTTTCTGACCAAAATGGTCGCAATGGTTTAGGGTTTGGAGCCCCTCGAACAGCTTTTGACCAATTGGTCTCAAATGGTCATAAATATATGACCAATTCTTCCAGGGTCACTAATAGAAGGTCATAAGTTGACATATTTCTTGTAGTGATTGTCACAAAAGACTTTCATTGGACCCGATGCACTAGGTATGACACCTAGATCGGATATGAACTCCTTCATCCAGACTCCTTCCTTTGCTGCTTCCGAAGCAGCTATGTACTCTGCTTCACACGTAGATCCCGCCACAACGCTTTGTTTAGAACTTCACCAACTGACAGCTCCACCGTTCAATGTAAACACGTATCTAGTTTGCGATTTAGAACCGTCCAGATCAGTGTCAAAGCTTGCATCGACATAACCATTTACGACTAGCTCTTTGTCACCTCCATAAACGAGAAACATATCCTTAGTCCTTTTCAGGTATTTCAGGATGTTCTTGACCGCTGTCCAGTGATCCACTCCTGGATTACTTTGGTACCTCCATGCTAAACTTATAGCAAGGCACACATCAGGTCTGGCACACAGCATTGCATACATGATAGAGCCTATGGCTGAAGCATAGGATAACATCTTTCATCTTCTCTCTATCTTCTGCAGTGGTCGGGCATTGAGTCTTAGTCAACTTCACACCTTGTAACACAGGCAAGAACCCTTTCTTTGCTTGATCCATTTTGAACTTTTTCAAAACTTTGTCAAGGTATGTGCTTTGTGAAAGTCCAATTAAGCGTCTTGATCTATCTCTATAGATCTTGATGCCCAATATATAAGCAGCTTCACCAAGGTCCTTCGTTGAAAAACTCTTATTCAAGTATCCCTTTATGCTATCCAGAAATTCTATATCATTTCCAATCAGCAATATGTCATCCACATATAATATCAGAAATACTACAGAGCTCCCACTCACTTTCTTGTAAATACAGGCTTCTCCAAAAGTCTGTATAAAACCAAATGCTTTGATCACACTATCAAAGCGTTTATTCCAACTCCGAGAGGCTTGCACCAGTCCATAAATGGATCGCTGGAGCTTGCACACTTTGTTAGCTCCCTTTGGATCGACAAAACCTTCCGATTGCATCATATACAACTCTTCTTCTAGAAATCCATTCAGGAATGCAGTTTTGGGATCCATTTGCCAAATTTCATAATCATAAAATGCGGCAATTGCTAACATGATTTGGACATACTTAAGCATCGCTACGGGTGAGAAAGTCTCATCGTGGTCAATCCCTTGAACTTGTCGAAAACCTTTTGCAATAAGTCGAACTTTATAGACAGTAACATTACCATCAGCGTCCGTCTTCTTCTTGAAGATCCATTTATTCTCAATGGCTTGCCGATCATCGGGCAAGTCAACCAAAGTCCACACTTTGTTCTCATACATGGATCCCATCTCAGATTTCATGGCCTCAAGCCATTTTGCAGAATCTGGGCTCACCATCGCTTCTTCATAGTTCATAGGTTCATCATGGTCTAGTAACATAACCTCCAGAACAGGATTACCGTACCACTCTGGTGCGGACCTTACTCTGGTTGACCTATGAGGTTCAGTAACAACTTGATCTGAAGTTTCATGATCATCATCATTAACCTCCTCACTAATTGGTGTAGATGTCACAGGAACCGGTTTCTGTGATGAACTACTTTCCAATAAGGGAGCAGGTACAATTACCTCATCAAGTTCTACTTTCCTCCCACTCACTTCTTTCGAGAGAAACTCCTTCTCTAGAAAGGATCCAAATTTAGCAACAAAAGTCTTGCCTTCAGATCTGTGATAGAAGGTGTACCCAACAGTTTCCTTTGGGTATCCTATGAAGACACATTTCTCCGATTTGGGTTCGAGCTTATCAGGTTGAAGCTTTTTCACATAAGCATCGCAGCCCCAAACTTTAAGAAACGACAAATTTGGTTTCTTGCCAAACCATAGTTCCTAAGGCGTCGTCTCAACGAATTTCGATGGTGCCCTATTTAACGTGAATGCAGCCGTCTCTAAAGCATAACCCCAAAATGATAGCATAAATCAGTAAGAGACATCATAGATCGCACCATATCTAGTAAAGTATGATTACGACGTTCGGACACACCATTACGCTGTGGTGTTCCGGGTGGCGTGAGTTGCGAAACTATTCCGCATTGTTTCTCCTCCACGATCAGATTGTAGAAACTTTATTTTCTTGTTACGATGATTTTCAACTTCACACTGAAATTCTTTGAACCTTTCAAATGTTTCAGATTTATGTTTCATTAAGTAGATATACCCATATCTGCTTAAATCTTCTGTCAAGGTGAGAAAATAATGATACCCGCCGCGAGCCTCAACATTCATCGGACCACATACATCTGTATGTATGATTTCCAACAAATCTGTTGCTCGCTCCATAGTTCCGGAGAACGGCGTTTTAGTCATCTTGCCCATGAGGCACGGTTCGCAAGTACCAAGTGATTCATAATCAAGTGGTTCCAAAAGTCCATCAGTATGGAGTTTCTTCATGCGCTTTACACCAATATGACCTAAACGGCAGTGCCACAAATAAGTTGCACTATCATTATCAACTCTACATCTTTTGGTTTCAATATTATGAATATGTGTATCACTACTATCGAGATTCAACAAAAATAGACCACTCTTCAAGGGTGCATGACCATAAAAGATATTACTCATATAAATAGAACAACCATTATTCTCAGATTTAAATGAATAACCGTCTCACATGAAACAAGATCCAGATATAATGTTCATGCTCAACGCTGGCACCAAATAACAATTATTCAGGTCTAAAACTAATCTCGAAGGTAGATGTAGGTAGCGTGCCGACCGGGATCACATCGACTTTGGAACCATTTCCCATGCGCATCATCACCTCATCCTTAGCCAATCTTCGCATAATCCGTAGTCCCTGTTTCGAGTTGCAAATATTAGCAACAGAACCAGTATCAAATACCCAGGTGCTACTGCGAGCATTAGTAAGGTACACGTCAATAACATGTATATCACATATACCTTTGATCACCTTGCCATCCTTCTTATCCGCCAAATACTTGGGGTAGTTCCGCTTCCAGTGATCAGTCTGTTTGCAGTAGAAGCACTCAGTCTCAGGCTTAGGTCTAGACTTGGGTTTCTTCTCCTGAGAAGCAACTTGTTTGCTGTTTTTCTTGAAGTTCCCCTTCTTCTTCCCTTTGCCCTTTTTCTTGAAAATGGTGGTTTTGTTGACCATCAACACTTGATGCTCTTTCTTGATTTCTACCTCCGCAGCCTTTAGCATTGCGAAGAGCTCGGGAATCGTCTTATCCATCCCTTGCATGTTATAGTTCATCATGAAGCTCTTGTAGCTTGGTGGCAGTGATTGAAGAATTCTGTCAATGAAGCTATCATCCGGAAGATTAACTCCCAGTTGAATCAAGTGATTGTTATACCCAGACATTCTGAGTATATGCTCACCGACAGAACTATTCTCTTCCATCTTAGACCTGTAGAACTTATTGGAGACTTCATATCTCTCAATCCGGGCATTTGCTTGAAATATTAACTTCAACTCCTGGAACATCTCATATGCTCCATGACGTTCAAAACATCGTTGAAGTCACGGTTCTAAGCCGTAAAGCATGGCACACTGAACTATCGAGTAGTCATCAGCTTTGCTCTGCCAGACGTTCATAACATCTGGTGTTGCTCCTGCAGCTGGTCTGGCACCTAGTGGTGCTTCCAAGACGTAATTCTTCTGTGCAGTAATGAGGATAATCCTCAAGTTACGGACCCACTCCATGTAATTGCTACCATCATCTTTCAACTTTGCTTTCTCAAGGAACGCATTAAAATTCAACGGAACAACAGCACGGGCCATCTATCTACAATCAACATAGACAAACGAAATACTATCAGGTACTAAGTTCATGATAAATTTAAGTTCAATTAATCATATTAATTAAGAACACCCACTTAGATAGACATCCCTCTAATCCTCTCAGTGATCACGTGATCCAAATCAACTAAACCATGTTCGATCTGTTGGGGAACGTAGTAATTTCAAAAAAAAATCCTACGCACACGCTAGATCATGGTGATGCATAGCAACGACATGGGAGAGTGTTGTCCACGTACCCTTGTAGACCGAAAGCGGAAGCGTTAGCACAACGCGGTTGATGTAGTCATACGTCTTCACGATCCATCCGATCAAGTAACGAACGTACGACACCTCTGAGTTCAGCACACGGTCAGCTCGATGACGTCCCTCGAACTTTGATCCAGCCGAGCTTTGAGGGAGAGTTCTCTCAGCACGACGGCGTGGTGCTGATGATGATGTTCTACCGACGCAGGGCTTCGCCTAAGCACCGATACGATATTATCGAGGTGGATTATGGTGGAGGGGCACCGCACACGGCTAAGTGATCAAGATATCAATTGTTGTGTCTATGGGGTGCCCCCTGCCCCCGTATATAAAGTAGCAAGGGAGGGAGAGGCGGCCGGCCAGGAGGAGGCGCGCCAGGAGGTGTCCTACTCCCACCGGGAGTAGGACTCCCTCCTTTCCTAGTTGGAGTAGGAGAAGGGGGAAGGAGGAGGGAGAGAAGAAGGAAAGGGGGGCGCCGCCCCCCCTCCTTGTCCAATTCGGACTAGAGGGGGAGGGGGCGCGTGGCCTGCCCTGGCCGCCCCTCCTCTTCTCCACTAAGGCCCATGTAGGCCCCTTAAACCCCCGGGGGGGGGGGGGGTTCCGGTAACCCCCGATACTCTGGTAAAATCCCGATTTCACCCGGAACACTTCCGATATTCAAATATAGGCTTCCAATATATCAATCTTTCTGTCTCGACCATTTCGAGACTCCTCGTCATGTCCGTGATCACATCCGGGACTCTGAACTATCTTCGGTACATCAAAACACGTTAAGCGTGCAGGCCCTACGGGTTCGAGAACTATGTACACATGACCGAGACACGTCTCCGGTCAATAACCAATAGCGGAACCTGGATGCTCATATTGGCTCCCACATATTCTACGAAGATCTTTATCGGTCAAACCGCATAACAACATACGTTGTTCCCTCTGTCATCGGTATGTTACTTGCCCGAGATTTGATCGTCGGTATCTCAATACCTAGTTCAATCTTGTTACCGGCAAGTCTCTTTACTCGTTCTGTAATACATCATCCCGCAACTAACTCATTAGTTGCAATGCTTGCAAGGCTTATAGTGATGTGCATTACCGAGTGGGCCCAGAGATACCTCTCCGACAATCGGAGTGACAAATCCTAATCTCGAAATACGCCAACCCAACAAGTACCTTCCGAGACACCTGTAGAGCACCTTTATAATCACCCAGTTACGTTGTGACGTTTGGTAGCGCACAAAGTGTTCCTCCGGTAAACGGAAGTTGCATAATCTCATAGTCATAGGAACATGTATAAGTCATGAAGAAAGCAATAGCAGAATACTAAACGATCATGTGCTAAGCTAACAAAATGGGTCAAGTCAATCGCATCATTCTCCTAATGATGTGATCCCGTTAATCAAATGACAACTCATGTCAATGGCTAGGAAACATAACCATCTTTGATCAACGAGCTAGTCAAGTAGAGGCATACTAGTGACACTCTGTTTGCCTATGTATTCACACAAGTATTATGTTTCCGGTTAATACAATTCTAGCATGAGTAATAAACATTTATCATGATATTAGGAAATAAATAATAACTTTATTATTGCCTCTAGGGCATATTTCCTTCAGGCATAAACTGGCAGCGCTTGCAAAACAGCCTTGATTTGAGATTCCTTAATACCAGTAGAAGCATACTTTTCAATCCAATCTGACACTCTTTTTAAAGCCTTATCTTTGGTCGACTGGAATTTCCCATCCTTCATTCTACCCTCTGGCACCGGAAGACCAAGATACTTATCCTCAAAACCTTCGGCAGTAATATTTAGAATAACCATCGTGGACACCTGATCCTCCATACTGCACTTTTTGCCAAATTTAATGGAGCACTTATCCGGACTAAGAAGCTGACCAGTTCCTTTCTCATAATCCGACAGAATAGTTTTAACAGTTAAGTCTTGATTAATGGACCCCTTGAAAAAAAGGAGGCTATCATCCGCAAACAATAAGTGAGATATACCAGGCCCTTGTACTGTAAGCTTAAACTCTTTAAGAACACCTTTCTCACAAGCGCCCTTTAACAACAAAGAGAGAGCCTCAGGCACAAATAGAAACAAATAAGGAGATAAAGGATCCCCTTGCCTGAGTCCACATGATGGGTAAAAAGGTTCCAATAGATGTCCATTAAACCGCACCGAAAACTTCACAGAAGTAACACAAGTCATGATCCAATTAATCCATTTTAGCGCAAAACCAAGAGCCCCAAGCATACTTTTAAGAAATTGCCAGTCCACACGATCGTACGCTTTTGCCAGGTCCAACTTGTAAGCGCAAAACTCTCCACGCTTATCTTTCAACGTACTCAGAGAGTGAATACATTCAAAAGCAATAAGCGCATTATCAGAAATTAACCGGTCAGGAATAAAGGCACTCTGAGTGGGAGAAATCATACCGTCCAAGAGAGGTCTCAGCCTATTCACCGGACACTTCAATATGATTTTCTAGATGATATTGCAGAGGCTGATCGGTCTAAAGTCTTTGATGGACTAGGGATTCTTCACTTTAGGAATAAGAACAATAGTGGTGTCATTTATACCATCGGGCATAACACCTGAGATAAAGAATTGTTGGACTGCCCTTACAATATCCTCCTTTATTAATCCCCAATTTCTCTGGAAAAATCTAGCTGGAAAACCATCCGGGCCAGGAGCCTTTAGCGGACCAATTTGGAAAAGGGCATTACTAATCTCTTCCTTCAAAAAAGGTTTACAGAGCTCCATATTCATATCATCATTGACGAGAGGTTTGGCAATCGAAATGATACGAGAAGGGTCAACATTAGAATCACAAGTATACAAATTCTGAAAAAACGTATTAGTGACACCTTTGATTTCTTCCATATTCTTTGTAGACCCATCACTCCTCTTAAGTGCAGAAATATTATTTTTCTTTGCTCTCCATGAAGCCTTACTCTGAAAAAAACTTGTATTACGATCCCCCAATATCATTTTGTCAATAGAGGACCTCTGCTTCCACATGATTTCTTCCTTAATAAGGAGCTCATCCATCTCCAGAAGAGTTTCCTTCCTCTCCAAAACAGCTGCCTTATCACTTCTTTTAAATAGACCATTCAATCTTTTGCAGGCAGCGTCAAGTTTCTTTGGGAGATAACCAATGTGAACCCTGCTCCATGAATGTAGGGATGTCATTAATTTATCCAAATTACTTGCCACATCCTGAAGATCCCTTACTTGCGTACTTTTATTCCAGCAATTTCTGATATGATCATCCAATGCTTTACTCTCCCGCTCCCAATATGATTCATATCTCAAATGCTTATTAACAGAGACATTAGGTCGATTCCCCAGCAACTGAATGTACAGAGGATAGTGGTCTAACCTGCAACATATAATATGTGAGACCTTGCAATGGGGATACATAGACTAGTAGAAAAAGGGTCATACGTGAATCCCAATAGTGCCGATTTGTATTAGAGCCGGCACTAATGTGTACAATAGCACCGGTTTGTGGCGGCAATCAATAGCACCGGTTTGTGGCTAACCTTTAGTACCGGTTCATGCCACGAACCGGTACTAAAGAGGCTGTGTCAGCCTGCGGTCAGGCTATGCCCCGACCATCACCATTTAGTGCCGGTTCGTACCACGAACCGGTACTAATGAGGTTATGGCAAGCTATGTTTAGTCCCACCTCGCCAAGGGAGGGGGAGTAAGAGCGGTTTATAAGCCCTGAGTGCAGATACAATGAAGAAGAGGCTCAGTGCTCACGTTGCTTAGCTTCAAGCCTTTGGGAATACGGTAGATTGCACGGAGCTACGCGCAGTGCAGTTTACACTATCCCGAAAGGCTTGAAGCAAATTAACGAGAATTGCACCTCTTTTTTATTTTTAATAACTTATTACAACTCCGGACTTCTTCTTTTTTATTTTTAATAACTTATTACAACTCCGGACTTCTTCTGTTATGGCAAAAGGAAGGAGGAGAAGAAGAAGGAGGAGGAGGAGGAGAAGAAGAAGAAGAAGAAGAGGAAGAAGAAGAAGAAGAAGAGGAGGAGGAAGAATGAGAAGAGGAAGAAGAAGGAGAAGAAGAAGGAGGAGGAGGAGGAGAAGAAGAAGAAGAAGAGGAAGAAGAAGAAGAAGAAGAAGAAGAGGAGGAAGAATGAGAAGAGGAAGAGGAAGAAGAAGAAGAAGAAGGAGGAGAAGGAGAAGGAGAAGGATAATAAGAAGGAGAGGATGAGGAGAAGAAGAAGAAGAAGAAGAGGAAGAAGAAGAAGAAGAAGAAGAAGAAGAAGAAGAATAAGAAGAGGAAGAGGAAGAAGAAGGAGAAGAAGAAGAAGAAGAAGAAGAAGAAGAAGAAGAAGAAGAAGAAGAAGAAGAAGAAGAAGAGGAGGAGGAGGAGAAGAAGGAGGAGGAAGAAGAAGGAGAAGAAAGAATAAGAAGAGGAAGAAGAAGGAGAAGAAGAAGAAGGAGAAGGAGAAGGAGAAGAAGAATAAGAAGAGGAAGAGGAAGAAGAAGAAGAAAGAGGAGAAGGAGAAGGAGAAGAAGAATAAGAAGAGGAAGAGGAAGAAGAAGAAGAAGGAGGAGAAGGAGAAGGAGAAGGAGAAGAAGGAGGATGAGGAGAAGAAGAAGAAGAAGAGGAAGAAGAAGAAGAAGAAGAAGAAGAAGAAGAATAAGAAGAGGAAGAGTAAGAAGAAGGAGAAGAAGAAGAAGAAGAAGAAGAAGAGAAGAAGGAGGAGGAAGAAGAAGGAGAAGAAGAAGAATAAGAAGAGGAAGAAGAAGGAGAAGAAGAAGAAGGAGAAGGAGAAGGAGAAGAAGAATAAGAAGAGGAAGAGGAAAAGAAGAAGGAGAAGAAGAAGAAGAAGAGTAGAAGAAGGAGGAGGAAGAAGAAGGAGAAGAAGAAGAATAAGAAGAGGAAGAAAAAAATAAAGCAGAAAAGAAATAACTATATAAAAAAATTACTCAAAAATAAATAGAAGAAAATAAATAATGCAGAAAAGAAAAAAACTAATATAAAGCCAAAATATTCACAAAGAAACTAAATACGGCAAAAAAACTACTGAGAAATAAATAGAAGAAAAAAAAGCAGAAAAGAAATAACTATATAAAAAAATTACTCAAAAATAAATAGAAGAAAATACATAATGCAGAAAAGAAAAAAACTAATATAAAGCAAAAATATTCACAAAGAAACTAAATACGGCAAAAAACTACTCAGAAATAAATAGAAGGAAAAAATAAAGCAGAAAAGAAATAACTATATAAAAAAATTACTCAAAAATAAATAGAAGAATATAAATAATGCAGAAAAGAAAAAAAACTAATATAAAGCAAAAATATTCACAAAGAAACTAAATACGGCAAAAAAAACTACTCAGAAATAAATAGAAGGAAAAAATAAAGCAGAAAATAAATAACTATATAAAAAAATTACTCAAAAATTAATAGAAGAAAATAAATAATGCGGTAAAGAAAAAAAATTAAAAAAAAATGTTGGGGCGCTGCCCGGTGAGCCTACCAGTCCTAGGGTGTGCAAATGCAGGCCCAGAAGGGCCAGGAGGCTCACCGGGCAGCGCGCCTTAGTTAGGCCCAGAAACCTGCTATTCAGAGGAGTTCGAAAGGGCAGCCGCGGCTGGGTTTATAAACCAGTGCGGCTGCCCTTCGCTCGGCGAGGTGGGACTAAACATAGCGCACCGCGGGTGGCAGCGCACGGCCTTTAGTACCGGTTTGTGGCACAAACCGGTACTAAAGGCCCCCCCTTTAGTACCGGTTGGTGCCACCAACCGGTACTAAAGGTCCTCGTTTCCCGCCGCTTGGGCTGGCCAAAATTGGCCATTAGTACCGGTTGGTGGCTCCAACCGGTACTAAAGGTCAGTCCTATATATATGGCACTTACAAAATTTCAGTTATCATCGCCACTTCTCGTTCCACGAATCGCGCGAATCTCTCCGCCGACGACGACGCCACCGCGCCGCCGTGCCGTCGCCCTCGCCGCCCCCGCCGCCCGTCGTCGTCGCCGCGCGCCCCTGCCGCCCGTCGTCGTCGCCGCGCGCCCCCGCCGCCCGTCGTCGTCCCCGCCCCCGCCACGCCCGTCTCGATCGTCGCCGTCCGGCCCCGTTCGCCGCCGGCCCGTCTCGTCGCTGTCCCCGGCCGCCGCCGCCCGTCTCGTCGCCGTCCCCGGCCCCCGCCGCCCGTCGTCGCCGCCCCCGCCGCCCGTACGCTCCCGCCCGGCCCCGTCCATACACACACACACACACATCCACACATACACACACACACACACTACAAACACCACACACACACAAACATACACACAGACACACACACACACACTACACGTACACTACACATGTACGTACACACATATACAAACCCTACACACACACATATAATTTTACTTATTTTCTATATATTAATTAGAACTATATTATCTATAGTTAATTTATTTTTAGAATGTTAGAAATGTTATGTTAGATGAATTAGAAATATGTTAATGTTTATTTTTAGTAAATGCTTAGTTGAACTAGTTGAATTAATATATAGAACTAGTTTTTTTAGTAAATGCTTAGTTGAACTAGTTGAATTAATTAATATAATTACTAGTTTATTTTTAGTAAATGCTTAGTTGAACTAGTTGAATTAATAGATTTTTTTTGTTAATAGATTTCTTTTCTGTTAATAGATTTTTTTGGTGATATTATTATTGAATATGCATGTTTGGTGATATTATTGTTAATAGATTTTTTTGGGTGATATTTAGATTGTGTAATTAATTTTGTTCATAGAATTTTAATGATTTTTTTGTTCATAGTATTTAGAAAAAGGAAATAAAGAAGAAGTAGTTTATATATAGTTGAACTAGCTAGTTGATTTAATAAACCAATTTATTTTACTATATATAGAAGTAGTTTGTTTTTAGTAAGTACTACTTATTTATTTATAGTAAGTGCTTAGTAGTTGAACTAGATAGTTGACTAATAAAACTAAATTATGAACGTAGGCCGGAAATGTCGTACTCATCGGACGACGATAACCGCCCGGGGGAGTGCGACTGGTGCCACGACGACCAAGGTATGTGCGACAGATTCGTTGAGCTGGAGGAAGATCGACGCTTCAGCATTAAGCTCGAGGAGACTTGCGATGTTCATACGGTACGCAACGACGACAATAGTTTTTTTCGTAATTAAGCACGACTTCAACTATTTTAACGTGTATTTTTCATCTTTTCAATTTGACTAGCTTATCCCATGCTTTGCAAGACGCTATGTCTTGGAGAGGATGGGTATTGAAGACCATGAAAATTTTGAAACCAAAAAAATTATCCTAAGTACCGAACATGATGTGGATTTTCAAGTAAAGCTGTACAATGCTCAGAGTGTAACCCATTTTGGTTGCAAAAATTGGGATGCATTTTGCAAGATGTATGGTCTTGATGAGGGTATGCTTGTCACCATGGATCTTGGTGATCCTACAATCGAGCAAGAGACACCTACGATTTGGGTCTTTGTGGATACACCTCCAGTTCTTCCCTCATGTGAGCTAAACATAGTTATTAAGTAATTTATATTGTTTATTTCAAAATATAATGTTGACAACTTATCTCCATTGACAGCTTATTTTCATGCTTCAAAGAATGTGCGGAAGATGGTAGACAGAACGTACTACACCGAAGGCTGCGAATTAACTTATCAGGAGAAACGACATCTGGTCGGATTTTGTAGAGATCTTGAGAATTACAATATCTACAATCAAACTCCTCAACATTATGGTCAATACGTGCCACTAGTGCACGTGTTGAACTACCGTAACTACCATGGAGATACCTTGGTAAGATTATTTTTTACTATTACAACATCCGTGCATCTTTTTGCACACTTCTAAAACTAGTACATCATTGCTAACTACGAAGTTATTACTATGTTTTTCAACAGATAATCCCGAATGATTGTGTGCCTCATCTGATGTATACGTGTGGTAGCCTTCATGTTTTGAACATACTACCAGGTCGTCCTACGAATCTCAAATGTCCATACCGGGTTTCTAAAAGAAGTGGAGACATAACAATCAAAGAATGGAGAAAATGTATGGACAGTCGTAAGGAGCTTCTTGGAAGCAATGAGCAGCGAAAGGCAAGAATTGGAGACAGGATGATCGCCATTCTTCATAACGGAGAGTCAGGGTCTATATTGTTTTATGCTATTTTACCTTAAGGGTGTTTAGGTCCTACCTGATACTGATGATCATGTGCTAAGAACAATTATGTAGGGTTGGGTTCGATGACTATATATGAGGATGATGATCGTATGACTTATTATTAATAACGAGTAGAAGTTGTATGATGATGCATGATTAGTAGGACTTGTTATTATATATATATGATGATGTAATGATGCAAAAGCATGCATGAGATATGTTATATGAACATAGCAGCAGCGTTGATAAACAAAGCATGCATGATGTATATATGATGCATAACGTGTACAATGTGTAGTATCGTAAAATACCAGCAAACGAAAAAGAATTAAAATGGAAACACAAAATTAAATGAAAAAGAAATCATAAAACTAAAAACCCACCAAACCTTATAGTACCGGTTGGTGTTACCAACCGGTACTAAAGGGCTCCAGGCCCCCGGAGCTGGCTAGTGCCACGTGGTTGCCCTTTAGCACCGGTTCGTGCTGAACCGGTACTAAAGGGGGGCCTTTAGTGACCACAAATTAGTGCCGGTTATGTAACCGGCACTATAGGTCCTTACGAACCAGTGCTAATGCCCTGTTCTGCACTAGTGATAGCAGACCATTGAGGACATGCCACCGCCCGATCAAGCCGAACCTTCACGTTGCGATTACCTTCCTGCTTATTATCATAGGTCCATGGCAACCCATGAAAGCCCATGTCAAATAGATTGCATTCTGAAAGAATCTCGCGGAAGTTTGCCATGAGCTTAGAAGACCTCTTAAGCCAAGAAAAATGCTCATGCTGCCACATTGCTTCATTAAAATGACCCACCAAAAACCATGGACCAAAGCCAAGAGATTTTACCCGTCTCAGGAGCTCCCACATGACATACCTTTGACTTGCCTTCGGTTATCCATAAACAAAAGTGCATCTCCATTTTGAACCATCACTATTTGAGATATACATGTCAATAAAATGCTCACCAAATTTGTTTAACTCCATAGTAAAACACTCATGCCAAAACACAGCTAAGCCACCACCTTTACCTTTAACTGAAACAGTAAACACATTTTTCATGCCCAACCTATACCTCAACCTCTCAACATATTCTTTATTTTGCCTTGTTTCAGAAAGAAAGATAATATTGGGTCGGTAAGATTCATTGAGACAGACTAATTCTTGAACTGTGCGAGGCCGGCCCAGCCCCCGACAGTTCCAGCTAAGCATTTTCATGGCTCCTGACGGGCGACATCAGACGCGCTCGTCAGTTGACCGACAGCCCCCGGGTCGGTTGCTACCTTTGCAGACACCCCATCCTCTTTTCCTTCCCCCACAGACTCTCTCCTCTTACCCTGAACTTCCTCCTCTCCCCCATCTACCTCTTTTGTTACATGATTCATATTCCCATCTATATCTACCTGAGCCTCCACTCTCTCCCCAAACACCTTCTTACAAGCTGGAAGAACCACACCGGCTCCCCTACACTCAAAGCTCTCAGCACTAATACTAGCAAAACTAAGAACAAAGTCTTGGTCTTCCAAACATCTTTTCTTGTTGCCCGTCGAGCTCTCCAAAATATCAGCAAAAGCGGCCTTGCAACCGGACAGGTCGCTGCCACTGTTCGGAGGGGTTGGGACCCCAAACTGTACGTGCTTCACACACGCCGCCTAAACGACGGCCTGTTCCTCCTGCTCCTCTATGTGAAGCCTTCTCCAGCGCGCCAACTTTGCCGAGCCACTGGAGGCAGCCAGACCTTGTTCGCCACCCCCGGCAACCACGTCCACCTTGTTGCCCAGCCGAGCGTTGGCTCCAGGTTGAGCAGTGCTCCCCCACGGGGTCAGAGAGACGATACGGAGAAGCATCAACAGACCCGGCCACACTGCCACCTTCAGTCGCCGGACCTTTCATGTGTCCAGCACCATCAACCGGGCCTTGATCTTTCCCATCTTCAAATCTGATCAGTCCCTTCGGAGCAGCAGCAGCAGTAGCCACGGCCGGCTGCACTCCATCATCGGAATCCATCAGAGCCAGCTGACCCTCCTGGCCAGCTGACACCGTTGGCAGCACCTTGCCGCTGTCGTCTACGTCCCGGCCGTTCTCGGCGCACATCCCAGTCAGAGAAGGCCCCCCCTCCTGGGCGGCCCCTGACCCCAGCGGCCCAGCCCATGGTCGCCCACCTGGCAGCCGTGGACGGGCTGTTCCGCCCCAGGCATGGCGGACAACGACGGGGAAGCCGCCACTGACAGCTTCTGGATCGCTGAAGAGACGGCGGTGACGACCATTTCGGGAAGCTTTACCAAGCCCCCACGCTGGCGGTGGCCCGATCCGGCCGCCGTCTGCGAGTTCTTCCAGAACGCCGACGCCTTGATGTCGGTGGTGTACGAAGGCTGTCGGAGCTCTTTTGGGATGTTGCAGAAAGTAGCCCTAGTGTGCCCCAGAATGGCACAACAGAAACAGACGTTTGGAAGTTTTTCATACTTGACGTAGTAGATGGACTCAATTGTTTTGCCATCCGGCATCGTCACAATGGTGTCGATGAACTTCCTCAGAGGCTCGTCAAGGCGATGCACAACCCTCTGTTTTGGTAACCGCTCGAGATATTCGGTTACCGCGCGGTTACCACGTTTACCGCTCCCCCACGATAAACAATCATACCGAGCAAAAAATCCCGATTTTTTGAAATATTTGAATTCAAACGATCGACTTGTAGTTAAATAAGCTGCATCTTTGTTCTAAACGGAGAACTTATCATGGCCCAGTGGCAAAGGTGTTGTATTGCCAGACCTTGGTCGATCGGGATCGAGTCTTGCTACGCACTGCTTTTTTAAACTTTTTGAGATGCAAAAGTTTTTACCCATGAAAAATTCTGGAGAATACAGGGATCGAACTCGGGGCGCCTGAGCAAGGCATAGCTGCGGGCTGAGAGCCACTACGGTAGACCAACCTTACAGACTATTAATTGTTAAACGCTCTTCTTTATCTAACACAAAAAAATTTGAATTCAAAATTTGGTTTTAAATTTCGTCCGAATTTTTTCCGGTAATTCATGGTTACCGTGGTTACCGGGAATCTCGGTGCCCCTCGAGAAAAAATCTTCACTTGGGATCCAAAACCTTGGCACAACCCGACACGCAAGTGCTCGTCGACGATCATCTTATTCACTTGCGACACCGCCATGACCTTGCCGAGTTTGCCACCCAGCTGGTAGCCCATCTCCACTATTTTGATCGGCACCAGTAGCCCCAGATTTGAGCCCAGATGTTGATGGAGTCGAGGGGTACGTCTGCTGGGTCGCCCTTCCCTTCGAAAGCCGCTAGAACCACGGCATCGTCTCTGAAATGCCATGGTCCAGCTTGCAGCACATGAGGCCGATCACCCTCCTCCTTAAAGGTGATGACGAAGCGACGGTCTTCGCTGGTGACGCGCTGCGCCACGACATCGCCTCGGAGCCGCCATGGTCCTCTGAGCTCGTTGACGAGCAGCGCGGGATCAACCGGGTACGGCGAGAGCACCCGGCCCACCACCAGCTTCCCTGCGACCGCCCGCATTGCCGCCTCCAGGTTGATGACGATCGGCTTCGAGTGCGTACTCGAGCTCGAGGCCGCCTTGTTCTTCCCCTTCCGGCATAGTTGGGGAGGCGCCGCCGCAGCAGCGAAACCGAATGAAGCCTTTGGGGTCACGGTGAGCGCCAGCCCCGCTGGGCCTCCCACCTTGGCCTTTACCATGTCCTGAACCGGGGATATCTGCATCTCCCCGATCGCCCCACCACTCGGCGCCGGGGGTGATGGAGCCACGCCCTTGGTGACCTCCACGCCGGCCTGGACGACCGCCGGGGACATAGCAAGCGCACCCTCACTGGTGCCCGATCCCTCGACTCCCCCGTCCAAGTCCATCTCAGCTTCACTTCGATTTGCCATCAGTTCCTGTGTCACACGCAAACAACAGAGCAAAGGCGTAGAAAGAACAGAGGAAGAACACACTTTGTGCTGCGATCCTTGAGATCCTCCCCTCAAATACATCCCATCTTCCTCAAATTTCGCCCTAGAATCAACGCCATAACCGTTGGGATTTACCCCACTAGAATCCCCGTCCCCACCCATAGAAGAATTGCAAATTAATCTATCAGAAACTGCTCCTTTAAACTCTCCATAACTCACCGTGATGTGATTCTTCCTGGCGAAATCAGGGGCCTCGATCTGCGCCCCTGCTCCCTTTGAATCAGTACCAGATGGATCCAATTTGAAGAAGGCATCTGCTTTGATCCGCAAGCGCCGCAGACAGCCTTCCGGATCTCTCGCCCGGCGTAGGATGTCTTTTCCCCTCCGTTTGAAGGTGCTCCACTCCACAACAGAGAGGCCACCCACTCCCCATCCCTCACTGCTCGTCCCCAGGCTCGGCTCCCGGCCTGCCGCCGGCGCCGCCCCGCCGCGCTCCATCGGTCAACGGATCGCCGTGGCAGTCGCATGCTTGACAATTTAATCCTTTATAACTACAGAAAAAGCGCGAGAAGCACCCAAAACAGAGCCAACCTCAAAATACTTCATCAATCTAGCTGTAAACAGTTTAGACATATAATTTGTGCCTCATACATTGTACGACTTTTCTTGTCGTTTTAAGTTCCAATAATATAAGCCTAGTGTGACCTGTCTTTAATAGTCGCTTGCCTCTGGTGGAACAAGGAGGAAAGGAAAACAAGGCACCAAGTATGGATAAACTATTTTCTGAGACTCGCAAGAAGGGTTTAGCCTGTGCTAATTCTACAGCCTCTGTCAAATATGTAAGACTTAATTTAAATTTAAGTGATAGTTCTCATGAAAGCCAGCATGATCACGTAAGTTGTTCTCGTCCATTGATTTTATATGATTTTCTACTTTGTGCGTATTTATTTACATGGACATTCGTTCATAAATTACTCAATGTTTTGTAAGACCAATGGTCCATCATAATATATAGAAGCACCAGGAGGCATACGTCTCCAACGTATCTATAATTTTTTTATTGTTTCATGCTATTATATTATCATTCTTGAATGTTTTATAATCATTTTCTCGCAACTTTATATCATTTTTGGGGCTAACCTATTGACATAGTGCCCAGTACCAGTTGCTGTTTTTTGCTTGTTTTTTACTTCGTAAAAAATCAATATCAAATGGAGTCCAAATGCCACAAACTTTTTTGGAGATTTTTTCTGCCCAGAAGACACCCAAAGAGTCAAGGAAGCGCACGAGGGGAGGCCCGTGGGGCCCACGAGGCACCAGGGCGCCAGAGGCCCCAGGCGCGCCCTAGTGGGTAGTGGGGCCCACGGTGAACCTTTCCACCGACCTCCGACTATAAATACCACAATATTCCAGAAACCCTAGAGGAGTCGACGAAAAATTGTTTCAGCCACCGCAAGTTCTAGAGCAACGAGATCCAATCTAGAGTCATGGTATTTTGAAAAGTCATGTTTACTTTTTGTATGCTTGAAGTATTATTGTTTTTATGTCAATACTAAACTTTTTTTTGAATCATATGGGTCTTAATATTCATGTCACATAAAGAAAGATTACATAATACACATGTTAGGTAGCATTCCACATCAAAAATTCTGCTTTTATCATTACCTACTCGAGGACGAGCTTGAATGAAGCTTGGGGATGCTTGATATGAAGGAAATATGCCCTAGAGGCAATAATAAAGTTATTATTTATTTCCTTATTTCATGATAAATGTTTATCATTCATGCTAGAATTGTATTAACCGGAAACATAATACATGTGTGAATGTATAAACAAACAGAGTGTCACTAGTATGCCTCTACTAGACTAGCTTGTTAATCAAAGATGGTTATGTTTCCTAACCATGAACAAAGGGTTGTTATTTGATTAACAAGGTCACATCATTAGTTGAATGATCTGATTGACATGACCCATTCCATTAGCTTAGCACACGATCGTTTAGTATGTTGCTACTGCTTTTATCCATGACTTATACATGTTCCTATAACTATGAGATTATGCAACTCCCGTTTACCGGAGGAACACTTTGGGTGCTACCAAACGTCACAACGTAACTGGGTGATTATAAAGGAGTACTACAGGTGTCTCCAAAGGCAGATGTTGGGTTGGCGTATTTCGAGATTAGGTTTTGTCACTCCGATAGTCGGAGAGGTATCTCTGGGCCCTCTCGGTAATACACATCACTTAAGCCTTGCAAGCATTACAACTAATGAGTTAGCTGTGAGATGATGTATTACAGAACGAGTAAAGAGACTTGCCGGTAACGAGATTGAACTAGGTATTGGATACCGACGATCGAATCTCGGGCAAGTAACATACCGATGACAAAGGGAACAACGTATGTTGTTATGCGGTCTGACCGATAAAGATCTTCGTAGAATATGTAGGAGCCAATATGGACATCCAGGTCCCGCTATTGGTTATTGACCGGAGACGTGTCTCGGTCATGTCTACATTGTTCTCGAACCGTAGGGTCCGCACGCTTAAGGTTTCGATGACGGTTATATTATGAGTTTGTGTATTTTGATGTACCGAAGGAGTTCGGAGTCCCGGATGTGATCACGGACATGACGAGGAGTCTCGAAATGGTCGAGACATAAAGATTGATATATTGGACGGCTATATTCGGACACCGGAAAGGTTCCGGAAGTTTCCGGAGAAAACCGGAGTGCCGGAGGGGTTACCGGAACCCCCCGGGGAAGTTATGGGCCTTAGTGGGCCAAGAGGGGAGAGAGAGGGCTGCACCAGGTGGTGGCGCGCGCCCCACCCAGGGGAGTCCGAATAGGACAAGGAGGGGGGGGGGGGGCGGCCCCCCTTTCCCTCTCCCTCTCCCTCTCCTTCCTTCCCCCTTCCTCCTTCCTAGTTGGACTAGGAAAGGGGAGTCCGACTCCCACTAGGAGGAGGACTCCCCCCTCCCTTGGCGCGCCTCCTAGGGCCGGCCGGCCCTCCCCCTTGCTCCTTTATATACGGGGGCAGGGGGGCACCCTAGAACACACAAGTTGATCCTTGAGATCGTTCCTTAGCCGTGTGCGGTGCCCCCCTCCACCATAATCCACCTCGGTCATATCATAGCGGTGCTTAGGCGAAGCCCTGCGTCGGTAGAACATCAAGATCGTCACCATGCCGTCGTGCTGACGGAACTCTCCCTCCCCGAAGCTCTGCTGGATTGGAGCCCGAGGAGCGTCACCGAGCTGTACGTGTGTCAAGAACTCGGAGGCGCCGGAGTAACGGCGCTGGGATCGGTTGGATCGCGAGGAGAACGTACGACTACTTCCTCTACGTTGTGATCGCTTCCGCTTCGGTCTACGAGGGTACGTAGACAACACTCTCCCCTCTCGTTGCTATGCATCACCATGATCTTGTGTGTGCGTAGGAAATTTTTTGAAATTTCTACGTTCCCCAACAGTGGCATCCGAGCCTAGGTTTTTATGGTTTGATGTTTTGCACGAGTAGAACACAAGTGAGTTGTGGGCGATACAAGTCATACTACCTACCAGCATGTCATATTTTGGTTCAGCGGTATTGTGAGATGAAGCGGCCCGGACCGACATTACGCGTACGCTTACGCGAGACTGGTTTCACCGTTACGAGCACTCGTGCTTAAAGGTGACTGGCGGGTGTCTGTCTCTCTCACTTTAGTTGAACCGAGTATGGCTACGCCCGGTCCTTGAGAAGGTTAAAACGGAGTCTATTTGACGAAGTATCGTTGTGGTTTTGATGCGTAGGTGAGATTGGTTCTTGCTTGAGCCCGTAGCAGCCACGTAAAATTTGCAACAACAAAGTAGAGGACGTCTAACTTGTTTTTGCAGGGCATGTTGTGATGTGATATGGTCAAGACGTGATGCTATATTTTATTGTATGAGATGATCATGTTTTGTAACCGAAGTTGTCGGCAACTGGCTGGAGCCTTATGGTTGTCGCTTTATTGTATGAAATGCAAACGCCCTGTAATTGCTTTACTTTATCACTAAGCGGTAGCGATAGTCGTAGAAGCAATAGATGGCGTAAACGACAACGATGCTACGATGGTGATCAAGGTGTCGCGCCGGTGACGATGGTGATCACGACGGTGCTTCGGAGATGGAGATCACAAGCACAAGATGATGATGGCCATATCATATCACTTATATTGATTGCATGTGATGTTTATCCTTTATGCATCATATCTTGCTTTGATTGACGGTAGCATTTTAAGATGATCTCTCACTAAAAATTATCAAGTAGTGTTCTCCCTGAGTATGCACCGTTGCCAAAGTTCGTCGTGCCGAGACACCACGTGATGATCGGGTGTGATAAGCTCTACGTCCATCTACAACGGGTGCAAGCCAGTTTTGCACACGCAGAATACTCAGGTTATACTTGACGAGCCTAGCATATGCAGATATGGCCTCGGAACACGGAGACCGAAAGGTCGAGCGTGAATCATATAGTAGATATGATCAACATAAGATGTTCACCATTGAAAACTACTCCATCTCACGTGATGATCGGTTATGGTTTAGTTGATTTGGATCACGTGATCACTTAGATGACTAGAGGGATGTCTGTCTAAGTGGGAGTTCTTAAGTAATATGATTAATTGAACTTAAATTTATCATGAACTTAGTACCTGATAGTATCTTGCTCGTCTATGTTTGTTTGTAGATAGATGGCTCGTGCTGTTGTTCCGTTGAATTTTAATGCGTTCCTTGAGAAAGCAAAGTTGAAAGATGATGGTAGCAATTACACGGACTGGGTCCGTAACCTGAGGATTATCCTCATTGCTGCACAGAAGAGTTACGTCCTGGATGCACCGCTAGGTGCCAGGCCTGCTGCTGATGCAACTGACGACGTTAAGAAAGTCTGGCAGAGCAAAGCTGATGACTACTCTATAGTTCAGTGTGCCATGCTTTACGGCTTAGAACCGGGACTTCAACGACATTTTGAACGTCATGGAGCATATGAGATGTTCCAGGAGTTGAAGTTGATATTCCAACAGAATGCCCGGATTGAGAGATATGAAGTCTCCAATAAGTTCTATAGCTGCAAGATGGAGGAGAATAGTTCTGTCAGTGAACACATACTCAGAATGTCTGGGTATTACAATCACTTGACTCAACTGGGAGTTAATCTTCCGGATGATTGTGTCATTGACAGAATTCTTCAATCACTGCCACCAAGCTACAAAGGCTTCGCGATGAACTATAATATGCAAGGGTTAGTAAAGACTATACCTGAGCTCTTCGCAATGCTAAAAGCTGCGGAGGTAGAAATCAAGAAGGAGCATCAAGTGTTGATGGTCAATAAGACCACTAGTTTCAAGAAGAAAGGCAAAGGGAAGAAGAAGGGGAACTTCAAGAAGAACAGCAAGCAAGTTGCTGCTCAGGAGAAGAAACCCAAGTCTGGACCTAAACCTGAAACTGAGTGCTTCTACTGCAAGCAGACTGGTCACTGGAAGCGGAACTGCCCCAAGTATTTGGCGGATAAGAAGGATGGCAAGGTGAACAAAGGTATATGTGATATACATGTTATTGATGTGTACCTTACTAGAGCTCGCAGTAGCACCTGGGTATTTGATACTGGTTCTGTTGCTAATATTTGCAACTCGAAACAGGGACTACGGATTAAGCGAACACTGGCAAAGGACGAGGTGACGATGCGCGTGGGAAATGGTTCCAAAGTCGATGTGATCGCGGTCGGCACACTACCTCTACATCTACCTTCGGGATTAGTTTTAGACCTAAATAATTGTTATTTGGTGCCTGCGTTGAGCATGAACATTATATCTGGATCTTGTTTAATGCGAGACAGTTATTCATTTAAATCAGAGAATAATGGTTGTTCTATTTATATGAGTAATATCTTTTATGGTCATGCACCCTTGAAGAGTGGTCTATTTTTGATGAATCTCGATAGTAGTGATACACATATTCATAATGTTGAAACCAAAAGATGCAGAGTTGATAATGATAGTGCAACTTATTTGTGGCACTGCCGTTTAGGTCATATCGGTATAAAGCGCATGAAGAAACTCCATACTGATGGACTTTTGGAGTCACTTGATTATGAATCACTTGGCACTTGCGAACCGTGCCTCATGGGCAAGATGACTAAAACCCCGTTCTCCGGTACTATGGAGAGAGCAACAGATTTGTTGGAAATCATACATACAGATGTATGTGGTCCGATGAATGTTGAGGCTCGTGGCGGATATCGTTATTTTCTCACCTTCACAGATGATTTAAGCAGATATGGGTATATCTACTTAATGAAACATAAGTCTGAAACATTTGAAAAGTTCAAAGAATTTCAGAGTGAAGTTGAAAATCATCGTAATAAGAAAATTAAATTTCTACGATCTGATCGTGGAGGTGAATATTTGAGTTACGAGTTTGGTCTACATTTGAAACAATGCGGAATAGTTTCGCAACTCACGCCACCCGGAACACGACAACGTAATGGTGTGTCCGAACGTCGTAATCGCACTTTACTAGATATGGTGCGATCTATGATGTCTCTTACAGATTTACCGCTATCGTTTTGGGTTTATGCTCTTGAGACGGCCGCATTCACACTGAATAGAACACCGTCAAAATCCGTTGAGACGACACCTTATGAACTATGGTTTAGCAAGAAACCAAAGTTGTCGTTTCTTAAAGTTTGGGGATGCGATGCTTATGTGAAAAAACTTCAACCTGATAAGCTCGAACCCAAATCGGAGAAATGTGTCTTCATAGGATACCCAAAAGAAACAGTTGGGTACACCTTCTATCACAGATCCGAAGGCAAGACATTTGTTGCCAAGAATGGATCCTTTCTAGAGAAGGAGTTTCTCTCGAAAGAAGTGAGTGGGAGGAGAGTGGAACTTGATGAGGTAATTGTACCTTCTCCCTTATTTGAAAGTAGTTTGTCGCAGAAACCGGTTTCTGAAACATCTACACCAAATAGTGAGGAAGTTGATGATGTTGATCATGAAACTTCAGATCAAGTTACTACAGAACCTCGTAGATCAACCAGAGTAAGATCCGCACCAGAGTGGTACGGTAATCCTGTTCTGGAAATCATGCTACTAGATCATGATGAACCTACGAACTATGAAGAAGCGATGGTGAGCCCAGATTCCGCAAAATGGCTTGAGGCCATGAAATCTGAGATGGGATCCATGTATGAAAACAAAGTATGGACTTTGGTTGACTTGCCCGAGGGTCGGCAAGCAATAGAAAACAAGTGGATCTTCAAGAAGAAGACTGACGCTGACGGTAATGTTACTGTCTACAAAGCTCGACTTGTCGCAAAGGGTTTTCGACAAGTTCAAGGGATTGACTACGATGAGACCTTCTCACCCGTAGCGATGCTTAAGTCTGTCCGAATCATGTTAGCAATTGCCGCATTTTATGATTACGAAATTTGGCAAATGGATCTAAAGACTGCATTCCTGAATGGATTTCTGGAAGAAGAGTTGTATATGATGCAACCAGAAGGTTTTATCGATCCAAAGGGAGCTAACAAAGTGTGCAAGCTCCAGCGATCCATTTATGGACTGGTGCAAGCATCTCGGAGTTGGAATAAACGCTTTATAGTGTGATCAAAGCATTTGGGTTCATACAGACTTTTGGAGAAGCCTGTATTTACAAGAAAGTGAGTGGGAGCTCTGTAGCATTTCTGATATTATATGTAGATGACATATTACTGATCGAAAATGATATAGAATTTCTGGATAGCATAAAGGGATACTTGAATAAGAGTTTTTCAATGAAAGACCTCGGTGAAGCTGCATACATATTGGGCATCAAAATCTATAGAGATAGATCAAGACGCTTAATTGGACTTTCACAAAGCACATACCTTGACAAGATTTTGAAGAAGTTCAAAATGGATCAAGCAAAGAAAGGGTTCTTGCCTGTGTTGCAAGGTGTGAAGTTGAGTAAGACTCAATGCCCGACCACTGCAGAAGATAGAGAGAAAATGAAAGATGTTCCCTATGCTTCAGCCATAGGCTCTATCATGTATGCAATGCTGTGTACCAGACCTGATGTGTGCCTTGCTATAAGCTTAGCAGGGAGGTACCAAAGTAATCCAGGAGTGGATCACTGGACAGCGGTCAAGAACATCCTGAAATACCTGAAAAGGACTAAGGATATGTTTCTCGTATATGGAGGTGACAAAGAACTCATCGTAAACGGTTACGTTGATGCAAGCTTTGACACTGATCCGGACGATTCTAAATCGCATACCGGATACGTATTTTTATTAAACGGTGGAGCTGTAAGTTGGTGCAGTTCTAAACAAAGCGTCGTAGCGGGATCTACATGTGAAGCGGAGTACATAGCAGCTTCGGAAGCAGCTAATGAAGGAGTCTGGATGAAGGAGTTCATATCCGATCTAGGTGTCATACCTAGTGCATCGGGTCCAATGAAAATCTTCTGTGACAATACTGGAGCAATTGCCTTAGCGAAGGAATCCAGATTTCACAAGAGGACCAAGCACATCAAGAGACGCTTCAATTCCATCCGGGATTTAGTCTAGGTGGGAGACATAGAGATTTGCAAGATACATACGGATCTGAATGTAGCAGACCCGTTGACTAAGCCTCTTCCACGAGCAAAACATGATCAACACCGAGACTCCATGGGTGTTAGAATCATTACTATGTAATCTAGATTATTGACTCTAGTGCAAGTGGGAGACTGAAGGAAATATGCCCTAGAGGCAATAATAAAGTTATTATTTATTTCCTTATTTCATGATAAATGTTTATCATTCATGCTAGAATTGTATTAACCGGAAACATAATACATGTGTGAATGTATAAACAAACAGAGTGTCACTAGTATGCCTCTACTAGACTAGCTTGTTAATCAAAGATGGTTATGTTTCCTAACCATGAACAAAGGGTTGTTATTTGATTAACAAGGTCACATCATTAGTTGAATGATCTGATTGACATGACCCATTCCATTAGCTTAGCACACGATCGTTTAGTATGTTGCTACTGCTTTTATCCATAACTTATACATGTTCCTATAACTATGAGATTATGCAACTCCCGTTTACCGGAGGAACACTTTGGTTGCTACCAAACGTCACAACGTAACTGGGTGATTATAAAGGAGTACTACAGGTGTCTCCAAAGGCAGATGTTGGGTTGGCGTATTTCGAGATTAGGTTTTGTCACTCCGATAGTCGGAGAGGTATCTCTGGGCCCTTTACGGAACGAGTAAAGAGACTTGCCGGTAACGAGATTGAACTAGGTATTGGATACCGATGATCGAATCTCGGGCAAGTAACATACCGATGACAAAGGGAACAACATATGTTGTTATGCGGTCTGACCGATAAAGATCTTCGCAGAATATGTAGGAGCCAATATGGACATCCAGGTCCCGCTATTGGTTATTGACCGGAGACGTGTCTCGGTCATGTCTACATTGTTCTCGAACCATAGGGTCCGCACGCTTAAGGTTTCGATGACGGTTATATTATGAGTTTGTGTATTTTGATGTACCGAAGGAGTTCAGAGTCCCGGATGTGATCACGGACATGACGAGGAGTCTCGAAATGGTCGAGACATAAAGATTGATATATTGGACGGCTATATTCGGACACCGGAAAGGTTCCGGAAGTTTCCGGAGAAAACCGGAGTGCCGGAGGGGTTACCGGAACCCCCCGGGGAAGTTATGGGCCTTAGTGGGCCAAGAGGGGAGAGAGAGGGCCGCACCAGGTGGTGGCGCGCGCCCCCCCAGGGGAGTCCGAATAGGACAAGGAGGGAGGGGCGCGGCCCCCCTTTCCCTCTCCCTCTCCCTCTCCTTCCTTCCCCCTTCCTCCTTCCTAGTTGGACTAGGAAAGGGGAGTCCTACTCCCACTAGGAGGAGGACTCCCCCCTCCCTTGGCGCGCCTCCTAGGGCCGGCCGGCCCTCCCCCTTGCTCCTTTATATACGGGGGTAGGGGGGCACCCTAGAACACACAAGTTGATCCTTGAGATCGTTCCTTAGCCGTGTGCGGTGCCCCCCTCCACCATAATCCACCTCGGTCATATCGTAGCGGTGCTTAGGCGAAGCCCTGCGTCGGTAGAACATCAAGATCGTCACCACGCCGTCGTGCTGACGGAACTCTCCCTCCCCGAAGCTCTGCTGGATTGGATCCCGAGGAGCGTCACCGAGCTGTACGTGTGTCAAGAACTCGGAGGCGCCGGAGTAACGGCGCTGGGATCGGTTGGATCGCGAGGAGAACGTACGACTACTTCCTCTACGTTGTGATCGCTTCCGCTTCGGTCTACGAGGGTACGTAGACAACACTCTCCCCTCTCGTTGCTATGCATCACCATGATCTTGCGTGTGCGTAGGAATTTTTTTGAAATTACTACGTTCCCCAACATGATACGTCTCCAACATATCTATATTTTTTGATTGTTCCATGCTTTATATTATTCATCTTGAATGTTTATAGGCATTATTATGATAATTTATATCATTTTTTGGACTAACCTACTAACCTAGTGCCCAGTGGCAGTTGCTACTTTTCCCTTGTTTTTGTCTTTTACAGAAGATAAATACCAAACGGAATGAAACTTTTTGACGATTTTTCTTGACCACAAGACACCTAAGAAGGTTTGGGAGGAAACCAGAAGAGCCACGGGTGAGCCACAAGCTCATCGGGTGCGCCCTAGGGGGAGGTTCCCTATTAGCTTGTGGGCCCCCATGACACTTCCAAACCTAATCTTGCTCCATAAGTACCCAAATATTCCCCGTAGACTAGAGGGCACACCAAAAATACTTTGCCGCTGCCGCAAGTTTCTGTCCTCGTGAGATCCCATCTAGAGGCCTTCGTCGGTACTCCGATAGAGGGGTATTCGACCATGGAGGGGTTCTACTGAAGGAAATATGCCCTAGAGGCAATAATAAAGTTATTATTTATTTCCTCATATCATGATAAATGTTTATTATTCATGCTAGAATTGTATTAACCGGAAACATGATACATGTGTGAATACATAGACAAACATATAGTCACTAGTATGCCTCTACTTGACTAGCTCATTAATCAAAGATGGTTATGTTTCCTAACCATAGACATGCGTTGTCATTTGATTAATGGGATCACATCATTAGGAGAATGATGTGATTGACATGACCCATTCCGTTAGCCTAGCACTTGATCATTTAGTATATTGCTATTGCTTTCTTCATGACTTATACATGTTCCTGTAACTATGAGAATTATGCAACTCCCGTTTACCGGAGGAACACTTTGGGTACTACCAAACTTCACAACGTAACTGGGTGATTATAAAGGAATACTACAGGTGTCTCCGAAAGTACATGTTGAGTTGGCGTATTTCGAGATTAGGTTTTGTCACTCCAATTGTCGGAGAGGTATCTCTGGGCCCTCTCGGTAATGCACATCACTATAAGCCTTGCAAGCAATGTAGCTAATGAGTTAGTTACGGAATGATGCATTATATAACGAGTAAAGAGACTTGCCGGTAACGAGATTGAACTAGGTATTGGATACTGACGATCAAATCTCGGGTAAGTAACATACCGATGACAAAGGGAACAACGTATGTTGTTATGCGGTTTGACCGATAAAGATCTTCATAGAATATTTGGGAGCCAATATGGGCATCCAGGTCCCGCTATTGGTTATTGACCGGAAACGTGTCTCGGTCATGTCTACATAGTTCTCGAACCCGTAGGGTCCGCTCGCTTAACGTTTCATTGACGATATAGTATTATATGAGTTATGCATGTTGGTAATCGAATGTTGTTCGGAGTCCCGGATGAGATCATGGACATGACGAGGAACTCCGGAATGGTCCGGAGATAAAGTTTGATATATGGGATAATAGTGTTTGATCTCCGGAAGGGTTTCGGAATTCACCGGAAGGGGTTCCGGATGTTTCCTGAAATGTTTGGGTACGAGAACACGTTATTTGGGCCAAAGGGGAAAGCCCACAAGGTTTTTGGAAAGCGCAAAAGGAAGTTTTGCGGAGTCCAGGGGCCAGACGCCAGGGTCCCTGGCGTCTGGGTCCAGACGCCGGGAACCCTGGCGTCTGGCCCTGGAGTCCGAGAAGGACTCTTGCCTTTCCGGTGAAACCGACTTTGTGGAGGCTTTTACTCCAAGTTTCGACCCCAAGGCTCAACATATAAATAGAGGGGCAGGGCTAGCACCAAAGACACATCAAGAAACACCAAGCCGTGTGCCGGCAACCCCGTCCCCTCTAGTTTATCCTCCGTCATAGTTTCCGTAGTGCTTAGGCGAAGCCCTACGGAGGTTGTTCTTCACCAACACCGTCACCACGCCGTCGTGCTGCGGGAACTTATCTACTACTTCGCCCGTCTTGCTAGATCGAGAAGGCGAGGACGTCATCGAGCTGAACGTGTGCAGAACTCGGAGGTGCCGTGCGTTCGGTACTTGGATCGGTCGGATCGTGAAGACGTACGACTACATCAACCGCGTTGATAAACGCTTCTGCTTAGCGATCTTCAAGGGTATGAAGATACACTCCCCTTCTCGTTGCTATACATCACCATGATCTTGCGTGTGCGTAGGAAAATTTTGAAATTACTACGTTCCCCAACAGTGGCATCCAAGCCTAGGTTTTATGCGTTGATGTTATATGCACGAGTAGAACACAAGTGAGTTGTGGGCGATACAAGTCATACTGCTTACCAGCATGTCATACTTTGGTTCAGCGGTATTGTGAGATGAAGCGGCCTGGACCGACATTACGTGTACGCTTACGCGAGACTGGTTTCACCGTTACAAGCACTCGTGCTTAAAGGTGGCTGGCGGGTGTCTGTCTCTCTCACTTTAGCTGAATTGAGTGTGGCTACGCCCGGTCCTTGCGAAGGTTAAAACAGCACCAACTTGACGAATTATCGTTGTGGTTTTGATGCGTAGGTAAGAACGGTTCTTGCTAAGCCCGTAGCAGCCACGTAAAATTTTCAACAACAAAGTAGAGGACGTCTAACTTGTTTTTGCAGGGCATGTTGTGATGTGATATGGTCAAGACGTGATGCTATATTTTATTGTATGAGATGATCATGTTTTGTAACCGAAGTTATCGGCAACTGGCAGGAGCCATATGGTTGTCGCTTTATTGTATGAAATGCAAACGCCCTGTAATTGCTTTACTTTATCACTAAGCGGTAGCGATAGTCGTAGAAGCAATAGATGACGTAAACGACAACGATGTTATGATGGAGATCAAGGTGTCGCGCCGGTGACGATGGTGATCACGACGGTGCTTCGAAGATGGAGATCACAAGCATAAGATGATGATGGCCATATCATATCACTTATATTGATTGCATGTGATGTTTATCCTTTATGCATCTTATCTTGCTTTGATTGACGGTAGCATTTTAAGATGATCTCTCACTAATAATCAAGAAGTGTTCTCCCTGAGTATGCACCGTTGCGAAAGTTCTTCGTGCTGAGACACCATGTGATGATCGGGTGTGATAGGCTCTACGTTCAAATACAACGGGTGCAAAACAGTTGCACACGCGGAATACTCAGGTCATACTTGACGAGCCTAGCATATACAGATATGGGCTCGGAACACGGAGACCGAAAGTTCGAACGTGAATCACATAGTAGATATGATCAACATAGTGATGTTCACCATTGAAACTACTCCATCTCACGTGATGATCGGACATGGTTTAGTTGATTTGGATCACGTGATCACTTGGATGACTAGAGAGATGTCTGTCTAAGTGGGAGTTCTTAAGTAATATGATTAATTGAACTTAAATTTATCATGAACTTAGTACCTGATAGTATTTTGCTTGTCTATGTTTGTTTGTAGATAGATGGCTCGTGCTGTTGTTCCGTTGAATTTTAATGCGTTCCTTGAGAAAGCAAAGTTGAAAGATGATGGTAGCAATTACACGGACTGGGTCCGTAACCTGAGGATTATCCTCATTGCTGCATAGAAAAGTTACGTCCTGGAAGCACCGCTGGGTGCCAGGCCTGCTGCTGATGCAACTGACGACGTTAAGAACGTCTGGCAGAGCAAAGCTGATGACTACTCGATAGTTCAATGTGCCATGTTTTACGGCTTAGAATCGGGTCTTCAACGACGTTTTGAACGTCATAGAGCATATGAGATGTTCCAGGAGTTGAAGTTAATATTTCAAGCAAATGCCCGGATTGAGAGATATGAAGTCTCCAATAAGTTCTATAGCTGCAAGTTGGAGGAGGACAGTTATGTTAGTGAGCATATACTCAAAATGTCTGGGTATAATAATCACTTGATTCAATTGGGAGTTAATCTTCTGGATGATTGCGTCATTGACAGAATTCTCTAATCACTGCCACCAAGCTACAAGAGCTTCGTGATGAACTATAATATGCAAGTGATGAACAAGACTATTCCCGAGCTCTTCGCAATGCTAAAAGCCGCGGAGGTAGAAATCAAGAAGGAGCATCAAGTGTTGATGGTTAACAAGACCACCAGTTTCAAGAAAAAGGGCAAAGGAAAGAAGAAGGGGAACTTCAAAAAGAACGGCAAGCAAGTTGCTGCTCAAGAGAAGAAACCCAAGTCTGGACCTAAGCCGGAAACTGAGTGCTTCTACTGCAAGCAGACTGGACACTGGAAGCAGAACTGCCCCAAGTATTTGGCGGATAAGAAGGATGGCAAAGTGAACAAAAGTATATGTGATATACATGTTATTGATGTGTACCTTATTAATGCTCGCAGTAGCACCTGGGTATTTGATACTGGTTCTGTTGCTAATATTTGCAACTCGAAACAGGGACTACGGATTAAGCGAAGATTGGCTAAGGACGAGGTGACGATGCGCGTGGGAAATGGTTCCAAAGTCGATGTGATCGCGGTCGGCACGCTACCTCTACATCTACCATCGGGATTAGTTTTAGACCTAAATAATTGTTATTTGGTGCCAGCGTTGAGCATGAACATTATATCTGGATCTTGTTTGATGCGAGACGGTTATTCATTTAAATCAGAGAATAATTGTTGTTCTATTTATATGAGTAATATCTTTTATGGTCATGCACCCTTGAAGAGTGGTCTATTTTTATTGAATCTCGATAGTAGTGATACACATATTCATTGTGTTGAAACCAAGAGATGCAGAGTTGATAACGATAGTGCAACTTATTTGTGGCACTGCCGTTTAGGTCATATCGGTGTAAAGCGCATGAAGAAACTCCATACTGATGGCCTTTTGGAATCACTTGATTATGAATCACTTGGTACTTGCGAACCGTGCCTCATGGGCAAGATGACTAAAACGTCGTTCTCCGGAACTATGGAGCGAGCAACTGATTTGTTGGAGATCATACATACTGATGTTTGTGGTCCAATGAATGTTGAGGCTCGCGGCGGGTATCGTTATTTTCTCACCTTCACAGATGATTTGAGAAGATATGGGTATATCTACTTAATGAAACACAAGTATGATACATTTGAAAAGTTCAAAGAATTTCAGAGTGAAGTGGAAAATCATCGTAACAAGAAAATAAAATTTCTATGATCTGATCGTGGAGGAGAATATTTGAGTTACGAGTTCGGTCTACACTTGAAACAATGCGGAATAGTTTCGCAACTCACGCCACCCGGAACACCACAACGAAATGGTGTGTCCGAACGTCGTAATCGTACTTTACTAGATATGGTGCGATCTATGATGTCTCTTACTGATTTACCGCTATCGTTTTGGGGTTATGCTTTAGAGACGGCCGCATTCACGTTGAATAGGGCACCATCAAAATCCGTTGAGACGACGCCTTATGAACTGTGGTTTGGCAAGAAACCAAAGTTGTCGTTTCTTAAAGTTTGGGGCTGCGATGCTTATGTGAAGAAACTTCAACCAGATAAGCTCGAACCCAAATCGGAGAAATGTGTTTTCATAGGATACCCAAAAGAGACTATTGGGTACACCTTCTATCACAGATCTGAGGGCAAGATTTTTGTTGCTAAAATCGGATCCTTTCTAGAGAAGGAGTTTCTCTCGAAAGAAGTGAGTGGGAGGAAAGTAGAACTTGATGAGATAACTGTATCTACTCCCTTATTGGAAAGTAGTTCATCACAAGAACCGGTTCCTGTGACAACTACACCAATTAGTGAGGAAGCTAATGATATTGATCATGAAACTTCAGATCAAGTTTCTACTGAACCTCGTAGGTCTACCAGAGTAAGATCCACACCAGAGTGGTACGGTAATCCTATTCTGGAAGTCATGTTACTTGACCATGATGAACCTACAAACTATGAGGAAGCGATGATGAGCCCAGATTCCGCAAAATGGCTAGAGGCCATGAAATCTGAGATGGGATCCATGTATGAAAACAAAGTATGGACTTTGGTTGACTTTCCCGTTGATCGGTAAGCCATTGAGAATAAATGGATCTTTAAGAAGAAGACTGACGCTGATGGTAATGTAACTGTCTATAAAGCTCGACTTGTTGCGAAAGGTTTTCGACAAGTTCAAGGGGTTGACTACGATGAGACTTTCTCACCCGTAGCGATGCTTAAGTCTGTCCGAATCATGTTATCTATCGCTGCATTTCATGATTATGAAATTTGGCAAATGGATGTCAAAACTGCATTCTTGAATGGATTTCTGGAAGAAGAGTTGTATATGATGCAACCAGAAGGTTTTGTTGATCCAAAAGGTGCTAACAAAGTGTGCAAGCTCCAGCGATCCATTTATGGACTGGTGCAAGCATCTCGGAGTTGGAATAAACGCTTTGATAGTGTGATCAAAGCATATGGTTTTATACAGACTTTTGGAGAAGCCTGTATTTACAAGAAAGTGAGTGGGAGCTCTGTAGCATTTCTGATATTATATGTAGATGACATATTATTAACTGGAAATGATATAGAATTTCTGGATAGCATAAAGGGATACTTGAATAAAAGTTTTTCAATGAAAGACCTCGGTGAAGCTGCTTACATATTAGGCATCAAGATCTATAGAGATAGATCAAGACGCTTAATAGGACTTTCACAAAGCACATACCTTGATAAAATTTTGAAAAAGTTCAAAATGGATCAGGCAAAGAAACGGTTCTTGCCCGTGCTACAAGGTGTGAAGTTGAGTCAAATTCAATGCCCGACCACAGCAGAAGATAGAGAGAAAATGAAAGATGTTCCCTATGCTTCAGCCATAGGCTCTATCATGTATGCAATGCTGTGTACCAGACCTGACGTATGCTTAGCAATAAGCTTGGCAGGAAGGTACCAAAGTAATCCAGGAGTGGATTACTGGACAGCGGTCAAGAACATCCTGAAATACCTGAAAAGGACTAAGGATATGTTTATCGTATATGGAGGTGACAAAGAGCTAGTCGTAAATGGTTACGTTGATGCAAGCTCTGACACTGATCCGGACGATTCTAAATCGCAAACTGGATACGTATTTTTATTAAACGGTGGAGCTGTAAGTTGGTGCAGTTCTAAACAAAGCGTCGTGGCGGGATCTACATGTGAAGCGGAGTACATAGCTGCTTCTGAAGCAGCAAATGAAGGAGTCTGGATGAAGGAGTTCATTTCCGATCTAGGTGTCATACCTAGTGCATCGGGACCAATGAAGATCTTCTGTGACAATACTGGTGCAATTGCCTTGGCAAAGGAATCCAGATTTCACAAGAGGACCAAGCACATCAAGAGACGCTTCAATTCCATTCGGGACCAAGTCCAAGTGGGAGACATAGAGATCTGCAAGATACATACGGATCTGAATGTTGCAGACCCGTTGACTAAGCCTCTCTCACGAGCAAAACATGATCAGCACCAAGACTCCATGGGTGTTAGAATCATTACTATGTAATCTAGATTATTGACTCTAGTGCAAGTGGGAGACTGAAGGAAATATGCCCTAGAGGCAATAATAAAGTTATTATTTATTTCCTCATATCATGATAAATGTTTATTATTCATGCTAGAATTGTATTAACCGGAAACATGATACATGTGTGAATACATAGACAAACATATAGTCACTAGTATGCCTCTACTTGACTAGCTCATTAATCAAAGATGGTTATGTTTCCTAACCATAGACATGTGTTGTCATTTGATTAATGGGATCACATCATTAGGAGAATGATGTGATTGACATGACCCATTCCGTTAGCCTAGCACTTGATCGTTTAGTATATTGCTATTGCTTTCTTCATGACTTATACATGTTCCTGTAACTATGAGAATTATGCAACTCCCGTTTACCGGAGGAACACTTTGGGTACTACCAAACGTCACAACGTAACTGGGTGATTATAAAGGAGTACTACAGGGGTCTCCGAAGGTACATGTTGAGTTGGCGTATTTCGAGATTAGGTTTTGTCACTCCAATTGTCGGAGAGCTATCTCTGGGCCCTCTCGGTAATGCACATCACTATAAGCCTTGCAAGCAATGTAGCTAATGAGTTAGTTACGGAATGATGCATTATAAAACGAGTAAAGAGACTTGCCGGTAACGAGATTGAACTAGGTATTGGATACCGACGATCAAATCTCGGGTAAGTAACATACCGATGACAAAGGGAACAACGTATGTTGTTATGCGGTTTGACCGATAAAGATCTTCATAGAATATGTGGGAGCCAATATGGGCATCCAGGTCCCGCTATTGGTTATTGACCGGAAACGTGTCTCGGTCATGTCTACATACTTCTCGAACCCGTAGGGTCCGCACACTTAACGTTTCGTTGACGATATAGTATTATATGAGTTATGCATGTTGGTAACCGAATGTTGTTCGGAGTCCCGGATGAGATCATGGACATGACGAGGAACTCCGGAATGGTCCGGAGATAAAGTTTGATATATGGGATAATAGTGTTTGATCTCTGGAAGGGTTCCGGAATTCATCGGAAGGGGTTCCGGATGTTTCCCGAAATGTTTGGGTACGAGAACACGTTATTTGGGCCAAAGGGGAAAGCCCACAAGGTTTTTGGAAAGCGCAAAAGGAAGTTTTGCGGAGTCCAGGGGCCAGACGCCAGGGTCCCTGGCGTCCGGGTCCAGACGCCGGGAACCCTGGCGTCTGGCCCTGGAGTCCGAGAAGGACTCTTGCCGTTCAGGTGAAACCGACTTTGTGGAGGCTTTTACTCCAAGTTTCGACCCCAAGGCTCAACATATAAATAGAGAGGCAGGGCTAGCACCAAAGACACATCAAGAAACACCAAGCCGTGTGCCGGCAACCCCGTCCCCTCTAGTTTATCCTCCGTCATAGTTTCCGTAGTGCTTAGGCGAAGCACTGCGGAGATTGTTCTTCACCAACACCGTCACCACGCCGTCGTGCTGCGGGAACTTATCTACTACTTCGCCCGTCTTGCTGGATCGAGAAGACGAGGACGTCATCGAGCTGAACGTGTGCAGAACTCGGAGGTGCCGTGCGTTCGGTACTTGGATCGGTCGGATCGTGAAGACGTACGACTACATCAACCGCGTTGATAAACGCTTCTGCTTAGCGATCTTCAAGGGTATGAAGATACACTCCCCTTCTCGTTGCTATACATCACCATGATCTTGCGTGTGCGTAGGAAAATTTTGAAATTACTACGTTCCCCAACATCTACGTCAACCATGCTACCCTTCCGATGATGTGTGAGTAGTTTATTACAGACCTACGGTCATAGCTAGTAGCTAGATGACTTCTTCTCTCTCTTTGATCTTCAATACAATGTTTTCCTCGATGTTCTTGGAGATATATTCGATGTAATCTTCTTTTGCGGTGCGTTTGTTGAGATCCGATGAATTGTGGGTTTATGATCAGATTATCGATGAATTTTATTCGAGTCTTCTCTGAACTCTTTTATGCACGATTAAATTAGCCTTGTATTTCTCTCCGATCTATTGATTTGGTTTGGCCAACTAGATTGATTTTTCTTGCAATGGAAGAGGTGCTTTGTAATGGGTTCAATCTTGCGGTGTCCATACCCAATGACAGAAGGGGTAGCAAGGCACATATTTGTATTGTTGCCATTAAGGATAAAACGGTGGGGTTTATTCACATTGATTGGGTCTATCCCTCTACCTCATGTCATCTGGCTTAAGGCATTACTCCGTTCTTGTTAACTTAATAACCTAGATGCATGCTGGCTAGCGGTCGATGTGTGGAGTAATAATAGTAGATGCAGGCAGGAGTCTGTCTACTTGTCATGGACGTGATGCCTATATTCATGATCATTGCCTTGGATATCGTCATAATTATTCGGTTTTCTATCCATTGCTCAACAGTAATTTGTTTACCCACCGTATGCGTTCTTTGAAGTGAAAACTATGGCCCCCGGATCTATTTGTATCATTTTTTTCCAGATCTATAAAACCGAACACAAAAATACATTGCTGTAATTTATTTACCTTTATTTTATTTTGCACTTTTATTTATCTTTTATACCAATCTCCATCAGATCTCATCCTTGCAAGTAACCGTGAAGGGATTGACAACCCTTTATCGCGTAGGGTGCAAATATTTGTTTATTTCTGTAGGTGCAACTATTGGTAACTTGTGTGTTTCTTCTACTGGATTGATACATTGGTTCTTAATTGAGAGAAAAATTTATCTCTACTTTGCTGCATCATCCTTTCCACTTCAAAAGAAAAACTAACACAAGCTAAACAAGTAGCATGGTGGGGAGCGCAACGAAGGCTTGTGGCCTCATTGTGGCTCTTCTTAGGTACTTCTTCATTCCAATATTTTTTTTATATTCTAAAATAAGCACTATGGTGTGTGAGTAAGTAAATAATTATCCAATCTATATACTGAGCAGCTAACCTTCCATCACCTGCAAGAGAACCATTAAAAACAGCACCCACGATACAGTACATTACATATTCAGTATCTCAGAACTAATGAAACTATCAAAATTGAAAACACAATGTTTGTTTGACCCAGTGGATATAGTGCGAAGAATATATACCAAGGTATGACCAATGTATTAGCAGATGGAGACACACTCACCACCAATTACAGCAACTTGACAGTTCATGTTGGGTAGAGCACCCCGTGCAAGTGTCGTCGCCCAGCCGCTGAGGCCACAGTCCGCTGCACCACACCGCCGTCTGTCACACCACGTGATTCACATGCTCCTCTTGTGGAGTAAGGAAGAGACGAAGGGCAGCCTTCCATCCATTGCGCCTGAGCCCTAGCCTCCTCGCAGCTCCCGATCCTGGAGCGGATCGAGCCGCCGCTAACCGCCAGCTCTTGCACAACCTTCCCGGCGCCGAGCCGACGCCGGCGGATGACACACTCCCATCAGCCAAGGCACCTCCATATCCTCTCCCCTCTCTTTCTACCTCCTCTTCTTCCTTATCTCTCTCTAGCATGGATTGGTCCATGGTGCTGCATCGAATTGAGCTTCACCGCCATCACCCTTTGCCTGTAAGTCGTCGTCGCGCCAGGACGAATGCGGGAGAGGAAGAAATAGGTGGCGTCGACAATGTGCTGGGAGGCAGAGTAGGGGAGAAAAGTGGAGGGGAGGAGGAGGCGGCTTAGTCGTGGTGGAGAGAAGGAGGGGACATGGGGCTCGAGAGGCAATTAGTGACTCAAAGACGGGAACATTTGGTCGTTAGGTTTCACCATGCGAACCCTACGCTCGCTGAGCCCACGGCCTAGGGCCGGTCCTGATATTTCGGGGGCCCGGGGCGAAACTAAATCCCAAGGGCCAAGGCCCTTAGGGAAATATAGTAGGAGTAGTTTTTTGTCTTACTGAAAATTGAATTTGGCTCATAGCTAGGTGTAGATGCACCCATTGTCTAAATACACATTTTAAAATGTTAAAAAAATTCGAGAAAAATCTTGCGTGTACATCCGGACATTATATGTTCATGCACAAAGTTCCGGTGAAAAGGGACATTTTTTGTGGCTTGTGTAAATAAAAGACATTTTTTGATGCTTGATTATAGGTATTCACAAGACATTTTTTAAATATTTTATACATGCCACAAAAAATGTCTGGATGTACACGCGAAATTATTGTCCATATTTTTTTGACATTTCGAAATGTGTTTTCTATATAGTCCCTCTGTAAACTAATATAAGAGCGTTTAGATCACTATTTTAGTATTCTAAACGCTCTTATATTAGTTTACGGAGGGAGTATTTTTTTTAATAGGTGTATCTACACCTACAAGTCTCTTCTTTCCTAATACTCACACTAATATAAGATCTTTTAGATCATTTATATAGTAAGCTAAACGATCTTATATTTCTTTACAAACAAGTATGTCCCATTAATAAGATTATCCAAATTTCTTGGATTGTAATCATCTATAACAAAAACCGGTACATTGTCAAGATTTACAGATAATGTAAATGCCCATGATCACTCACTTTGTTACGTACTTCCCTCTCGCCTTATAGATTAATATTATTTTATCATACATGGCTACTATTAGCATGTCGTCGAACTTAAAATTAATAATCTCGATGGTATCTATATGTATAAACAGTATCTAATAATTCAATTATCTGTGGCCAGTTGCAACAGTGAAGAGGCAATATTTTTTTTTGCGGGTGAAGAGGCAACAGTGAAGAGGCAATATGGATGATCATTTATAACTTTGATCAATCATCATGGTAAAATCTCATAGGGCATAAAATACATGTATAAAAGAAGATCAGGGACATACTTTCTCTTCTCTGTATCTTGTACGCGATCTCGTATCTCGGAGAGTCGGCAACGACGTGGTTATCTTCGATCTCGTATCTCGGAGAGTCGGCAACGACGTGGTTATCTTCGTCAGTCCGGCATTCGTCCGATTCAGTCCTGCTCCGACTCTAGGCAGTGGCGCCATGCACGCACAGCAGATGAGTATCCATCGCCACGAAGCGGGCGATCATTTCTCTCGCTTCTAGCGTCTGTTCGGCAGCGTATGACCTGGTTGTACGCTAGTACTCCCGTGGATTAAGGAAATCAGTAGCGATTGTCTTTCAATAATAACGACCTCTAATTACTCGTACACAATAATTGTTTTGTTTCTCAATCGTGCCCGGGTCCCGCAAGGAAGAATGTCCCAGACATCATCCGCTTAAACTGAAACCCATGGCGTGAGCTAAAACTGATGGCTAGATATTTAAAACGCAGATGAAAAGGACGAAAATCTTTACACCGAGGCACAACGAGCGAACCAGATGACAAGCTCGACGAAGATCAACCAGAGGTCCAGAACCAGAATAGCAGGTAGAGTAGCAAGGTTTATAGTAGTACTACATTGTTTGCTGGTGTTGCTGCTTTCCTGCTACTGTTCACTGCTATAAGGGAAATACGATATGGCATCTATGAGGAAAGGGAAGCAAGACAATCTTCACTTGGTGGTATTGCTAGAGAGGGAAATACGAAAGTGACAAATTCTAGTATCCTATGCTGTATTTTCTATTTTGCATACACCATAAGGAGTTGAGGAGGTTGATGATAATTCAGGACTTGAAAAGAGGCATGGAGGCAATGAGGCAACCAATAGGGCAGTATTTTGATCTCATCTCACACATTCCGTTACATTTTGTCTTTATTACATGCCATTTCATTAATTATTTAAATATGCTCCCCGTATCGATGTATTGCTGTTTTTAGAAATTGGCGTATCCCGTATCATCGTACTCGTATCGTCGTATTGGTGCTTCAATTTATCACATACACACAGCCGCGCATCGAACCTTCAAAAATTCATACAACCCTCTACGTCGATGCGCCAGTCGCCGGCAGGCTGGGTGCCTGCGGTCATGCGGCCAGCTCGTCGCCTGGCATGGGGACACACAGGATGCCCAGCTTGCCCGGAGTCCTCCAACTTCGCGGCATGAACTGTGATGCGCCCAACATGTTCGCCAGCACCGCGTGGTCTGCATCCTTCCCCAAGGACATGTCGGAAACGCTAGTGCCGCTGCCGTCAGTCTGCTAGCCGACCCGGCGTTCAGGAATTGCTGATGGTCCATGGCTACTCGGCCCGACGCCGATGGGATCACTCCGGTGATGTGCAAACGGGGTCCATTCACATGGTTGAGCCGAGGAACTATGAGCACTAGTAGGAAGGGTATTAGTCCCGGTTACAGAGGGTCTTTAGTTTCGGTTCTGGAAAGGAACACCCAAAACCTTTTATTCCGGTTGGCTTACAAACCAGGATCAAAGGAGGTCCACGTGGTCGTTGTGGGGTGTCCAGGCAGGAGGACCTTTAGTCCCGGTTTGTAAAGAAAGCCACACGTCAACAGCTCGCAGGCGCTGGGTTTTTTTTTATTGAAAGGGGGGTTTTGGAGGGTTAATTTAGGGGTTTCTTATTGTGTTAGCTAGCTAATATAGAGAAGTGACCTCTCTTTCTCCGTGCTTGGTCAACGCTAGCTACTATACATATAGGAAGAACTCGATGCTAGCTAGTAAAAAAATGAAGGAACCATTAATTACACAACATCGTGATCATGAACATATATAGAGAAGGCGACCTCTCTTTCTCCATGCTTGGTCGAATAACAAGTTTTCGTATATCTATCCAACGCTACTACATATATACAATATAACATCCTGACATCATCAAGCGCAAACTCCCATTGGACTTCTGTATGGTATTCTCCCTTCTCATTTATGATGTGGTCAAGGAAGAATCCCGATAATTCCTTTTGTAGTCCTCGTATGTGATCATGTGGTAGGAGTTCATCCCGCATCTGCCAGATCTAATTTAAAGAAGGGGGTCAATACATATATATATGCATGAAACTCAACACAATTGACGGTAATAAAATAAAATTGTGAATATTATTGTTTACGTATTTGAAATTGTTTCTCAGACAAGCCCCGCTCAAAGGTCGAGTGGCGAACGAACTCGCAAACGTAGTATCCACATAAATTATTCCCGCATTTCTGCCACAAGCATTTTACGAGAATAGACTTCAATGAGAATAGACTTCAATCAAACTGATAATCAAGCATCATAAATGGTATTCATGAAACTAAAATCAATGAGAGATGCGCGAAACTAACTAGTACTACTTACACTGGGTTTTGTAAATCTCAGCTCCTTTTGCACTCTGGGTTATGAGAATAAGGAAATGAACGAAAGTTGTCGATATGGTGCGATAATGATTGAACTTACCTCTGGAGCATTGCAGTCATGTTTGCATATTCCTGGGAATCTTTATGTCTCGAGTTTAAGACAATTACTACTCCCTCATCAAGCTTAATGGATAGCATAATAAAGTGAAACCTACGCACGCATAACTCATCAATTACATTACGTAACCTCGAGTAAGTGAAACCGAATATGCACAAAACAGTAACACACACTTGAAGTTATAAGGAACGATTCTAGCAAGTTTTCCTCAGTATCTGTGACTCTATTTTGTACCATAAATTAATTTACGGTATTTGGGCTAATGAACCCAGTTTCATAGATTTGTCCTTTTTGCACTCGACGATCTACAATCTGCAAAATATAGTGAGGATAATTATATATACAGCAATAAACGAGCTGAGCTAGAGACTTAGTTACAGAATTAATACTTACATACTGTAGCAAGTCATGAGTTGTTTGTCCAGGGCCTCTTGATTGAATAACTGAAATAACTGCATAAATTCAATAGGCATCAGGTCGACTCCAATGAAGTCGTGCTCATCTTTAATTCTCATTGAACAATATATAATTCTCTAGAGCATCTAATTAAACAATACATTAAAACTATGTAAAACATTTAAATGCAATAACAAATGCGATCATAATCGCAAGTAAGGTAACAATTGATCCAATGGCATAATGATACCAAGCCTCAGTATGAATGCCATATTTTCTAATCTTTCTAAATATTCAAGTGCATTGCATCTATCTTGATCTTGTGATCATCGACGACATCGGCAACATGCAACTCCAATTGCATCTTCTCTTCTTCAATTCTTTTCAATTTTTTCTTCAAGTAATTGTTTTTCTTTTTCAATTAAATTTAACCTCTCGACAAGAGGGCCGGTTGGAATTTCCGGTTCACATACCTCCTAGATAAAAACATCTATGTCACGTTGGTTGGCATAAGTGTCATAAACACTAAATGAAACAAATAGTTATAAAAGATAATATACCAGGCCACATCCGAATCATAGACAGGACGAGGGCCGACGGGGGCGGATACCAAAACCATTGCACTGTATAATAACTAACAATAATAAAAGTAAGAAAATTATACAAGTATCTATCTAAATCATACAAGTAAGAATTTTATTTATTTTAGAAAGAAGATAAGAGCAAGAGGCTCACCACGGTGGTGCCGGCGACGAGATCGGCGCGGGCGATCGACGGCGGTGAGGACGGGTGAGGGAGTCCTGGACAAGGGGGTGTCCGGACAGCCGGACTATCAATATCCGCCGGACTCCCATACTACGAAGATAGAAGATTGAAGACTCCGGCTCGTGTCCGGAAGGTACTTTCCTTGGCGTGGAAGGCAAGCTTGGCAATACGGATATGTAGATCTCCTACCATTGTAACCGACTCTGTGTAACCCTAGCCTCTCCGGTGTCTATATAAACCGGAGGGCCTTAGTCCGTAGGACGAACATTACATCTCAACAATCATACCATAGGCTAGCTTCCAGGGTTTAGCCTTCTTGATCTCGTGGTAGATCTACTCTTGTACTACCCATATCATCAATATTAATCAAGCAGGACGTAGGGTTTTACCTCCATCGAGAGGGCCCGAACCTGGGTAAAAACATTCTGTCCCTCGTCTCTTGTTACCATCCGCCTAGATGCACAGTTCGGGACCCCCTACCCGAGATCCGCCGGTTTTGACACCGACATTGGTGCTTTCATTGAGAGTTCCTATGTGCCGTCACCGATAGGCTCGATGGCATCTTCAACCATCAACGCTGTCCAGGGTGAGATTTTTCTCCCCGGACAGATCTTCGTATTCGGCGGCTTTGTACTGCGGGCCAATTCTTTTGGCCATCTGGAGCAGATCGAAAGCTACGCCCCTGGCCGTCAGGTCAGATTCGGAAGCTTGAACTTCACGGCCGATGACCGCGGAGACTTGATCTTCGACGGACTCGAGCCACAGCCAAGCGCGCCGGACTGTGACGATGGGCATGATCTAGCTCTTTCGCCGGACAGTGCTTTGGAGGCCGCACTCGAAACCGCTCCGGCTACTAGCCCGGAGCTGATTGCCCATGACAAGGGCCGGTGGATAGACGCCGCCCTGGGGGCTTCAACATCCACGGCGATGGAGCTGAATACCAATCTTGTCCCCTGCGAGACTCGTGATCCCGAGGCGCCGGACTCCTCGCCGGACTCCGAGCCTCCCGCGCCCCTGCCAATTAAGCCAGATTGGGCGCCGGTTATGGAATTCACCGCCGCGGACATCTTTCAGCACTCGCCTTTTGGCGATATCCTGAATTCCCTGAAGCACCTCTCACTATCAGGAGAATCCAGGCCGGACTATGGCCAGGGCGGTTGGAGTTCGGACGACGAAGAAATTCAGAGCCCACCCACCACCCACTTTGTAGCCACTGTCGAGGATTTAACCGACATGCTAGACAACGACTCCGATGACATCGACGCTATGGACGACGATGCCGGAGACGAACAGGACCCAGCGCCCACAGGGCACTGGAAGGCCACCTCGTCGTACGACGTCTACATGGTGGATACCCCAAAAGAAGGGGATGGCGAAAAAGCAGCGGAGGAAGATTCTCTAAAGAAGCAACCCAAACGCCGGCGTCAGCGGCGCCGCTCTAAATCCCGCCACAACAAGAATGGAGATTCCGGCACGGGAGACAATAACACTCCGGAGAGTGCCGAAGACGATCCCCTCCTGCAAGACTCAGCGCAGGAGGACGCAGAACCAAGCCCTCACGATAGGGCGGCAGACGAAGGGGTTGAGGACGATAACTATATGCCTCCCTCCGAAGACGAAGCGAGCCTCAACGATGATGAATTCGTCATACCCGAGGATCCCGTCGAACAAGAGCGCTTCCAGCGCAGGCTCATAGCCACGGCAAATAGCCTAAAGAAAAAGCAGCAACAGCTCCAAGCTGATCAAGATCTGCTAGCCGATCGATGGACCGAGGTCCTCGCGGCCGAAGAGTATAAACTCGAACTCCCCTCCAAAAGTTACCCAAGACGCAAGCTGCTCCCCCGATTAGAAGAGGAAGCATACATACCTTTATCACCAGCGCACGACATGGCTGACCGACCACCCCGTGGTCGCGACAGAGAGGCATTCAGGCCCCCAGCCAAGACCATACCCCGGCATCGATCTAAGAGTACGAAGCCAAAAGGGAACGCGCCGGACTTGCGAGACATCTTGGAGGACAAAGCAAGACAATCCAGATCCATCTATGGATCACGTGGGCGCCCTACGACCCACGACGAATACCGTCGCGCCGGACATAATGCTGGCCGGGCCGAACATAGCAGACAGCGCTCCCTCGAGCTGCGTCGCGATATTGCTCAATACAGGGGCGCCGCACACCCGTTATGCTTCACTGATGAAGTAATGGATCATCAGATCCCCGAAGGGTTCAAACCCGTGAATATCGAATCCTACGATGGTACAACAGACCCCGCGGTGTGGATCGAAGATTATCGTCTCCACATCCATATGGCCCGCGGCGACGATCTCCACGCCATCAAATATCTCCCACTCAAGCTTAAAGGACCAGCCCGGCATTGGCTTAACAGCCTGCCCGCAGAGTCGATTGGGTGTTGGGAAGACCTGGAGGCTGCGTTCCTTGATAACTTCCAAGGTACATACGTGCGACCACCAGACGCCGATGACCTAAGCCACATTATTCAGCAGCCAGATGAATCGGCCAGACAGTTCTGGACACGGTTCTTGACGAAGAAAAATCAAATCGTCGACTGTCCGGATGCAGAGGCCCTTGCAGCCTTCAAACATAACATCCGGGACGAATGGCTAGCCTGGCACCTGGGGCAGGAGAAGCCGAAATCCATGGCAGCCCTCACATCGCTAATGACCCGCTTCTGTTCGGGAGAGGACAGCTGGCTAGCCCGCAGTAACAACCTCCGCAAAAATTCTGGCAGTCGGACACTAAGGACAACCACGGCAGGTCACGTCGAATCAAAAATAAACGCCGCATTAACGGCGACGACAAAGAGGATACGGCAGTCAATGCCGGATTCCGAGGCTCAAAACCCGGTCAACGGAAGAAGCCATTTAAAAGAACAACTCCGGGTCCGTCCAATCTGGACCGAATACTCGACCGCTCATGCCAGATACATGGCACCCCCGAAAAGCCAGCTAATCACACCAATAGAGATTGTTGGGTGTTCAAGCAGGCCGGCAAGTTAATTGCCGAACACAATGACAAGGGGCTAAATAGCGACGACGAGGAGGAGACCCGGCCACCGAACAGTAGAGGACAGAAGGGTTTCCCCCCACAAGTGCGGACGGTGAATATGATCTACGCAACCCATATACCCAAGAGGGAGAGGAAGCGCGCACTACGGGACGTCTATGCGATGGAGCCAGTCGCCCCGAAGTTCAATCCATGGTCCTCCTGTCCGATCACTTTCGATCGACGAGACCATCCGACCAGCATACGCCATGGCGGATTCGCCGCATTGGTCTTAGACCCAATCGTCGATGGATTTCACCTCACAAGAGTCCTGATGGACGGCGGCAGCAGCCTAAACCTGCTTTATCAGGACACAGTGCGCAAAATGGGCATAGACCCATCTAGGATTAAACCTACCAAAACAACCTTTAAAGGTGTCATCCCAGGAGTGGAAGCCAACTGTACAGGCTCGGTCACACTAGAAGTGGTCTTCGGATCCCCGGATAATTTCCGAAGCGAAGAGTTAATCTTCGATATAGTCCTGTTCCGTAGCGGCTATCATGCCCTGCTCGGACGAACCGCGTTTGCCAAATTCAACGCGGTGCCGCATTATGCATACCTAAAACTCAAGATGCCAGGCCCTCGTGGAGTCATTACGGTCAATGGGAATACGGAACGCTCCCTCCGAACGGAGGAACATACAGCGGCTCTCGTGGCAGAAGTACAGAGCAGCCTTCTACGGCAATTCTCTAGTCCGGCAATTAAAAAGCCGGATACATTAAAGCGCGCCCGGAGCAACACCAACCAAGACCACCTGGCGCGATCAGAGCACACGTAGCAATGCGGCCCCAACCCCCGCCCGCGCATGATCACTAGAATAACACTTCGCGTACATCATTACGCTTTGGAGATACCATGGGCGCAGGGGAGGGGCTTAACCACAAGGACCAAAGAGTGCGGCTCGACCACACAAGGGGCTCATACGATCGCCCCCCTTGGCTTTGTTTTTTATCTTTTCTTCTTTTACATACACAGGACTCCATTAACCAAAAGCCCTGTCCGACGGCGAACTTGCCGAACTCACGATGCAATAGTCAGGGATTAAAGAAGGCCGCGACGAACACTCAGGTGGTCTCCATTACGAGCATTAAATTCGATTACATACACCAGGTCTGCAGCTTACCACTGGAGGGGGACATGTTAATTTAGTCCGAATCCCTTGCTTACCGCACTATTTGTATCAGTCCGCTTTATTAGCAGACCTTCTTCCATAAATAACGCAGCACTTCCCTTTTGCAAGTATATTACCTTTTCATTGCAATTGCGTTATCTTTTACAAACGTTCATTATATGACATCTTGCACCCGTACACTTTGGTACGGCCGAATACACCAGGGGCTTCTGTCCCCCAGATTATGGTGTGATTAAGTCCGAACACTTTCACAAGTGCGGCACCCCGAACTTATAGCACTATATGAATCAGCTCCGAATCATGTCTTGGGTCAATAGTTGGGTTTGCCCGGCTCCCATGTTTTGGTACCTTACGTTCCGTTCCGTCGGCTAAGGTAGCACTGGGAGAACCACTGCGATTGCGCCCCGGTTGAGCCGGGTTAACGCCTCAGTGGAGAAAGCTAAAACTGACTGGCATGATAAGGCGAGAGACTGGTCGCTGTTCGAGAGGTCTTTTCGGGTCCCTAAAGACTCATGCCGCTTCGAGCGAAGTTCCGGATGATATCCGACGAAGGCGTGGATAGCGCCCCGGATTCGGTCTTCCGAATACCAGGGGCTTCGCCGAAATTTAAAATTATAGAATTCTATGGCTAAGTGAGAGTGTTCAAGCATTATAAGTCCGGTCGCCTTGTTCGTCGTGTTGAGCGCCTCCCTAGATGGACCCAAAAATGGGAACAAGAGTGCTCAAGTTTATCACCGAACACCCCAGCACTCGTGGCTTGGGGGCTGAAGCCAACGACTTGCCATCTCTCAGATTTAACAAACGGCCGCACAGAAGGTAATATTTTAAATTCAACAAAGCGTTGCTCATGGCGCATATAAACGAAGTTTTCAGCGCACAGGATAAACACACAGCGAGTTCACTCAAGGATTACATTAAGGGGGCACTCATCCGCAATATCGCGGGCTCCCTTCAGGACAACTTTATAATATCGCTCCGGCGTGCGATGCTCCTTGCCCGGCGGCGGCGGATCCGTGAGAAGCTTCTCCGCATCCAGCTTGCCCCATTGCACCTTTATGCGGGCAAGGGCCCGACGAGCGCCTTCAATGCAGGCGGAGCGCTTGATCACATCCAGCCTGGGGCACGCATCCACTAGCCGCCGCACTAGGCCAAAGTAGCTGCCAGGCATGGCCTGCCCAGGCCGTAGCCGGACTGTGAGGCCCTTCATGGCCTCCTCAGCTACCTTGTGGAGTTCGACCAGCTGCTTCAGCTGGTCGCTTGGGGGCACCGAATGGCCGGCCTCAGCGTACTGAGACCAGAAGACCTTCTCCGTTGAGCTCCCCTCCTCGCCACGATAGAACGCAGTGGCATCAGACGCACTACGCGGCAGATCTGCAAATGCCCCAGGAGAGCTCTGAATTCGGGTAAGTATCCGGTAATTTACATTAACATGCTTGTTCTGCATGAAAAACGCCTTACCCGCCGCTATCTTCTTCATGTCCTCTACTTCCTCCTAGGCCTTCTGGGCCTCGGCCTTGGCGGACTTGGCACTTTCGAGAGCCGAGGCAAGCTCGGACTCTCGAGTCTTGGAATCACGCTCCAAACTCTCATGCTTTTCCATGAGAGCCTAGAGCTCTTGCCGAACTTCCGCCACCAGTGCCGCTTGCTTTTCTCGCTCAGTCCGTTCTGTGGCCGCATTACGTTCGGCCACGGACACGGCATCCTTCAGGGCCGCCACCTCGTTAGTGGCCCCTGCATTACATATATTATCCTTATCAATCATGTTAGCAACCGAAACCCTTTTCTGTAAGGTACTTATTTAAAGTGGTGTTATTCACCTTCTTTTTCCTTGAGCTGCCTCTTGGCATGGCCGAGCTCTTGCTCCGACCGCTCAAGGTCCTTCTTCAGCGCCTCGACCTCCGCCGTAAATGCGGCAGAGGTCAACAGCGCAGCCTGCACACCCATATTGACATATTTTTTAGCAACCCTGCGTCTATTTTGTTAGATCCTTAGTCCGGCTTTTCTTTTCGAACACCGAACTAAGCATCAGGGGCTACTGTCTATGCGGTATCACACTACATTATTTTAAACGTCTTACCTCAAAGCCTGTTAGAAGGCTGTTGCAGGCTTCGGTCAGCCCGCCCTTGGCGAGCCGGACTTTCTCAATCACCGCACCCATGAGAGTGCGGTGTTCTTCCTCGATGGAAGCGCCTTTAAGCGCCTCCAGCAGGTTATCCGGCACCTCCGGTTGGAGGGAGGCCGCCGGTGCCACGGTCCTGCCCTTCTTTCGAAGGGGCCGCTTGCCGGACTCTGGAACCACTACGGGTTCCGATGTAGAGTCCGGCACGAAGTCCGGGAGGACGCCTGACGGCGCCTCCGGAGCCTCCTCCTGGCGGGTCCCTCTGCGGGATTCCGCCTCATCATCCTCGTCGACGCATGGGGTAGAGGCGGTCGGGATGGAATTCACATCCGACGGCGCCAAAGACCCGCTCATCGAGTCAGGAAGGTCGTCAACGGCCGGACTACGGGTAGAATGCGGCGTTAGAAGGACACTACATGGCACACAATGTACGGCATATGAATGGTCTGAATACTTACGATCCTGCCGGACGCCTGGCCCTTGGAGGCCACTCTTCCTCGCCAACGTTGATGTTGGCGAAACTGTCCGGGGGGATAGTTCTCCCCCTTTTGGACCCTTCGGCCGCCCCAGTTGGGGAGGCCTTCCCCTTCCTCTCTTCCTCCTCCGGGAGAGAGTACTCCTCCTCCTCCTCGTCGTCTTCGGGGGAGGAGTCCTCATCGTCGTCGTAGACGCCTGATTGCGGGAACTCTTTCGAGTCCCCGCGGCCACCTTCTTGGCCTTCTTCTCCGGCACCACGTACGGTGCCGGAACCAGCAGCCTTGCTAAGAGGGCATCCACTGGTTCTTCTGGCATGGGAGCCGGGCTGATAAGCAGCTGGGCCTTCTCCATCCAGTCCTGTCAAAGGAAGAGGCAGATTAAAAACCTTGCTAGAGTCAATCTAATTACTTCAAGTGTCCCGTAATGGGGTCGAATCACTTACCTCGTCAGTCGGAGACTGCGAGCTGAATCCGCGGTCTTCGGTCGCGGATGCGGGGGCTTCGGCGCCCTTGAACAGCACCCTCCAGGTGGCCTTCGTACGTTGTGTCGAAGAGCGCGCTTAACATCTGGTGCTGTTCCAGATTAAACTCCCACAGATTAAATGCCCGTTCTTGGCATGGGAGAATCCGCCGGAGGAGCATGACCTGGACCACGTCGACGAGCCGGAGCCTATTACTCACCAGCTTCTTGATGCAGGCTCGAAGTCCTGTCACCTCCACCGGATCACCCCACTGCAGGCCCTTCTCTTTCCAGGAAGTGAGCTGCGTAGGGATTCCAGATCTGAATCCGGGGGCCGCCGCCCATGTGGGCTTGCGCGGCTCGGTGATGTAGAACCACCCCGATTGCCACCCCTTGACGGAGTCCACGAAGGTCCCTTCTAGCCAAGGGACGTTGGGCAGCTTGCCCAACATGGCGCCTCCGCATTCCGCTTGCGTCCCCTTCACAACCTTCGGCTTGACGTTGAAAGTCTTGAACCACAGGCCGAAGTGGGGCCGGATGCAGAGAAAGGCCTCACACACGACGGTGAACGCCGAGATGTTGAGGACGAAGTTCGGCGCCAGATCGTGGAAATCTAGGCCGTAGTAAAACATGATCCCCCGGACAAATGGATGGAGCGGAAAGCCCAGTCCGCGGAGGAAGTGGGGAAGGAAGACGACCCTCTCATGGGGCCCTGGGGTAGGGATGAGCTGCCCCGCGTCGGGCAGCCGATGCGCGATGTCGCTGGAAAGGCGTCGCGCAGCTTGGTGATGTCCTCCTCCTTAGCGGTGGAGGCCAACCATTTGCCTCCCCCTCCGGACATATTCGGAGAAGGGTCGAGGTGAGATGCGCGAGCTTGGGCATTGGAGCTTGAGTTCGCAGGGGAGAATGAGCAAAGGAGGAAGAAGGCATAGGTGAGAAGGTAAATCCTTATCCCTTATATATAGGCGGACGAAAATATGCGTCCCTCACCGGCCTGGTAAAACTCGCTTATCTCCCAAGCGCCATCATCAATGGCACGGTTGGGTTACCCACGCACGTATTGATGAGAATCCCGGAATAAGGGGAACACGATCTTTGCTTCGACAGGACGTGGCAAGGAAACCGCTTCGCTAAACGTGCTGAGGCGGAATAATAAAAACGATTCAAACAAGGACTTGGATGCGGTGTGATGTCACGCTGCATAATACGTCAGCAGATTGAGCTAAGTGTATATTTTATTCTCTCTACGTTGGAATGTGGAATTTATTTTGCAGAGCCGGACACTATCCTGGTGTTCGATTTTCTCCGGATTATTCAAGGAGAGGAACCCGCCTTGCAATGCCGAACATTATGCACGCCGGACTTATCGTCATTGAAGACTGGTTCAGGGGCTACTGAGGGAGTCCTGGACTAGGGGGTGTCCGGACAGCCGGACTATCAATATCCGCCGGACTCCCATACTACGAAGATAGAAGATTGAAGACTCCGGCTCGTGTCCGGAAGGTACTTTCCTTGGCGTGGAAGGCAAGCTTGGCAATACGGATATGTAGATCTCCTACCATTGTAACCGACTCTGTGTAACCCTAGCCTCTCCGGTGTCTATATAAACCGGAGGGCCTTAGTCCGTAGGACGAACATTACATCTCAACAATCATACCATAGGCTAGCTTCCAGGGTTTAGCCTTCTTGATCTCGTGGTAGATCTACTCTTGTACTACCCATATCATCAATATTAATCAAGCAGGACGTAGGGTTTTACCTCCATCGAGAGGGCCCGAGCCTGGGTAAAAACATTGTGTCCCTCGTCTCTTGTTACCATCCGCCTAGACGCACAGTTCGGGACCCCCTACCCGAGATCCGCCGGTTTTGACACCGACAACGGGGACGGGACAGGACGAACCGCCAAACCTAGACAAATCTAGGGGGAAAGGGGGCTTGGAGGTCGAGCTTGAAGAGGAGAAAGCTTAAGTGTGGCTCGGCCATTTCATCGAACACCTCATGTGCATAGGATGTGAGAGCTAGAGCAACACACACCTCTCCCACACGGCCGGTCAAAAAACTGAGCAGTGAGCAAGTAGGCAGGGGCAAGGGTATATATAGGCTTCTCTTTAGTCCCGGTTGGTGGCTAGAACCGGCACAGAAGACTGACCTTTGGTCCCGGTTTCAGCCACCAACCGGGACTAAAGGTGCTGAGCCAGGAGCGAGGCCCATTGGTCCCAGTTCGTGTCTGGAATCGGGACCAAAAGTTTCAGACGAACCGGAACCGATGGCCTCCGAGGCCCGGCCGGCGCCCTGGCCTCATGAACCGGGACTGATGCACCCTTTGATCCTGGTTCGTAAGTGAACCGGGATTAATGCCCTTATTCTGGCCTCAACCAACACTACTAGGGAAAACCTTATACACAGAAATATAGCAACAGTGCGGGTCAAAAAACTGCGCTAGTGCTATATAGCAGTAGCGAGCAAATAAAAACCGCGCTACAGACACAAACTTAGCAGTAGCGCCTGTTGTAAAGAAAGCGCTACTATTAATATTCCCATTGGCAGAATGCTAGGCTACGCATAGCAGTAGCGAGCTTAACAGAAACGTGCTACTGCTAGAGCACAGTTAGAAGCGCGTTTCCAAAGAAGAGCTCTACTACTAATGGAAATAAAATAAGATGATAAACAAATAGAAATTTAAATGAAAATGAAAGAAATAGAAAAAGGAGAAAGGGAAAAATAAAATGTAAAGCAAAATAAACGAAAAAGCGAAAAATCGGAGGAAGGCATAGCAGCAGCGTTTGTTTGGAAGAGGTGCTATAGCTAACGTAGCTGCAGCGCATGCCCTAGACCCCCGCTATAGAAACAGAATAGGAAATTAGCTATAGCAGCAGCGCGTTTTGAGGAAAGCGCTATAGCTAACTTAGCTATAGCGCGTTTTGCGAAACGCGCTACCGCTAAGTTTGACTTAGCCAAAAAACCGTTTCCCCCGCCCCCCCCCCCCCCCCCGGCCACCACTTCCCCCAAATCCCTCAAACCCACCCCGCGCGCGCCGCCGTCTCCCCGATTCCTCGCCCCACACTTCGCCGCCGCCGCCGACGCCACCAGAGTCGTGCGCCGTCGACGACACCGGAGCCGCCCCCAACGCCACGGAGCCGCGCGGCCTCGTCAACGCCACCGGAGCCGCCGTCGACGCCACCTTCCTCGCCGTCACCGGAGACGCCCCTGCCTCCCTCACCGTCACCGGAGACGCCCCAGCCTCCCTCGCCACCACACTGCCTCCGTCGCCACCACCGGAGCCATCATCTGTAAGCCCCCACCCCTCCTCTCTCTCTCATGCATAGGTTAGCCAGTTTAATTAGGTTAATTATCTAGGTTAGGGCAAAATTTTAGTTAGGGCATTGACAGAGAAGTAGTTAGGTTAACTAGTTTAATTAGGTTAATTATCTAGGTTAGTGCAAAAACTTAGTTAGGGCTTTGACAGAGAACTAGTCAGGTTAACTAGTTTAATTAGGTTAATTATCCATGTTAATTAGTGCAAAAATTTATTTTAGGCTTTGACAGAGAACTAGCTGCGTTAACTAGTTTAATTAGGGTTAATTATCTAGGTAAACTAGATTAACTAACTAGGTTAAATAGGTAGGTTAATTAGGTTCGTTGGATTAAGAAGCTAGGTTAAGTAGATTGGCAAAGGTTTTTGATTTTTCAAAAGACCACTATTTTTCAAGGAAAAGAATTTAGGCAAATTTTATTTTTCATTGAAGTGGTCATGTTATATCTTTTCATTGAAGTTGTTCGATTGTGCCCAAGTGGTGGCTTTGTTGTTTCCAGGGAATGATGCTGAGTGGCCTATGTTTTGCTGGAATGTTGATTCATTTCTGTTCCGGCAAATTTCAGGTTCTCGATTTGTCCACTTTTTAGCAAAGGTCATGCCAAAATTTCCCGTGAATTTCTGCATGACTTGTGCTACAAACTAGGACATATCGAGTGCCCGGGATTTGCCGCACCAGGAAGGAGTCAACATTCCTGCAAAACAATAGTCCTTTTTTATGTCATTATTCATTTTATTAGGTCTAGAATTAATTGACTAGATTTAATCATAGGAAACATGGCTAGCAACGATGAAGGACAGGGTTCTGGTGATTGCGACGACGTCTACCGGGCGGCAGACGAATTTTTTAGCTTTACCGACGATCAACAGATGTTGTTGCTGGGCCCGGCATCGGGGACTGAGACCAACACGCAGACCGGTGCTGAGACCGATACGCAGACCGGTGCTGAGACTGGCACCGGCGCTGAGATTCAGACCGGCATCGAGACCGGCGCTGAGACCGGTGCTGCCTCGGGGAGCGGAGCCGGTGTAGAACCGAAAGCGAAGAGGCAACGGGTTCCTAACAAACTCAGGACTACTAGACTGATGGTCACGGAGGTGAACAACGGCAATTTTGAGCCAAAGGCGCCCGAGGAAGCGCGCGCGTGCTACAACAATCAAATAGGCTGCATCATACGGACAACCGCCACCATCAACGATGAGAATCTAAAGAAGATAGAAAATATGAGGAGCTCCCTCCAAAAGAAGTTTCACCAGATATTCTTGTTCCCGGGCCGGAATGAGAAGGATTATGAAGATCCAGACGATGACCCGGCAATGAAGAAGATAAACAAACACGCCATGACCAAGTTTAGCAACGCGTTGGCCGCCTGTAAAAATCGAGTGAAAGCAAAGATCAACGACGGGGAACCCTACTCCGAGATTGTAAAGGATAGTCCGACAATCATGGAAGAGCAGTTTCAAATATTCAAGGAGGCTTGCGAGGCCGAAGCTGCCAAAGAAAAGTCTAAGTACATGAAGGGGCTTCAAAAGAGGAACATTGGGACCCACCACCTCGGAAGCCGTGGTTACGGCGGAAAGAGGTCCAAATGGGCCAAGGAGGACGCGGAAGCCGCCAGTCTGGGCATCCCAGACCCCTTGGCGGATTTCACCGTCCCACAGGAGCGTGACGTCCTGAGGGCCCGCCACTGTTGGGACCCACTGAAGAAGGTTTATGAGACAACACCGGTCATTACGGAGTTCATGAGACTGTTGGTAATTTTAGTTTCTGATCAATTCGACTGCACACGTTAGTCATATTTGTAAATGATCCTTGTGCCTTTTGCAGAGAGAGCAACACCGGATTGCGGCCGAAAGCGACTCGCCGTCTGAGGCATTGGCGAGGCCCAAGTGGGACACTCCATTCAACCGGGCGTTGAACATATTGAAACGATAACCGGTGGATACTCGACCGTCGTATGGACGCGTGCACGGTGTCGGAGATGGCGCCACGTGGAAGAAGTACTACCGTGAGACCACGGAGGATAAAAAGGAAAGACGGAGGTTAACTGAAGAAAGCATCGACAAGAAGGTTGAGATTGCGGTTGAGAAGAAATCATCTCAGACAGTCGCAACAGCGGTAGCTGCCGCAAAACAGGCGATTGCAGATATGTCTACTTCCTTGGTGACGGGCGTTCACACTTGGACAAGGGAAAATCTAAAAAAAATGCAGAGGACTTTCCCCTTGCTGACTTCTTGGCAGCACATGCTCCCGCACCTGCTCCCGCACCGGCTCCCGCACCAGCTCCCGCACCGGCTCCCGCACCTGCTCCCGCACCGGCTGCCGCACCGGACGTGCTCGGTGGTGCCTCCTCTTTGGCTGAGCTCGACGCCCTCACGGTATCTTCCACACCGGCCCCCTTCAATATAAATGTATAATCTCCCGTTTTCGTTGCCTTTCGGATGTCTCACGTCGCAGACTTTTATTTGCAGGTCGACGAAATCCCGTGCACCATATTGTACACCATCGGCGAACAGAAGGTGGACGTGGGAAGGGGACGATAATGGAGTCGAAGGAACCATTGTTCCACAGCCGGTCGATCCCCCCGAATGTCTTCAAGGTTTCCGTGGCCAGTGTCAAACCGGGCCACGAGAATTTGCCTCCTCTAATACTAGTGGGGGATGACAACGAGACCCCGCGGCGGCTTGGTGATTGTTGCAATGGGTGGGTCCTGTTGTGGCCAAAGAGTCTGCTTCGTCTGGAGGCGGCCGGGAGCACACCCACGAGCACGCAGCCTCAGCAAGGTATGAACATCAACACCCCACCTACCCAATTAGCGTCGGGTGTCGGGTTGGGTGATAGCGGACGGGGTAAGCAGGTGGCTCCATTAGAGGCTGATGACGTCGCCATGGATGAGGATGAGGATGACGATGGTGCTGAACAGTATGTCTATACTGGCGCCTCCTCAGGGTTTGAGCATCATGAGTCGGTGCCTAAATTACCGTCTCAACGTGTTATTGACGACCATCCGGTGGTAAAGAAGCCTAGGAAGAGAGCGAGGAAAGGCAAAAAAGTTGATTCTATGATCCAGCCGCCTCAGCAGCCTCGGCTTCGGGACCGTGTAGATATCCCCGATGCGGATAAATGGCATATCCCCGGTCAACCAATCCTACCTGAAACAGCGCTACGGGCCAGATTCGGCGATCTAAGGAGACTTCATGACGATGTGCTGCGGGTAGAGAAAGGCCTCATCGCCTCGAAAGATCCAGGATACCCACTCTACGTGGTTAACGTTCCGCAGCAAATGTCGTACGTCAAGGGCTTTCCCGCGGATAAGTTCTTCCTCTGATTCGATTACATATTCGACATGTTTCATGTGAGGAAGCTGGATTTTACTTTTGTCCGCCTTTATGCCTTGCACATGAGCTACATCATTGGGGTTGAGCAGATAGCTCATATCCGTGTCGCTGACCCGTACTACATGCACAAGGCCTTCTTGGGAGTCTGTGCACAGCATCGTGAATACGCGAGGGATTACATCGTCAGTTTCATGCTCGCCAATAAGGACAAGGAGGCGATTCTCGTGCCTTATCATCCTGTGTAAGTCATTCGCGTTGCTATCCTTCCTTCAATTTCAATAATTCATTTGCACGGTGGAGGTGAATTAATTTGAGGTGTACTTATTTTGCGCAGCGGCGGGCGCGCCATCCTCATCATCCTCTACCCCCGATTCTCCCACGCTCTTTACTTGGACTCGTCGAAGAACATTCACAAAAAGGATTACACCCACATCAAAGATGTTCTCGACAGTGCTATGTTTTACTACCAAGCAAGGGGTGGAGAGGTTAGGGACAAGAAGAGAAGGGGCGGCAGGCCCGCCTTCAGCCATAAGACCGACTTCTACTGCAGCCAGCAACCAAACGATTCTCTTAATGATGGATTCTATGTCCTACACCACATGCTGGAGTACCGACGGGATCACCAGAACCTTCACATGGCACCTAGATCTAGCGATGCCCATATTCTGCAAAGGGCAAAGGACATAGGAGATATCGAGGATCATCGACTTCGAGCTGAGTTCTATAACATCCAGCGCGAACTTGCCCAAATCATCATGAATGAGGTCGTCGGAAAAACAGGGATGTTCCATGCAGAAGGACAAATGTCGCGGGAAGACGTCCGAACATGGATAGCCTCTCAGCGTCTCGACATGAAGCCTTTCACAAAGCTTGATGACTATCTCCCTGACTTGGATGGATGGCACGACATGATGAAGTGATTGTCGATATATGACAATGTGTCCGTTTAGTCCATACTTTCTTTTATGACAAAACTTTGAGTTATGCACGGTGAAACTTTATTTGTGATGTAATTAAACCGTCCTCCTCGACTAGCGAAAATCACTCTAGTTAGGTCATTTGGGTACGATGAACTCTGTTATTTATGCTTATGATATGTTGTTTCTATTTTTGCCAAGTCTGTCTCTTTGTGTTGCTCAACTATATATGTTGCATATCATCGACTCATGTGACGATGCAGGTGCATAGATCATAAATGGCGAAGAAGTGCTACGCCAGGAGTATATATACGACAAGTGGCCGGAGTGTCAGGCCCAGGTGTACCGGTTTTCGGTTTCCGAGCGACACGCAGTACTTAGTTTAGGTTCACGCTAATGCGAGAGAGGGATACGAACTCATGTACTCAAAGTGATAGCTATTCTCGTGTATATCATTGTTTAGATGGATGACGATGTATTTGCAAGTAATCGAGACTTGTATCGCTATTTTCGAGATTGATGACGAGAGACCACTTTGTGTTGGATGATGATTATGATGATGACATGATTTGATGAGACTAATTGTATGTATATGCTATGATTACATTTGTATGTGGATGATATGCTAAAGATTATTGTATAAAGTCTATTCAAATGCAAAACAAATAAAAAACAAATCTGTAGGGAGAAAATATAATAAAACTAGTAGTGGCGTGGGGTGGATTTAGCAGTAGCGCCGACTTACCAGTAGCGCTTACCTGTAAACGGCGCTGCAGATAATACCAGTAGCGTCCTTTTCTAAAGAGCGCCGCAACTATTCATGTGTAGCAGTACCGTGTGTCAAGACGCGCTACTGCTATATGTTAGCTCTAGCGCCTTATTAGTAGCGTCGGTACCCGCGCTACTGAGAGGGCCAAAACCCGCGCTGCTGCTAGGTTTTTCCCTAGTAATGCAATGCCATGTTTTCTACTAGTGGAGCCATGACAGATCATCCGCTTGCGACAAGCAATTGAACCAGGAACGTGTCGATTGGAACTCGGGTGCCGAGGAGAGAAGCACCTGGAGCGCGCTGTCGGATGCATCAGGAGGACAAGTGTCGGTAGATCCCCTCGGATATGCACGAGCGGAAGTTTGCATCCGGTGTCCACTTATTTTTTTCTTGCAAATTAGTTAGGGACTTTACGTTGGCAGATGCTATAACCTTTTAGCTCATCAGAATTATTAGCAGTTATTCTCTCTATCAGGAAATACTTGTCGGAGAAAGAGATAAAAATGAATGTATATCTATTTAAAACTAAAATACGTCTAAATATATTCATTTCTTCAACAAATATTTCCAGATGGAGGGAGTACAATTTTGTCAATCATGATTGTTTTGTTTTGCACAACTACACTACTGGTTCAAGGGAAGTGGTGGGATGCTCTGCTCGCTCCGGAAGTAGTCGTCGGCGTCCACCTTGCGCTTTATCTTCGCTAGTCTCCTAAAGTTTTCCTGGCCGAAATAACTTTCGCCCCACACCTTGGCACTTTCATAGCTCGTCGTGCCGTCGACCACCTTGTTCGCACCAATGTCAAGGTCCCGGTAATTCACGTATGCGCCCCTCGGGTTCTTGCTCACGAACGGCGCCATGAAGTCGTAAAGGCTCCCGACCCAGTCGGGCGTAACCTCGCCTCCGGTCCCTTCGCCGTTCCAGAACTCGACGTACTGAATGTTGTAGAGCACGCTGCTCCTGTGCGGGAACGGGGTGTCGTCGGCGGCGATGCGGCCCATTCTTCCGCCGTGCGGCTCCAGGACGAGCTGCCCCGTCGCGACACCGTCGGGCCAGAGGAAAATCTTCTCCAATGTCTCCTTGCTCAGGGGTTTCTTGACGTAGTCTGACTTGTTCTTGAAGAAGGGGCCTAGGGTCATGGACCGGTTGAGGAGGAGCTCCTCCAGCGGCTTGTTGTAGATGTCGTCGCGGAAGTATATGTATGCCGTGTACTGCAGCCAGCTCATCTCCTTGCAGTTGGCACATGTCACCCCGAGCTCCGGGAATCTGCTCCCCATCGTCGCCACCGCCGTGCTGCTGTTGCCAAGGTACAGGGCCTGGAAGTTGGCCTGACGATTTTGCACAACGACACGTACGCTAAGGTCATCGGGGAGCGCCGGCGCGACCGTTTGCCATTTGGTCACGGCGTCGACTGCACCCTTGTCCATGGTCTTGGTGACTCTGAAGAAGGTCACCGTCGGTGGAACCGGCACCAGCCTCACCTTCCACGACAGCACGATGCCGAAATTACCGCCGCCGCCGCCGCGGATGGCCCAGAAGAGGTCGTCCCCCATGGCCTTCTTGTCCGCCAGGAGGTTCCCTTCGGCATCGACCATGGTGGCGTCCAACACGTTGTCGGCGGAGAGACCATGCTTGCGCATCATCAGGCCTATGCCGCCGCCGCTGAAGATTCCCCCGACGCCCACGGTCGGGCACACGCCAGCCGGGAAGCCCAGCCCAGGCGCCACCGTGGCGACATGGTAGTAGAGCTCCCCGATCCCCGCCCCAGAGTCGACCCAGGCTGTGGCCTCTTGTGGGTTGACGCGGACGGCGTGGAGCTTGGCGAGGTCGATCACCGCGAACCCCTCGCTGTTGGGGCTGCCCGATCTGTACGAGAGGCCCTCACAATCGTGCCCGCCGCTGCGCACGCGGACGCGCACGCTGTGTCGGCGCCCGCAGCGCACGGCGGCCTGGACATGCGACGCGTTGGTGGGCGTCACGATGCAGAGCGGCGGCCTTGCCGTGGCCGGCGCCACGAACCTGGCGTTCCTGATGGACGACACCAGGAGCTGCTTGAACGACGGCGAGCTCGGCGTCTGCACGAGCTGGCTGGGGATGTTCGTCGAGAGGCACCGGAGAAAGTCGTCGTGGTTGGAGGGCGACGCCAGGGCGGGCACGAAGAAGGGCAATAAGCAAACTGTGAGAACAAGCGCCATGCTTGCCATTTCGATGGATCTGCCGTGATTCTGTTCTATTTTACCTCGCTATATAGGCACGTGCCACTCTTATTTTGAAGTAGATATTGAATGCTTCATTACGTGCATGGAAATTTCTCCCAAATCTAGTAGACATTGATTGTGCCCCAAATATTATGACCACCAATTTAAATACCTCCCTAACAGGAAATAAGTTGAATTGTTAAATTGTTGACACAAGTCTAGAATTATAGTATTACTACTGGTAGAGAGGACGCGTTAGAATGAAAGGTTTTAATAACTTTAATTATCGGTTTGGTACTCAGTACATTTCTTCCATTTTATGAGACATAAAATGATAGCTAAAAAGTTCACAACCGATCCAGCGAGGTTGTTGGTTCATGTCTTCACAGGTCGGACAGCCGGCTTCATCGGTTCATTGACGAAGAGAACTGAAATGTAAGTGTTTTTAGACATTTCAATAAAGGACTACATATGGATATATATAGACATATTTTAAGGTGTAGATTCACCCATTTTGCTTCTATGTAGTCTATATTGAAATCTCTTAAAGGACTTATATTTAGGAACAGAGGAAGTAGCTAGTTGCAATGTGTGTTGCAACAGTCACATACATATTTTGCGGTTCAATACTAATCCTATCTAACATTTGCATTACACCCACCATTTTCTATATTTTGACGGGATTTAATTTGATTCGAGTATGGGTAGGAAATGTAAGGAAATTTTTGATTTAATTGAGGTTTTTGTTAGATTTTATTTGATTTGGTATTTGCAGGTGAAGTAAATAAATTTTTGATTTAGATGTGATTTTGAACAGATTTTATTTTATTTGCCTTAAGAGAGCTGAAAGGATCACTCGCTGAAGGCCTTACACTAATCCGGCTGGCCCATTCATGAACATGCATAGTAAAAGGAAAAAAGTAAAGATAAATTGGAGGGTGCCAAGGAATCAAACACTGGTCTCCAGCTTTCGAGCAAGCCGGCATCTCAACATTAGACCAGCCTTTGGTTGGTGACATCGTAGTAGAATTAGGCAACTTAAGTCCAAATGAGTCGTGGTTTTCACTGTTTCTTTCCATTTTTTGTTTGGTTTTTTTTCTTCTTCATTTTTTGTTTATTGTTTTGTTTTTTATTATGTTTGTTTTTGTTTTCACTCTACATTTTCTTAGATGAGAAAAACATTTTTTAATAAGTGACCAACATTTTTGTAGACAAGTTCAACATTTTCCAAACGCTTATTCAACATTTTTTAAATACTTGTTGAACATTTTAATAGTTACTTGACATTTTTTTATACATGTTCTAAATGTTTCAAATAGCCAGCCAACAATTTTCAAAACTTATTCAACATTTGCATGTACTTGTTCAACATTTTTAATACTTATTCAACATTTCAAAATACATGTTCAACATTTTTCCAAAAACTCATTCAACAATTGTCGAATACTTGTTCGACATTTCAATACTTATTCATCATTTTCAAAATACTTGTTGAATTGTTTTTTAAATTCTTGTTGAATATTTTTTAATAATTACTCAACATTTTTTCAAATGTGTTTTTGAAGAGTGTTTTTTGTATGTTGGTAGAATATTTTAAAGTATAAAGAAAAATACAAAAAAGCTAAAAAACAAGAACATAAAACAGAAAAGTAGGCCGTAGCCTTCCGCGTGGCTGGGCCGGCCCGTCGGGTCTCCTCCCGATGAAAGGCTTCCCCTGTGCTCGCTTAAAGCGAGAAATAGGGTGCACGGTTATTTTGTCGTGTATGTAGCGGTTGTCCCGCTGCAGTCTGGTGCTTTTCACCCCTACCAGTAGGGCATTCTCCTCCCTTTAGCCCATCTTCCTTTCCTAGCCCGACCCCAGTCTGGAGCAGGATCATGTTGGTTCAAGTTCAATGTATCTCCTGACGTTATCAGGACTATAGTTTCTACTCAACAGATCTCAAATCTGTGAATGATGCTGCACATTATCTCGCAAAAAAAAGTGTGAATGATGTTGCCCATGATCTGAAAAAAAAACTTGTCGGTTTTGAATTCTACTATTAAACGGGCACGTGCAAAGCACGTCTTAAACGTTTATCAAGTGAATTCACATGGTATACTACTAAAACATTTTTTATAAAAAGAATAAAATGGGTACAAAATGTTGCCATACCACTCAAATTGTATTTTTAAAAGTGTAATGATACACAGCAAAAAATACCTGTGTAGGTGTGGCGGACAAAATATCTCTTGTGAAGTACTCTAGAATTTAACATCCATAGACCACAAGATGACCTGCATATATAATTACAAAAGTAAAATAAAAATAACTATTAATTTTTACATTTTTTAAAAATAATCATATGGTCCTGACTAAAAAAATCCTTGTGATGTACTGTAATAACTCGTCGTGATAACAAAAATCAGACCCGGTCACACCCGTTTAAAAAAAAAGTTCACAACGCTGCCCACTGGCTCCACCGCCCCCGCTAGGAATATCTGTCCGCCGTTCCCCATTCTCAACGTGCACACTCACTCCACCGCCCCCGCTACCCCTATCCACCTCGTCGGGCGGCCCTCGCTAAGCTCAGCTGCGCCCGCTGCGCCTGCCGCCCGCGCCGCGCCCAGCTGCACTGCTGCCGGCGCCAAATCTCTGCTAGCGGGAGCGGAAGGATAGGAAGGAGAGAAGCCGCATGCACTGACTTTCTTCCCCGTCGCCGGCGCTAGGTTTAGACGGCTCCTTCTCGTCGAATCCGGCCGCGCCGTAGTCCCCAAGGAGGCGCTCGAAGCTCTATCGGGCGACCCAGCGCAAGGCGGCGTCTGAGGCGGATGCGGAGGTGTCGCATTCGTCTCCACTGGATCGGCGGCTGCACCACCACTTGCAGCGGATCGGGCGCTTCTCTTTCACCGGTGAGCTGTCCGTCGGCCCGCGTAGGGGGGGGAGTCAAAGGAGCTGGTGTCGCGCTCATCCTCGCGTTGGCCCGATGTGAGAACTCCCGCTCCGCGCGCCGCCCGCAGCTGGTAAGCCCACGCGTTACCCTCCACAGCGCCGGGCACTGACTCGGTTGGTGTTTTGAGCTGATTGTTGTGTGAGCTATGATTTAGATAGTGTACGTATATAAATTCGAAAATCTCCATGCTGAGGTTGGTTTGACAGATGATTATACCGGCTAGTCCATTCAGTTTTGACATCAGTTCAGCTTGAAAACATGAATGGAGATGAGACTTTGCAAACCGGACAGACTTTGCAAACAAGGCACAGCCAACTAAATTTCATTTTGGTCATGTATTTATGTATGTCTAGCAGCACACATGACAAGTGTAACAACAACAACAGAACATCCTCTGCACACGAGCCTCGTCACCCTCACAAGAAATATTCAGCATAATGCAGAATCTAATAAGTTTTTCTCTTTTATAAGCGAAAGAGAACATTGAAGGGATGCTCGTGGAAGATGAGGTCAAGAAGGTGCGAGAAGAACGTTGATGGATGCTCACGGAAGATGAGGTCAAGAAGGTGGATACGCCCATTATGAATTGTACTTGCACAAACATACTCTGACAAGTATCTCATGTCAAGCTTTAGTTTTGTTATAAGATTTGGTTGCCCGTATGAATTTTCTTTCTGATATAGTCGTGCACTAATTTACTAAGAGTAGTCGTTGTGCCACTGAAATCTACAACTGCACTAATCTCTATCAGGAATGAAATTGGACTCCACAATTTCAGTGATGTTTCTAGATAAGAAATTTGGAACTAACAAGAGATAAACATGCACATAGCAATTAAAGTGATTTTGGTCCCGCCATCTTACATTTAAGCAGACTGCTAATTTGTGATGGCTTGCTACTGTAGGTTAACACGATGGATGAGTAGTCTGCTCGTGACGAAGACCCTTAACTATGATGTCATCTAGTCTCATTTGTTACATGCATATGCATACTCTATTCGTAATTGCAGGGACATTTCCTTTCTAATGCGATTAATGGGCACATACAATAAACTCATAAGCGTTGAGTTAGGTGGTATACCCATTTGTCTGCAGTGTGCTCTTAATACGCTCTTGCCTTGGCCATGTTGAAATGTCTAGGTCCTTCCACTTATCTGATTTTAGTTCGATGTGAACCGATGCAAATTTGAATACACTTTCCAGTCCTCCAGCTATCATGAATTAGTCCTACCAGAACATTGATTTGGATAGAGGAATGAAGCGCACCAGAATCTGATCATTCTAGTCAGAACATTGATTTGGATAGAGGCATGAAGCGCACCATGTAAACATTACTGTCCATTCTAAGTAAAAGAAGAAGAAGAAGAGATGTATAGTACAGTATGTATTAAAATCTTGCCTGATGTTTCAGAGGATGGTGAAAGAGGTGCAGGGAGCCGACAGCCTGTCCGCAGTGAGGAGGTGATGGAGGAACAGCCACGCACTTGATGGGTGGGTACAGGGCGGCGACGGCGCCGACTGGGAAGGCGACGCTGCTGCCGGGCGGCGAGGTCGTCGTCCACCAAGGCGATGATGCTTCCGTGCGGCGAGGGGATCTACCACAGTGAGGAGGTTAACATGATGGATGTGTAGTCTGCTCGTGACGAAGACCCTTAACTATGATGTCATCTAGTCTCATTTGGTACAGGGCAGCGAGGGCGCCGACCATGATGGCAACGCTGCTGCTGGGCGGGGAGGTCGTCGTCCATCAAGGAGGCGATGCTTCAGTGTGGCGAGTGGATCAACCTCAGTGAGGAGGTGATGGAGGAACAACCACGCACTTGATGGGTGGGTACAGGGCAGCGAGGGCGCCGACCAGGAAGGCGACGCTGCTGCCGGACGGCGAGGTCATCTTCCACCAAGGCGGCGACGCTTCCGTGCGGCGAGGGGATCAACCTGGGGGTCTGTTTCTATTTTTGTGGGATATACGTATCTTTTTTGTGTGTGGCCTATGTGATGCGTGATTGTAGGGGGTTTGATCGAGTGCATGTGGGGTCTTTATTTTCCTCCGCGGTGGAGTATGGTCAGCCAATTTAAATCGGGCAAATAGCTCCCATGCGACGCCGTTGGTGTGAATTGTCTCCCATGCGACGTCGTTGGTTGTAATAGCTCTCATGCGACATCTGCGTTGGAAAAAATAGCTCCCATGCGACACTGCTGCCTAATCCAAAGACACATGTTTAAAACTCGAATCAGGTGAGCGGGACCCACAGCATGGGACCCAATAACTTATCCAACTCAGCATTGGTCATGTGAGCGGGACCCAAAGCGTGGGACCCACTAACTTATCCAGGTCAGCATTGGTACAAGAGGACACCGAGCCGTGCCCCGAGCCGTGCAGCACCCGAGCCCATCCTCCCCCCCCCCCTCCCCGACCATTGTTGTTCTTCTTCTCCGGCGACGACGCGCAGCAACGCCGTTTCGGGCCGCGACCTAGCAATGTCGAGCTCCGCTTCAGCCTCCCGCCGCTCATGGTCGCGCTATGGCGCAGTGCCCATGACAAGGTGCCCCTCATGCGCACGTATCGCACCCCTGAAGCGGCTAGTCACAACGACCGACAAGAATGGCAACCTTGGGCGGGAATTCGTGAAATGCGAGAGCAAACCAGAGCAGGGAAAGGTGAGATTTTACTTCTCAATATGCCAATTTTGGTTTTTGTCTCCCAATTTCATATTTGCCCATTTTCCCCATCGGATTTGGGATTTAGGGTTCATCTTTCCCATTTCAGAAATTGAAGCAATGCACCCATTTTGAGTGGCAAGATGAGTACATAGAGCGGATTCAACTGGAGGGTGCATTAGGGGAGCTCGATTTACCGTTGGAGGCGGAGAAGTTGGGCAAGTTTGGATAGGCGCGTCTGGATCTGGCAATACCATTGGGGGCGCCCATTCCATTGGTGCTACTGTGGGGGATGCAGGAGTGACGGCAGAGCTGAAGAAGCTGAACAAGCAGATGAAGAAACTCATCGAATTGTAGAAGTAGGGCAATTTGATTGAGCTGTTGGCCGGACTTTTTTATGTTTGTGTAATTGCTCTCGCATTTGTTTATGTGATGATAATTAGTCGTAAGTGAATATACTGGGCATCATTTGTAATCGTAATGATATGCATATTTGAATAAAAGTGTTGCGATGTACGAATTCGGCATGTCTTCTCCACTCTGTTTTGTTTTTTCAGTTCTTCAGTTCGTCATCAGTTTCAGTTTCAGTGGTAGAGGGAGAAAAGGGAAAAAAGGTTCGTCCACAGTTGCCCGAAAAGGCCAGGCCCATATAGAAGTTAGGCAGGGCCGAATAGAACATATCCAGGCCCATTGATAAAAGAAGTGTAGTTAGTGCAAAAAAAAGTGCACACGGTCATTGACATCGATATATCTTTTCGGCTTTAGGTTATTTCACAAATTTTAAGTTTCCTGCCTTCACCTTTTTTTACATAACTCATCTGATAATTATTCGAGCTATTTTTATGCATAAGCTATCGTGTCCGATGGTAGGGTCCCGTGTTGTTTCGGCTAAAACAAAAGGTTGGTTCTAGTTAGCAGTCTAATTTGCAGTCTTTGTGAACCAAAAAAGTTGCAATTGTTTGGTTCTGGTTTATTTCAACCAAGCACCATTTTTAATTATTTTTTGATTTGTGCTATGGTGTTTTCAAAGTTTTTACTCGTATGTTTCAACCGAAAAAGGTTGTGCCCCTCTCAAAAAAAGAAGACATCGGTGTGCCCCTAGTAGCATCTCCTTACAACATAGAGTGGCATCTCCTTACAACATATAGTGCATAAAACATAAAAGGAAGATAATTAACTAGACACGAACTAACAACAACTTATATGATTGGATCATGTTTTAGTGCATTTTTTAGTTCACATGGCCACATAAATAAAATGCAATGGAGAAACTTTGAGGGGCATCCATAGCACAAATCAAAAAAATAATAGATAGCACGATAGCCAAAAAAAAATTAATAGATAGCACGATAGTGAAGGAAATATGCCCTAGAGGCAACAATAAAGTTATTATTTATTTCCTTGTATCATGATAAATGTTTATTATTCATGCTAGAATTGTAACCGGAAACATAATACATGTGTGAATACATAGACAAACAGAGTGTCACTAGTATGCCTCTACTTGACTAGCTCGTTAATCGAAGATGGTTATGTTTCCTAACCATAGACATGAGTTATCATTTGATTAACGGGATCACATCATTAGGAGAATGATGTGATTGACTTGACCCATTCCGTTAGCTTAGCACTTGATCGTTTAAGTATTCTGCTTTGCTTTCTTCATGACTTATACATACTCCTATGACTATGAGATTATGCAACTCCCGTTTACCGGAGGAACACTTTGTGTGCTACCAAACGTCACAACGTAACTGGGTGATTATAAAGGTCCTCTACAGGTGTCTCCGAAGGTACTTGTTGGGTTGGCGTATTTCGAGATTAGGATTTGTCACTCCGATTGTCGGAGAGGTATCTCTGGGCCCTCTCGGTAATACACATCACTTAAGCCTTGCAAGCATTACAACTAATGAGTTAGTTGTGAGATGATGTATTACGGAACGAGTAAAGAGACTTGCCGGTAACGAGATTGAACTAGGTATTGAGATACCGACGATCAAATCTCGGGCAAGTAACATACCGATGACAAAGGGAACAACGTATGTTGTTATGCGGTCTGACCGATAAAGATCTTTGTAGAATATGTGGGAGCCAATATGAGTATCCAGGTTCCGCTATTGGTTATTGACTGGAAACGTGTTTCGATCATGTCTACATTGTTCTCGAACCCGTAGGGTCCGCACGCTTAAGGTTTCGATGACAGTTATATTATGAGTTTACATGTTTTGATGTACCAAAGGAGTTCGGAGTCCCGGATGAGATCGGGGACATGACGAGGAGTCTCAAAATGGTCGAGACGTAAAGATTCATATATTGGATGATATAGTTAGGCCAAGGGGTCAAGCCCATGAGGCTTTAGGTCGGTGCAAAAGGAGTTTTGCGGAAGCCAGGGGGCCAAACGCCAGAGACCCTGGCGTCTGGCCCTGGGCCAGACGCCGAGGCCCATGGCGTCTGGGCAAGACGCCAAGAATTGTGGCGTTTGGTCTAGACGCCAAGGATTGTGGCGTTTGGTCCTGGAGTCCGAGTGGGACTCTTGCCTTTCGGGCAAAACCGATTTTGAGGAGGCTTTTGCTCCAAGTTTCGACCCCGGGGCTCAACATATAAATAGAGGGGCAGGGCTAGCACCAAAGACACAACAATTGATCCCTTGGATCTCTTAGCCGTGTGCGGTGCCCCCCTCCACCATAGTCCACCTCGATAATATCGTAGCGGTGCTTAGGCGAAGCCCTGCGACGGTAGAACATCAAGATCGTCACCACGCCGTCATGCTGGCGGAACTCTCCCTCAACACTCGGCTGGATCGGAGTTCGAGGGACGTCATCGAGGTGAATGTGTGCTAGAACTCGGAGGTGCTGTAGTTTCGGTGCTTGATCGGTCGGGCCATGAAGACGTACGACTACATCAACCGCGTTGTGCTAACGCTTCCGCTTACGGTCTACAAGGGTATGTAGACAACACTCTCCCCTCTCGTTGCTATACGTCACCATGATCTTGCGTGTGCGTAGGAAATTTTTTGAAATTACTACGTTCCCCAACAGTGGCATCCGAGCCTAGGTTTTATGCGTTGATGTTATATGCACAAGTAGAACACAAGTGAGTTGTGGGCGATACAAGTCATACTGCTTACCAGCATGTCATACTTTGGTTCAATGGTATTGTTGAATGAAGCGGCCCGGACCGACATTACGCGTATGCTTACGCGAGACTGGTTTTACCGCCGTGCTTTGCACACAGGTGACTAGCGGGTGTCTGTTTCTCCAACTTTAGTTGAACCGAGTGTGGTTACGCCCGGTCCTTGCGAAGGTTAAAACAGCACTAACTTGACGAACTATCGTTGTGGTTTTGATGCGTAGGTAAGAACGGTTCTTGCTCAGCCCGTAGCAGCCACGTAAAATTTGCAACAACAAAGTAGAGGACGTCTAACTTGTTTTTGCAGGGCATGTTGTGATGTGATATGGTCAAGACGTGATGCTATATTTTATTGTATGAGATGATCATGTTTTGTAACCGAAGTTATCGGCAACTGGCAGGAGCCATATGGTTGTCGCTTTATTGTATGAAATGCAAACGCCCTGTAATTGCTTTACTTTAGCACTAAGCGGTAGCGATAGTCGTAGAAGCAATAGATGGCGTAACGACAACGATGCTACGATGGAGATCAAGGTGTCGCGCCGGTGATGATGGTGATCACGACGGTGCTTCGGAGATGGAGATCACAAGCACAAGATGATGATGGCCATATCATATCACTTATATTGATTGCATGTGATGTTTATCCTTTATGCATCTTATCTTGCTTTGATTGACGGTAGCATTTTAAGATGATCTCTCACTAAAATTATCAAGACGTGTTCTCCCTGAGTATGCACCGTTGCGAAAGTTCTTCGTGCTGAGACACCACGTGATGACCGGGTGTGATAGGCTCTACGTTCAAATACAACGAGTGCAAAACAGTTGCACACGCGGAATACTCAGGTTAAACTTGACGAGCCTAGCATATAACAAATATGGCCTCGGAACACGGAGACCGAAAGGTCGAACGTGAATCATATAGTAGATATGATCAACATAGTGATGTTCACCATTGAAACTACTCCATCTCACGTGATGATCGGACATGGTTTAGTTGATTTGGATCACGTGATCACTTAGATGACTAGAGAGATGTCTGTCTAAGTGGGAATTCTTAAGTAATATGATTAATTGAACTTAAATTTATCATGAACTTAGTACCTGGTAGTATTTTGCAAATTATGTTGTAGAGCAATAGCTCGCGTTGTTGCTTTCATATGTTTATTTTGATATGTTCCTAGAGAAAATTGTGTTGAAAAATGTTAGTAGCAATGATGCGGATTGGATCCGTGATCTGAGGTTTATCCTCATTGCTGCGTAGAAGAATTATGTCCTTGATGCACCGCTAGATGACAAACCTATTGCAGGAGCAGATGCAGACGTTATGAACGTTTGGCTAGCTCAATATGATGACTACTTGATAGTTTAGTGCACCATGCTTAAGGGCTTAGAATCGGGACTTCAAAGACGTTTTGAACGTCATGGACCATATGAGATGTTCCAGGAATTGAAGTTAATATTTCAAGCAAATACCTGAGTTGAGAGATATGAAGTCTCCAACAAGTTCTATAGCTAAAGGATGGAGGAGAATCGCTCAACTAGTGAGCAAGTGCTCAGATTGTCTGGGTACTACAATCGCTTGAATCAAGTGGGAGTTAATCTTCCAGATAAGATAGTGATTGACAGAGTTCTCTAGTCACCATCACCAAGTTAGTAGAACTTTGTGATGAACTATAGTATGCAAAGGATGACGAAAATGATTCCCGAGCTCTTCGTGATGTTGAAATCAATGAAGGTAGAAATCAAGAAAGAGCATCAAGTGTTGATGATTGACAAGACCACTAGTTTCAAGAAAAGGGCAAAGGGAAAGAAAGGGAAACTTCAAGTAGAATGGCAAACAAGTTGTCACTCCCGTGAAGAAGACCAAAGCTGGACCAAAGCCTGAAACTGAGTGCTTACACTGCAAAGGAAATGGTCACTGGAAGCGGAAATGCCCTGAATATTTGGTGGATAAGAAGGATGGCAAAGTGAACAAGGGTATATTTGATATACAGGTTATTGATATGTGCCTTACTAGTGTTTATAGTAACCCCTGAGTATTTGATACTTGTTCGGTTGCTAAGATTAGTAACTCGAAACAGGAGTTACACAATAAACAGAGACTAGTTGAAGGGGAAGTGACGATGAGTGTTGGAAGTAGTTCCAAGATTGATATGATCATCATCGCACACTCCCTATACTTTCGGGATTAGTGTTAAACCTAAATAAATGTTATTTGGCGTTTACGTTGAGGATGAATATGATTTGATCATGTTTATTGCAATAAGGTTATTCATTTAAAGTAAAGAATAATTGTTGTTCTATTTACATGAATTAAACCTTCAATGGTCATACACCCAATGAAAATATTTTGTTGGATCTCGATCGTAGTGATACACATATTCATAATCTTGATGCCAAAAGATGCAAAGTTAATAATGATAGTGCAACCTATTAGTGGCACTACCGTTTAGGTCATGTTGGTGTAAAGCGCATGAAGAAACTCCATGCTGATGGGATTTTGGAATCACTTGATGCTTGCGAACCATGCCTCATGGGCAAGATGACAAAACTCCGTTCCCCGGAACAATGGAACGAGCTACTGACTTATTGGAAATAATGCATACTGATGTATGCAGACCAATAAGTATTAAGGCTCGTGGCGGGTATCATTATTTTTTGACCTTCACAAGATGATTTGAGCAGATATGGGTATATCTACTTGATGAAACATAAGTCTAAAATAGTTGAAAGGTTCAAAGAATTTCAGAGTGAAGTGGAAAAATCATCGTAACAAGAAAATAAAGTTTCTGCGATCTGATTGCGGAGACGAATATTTGGTTTACGAGTTTTGTCTTCAATTAAAACAACGTGGAATAGTTTCACAGCTCATGCCACCTGGAACACCACAACGTTATGGTGTGTCCGAACGTCGTAACCGCACTTTATTGTATATGGTGCGATCTATGATGTCTCCTACTGATTTTTACCACTATTGTTTTGGGGTTATGCATTAGAGACAGATGCATTCACGTTAAAAGGGCACCATCTAAATCCGTTGAGACGACACCATATGAACTGTGGTTTAGCAAGAAACCCAAGTTGTCGTTTCTTAAAGTTTGGGGCTGCGATGCTTATGTGAAAAAGTTTCATCCTGATAAGCTCAAACCCAAATCGGAGAAGTGCGTCTTCATAGAATACCCAAAGGAAATTGTTGGGTACACCTTCTATCACAGATCCGAAGGCAAGATATTCGTTGCTAAAAATGGATCCTTTCTAGAGAAGGAGTTTCTCTTGAAAGAAGTGAGTGGGAGGAAAGTAGAACTTGATGAGGTAACTGTACCTTCTCTCGAATTGGAAAATAGTTCATCACTGAAATCAGTTCATGTGATTCCTACACCAATTAGTGAGGAAGCTAATGATGATGATCATGAAACTTCAGATCAAGTTACTACAGAACCTCGTAGGTCTTCCAGAGCACGGTCCGCACCAGAGTGGTACGGTAATCCTGTTCTGAAAGTCATGTTACTAGACCATGATAAACGTACGAACTATGAGGAAGCGATGATGAGCCCAGATTCCGCAAAATTGCTGGAGGCCATGAAATCTGAGATAGGATCCATGTATGAGAATAAAGTGTGGACTTTGGTGGACTTGCCCGATGATCAGCAAACCATAGAAAATTAAATGGATCTTCAAGAGGAAGACGGACGTTGATAGTAGTGTTACTATCTACAAAGCTCGACTTGTCGCAAAAAGGTTTTTGACAAGTTCGAAGTGTTGACTACAATGAGATTTTCTCAACTGTAGCGAGGCTTAAAGTCTGTCCGAATCAAGTTAGCAATTGCCACATTTTATGAAATCTGGCAAATGGATGTCAAAACTGGATTCCTTAATGGTTTTCTTAAAAGAAGAGTTGTATATGATGCAACCAGAAGGTTTTGTCAATCCTAAAGGTGCTAACAAAATATGCAAGCCCCAGCAATCCATCTATGGACTGGTGCAAAGCATCTCGGAGTTGGAATATACGCTTTGATAAGTTGATCAAAGCATACAGTTTTATACAGACTTGCGGTGAAGCCTGTATTTACAAGAAAGTGATTGGGAGCACTACAACATTTCTGATAAGTATATGTGAATGACATATTGTTGATCGGAAATAATACAGAATTATTCTACAAAGCATAAAGGACTGTTTGAAAGGAGTTTTTTCAAAGAAAGGCCTTGGCAAAGCTACTTACATATCGAGCATCAAGATCTATTGAGATAGATCAAGACGCTTGCTAAGGTTTTCAATGAGTACATACCTTGACAAGATTTTGAAGTAGTTCAAAATGGAACAGTCAAAGAAAGAGTTCTTGCCTGTGTTGCAAAGGTATGAAATTGAGTAAGACTCAAATCCCGACCACAGCAGAAAATAGAAAAGAGAATGAAAGACATTCCCTATGCCCCAGTCATAGGTTCTATAAAGTATGCTATGCTATGTACCAGACCGATTATATACCTTGCTTTGAATTTGGCAAGGGAGTACAATAGTGATCTAGGAGTATATCACTGGACATTGGTCAAGAATATGCTTAGTGAGGACTAAGGAAATATTTCTCGATTATGGAGGTGATAAAAGAGCCCGTCGTAAAGAGTTACATCGGTGCAAGCTTTTACACCGATCCAGATGACTCTAAGTCTCAATCTGGATACATATTGAAAGTGGGAGCAATTAGCTAGAGTAGCTCCATGCAGAGCATTGAAGAAATAGAATATTTGAAAAATACATATGGCTCTGAATATGACAGACCCGTTGACTAAGCTTCTCTCACGAGCAAAATGTGATCACACCTTGGTACTCTTTGGGTGTTAATCACATAGCCATGTGAACTAGATTATTGACTCTAGTAAACCCTTTAGGTGTTGGTCACATGACGATGTGAACTATGGGTGTTAATCATATACAGATATGAATATTGATGTTAAATCACATGGCGATGTGAACTAGATTATTGACTCTAGTGCAAGTGGGAGACTGAAGGAAATATGCCCTAGAGGCAATAATAAAGTTATTATTTATTTCCTTATATCATGATAAATGTTTATTATTCATGCTAGAATTGTATTAACCGGAAACATAATACATGTGTGAATACATAGACAAACAGAGTGTCACTAGTATGCCTCTACTTGACTAGATCATTAATCGAAGATGGTTATGTTTCCTAACCATAGACATGAGTTGTCATTTGATTAACGGGATCACATCATTAGGAGAATGATGTGATTGACTTGACCCATTCCGTTAGCTTAGCAGTTGATCGTTTAAGTATTCTGCTATTGCTTTCTTCATGACTTATACATGTTCCTATGACTATGAGATTATGCAACTCCCGTTTACCGGAGGAACACTTTGTGTGCTACCAAACATCACAACGTAACTAGGTGATTATAAAGGTGCTCTACAGGTGTCTCCGAAGGTACTTGTTGGGTTGGCGTATTTCGAGATTAGGATTTGTCACTCCGATTGTCGGAGAGGTATCTCTGGGCCCTCTCGGTAATAAACATCACTTAAGCCTTGCAAGCATTACAACTAATGAGTTAGTTGTGAGATGATGTATTATAGAACGAGTAAAGAGACTTGCCGGTAACGAGATTGAACTAGGTATTCAGATACCGACGATCGAATCTCGGGCAAGTAACATACCGATGACAAAGGGAACAACGTATGTTGTTATGCGGTCTGACCGATAAAGATCTTTGTAGAATATGTGGGAGCCAATATGAGCATCCAGGTTCCGCTATTGGTTATTGACCGGAAATGTGTTTCGGTCATGTCTACATTGTTCTCGAACCCGTAGGGTCCGCACGCTTAAGGTTTCGATGACAGTTATATTATGAGTTTACATGTTTTGATATACCGAAGGAGTTCGGAGTCCCGGATGAGATTGGGGACATGACGAGGAGTCTCAAAATGGTCGAGACGTAAAGATTCATATATTGGATGATATGGCTAGGCCAAGGGGTCAAGCCCATGAGGCTTTAGGTCGGTGCAAAAGGAGTTTTGCGGAGGCCAGGGGGCCAAACGCCAGAGACCCTGGCGTCTGGCCCTGGGCCAGACGCTGAGGCCCATGGCGTCTGGGCAAGACGCCAAGGATTGTGGCGTTTGGTCCAGACGCCAAGGATTGTGGCGTTTGGTCCTGGAGTCCGAGTGGGACTCTTGCCTTTCGGGCAAAACCGATTTTGAGGAGGCTTTTGCTCCAAGTTTCGACCCCGGGGCTCAACATATAAATAGAGGGGCAGGGCTAGCACCAAGGACACAACAATTGATCCCTTGGATCTCTTAGCCGTGTGCGGTGCCCCCCTCCACCATAGTCCACCTCGATAATATCGTAGCGGTGCTTAGGCGAAGCCCTGCGACGGTAGAACATCAAGATCGTCACCACACCGTCGTGCTGACGGAACTCTCCCTCGACACTCGGCTGGATAGGAGTTCGAGGGACGTCATCGAGCTGAACGTGTGCTAGAACTCGGAGGTGCTGTAGTTTCGGTGGTTGATCGGTCGGGCCATGAAGACGTACGACTACATCAACTGCGTTGTGCTAACGCTTCCGCTTACGGTCTACAAGGGTATGTAGACAACACTCTCCCCTCTCGTTGCTATACGTCACCATGATCTTGCGTGTGCGTTGGAATTTTTTTGAAATTACTACGTTCCCCAACAGATAGAGGGGCATCGGGTACCCTAGTAGCATAGATAGATAGAACATATAGAGGGGCATCCCCTTACAACATATAGTTCATAAAACATGAAAGGAAAATAATTAAAACTAGATAGATAGAAGACACGGGCACACACGCCCGAACCAACACAAACACAAGCTAGATAGATAGAAAGACTCACACTCGAACAACTCCTTGGCCCCTCCTCCTTAGCCGGCGCCCCTCACTCGTCGTTCTCCGGCATCTGGTAGGGGAGGGTGTGCATGCCGTTGGGGTGAGGGAAGATGTGGTGGAAGTTGGTGAAGATGTTGTAGGTCGTGAACGCGATAAACTCGCATCCACACCAGAACACCTCGCCGAGGAGGTGGTGAGCGTCGTAGGGGTTGGTGAAGGTGACGTAGAGGCCGATAACGAGGCCGTTGGGGTTGCCATCGTACTGCTCGTGGAGGTGGAACATGGGCGGAGTGCCCGGAGGGAGGTGGCGGTAGCCGGCTTGGAGGAAGAAGCGAGCGAACTCTCTAGGGCCCCTCCACCTTGAGATGGCCCACACCCTCAGGCTATTCTCGATGATGACTCCGGCCGGGTACTCCCTCTCCGGCACGGTGCGAGGGCGACAGTAGGTAGGGCCGTTGAACTGCATGGTGGCTCGAGTGGTGGATTTGGCTTGAAAAGAAGAAGCGTAGGAGGCTTGAGAGATGAGTGTGAGAGGGATGAGGAAATGGTGCCCTTTTATAGCCGCGTTGCAGCCGTGGTCAATGTGTACACGGTGCCTTCTCGATCGTTTTATCTTCTCCGTTCGCACTGGCATAAGTAATTGCGGGCATTAATTCAAAAACGGCGGGCAGAGCATCCAAAGAGGCACGGGCGGCACAGGCGGGATGCATCATTTCGTGCACTTGCATCGGCGGTGACGCCGCGTGGCGCGTGGGAAACAGTCACGTTCATCCGCGCGTGACACTGAAAAAGGAGCTGCACCAACCGTCCGTCCCGTGTCTCCGGTTCAAAATGCATTTGTTAAAATAGCTTGGTTGCGACGTACCTATACGTTGCGCCCCTGCCGTGCTTTACTGCGTCGATGCAATGCGTGCATACAAGCCGCATGCAAATGTCTACGAGCACAGAATAGCTAGGCTGCGACGTTGAATGGCATGCATGGGACAGGGATGACCCACATGTCATTGACCCTCTCGCATGCAGCCCATCCCTCCCTCTCGACGGCCATGCGCACGCATGCCAGGCTCTGCCGGGCCCGATCCGCTCGGCCCAACGGTCAGTGAGATGCTCCCCCTCTCAACGTTATCTGTTCGTTAGAGAGAAAACAATGGTGGCCAATCAGATTGGAGAATCAGGGCTCCCACGGATCGCCCCCGCGGAATCCTTCTAGAAGGCCTATCCGACGGCCGCAGTTTGGCGTTAGGGTTAGATCGACGGTGGACGTTTGGCGCTAGGGTTGCATGGGTTTTGGAGGCAGTCAACGAGGTTTTGAAAGGTTTGACCGAACATTCAAATGTGTATAACTAATTGAAAAAAAATCTAAAAAATGAAAAACCTGTGCATATAGTCTTTTTATGTTACATAGTTACGATATAAAATAATAAACTTGATGTAATGATCTTTGCATGAAAAAACCTTCACAAATTGGACTATCTCGACTGAGGTTGCATAGAGTTCAAAGGAGTGAGAAGAGGGTTTGAGGTTTTGAAAATGCAAAAAAAAATCAAAAACCACACCTTAGCTTCATTTTGGAGTGACTAAGGAGGATCTGAAGTTACTTTTGCATTTTAAATTTTTAAACTTGTTTTATTGCCAACTTTGTATTAAAGGGTGTTTTTCCAAAAATAAATTAAATAATATGAATACTTATTCAAAAAAAGGTGAGACTTCGTATTGATCCTATATAGGTATAATATAAGCTAAGAAAATCTTTTTGGGTGATTTTGAGAAGGTCAAAAAAACTTGCTTAGAAATGGGGCCATTTGAAGGAAATATGCCCTAGAGGCAATAATAAAGTTATTATTTATTTCCTTATTTCATGATAAATGTTTATCATTCATGCTAGAATTGTATTAACCGGAAACATGATACATGTGTGAATGCATAGACAAACAATATGTCACTAGTATGCCTCTACTAGACTAGCTTGTTAATCAAAGATGGTTATGTTTCCTAACCATGAACAAAGAGTTGTTATTTGATTAACAGGGTCACATCATTGGTTGAATGATCTGATTGACATGACCCATTCCATTAGCTTAGCACACGATCGTTTAGTATGTTGCTACTGCTTTTATCCATGACTTATACATGTTCCTATAACTATGAGATTATGCAACTCCCGTTTACTGGAGGAACACTTTGGGTACTACCAAACGTCACAACGTAACTGGGTGATTATAAAGGAGTACTACAGGTGTCTCCAAAGGCAGATGTTGGGTTGGCGTATTTCGAGATTAGGTTTTGTCACTCCGATTGTCGGAGAGGTATCTCTGGGCCCTCTCGGTAATACACATCACTTAAGCCTTGCAAGCATTACAACTAATGAGTTAGCTGTGAGATGATGTATTACGGAACGAGTAAAGAGACTTGCCGGTAACGAGATTGAACTAGGTATTGGATACCGACGATCGAATCTCGGGCAAGTAACATACCGATGACAAAGGGAACAACGTATGTTGTTATGCGGTCTGACCGATAAAGATCTTCGTAGAATATGTAGGAGCCAATATGGGCATCCAGGTCCCGCTATTGGTTATTGACCGGAGACGTGTCTCGGTCATGTCTACATTGTTCTCGAACCGTAGGGTCCGTACGCTTAAGGTTTCGATGACGGTTATATTATGAGTTTATGTATTTTGATGTACCGAAGAAGTTCGGAGTCCCGGATGTGATCACGGACATGACGAGGAGTCTCGAAATGGTCGAGACATAAATATTGATATATTGGAAGCCTATATTTGGAGTTCGGAATGGTTCCGGGTGAAATCGGGATTTTACCGGAACACCGGGGGGTTACCGGAACCCTCCCGGGGGTTATTGGGCCTTAGTGGGCCATGAGGGAGAAGAGGAAGGGCCGGCCAGGGCAGGCCGCGCGCCCCCTCCCCCCTTAGTCCGAATAGGACAAGGAGAGGGGGGCGGCGCCCCCCCTTCCCTCTTCCCCTCCCCCCAATCCTACTCCAACTAGGAAAGGGGGGGGAGTCCTACTCCCGGTGGGAGTAGGACTCCTCCGGCGCGCCTCCTCAAGGGCCGGCCGCACCCCCCCCCCCCCCCCTTGCTCCTTTATATACGGGGGAAAGGGGGCACCCTAGAAACACACAAGTTGATCTACGGATCGTTCCTTAGCCGTGTGCGGTGCCCCCCTCCACCATATTCCACCTCGGTCATATCGTCGCAAAGCTTAGGCGAAGCCCTGCGCCGGTAGAACATCAAGATCGTCACCACGCCGTCGTGCTGACGGAATTCTCCCTCCCCGAAGCTCTACTGGATTGGAGCCCGAGGAGCGTCATCGAGCTGTACGTGTGTCAAGAACTCGGGGGCGCCGGAGTAACGGCGCTAGGATCGGTTGGATCGTGAGGAGATCGTACGACTACTTCCTCTACGTTGTGATCGCTTCCGCTTCGGTCTACGAGGGTACGTAGACAACACTCTCCCCTCTCGTTGCTATGCATCACTATGATCTTGCGTGTGCGTAGGAAAATTTTGAAATTACTACGTTCCCCAACAGTGGCATCCGAGCCTAGGTTTTTATGGTTTGATGTTTTGCACGAGTAGAACACAAGTGAGTTGTGGGCGATACAAGTCATACTACCTACCAGCATGTCATACTTTGGTTCAGCGGTATTGTGAGATGAAGCGGCCCGGACCGACATTACGCGTACGCTTACGCGAGACTGGTTTCACCGCTACGAGCACTCGTTGCTTAAAGGTGACTGGCGGGTGTCTGTCTCTCTCACTTTAGTTGAACCAAGTGTGGCTACGCCCGGTCCTTGAGAAGGTTAAAACGGAGTCTATTTGACAAAGTATCGTTGTGGTTTTGATGCGTAGGTGAGATTGGTTCTTGCTTAAGCCCGTAGCAGCCACGTAAAATTTGCAACAACAAAGTAGAGGACATCTAACTTGTTTTTGCAGGGCATGTTGTGATGTGATATGGTCAAGACATGATGCTATATTTTATTGTATGAGATGATCATGTTTTGTAACCGAAGTTATCGGCAACTGGCAGGAGCCATATGGTTGTCGCTTTATTGTATGAAATGCAAACGCCCTGGAATTGCTTTACTTTATCACTAAGCGGTAGCGATAGTCGTAGAAGCAATAGGTGGCGTAGACGACAACGATGCTACGATGGAGATCAAGGTGTCGCGCCGGTGACGATGGTGATCACGACGGTGCTTCGGAGATGGAGATCACAAGCACAAGATGATGATGGCCATATCATATCACTTATATTGATTGCATGTGATGTTTATCCTTTATGCATCTTATCTTGCTTTGATTGGCGGTAGCATTTTAAGATGATCTCTCACTAAAAATTATCAAGAAGTGTTCTCCCTGAGTATGCACCGTTGCCAAAGTTCGTCGTGCCGAGACACCACGTAATGATCGGGTGTGATAAGCTCTACGTCCATCTACAATGGGTGCAAGCCAGTTTTGCACACGCAGAATACTCAGGTTATACTTGACGAGCCTCGGAACACGGAGACCGAAAGGTCGAGCGTGAATCATATAGTAGATATGATCAACATAAGATGTTCACCATTGAAAACTACTCCATCTCACGTGATGATCGGTTATGGTTTTGTTGATTTGGATCACGTGATCACTTAGATGACTAGAGAGATGTCTGTCTAAGTGGGAGTTCTTTAGTAATATGATTAATTGAACTTAAATTTATCATGAACTTAGTACCTGATAGTATCTTGCTTGTCTATGTTTGATTGTAGATAGATGGCTCGTGCTGTTGTTCCGTTGAATTTTAATGCGTTCCTTGAGAAAGCAAAGTTGAAAGATGATGGTAGCAATTACACGGACTGGGTCCGTAACCTGAGGATTATCCTCATTGCTGCACAGAAGAGTTACGTCCTGGATGCACCGCTAGGTGCCAGGCCTGCTGCTGATGCAACTGACGACGTTAAGAACGTCTGGCAGAGCAAAGCTGATGACTACTCTATAGTTCAGTGTGCCATGCTTTACGGCTTAGAACCGGGACTTCAACGACGTTTTGAACGTCATGGAGCATATGAGATGTTCCAGGAGTTGAAGTTAGTATTCCAACAGAATGCCCGGATTGAGAGATATGAAGTCTCCAATAAGTTCTATAGCTGCAAGATGGAGGAGAATAGTTCTGTCAGTGAGCACATACTCAGAATGTCTGGGTACTACAATCACTTGACACAATTGGGAGTTAATCTTCCGGATGATTGTGTCATTGACAGAATTCTTCAATCACTGCCACCAAGCTACAAAGGCTTCGTGATGAACTATAATATGCAAGGGTTAGTAAAGACTATACCTGAGCTCTTCGCAATGCTAAAGGCTGCGGAGGTAGAAATCAAGAAGGAGCATCAAGTGTTGATGGTCAATAAGACCACTAGTTTCAAGAAGAAAGGCAAAGGGAAGAAGAAGGGGAACTTCAAGAAGAACAGCAAGCAAGTTGCTGCTCAGGAGAAGAAACCCAAGTCTGGACCCAAACCTGAAACTGAGTGCTTCTACTGCAAGCAGACTGGTCACTGGAAGCGGAACTGCCCCAAGTATTTGGCGGATAAGAAGGATGGCAAGGTGAACAAAGGTATATGTGATATACATGTTATTGATGTGTACCTTACTAGAGCTCGCAGTAGCACCTGGGTATTTGATACTGGTTCTGTTGCTAATATTTGCAACTCGAAACAGGGACTACGGATTAAGCGAACACTGGCAAAGGACGAGGTGACGATGCGCGTGGGAAATGGTTCCAAAGTCGATGTGATCGCGGTCGGCACGCTACCTCTACATCTACCTTCGGGATTAGTTTTAGACCTAAATAATTGTTATTTGGTGCCTGCGTTGAGCATGAACATTATATCTGGATCTTGTTTGATGCGAGATGGTTATTCATTTAAATCAGAGAATAATGGTTGTTCTATTTATATGAGTAATATCTTTTATGGTCATGCACCCTTGAAGAGTGGTCTATTTTTGATGAATCTCGATAGTAGTGATACACATATTCATAATGTTGAAACCAAAAGATGCAGAGTTGATAATGATAGTGCAACTTATTTGTGGTACTGCCGTTTAGGTCATATCGGTGTAAAGCGCATGAAGAAACTCCATACTGATGGACTTTTGGAGTCACTTGATTATGAATCACTTGGCACTTGCGAACCGTGCCTCATGGGCAAGATGACTAGAACCCCGTTCTCCGATACTATGGAGAGAGCAACAGATTTGTTGGAGATCATACATACAGATGTATGTGGTCCGATGAATGTTGAGGCTCGTGGCGGATATCGTTATTTTCTCACCTTCACAGATGATTTAAGCAGATATGGGTATATCTACTTAATGAAACATAAGTCTGAAACATTTGAAAAGTTCAAAGAATTTCAGAGTGAAGTTGAAAATCATCGTAATAAGAAAATTAAATTTCTACGATCTGATCGTGGAGGTGAATATTTGAGTTACGAGTTTGGTCTACATTTGAAACAATGCGGAATAGTTTCGCAACTCACGCCACCCGGAACACCACAGCGTAATGGTGTGTCCGAACGTCGTAATCGTACTTTACTAGATATGGTGCGATCTATGATGTCTCTTACAGATTTACCGCTATCGTTTTGGGGTTATGCTCTTGAGACGGCCGCATTCACACTGAATAGAACACCGTCAAAATCCGTTGAGACGACACCTTATGAACTATGGTTTAGCAAGAAACCAAAGTTGTCGTTTCTTAAAGTTTGGGGATGCGATGCTTATGTGAAAAAGCTTCAACCTGATAAGCTCGAACCCAAATCGGAGAAATGTGTCTTCATAGGATACCCAAAGGAAACAGTTGGGTACACCTTCTATCACAGATCCGAAGGCAAGACATTTGTTGCCAAGAATGGATCCTTTCTAGAGAAGGAGTTTCTCTCGAAAGAAGTGAGTGGGAGGAAAGTAGAACTTGATGAGGTAATTGTACCTTCTCCCTTACTTGAAAGTAGTTTGTCGCAGAAACCGGTTTCTAAGACATCTACACCAAATAGTGAGGAAGTTGATGATGTTGATCATGAAACTTCAGATCAAGTTACTACAGAACCTCGTAGATCAACCAGAGTAAGATCCGCACCAGAGTGGTACGGTAATCCTGTTCTGGAAATCATGCTACTAGATCATGATGAACCTACGAACTATGAAGAAGCGATGGTGAGCCCAGATTCCGCAAAATGGCTTGAGGCCATGAAATCTGAGATGGGATCCATGTACGAAAACAAAGTATGGACTTTGGTTGACTTGCCCGAGGGTCGGCAAGCAATACAAAACAAGTGGATCTTCAAGAAGAAGACTGACGCTGACGGTAATGTTACTGTCTACAAAGCTCGACAAGTTCAAGGGATTGACTACGATGAGACCTTCTCACCCGTAGCGATGCTTAAGTCTGTCCGAATCATGTTAGCAATTGCCGCATTTTATGATTATGAAATTTGGCAAATGGATGTAAAGACTGCATTCCTGAATGGATTTCTGGAAGAAGAGTTGTATATGATGCAACTAGAAGGTTTTATCGATCCAAAGGGAGCTAACAAAGTATGCAAGCTCCAGCGATCCATTTATGGACTAGTGCAAGCATCTCGGAGTTGGAATAAACGCTTTCATAGTGTGATCAAAGCATTTGGGTTCATACAGACTTTTGGAGAAGCCTGTATTTACAAGAAAGTGAGTGGGAGCTCTGTAGCATTTCTGATATTATATGTAGATGACATATTACTGATCGGAAATGATATAGAATTTCTGGATAGCATAAAGGGATACTTGAATAAGAGTTTTTCAATGAAAGACCTCGGTGAAGCTGCTTACATATTGGGCATCAAAATCTATAGAGATAGATCAAGACGCTTAATTGGACTTTCACAAAGCACATACCTTGAAATTTTTTTGAAGAAGTTCAAAATGGATCAAGCAAAGAAAGGGTTCTTGCCTGTGTTACAAGGTGTGAAGTTGAGTAAGACTCAATGGCCGACTACTGCAGAAGATAGAGAGAAAATGAAAGATGTTCCCTATGCTTCAGCCATAGGCTCTATCATGTATGCAATGCTGTGTACCAGACCTGATGTGTGCCTTGCTATAAGCTTAGCAGGGAGGTACCAAAGTAATCCAGGAGTGGATCACTGGACAGCGGTCAAGAACATCCTGAAATACCTGAAAAGGACTAAGGATATGTTTCTCGTATATGGAGGTGACAAAGAGCTCATCGTAAACGGTTACGTTGATGCAAGCTTTGACACTGATCTGGACGATTCTAAATCGCAGACCGGATACGTATTTACACTAAACGGAGGAGCTGTCAGTTGGTGCAGTTCTAAACAAAGCATCGTAGCGGGATCTACATGTGAAGCGGAGTACATAGCAGCTTCAGAAGCAGCTAATGAAGGAGTCTGGATGAAGGAGTTCATATCCGATCTAGGTGTCATACCTAGTGCATCGGGTCCAATGAAAATCTTCTGTGACAATACTGGAGCAATTGCCTTAGCAAAGGAATCTAGATTTCACAAGAGGACCAAGCACATCAAGAGACGCTTCAATTCCATCCGGGATTTAGTCCAGGTGGGAGACATAGAGATTTGCAAGATACATACGGATCTGAATGTAGCAGACCCGTTGACTAAGCCTCTTCCACGAGCAAAACATGATCAACACCAAGACTCCATGGGTGTTAGAATCATTCATATGTAATCTAGATTATTGACTCTAGTGCAAGTGGGAGACTGAAGGAAATATGCCCTAGAGGCAATAATAAAGTTATTATTTATTTCCTTATTTCATGATAAATGTTTATCATTCATGCTAGAATTGTATTAACCGGAAACATGATACATGTGTGAATGCATAGACAAACAATATGTCACTAGTATGCCTCTACTAGACTAGCTTGTTAATCAAAGATGGTTATGTTTCCTAACCATGAACAAAGAGTTGTTATTTGATTAACAGGGTCACATCATTGGTTGAATGATCTGATTGACATGACCCATTCCATTAGCTTAGCACACGATCGTTTAGTATGTTGCTATTGCTTTTATCCATGACTTATACATGTTCCTATAACTATGAGATTATGCAACTCCCGTTTACCGGAGGAACACTTTGGGTACTACCAAACGTCACAACGTAACTGGGTGATTATAAAGGAGTACTACAGGTGTCTCCAAAGGCAGATGTTGGGTTGGCGTATTTCGAGATTAGGTTTTGTCACTCCGATTGTCGGAGAGGTATCTCTGGGCCCTCTCGGTAATACACATCACTTAAGCCTTGCAAGCATTACAACTAATGAGTTAGCTGTGAGATGATGTATTACGGAACGAGTAAAGAGACTTGCCGGTAACGAGATTGAACTAGGTATTGGATACCGACGATCGAATCTCGGGCAAGTAACATACCGATGACAAAGGGAACAACGTATGTTGTTATGCGGTCTGACCGATAAAGATCTTCGTAGAATATGTAGGAGACAATATGGGAATCCAGGTCCCGCTATTGGTTATTGACCGGAGACGTGTCTCGGTCATGTCTACATTGTTCTCGAACCGTAGGGTCCGCACGCTTAAGGTTTCGATGACAGTTATATTATGAGTTTATGTATTTTGATGTACCGAAGAAGTTCGGAGTCCCGGATGTGATCACGGACATGACGAGGAGTCTCGAAATGGTCGAGACATAAAGATTGATATATTGGAAGCCTATATTTGGAGTTCGGAATGGTTCCGGGTGAAATCGGGATTTTACCGGAACACCGGGGGGTTACCGGAACCCTCCCGGGGGTTATTGGGCCTTAGTGGGCCATGAGGGAGAAGAGGAAGGGCCGGCCAGGGCAGGCCGCGCGCCCCCTCCCCCCCTAGTCCGAATAGGACAAGGAGAGGGGGGCGGCGCCCCCCCTTCCCTCTTCCCCTCCCCCCAATCCTACTCCAACTAGGAAAGGGGGGGGGAGTCCTACTCCCGGTGGGAGTAGGACTCCTCCGGCGCGCCTCCTCAAGGGCCGGCCGCACCCCCCCCCCCTTGCTCCTTTATATACGGGGGCAAGGGGGCACCCTAGAACACACAAGTTGATCTACGGATCGTTCCTTAGCCGTGTGCGGTGCCCCCCTCCACCATATTCCACCTCGGTCATATCGTCGCAAAGCTTAGGCGAAGCCCTGCGCCGGTAGAACATCAAGATCGTCACCATGTCGTCGTGATGACGGAATTCTCCCTCCCCGAAGCTCTACTGGATTGGAGCCCGAGGAGCGTCATCGAGCTGTACGTGTGTCAAGAACTCGGGGGTGCCGGAGTAACGGCGCTAGGATCGGTTGGATCGCGAGGAGATCGTACGACTACTTCCTCTATGTTGTGATCGCTTCCGCTTCGGTCTACGAGGGTACGTAGACAACACTCTCCCCTCTCGTTGCTATGCATCACTATGATCTTGCGTGTGCGTAGGAAAATTTTAAAATTACTACGTTCCCCAACACCATTTTCCCTTACTTTGGAGCCTGTTTGGACAACATTTTCAGTGACTATGAGTTGGACTTCACAAAAAGGGTTGGATTTATGAACTAAAGTGCATAGTAGTACATAAAACAATGCAACATCACAGAACAAACAAATGAACTACAAAAATATTGGAGATAGGTTCAAATTTGAATGTCGGTTCAAATTTGAATTTTATTTCAACTCAAATCAACATCATAGCACATAAGTTTTCACATGAAAGAACATAAGTTTTCACATCAAATGACAACAAACTTAAGTTTTCACATGAAATTTGAATGATTTCGACTCTATTTCTTTTGCTTCTTTCTAGCACTCGATTTCTTCTCCTTTTTTCCACCGTTTGGTTCCACGGCGCATAGTTTGTTGATGCTGATGCTCTTGCTTTTTGGCCCCTTGGTTTTCTTGCCAACTCCACTAGGCCCCCTCAACTTTTGCACCTGACCATGTCCCACTTCTTCAGTTTGCACTTCTGTAGATTGAGTAGATGGCACACATTGTTCAACTACTTCAGTTTGCAACTCAACACTTGGCAGCACAACCTCCAAACATGGCAACACAGCTGTCAAAGCAGATTCGCATGGCAGCACAACAGTTGCTTCATCTGCAACAGTTTCAGATTGCCCTAGCGCCTGCAAAACAGATTCAGTATGCATCACATCGTCCAAAACAGAAACACTTAGCTCATGTTCGGCAGTAACAGTTTCAGTTTGCTCCATATCTTTGTCACCAAACATTATCTGCTTAGTGCTCTTCCTTCTAAGGCCATTGAGTCTTGCTTTTTTCACTGGCCAGCATTGTTCAACAACAAGAGGTGGGGCTTTTTCTGCACGCTTCCTCATAAAATATAAAGCATTTGACTTGGTTGGATACTAGAACAAGTAGCAAAATCAAAAACTTGCAAAAGCAGTAACATAAACATACTTTGGCCTCTGAGGAGTGTAGATGCATTTGGATGAACCAATTCTGTGCCCAAGTACCTCACACAACTTGCACCTATTTTTGTTACCTTTTTGAGCCCTTTTGGGCTTATCATTCTTTTCCTTTTCCTTTTTCCCCTTCTTACTACAACCACCTTTCTCAAACCAAGCTTTGAATCTGCTCTGTTTTGGCCTCCCAGCCTTTCTTCTATTGACAGGGGACACAAGGTAAATTCTATTTCCACCTTAGGCCACTGAGATTGGTCAGTCAGTGCAGGAATTGGACTTGCATATGCAACTTTGGATTTTTGTACTGAATAATACTCATGCAAATATGGGTGCATATTTAACCTGGGTTTAGATGCCAAAAACAGTATGGAATGCTCACATGGTTTTCCAGTGTGTTGCCACTCTTGGCAAGTGCACTCATGCAACTCAGTATTTACCACATGCCTCTTGCCACTCTTTGTATCTCTAACTTCAGCACCCCACAAGGAAGATTTCTCAACAGATAGATGTGAAAGATTTCTACTCCTGTTGACCACCTGTTGTACCACTGCTGGAAGCTTGTCCCCTTCCAAAATATTAGCAATTTTTCCTCTCAACTCCCACAAACGCATGATCATGATCCTTATTTGGTCCACCATGTCATGCACAGGCAAGTCTTTCAAATCCTTCACTTTGTTGTTAAAACTTTCTGCCAAGTTGTTATTGATATGATCACATTTTATGGCAGTATTAAAACCTGATCTATACCACAACAGAGAATGGTGGGTGTTCAACCATGAAGCAAATTCATTATCACTACATGATACCAATATCTTACCAAGGTGATAGGAATGTGTTTGTCTGGTGATCTTGCTGCTGGCCAAATGCGCCCAAATTCATCTCCTCTGAATTTTTTTATCAGATTCATCCACATATGTCCAAAGCACTCCCTCTACTCAGCATGGGGGAAAACATTTTTTACTGCATTTTCCAACCCTTTACATGCATCTGTGTGGATGGCCAAAGGAGAAACTGGCCCTATGCATCTTTTCAGTTGCATCATGAACCATATCCATGATGCCTCTGTCTCTGATTGAAACATTCCTATTGCAATTGGGAACATCCAGTTGTGTCCATCTAGAGCATTGCATGCAGCCAACTGACCATTCCACTTTCCAGTCAAAAAAGATGAGTCTATGCTCAAATACGGACGACAACCTGCTTTGAATCCATCTATGCAAGGCTTCAAACACATAAAAAACTTGCTGAATAAAAACTTGCCATCCTCTGTTACCTCTGTATCTATCTCCACCACACTCCCAGGTGACCTCTTCTCCACCTCTGCTTTAAAACTATACAACATCCTAAATGTATTTGCCCAGTCACCATACAATGATTTCATGGCCCTTTGTTTTGCTTTCCACACTGTGGTATATTGCAGCTGGATGGGGTACAACTTCTCCAAGTCAACTTTAAGCATCTTTGCAGTAGTGTTTGGAGTCTTGGCTAAAATAGGAGTTATCTTCTCTATAACCCAAAGTTGTGATGTCATCTTTGAAACTCTCTGTGAAGTGGTCATACATGTATGCTGGTGTGGTATTTGATTTACCCTTATTGTACTTCCATCAGGTTGTAGTCTGGCAGACAAGTACCATTTGCAAGGATTGCCACTACCATCATAACCTTTGCACCGAGCATAAAATTTCTTTCGATCAGTCCACATAGTCTTGGCATCAAACTCGTTTTTCACTGCATAGGTCCTGAAAGACATCCTAAACTCCTTCATGCTTGGCCACAACTTTCCCACCTCAATAACTGGGTTCTCTTTGTCATACAAACAAACCAGCTCATTATCATCTGCATCATCCACATCATCTACAGCCTCTCTCATCAGTTGTTCTTCATCCTCATTTGCATTTCTAGGGCCTGTGTTACGATCAGCAGGCAAAGAACTGTCATCCTTCTCCTTATCTTTGTCATCAACTTGAATGCCAAACATTTCGGCCATATCAATGTCAGATATTGGTGTAATGACCAAATCTGTTTTTTCATTCAACTCTACTACATTCCAGTCAACAACAATCTTCCTAGCACCATGGGTTCCCTCCTCTCCATCTGCATCAATCTCTGTATCTTCAGCTACTACAGTCGGTTCAGTCAACAATGCCAACATCTTCTTTTGTGAAACCCATTCATCATCTTCCACCTGTGCAGCCATCTTTGAAGGCACATAACCAACTCTGGAATGAGTTTACAGATCAATTAGCTCTGCATAAAATGTTACTTGTTTGCTTGCCCACCCTTCTTGTTGATCAATTTCAGCAACCATGGATTCTCCATCTTCAATTCTCACATATTCACCATTATACTTATCGAAACGTTGCAGAGATACCTCTTGTTCTGGACCCCAAACAATACTCTCCCCAATTCTATCCACCAATTTGCCCACGGCCTTCTCCTTCATGCTCTCCAATTCCTGGGGATCAACATCTGCAAATTCGACATCCAACCTCACGGTGGTATCTCTATCAATGTCTTGGACACTGCCATCACTGAGCTTGGCTTTAGAGGGAAAAAATTCCACTATAATTGCGAATGTGGTGGCAGAACCTGAACCTCCCCTGTTTTGTCAATGGCAGGCAGCGACAGTCACTACCAAATCGAGTTTGATTCTAAATCGCCAAGAAAAGAGGGTGGCATTACCGATTTGAAGCACTGTCTCCTCGCTCCATCTCATCCAGCCCTCGCTCCATCTCCTATTCAATCGAGATTCTAAAACGGCAAGAAACAGGGGCGCCCAAGAAACAGGGGCAGCATGAGGCCACAGATTTATCCAAATTCAGTGGAATGGGAGTAGTGTTTGGAAAATACTCACTCGCAATAGCCGCTGCAGAGAAAGGCGCTCCACCACCGGGCCGCGGAGAAGAAACAGCCCCCGGATCCAATAGAGCCCGATTCTAAATCGCCAAGAAACAGAGGGGCAGCACAGATCCCCCAAAATTCTAGGGAGTGGGACTAGGGTTTCGGGCTCACCTCGCAATAGCTCTGCCACTGCCGTGCGCTCCACCACCGCGGAGAAGAAACCGCTACCGGAGAAGATGCTTACGGCGGCGCCGCTCACCCAGTCCAGCACGGGCGAGTCGAGCACGGTCACACAGTAACCGGTCAAGTCGTGGACGGTTGACTCTTCTACGTGGCCCTAGGTGGACCCCACCAGTCAGAGCACATAACCCCCAGTGTCCTAACCAAATCTCAGCCTAACTAACAGCCAACTAGCCGCGTAAATGGGTTGTCTTGCTGGAGCTATTTATGCGTTGGGAGACGTCGCATGAGAGCTATTACAGCCAACTATGTCGCATGAGAGACAATTCACACCAACGACGTCGCATGGGAGCTATTTGCCCATTTAAATCGGTAAGTGCACACCAGAAACATATCAGGTTGCAAGGCTAGCCGTTGGATTGTGATTAGTGGGCCTGATAATGTGGTGGTATTGGGTCTGTGTACGTTCTGCGGGGTGCGTTTAGTGAAGCTCTTGTTTGATTGTTTAATAGTAGTTGAGAGTAGTGGAGATGCGGCTACGTTATATCTGTACCACCAAAATTGTGCAGAAATCATTAGTTACGGACTTTATGTTGACACATGTTATAACCTTTTTAGCTCATCAGAACTATTAGCAGTTACAATTTGGTCAAACACGATTGTTTCGTTTTGCACAGCTACACTAGCTACTCGTTGAAGGGAAGTGGCGGCACGCTCTGCTCGCTCTGGAAGTAGTCGCTGGCGTCCACCTTGCGCTTGATCTCGGCGAGTCTCCTAAAGTTCTCGGGGCCGAAATAGCTCTCGCCCCACACCTTGGCACTATCATAGCTTATCACCCCGTCAACCACCTTGTTCGCGCCGATGTCAAGGTCCCTGTAGTTCACGTATGCGCCCCTCGGGTTCTTGCTCACGTACGGCGTCATGAAGTTGTACAGGCTTCCGATCCAGTTAGGCGTAACGTTGCCACCGACCTCTTTGCCGTTCCAAAGCTCCACGTACTGAATGTTGTAGAGCACGCTGCTCCGGTGCGGGAACGGGATCTTGGTGGCGCCGATGCGGTCCATTATTCCGCCGTGTGGCTCGAGGATGAGCTGCCCCGATGCTGCGCCGTTGGGCCAGAGGAAGATCTTCTTCCAGGTCTCCTTGATGAGGGCTTTCTTGACGTAGTCGGACTTGTTCTTGACGAAGGGGCCTAGGGTCGTGGACCGGTTGAGGAGGAGGGCCTCCAGCGGCTTGCTGTTGATGGCGTCGCCGAAGTATATGTACGCCGTGTACTGCAGCCAGCTCATCTCCTTGCAGTCGGCGCTCGTCACCCCAAGCTCCGGGAACCGGCTGCGCATCGTCGCCACCATCGTGCTGCAGTTGCCGAGGTACAGGGACTGGAAGTTGGCCTGGCTCTTTTGGATGACAACACGTACGCTGAGGTCGTCGGGGAGTGCCGGCGCGAGCGTTTGCCATTTGGTCACCGTGTCGACCGCGCCCTGGTCCATGGTCTTGGAGACTTTGAAGAAGGTCACCTTTGGTGGGACCGCCACTAGCCTAATCTTCCACGACAGCACGATGCCGAAGTTCCCGCCGCCCCCGCCGCGGATGGCCCAGAAGAGGTCGTTCCCCATGGCCTTCTTGTTCGCCAGCAGGTTCCCGTTGGCGTCGACCATACTAGCGTCGAGGACGTTGTCGGCCGAGAGTCCATACTTGCGCATCATGAGGCCTATGCCGCCGCCGCTGATAATGCCCCCCACGCCCACGGTCGGGCACACGCTAGCCGGGAAGCCCAGACCTGGCGCGGCCGTGGCGATCCGGTAGTAGAGCTCTCCGACCGTCGCCCCGGTCTCGACCCACGCGGTGGATTCTTGCGGGTTGACGTGGACGGCATGGAGCTTGGCGAGGTCGATCACCGCGAACGCCTCGCCGTTCGGGCTGGTCGATCGGTACGAGAGGCCCTCGTTGTCGTGCCCGCCGCTGCGCACACGGACACGGACGCTGTGGCGTCGCCCGCAGCGCACGGCGGTCTGGACATGCGACGTGTTTGTGGGTGTCACGATGCACAGTGGAGGACTCGCCGTAGCCGGCGCAACCAACCTGGCGTTCCTGATGGACGACACCAGGAGCGGCGTGAACGACGGCGAGCTCTGCGTCAGCACGAGCTGGCTGGGGATGTTCGTCGAGAGGCACCGGAGGAAGTCGCCGTTGTTGGAGGACGACGCCAGGGAAGGGGCGGGCACGTAAAGGCCCAAGAAGCAAACTGTGAGCACGAGCGCTAAGCTTGCCATTTCGGTGGATCTGCCGCTCTTCCTACACTGACACGGTGCATCTGTGCTAATTCACCTCGTTATATAGCCATGGGTCATCCTTATCTTGAAGGGCAAGCTGTTAGCATATCTCTCCCCAAATCAAGTAGGAATTGATTGTGCCCCAAAGATTAAGATCTCCGAATCACGTATAGGATGAAAGACTTCAATAACTTTAATTATCTCTTTGGTACTCAATAAATTTCTTCCATTTTATGAGAAATAAAACGATATTGCCTACGTTCCTAAATATAAGTATTTTGGATTCCACTATGGACTAGACACGGGATGTATATACACATATTTAGAGTGTACATTCACTCATTTTGCTTCATATGTATTACATAATGAAATTTTTAAAAAGATTTATATTTAGGAACGGAGGGAGTAGTTAGAAAAAAACAACTACCAATATGGCAAGGTTGTTAGTTCATGTTTTCACAGGTCAGACAGACGGCTCATTGGTTCATTGACGACGAAAACTGGAATGCGTAAACTAACTAACTAATTGCACATGTGTTGTATACTATTAGATCTGACGTGTGCATTACACACACCATATTGAAGATTTTGATAGGATTTAATTTTGATTCGAATATGGGTACGGAATGCAAGGAAATTTCTGATCTGATTTTGATAAGATTCGATCTATTTCTGATAAGATTTGATTTAATTTTGTATTCGTAGGTGAAGGAAATAATTTTTTGATTTAGATGTGATTTTGGGAAGATTTGATTTTATTTGATAGAGTTAATTCAGGAAGTGATTTTCGGAAAGTATGGATTTGGTTTATATTATTTCTTTACTCTCTATTTATGTTAGTTTTAATTTTGTGTTGCATCGAGTGAGAGTACCAAAAATCAATAGAAAAACAAAGAGGGAGAGGGGATCATTGGGAGGAAAGAACCGAGGGAGGAGGAGGGAGGAGGGGACGAGATGGGACCAACTGCCCTTTAATTTTAGACACTAGTAGACTACCCGTGCGTTTCCATGGGCCAACAAATAAATTTGCAAACAATGCTCATATTACTCTCTCCAAATGAAGACATTGCACGCAATGTTCAACCACAACACAAAGGCAAGTATCTTCTTTGTATTCCAACAAACGGCATGCACCCCTCTAGCCTCTTTTTTATGTTGAGGTTGTTCTCCGTAGCCCTCTTTGTCCATACATCAACTATCCTCTCAATCTATTGCCCATGGCTCTGCATGTTGCTTCTATGTCGTTGTTTTGTTGTCTCGCTCTACTACGTATGTCGTGCAACGTGGAACATGATCAACAAATGATGAGATACAAGGCACCTCATCTTAGTACAAATCATAAGAAAATGTGGCATATGAAGATGAAATCCTTATTTCCACCACATGTTCATTCACAAACTAATAATGCTATGTATATCTCTAGGCTATGTTCCATCTCCACCTAAGATGCATCTCCGTCACTTTATCTCACTAATACTTATTTCCCTATGGACGTCAAATATACATACAAGAATCACACAACAAGGTTGCATCATTGTCATTTCATCTCTTCTTTCACTGAAGCTCTTTGGGTCATTGCAACACTGGTCTGCTCCGTTGTCACCCTGCTCTGAATCTGCCCATGTTTCCATCCGGCTCCAAATATGGCCATTTTTTCTCCAAGTCTTTCATGTCGTATCAAGTTTGTACTTTCAGCCTCAGAATTTTCACTGTTCGGAATGAGGAGGGTTTTCAGAGTTCACTTCTCTGAGAGAACACAACGCATATTGAAAAAGATTAGTGATGAATAAAAATTTCTTTGTGTTATTTAGAGTGATGAATACCAACATATGCTAAGTTATTCAATGGAGTAGCTACATTGTTGTTTTTGAAAAAATAAGTCTAACATGTGTATATTTAAGCGAATCCCTGAATTAACAAACGCAAGAGGAAAATATGACTACTCCTCTAGATGGGTGCACAGGGCATCCACAGGTTCCTAGATCATCAAGTTGACCAACACAATATGTAACATAAAAACTATGTGTTTAGGAATTTTATCCCAATACGAATTCAGCGTCTATTGCCCGCACCTTAGTCGCTCAAATTGTTGCCCCCCTTATAATGGGCCTGGCTAATGAGCTAGGTTATGGGTCCTTCCTCTTCAACCTGCTCATAAGGAGAGCTTTCTCTCTATTTATATAGGTGTTTATTAGTTTGCTAGCTATTCGTCTAGGGATTCATCACGATTAGAGGACCTTGTGATTTAAGGGGAATGTATCTCCCTATAACCACAAGATCCCTAACATATAGTGTTCGTCCTTAGAGCAACTCCAACGGGCCGACCAAAATGGACGGCGATTTTGTCCGCATTTTGTCCATTTGGGTTAGCCGCCCGCCCGGCATCCGCCTTGGTTCAGATTTAGGTCGGCAGTGCGCCCAACGCGCTGACCCATATCTGTCGGCGTGGCTGGCTGGCCGCCCTATTTCAACAAATATCTCATTTTTGCATTCAAACATATAGTCAAATAACATAGTTTCAACCAAATAAAATAGCATAGTTTTACAAGCCGAATACAAGTAAAAATGTCTCACATAGTTTTGCAAGCCGAATAAAGAAGATACATCCATTGGTTGCCAACATGAGGCCACATATGCTCAACCAAATCATTTTGCAGTTGCACGTGAGTTTCCCAATCACGCATGTCATGATGGAATTGGGTGAACTTTTCAAACGTTGCCGCTCCTCCATGCTCAGGCACCACATTCTCACCCTGAAACTAGAACCCTTGATCGTACAGACGTTCCGGGCGCTTATCTTCTATGATCATATTGTGCATGATCACACAAGTATTCATCACCTCCCACAGTTTCTGCGTGCTCCAGGTATTAGCAGGATACTGGACAATGCCCCATCGAGATTGCAAAACACCAAAGGCACGCTCGACATCCTTCCTAACACTCTCTTGCTCTTGGCCAAATCTTTTCCTCTTCTCTCCGATAGGGTTGGGGATTGTTTTGACAATAGTGGTCCACTGACGATAGATACCGTCACCAAGGTAGTATCCTTTGTCGTAGTTGTGCCTGTTGACAATAAGTTCACCGGTGGGCTATTGCCTTCAGCAAGCCTAGCAAAAACTGGCGACCGCTGAAGCACGTTGATATCATTGTGTGATCCGGCCATGCCAAAGAAAGAGTGCCAGATCCAGAGATCTTGAGACGCCACGGCCTCAAGCATGACAGTGCAAGCCCTGACATGGCCGTTATACTGCCCTTGCCAAGCAGAAGGGCAGTTCTTCCACTCCCAATGCATACAGTATATGCTGCCAAGCATCCCTGGGAAGCCCCTGCTGGCATTCATTGAAGGAAATATGCCCTAGAGGCAATAATAAAGTTATTATTTATTTCCTTATTTCATGATAAATGTTTATTATTCATGCTAGAATTGTATTAACCAGAAACATAATACATGTGTGAATACATAGACAAACTTAACGTCACTAGTATGCCTCTACTTGACTAGCTCATTAATCAAAGATGGTTATGTTTCCTAACCATAGACATGTGTTGTCATTTGATTAACGGGATCACATCATTAGGAGAATGATGTGATTGACATGACCCATTCTGTTAGCCTAGCACTTGATCGTTTAGTATGTTGCTATTGCTTTCTTCATGACTTATACATGTTCCTGTAACTATGAGATTATGCAACTCCCGTTTATCGGAGGAACACTTTGGGTGCTACCAAATGTCACAACGTAACTGGGTGATTATAAAGGAGTACTACAGGTGTCTCCAAAGGTACATGTTGGGTTGGCGTATTTCGAGATTAGGTTTTGTCACTCCGATTGTCGGAGAGGTATCTCTGGGCCCTCTCGGTAATGCACATCACTATAAGCCTTGCAAGCAATATAGCTAATGAGTTAGTTACGGAATGATGCATTATGTAACGAGTAAAGAGACTTGCCTGTAACGAGATTGAACTAGGTATTGATATACCGACGATCGAATCACGGGCAAGTAACATACCGATGACAAAGGGAACAAAGTATGTTGTTATGCGGTTTGACCGATAAAGATCTTCGTAGAATATGTAGGAGCCAATATGGGCATCCAGGTTCCGCTATTGGTTATTGACCAAGAATAGTTCTAGGTCATGTCTACATAGTTCTCGAACCCGTAGGGTCCGCACGCTTAAGGTTTTGATGACAGTTATATTATGAGTTTATGAGTTTTGATGTACCGAAGGAGTTCGGAGTCCCGGATGAGATCGGGGACATGACGAGGAGTCTCGAAATGGTCGAGACGTAAAGATCGATATATTGGACGACTATATTCGGAGTTCGGAAAGGTTCTGAGTGATTCGAGTATTTTTCGGAGTACCGGAGAGTTACGGGAATTCGCCGGGGAATATATGGGCCTTATTGGGCCATACGGGAATAGAGGAGAGAGGCCGAAAGGAAGGAGGCGTGCAGCCCCCCTCTGGTCCGAATTGGACAAGGGGTGCGGCCCCCTTTTCCTTCCTCCTCTCCCCCTCTTTCCCCCTTCTCCTACTCCAACAAGGAAGGAGGGAGTCCTACTCCCGGTGCGAGTAGGACTCCCCTTGGCGCACCCCTCCTTGGCCGGCCGCCCCTCCCCCCTTGCTCCTTTATATACGGGGGCAGGGGGGTACCTCTAGGCACAACAACAATTGATCCCTTGGATCTCTTAGCCGTGTGCGGTGCCCCCCTCCACCATATTCCACCTCGATAATATCGTAGCGGTGCTTAGGCGAAGCCCTGCGACGGTAGAACATCAAGATCGTCACCACGCCGTCGTGCTGACGGAACTCTCCCTCGACACTCGGCTGGATCAGAGTTCGAGGGACGTCATCGAGCTGAATGTGTGCTAGAACTCGGAGGTGCCGTAGTTTCGGTGCTTGATCAGTCGGGCCGTGAAGATGTACGACTACATCAACCGCGTTGTCATAACGCTTCCGCTTACGGTCTACGAGGGTACGTGGAAAATACTCTCCCCTCTCGTTGCTATGCCATCACCATGATCTTGCGTGTGCGTAGGAATTTTTTTGAAATAACTACGTTCCCCAATAGTGGCATCCGAGCCTAGGTTTTATGCGTTGATGTTATATGCACGAGTAGAACACAAGTGAGTTGTGGGCGATACAAGTCATACTGCTTACCAGCATGTCATACTTTGGTTCGGCGGTATTGTTGGAGGAAGCGGCCCGGACCGACATTACGCGTACGCTTATGCGAGACTGGTTTTACCACCGTGCTTTGCACACAGGTGACTAGCGGGTGTCAGTTTCTCCAACTTTAGTTGAACCTAGTGTGGCTACGCCCGGTCCTTGCGAAGGTTAAAACAGCACTAACTTGACGAACTATCGTTGTGGTTTTGATGCGTAGGTAAGAACGGTTCTTGCACAGCCCGTAGCAGCCACGTAAAACTTGCAACAACAAAGTAGAGGACGTCTAACTTGTTTTTGTAGGGCATGTTGTGATGTGATATGGTCAAGACGTGATGAGATATAAGTTGTTGTATGAGATGATCATGTTTTGTTAAAGTTATCGGCAACTGGCAGAAGCCCTATGGTTGTCTCTTTGTTGCATAAGATGCAAGTGCCAAATAATTGATTTACTTTATCGCTATGCGATAGCAATAGTTGCAAGAGCAATAGTTGGCAAGACGACCATGTGACGACACATTGATATAGATCAAGATGATGAAGATCATGGTGTCGTGCCGATGATGATAGAGATCATGACAGTACTTTGGAGATGGAGATCAAAGGCGCAAAATGATCATGGCCATATCATGTCACATATTTTGATTGCATATGATGTTTATCTGTTATACATCTTATTCTGTTTTGTCTGACGGTAGCATTTTAAGATGATCTCTCACTAATTATCAAGAAGTGTTCTCCCTGAGTATGCATCGTTGCAAAAGTTCGTCGTGCCCAGACACCACGTGATGATCGGGTGTGGTAAGCTCTACGTCCATCTACAATGGGTGCAAGCCAGTTTTGCACACGCGGAATACTCAGGTTAAACTTGACGAGCCTAGCATATGCAGATATGGCCTCGGAACATGGAGACCGAAAGGTCGAGCGTGAATCATATAGTAGATATGATCAACATAGTGATGTTTCCTTCTCACGTGATGATCGGTTATGGTTTAGTTGATTTGGATCACGTGATCACTTAGATGACTAGAGAGATGTCTGTCTAAGTGGGAGTTCTTAAGTAATATGATTAATTGAACTTAAATTTATCATGAACTTAGTCCTGGTAGTATTTTGCAAATTATGTTGTAGATCAATAGCTCGCGTTGTTGCTTTCATATGTTTATTTTGATATGTTCCTAGAGAAAATTATGTTGAAAGATGTTAGTAGCAATGATGCGGATTGGATCCGTGATCTGAGGTTTATCCTCATTGCTGCATAGAAGAATTATGTCCTTGATGCACCGCTAGGTGACAAACCTATTGCAGGAGCAGATGCAGATGTTATGAACATTTGGCTAGCTCAATATGATGACTACTTGATAGTTTAGTGCACCATGCTTAACGGCTTAGAATCGGGACTTCAAAGACGTTTTGAACGTCATGGAGCATATGAGATGTTCCAGAAATTGAAGTTGATATTTGAAGCAAATACCCGAGTTGAGAGATATAAAGTCTCCAACAAGTTCTATAGCTAAAAGATGGAGGAGAATCGCTCAACTAGTGAGCATGTGCTCAGATTGTCTGGGTACTTCAATCGCTTGAATCAAGTGGGAGTTAATCTTTCAGATAAGATAGTGATTGACAGAATTCTCTAGTCACCATCACTAAGTTACTAGAACTTCGTGATGAACAATAGTATGCAAGGGATGACGTAAACAATTCCCGAGCTCTTCGTGATCGACGAAGGTAGAAATCAAGAAAGAGCATCAAGTGTTGATGATTAACAAGAACACTAGTTTCAAGAAAAGGGCAAAGGGAAAGAAAGGGAACTTCAAGTGGAAAGACAAGCAAGTTGTCACTCCTGCGAAGAAGCCCAAAGCTGGACCATAGCCTAAAACTGAGTGTTTACACTGCAAAGGAAATGGTCACTGGAAGCGGAAATGCCCTGAATATTTGGTGGATAAGAAGGATGGCAAATTGAACAAGGGTATATTTGATATACAAGTTATTTATGTGTACCTTACTATTGTTTATAGTAGCCCCTGAGTATTTGATACTTGTTCGGTTGCTAAGATTAGTAACTCGAAACATGAGTTACATAATAAACAGAGACTAGTTGAGGGGAAGTGACGGTGTGTGTTGGAAATAGTTCCAAGATTGATATGATCATCATCACACACTCCCTATATTTTCGAGATTAGTGTTAAACCTAAATAAATGTTATTTGGCGTTTGCGTTGAGCATGAATATGATTTGATCATGTTTATTCAAATACGGTTATTTATTTAAAGTTAGAAAATAAATTATTATTCTGTTTACATGAATAAAACCTTCGATGGTCATACACCCAATGAAAATAGTTTGTTGGATCTCGATCGTAGTGATACACATATTCATAATATTGATGCCAAAAGATGCAAAGTTAATAATGATAGTGCAACTTATTTATGGCACTGCCGTTTGGGTCATATCGGTATAAAGCGCATGAAGAAACTCCATAAAGATGGATTTTTAGAATCACTTGGTTATGAATCATTTGATGCTTGCGAACCGTGCCTTTTGGGCAAGATGACTAAAACTCCGTTCTCCGGAACAACGGAACAAGCTACTGACTTATTGGAAATAATACATACCGATGTATGCGATCCAATGAGTGTTAATGCTCGTGGCAAGTATCGTTATTTTCTGACCTTCACAAGATGATTTGAGCAGATATGGGTATATCTACTTGATGAAACATAAGTCTGAAATAGTTGAAAGGTTCAAAGAATGTCAGAGTGAAGTGGAAAAATCATCGTAACAAGAAAATAAAGTTTCTGCGATCTGATGGCGAAGACGAATATTTGAGTTACAAGTTTGGTCTTTAACTAAAACAATGTGAAATAGTTTCACAGTTCACGCCACCTGGAACACCACAACGTTATGGTGTGTCCGAACGTCGTAACCGCACTTTATTGGATATGGTGCGATCTATGATGTCTCTTACTTATTTATCACTATTGCTTTGGGGTTATGCATTAGAGACAGCTGCATTCACGTTAAAAGGGCACCATCTAAATCCGTTGAGACGACACCATATGAACTGTGGTTTAGCAAGAAACCCAAGTTGTCGATTCTTAAAGTTTGGGGTTGTGATGCTTATGTGAAAAAGTTTCATCTTGATAAGCTCAAACCCAAATCGGAGAAGTGCGTCTTCATAGAATACCCAAAGGAAACTATTGGGTACACCTTCTATCATAGATCCGAAGGCAAGATATTCATTGCTAAGAATGGATCCTTTCTGGAGAAGGAGTTTCTCTCGAAAGAAGTGAGTGGGAGGAAAGTAGAACTTGATGAGGTAATTGTACCTTCTCCCTTATTGGAAAGTAGTTCATCACAGAAATTAGTTCCAGTGATTCCTACACCAATTAGTGAGGAAGTTAATGATGATGATCATGAAACTTTAGATCAAGTTGCTACCAACACCTCGTAGGTCTTCCAGAGTAAGATCCGCACCAGAGTGGTACGGTAATCCAGTTCTGGAAGTCATGTTACTAGACCATGATGAACCTACGAACTATGAGGAAGCGATGATGAGCCCAGATTCCGCGAAATGTCTTGAGGCCATAAAATCTGAGATATGATCCATATATGAGGACAAAGTATGGACTTTGATTGACTTGCTCAATGTTCAGCAAGCCATGTTAAATAAATGGATCTTAAAGAGGAAGACGAACACTGATAGTAGTGTTACTATCTACTAAGCTCGACTTGTTGCGAAAGGTTTTCGACAAGTTCTAGGTGTTGAATATGATGAGATTTTCTCACTCGTATCGATGCTTAAGTCTGTCCGAATCATGTTAGCAATTGCCACATTTTATGAAATCTGGCAAATGGATATCAAAACTGCATTCCTTAATGGATTTATTAAAGAAGAGTTGTATATGATGCAACCAGAAGGGTTTGTCAATCCTAAAGGTGCTAACAAAATGTGCAAACTCCAGCGATCCATCAATGGATTGGTGCAAGCATCTCGGAGTTGGAATATATGTTTTGATGAGTTGATCAAAGCATATGGTTTTATATAAACTTTTGGAAAGGCCTGTATTTACAAGAAAGTGAGTGGGAGCTCTATAGCATTTCTGATATTATATGTGGACGACATATTGTTGATTGGAAATGATATAGAATTTCTGGATAGCATAAAAGGATACTTGAATAAAAGTTTTTCAATGAAAGACCTCGGTGAAGCTGCTTACACATTGAGCATCAAGATCTATATGGATAGATCAAGACGCTTGATAAGATTTTTTTCAATAAGTACATACCTTGATGAGATTTTGAAGTAGTTCAAAATGGAACAGTCAAAGAAGGAGTTCTTGCCTGTGTTGCAAGGTGTGAAATTGAGTACGACTCAAGACCCGACCATGGCAGAAAATAGAAAGAGAATGAGAAGTCATTCCCTATGCCTCAGTCATAGGTTCTATAAAGTATGCTATGCTGTGAACCAGACTTATTGTATACCTTGCTCTGAGTTTGGCAAAGGAATACAATTTTGATCTAACAGTAGATCACTGGACAGCGGTCAAGAATATCCTTAGTGAGGACTAAGGAGATGTTTCTCGATTATGGAGGTGATAAAAGAGCCTGTCGTAAAAAGTTAAAAAGATGCAAGCTTTTACACCAATCCAGATGACTCTAAGTCTCAATCTGGATACATATTGAAAGTGGGAGCAATTAGCTAGAGTAGCTTCGTGCGGAGCATTGTGGACATAGAATATTTGCAAAATACATACGGCCTGAATGTGACAGACCGGTTGACTAAGCTTCTCTCACGAGCAAAACATGATCACACCTTAGTACTCTTTGGGTGTTAATCACATAGCGATGTGAACTAGATTATTGACTCTAGTAAACCCTTTGGGTATTGGTCACATGACGATGTGAACTATGGGTGTTAATCATATACAGATATGAATATTGGTGTTAAATCACATGGCGATGTGAACTAGATTATTGACTCTAGTGCAAGTGGGAGACTGAAGGAAATATGCCCTAGAGGCAATAATAAAGTTATTATTTATTTCCTTATTTCATGATAAATGTTTATTATTCATGCTAGAATTGTATTAACCGGAAACATGATACATGTGTGAATACATAGACAAACTTAACGTCACTAGTATGCCTCTACTTGACTAGCTCATTAATCAAAGATGGTTATGTTTCCTAACCATAGACATGTGTTGTCATTTGATTAACAGGATCACATCATTAGGAGAATGATGTGATTGACATGACCCATTCTGTTAGCCTAGCACTTGATCGTTTAGTATGTTGCTATTGCTTTCTTCATGACTTATACATGTCCTGTGACTATGAGATTATGCAACCCCCGTTTACCGGAGGAACACTTTGGGTGCTACCAAACATCACAACGTAACTGGGTGATTATAAAGGATTACTACAGGTGTCTCCAAAGGTACATGTTGGGTTGGCGTATTTCGAGATTAGGTTTTGTCACTCCGATTGTCGGAGAGGTATCTCTGGGCCCTCTCGGTAATGCACATCACTATAAGCCTTGCAAGCAATGTGACTAATGAGTTAGTTGCGGGATGATGCATTACGTAATGAGTAAAGAGACTTGCCGGTAACGAGATTGAACTAGGTATTGAGATACCGACGATCGAATCTCGGGCAAGTAACATACAGATGACAAAGGGAACAAAGTATGTTGTTATGCGGTTTGACCGATAAAGATCTTCGTAGAATATGTAGGAGCCAATATGGGCATCCAGGTTCCGCTATTGGTTATTGACCAAGAATAGTTCTAGGTCATGTCTACATAGTTCTCGAACCCGTAGGGTCCGCACGCTTAAGGTTTCGATGACAGTTATATTATGAGTTTATGAGTTTTGATGTGCCGAAGGAGTTCGGAGTCCCGGATGAGATCGGGGACATGACGAGGAGTCTCGAAATGGTCGAGACGTAAAGATCGATATATTGGACGACTATATTCGGAGTTCGGAAAGGTTCCAAGTGATTCTGGTATTTTTGGGAGTACCGGAGAGTTACGGGAATTCGCCGGGAAGTATATGGGCTTTATTGGGCCATACGGGAATAGAGGAGAGAGGCTGAAAGGAAGGAGGCGCGCAGCCCCCCTCTGGTCCGAATTGGACAAGGGGTGCCGTCCCCTTTTCCTTCCTCCTCTCCCCCTCTTTCCCCCTTCTCCTACTCCAACAAGGAAGGAGGGAGTCCTACTCCCGGTGCGAGTAGGACTCCCCTTGGCGCGCCCCTCCTAGGCCGGCCGCCCCCTTCCCCCTTGCTCCTTTATATACGGGGGCAGGGGGGCACCTCTAGGCACAACAACAATTGATCCCTTGGATCTCTTAGCCGTGTGCGGTGCCCCCCTCCACCATATTCCACCTCGATAATATCGTAGCGGTGCTTAGGCGAAGCCCTGCGACGGTAGAACATCAAGATTGTCACCACGCCGTCGTGCTGACAGAACTCTCCCTCGACACTCGGCTGGATCAGAGTTCGAGGGACGTCATCGAGCTGAACGTGTGCTAGAACTCGGAGATGTCGTAGTTTCGGTGCTTGATCGGTCAGGCCGTGAAGACGTACGACTACATCAACCGCGTTGTCATAACGCTTCCGCTTACGGTCTACGAGGGTACGTGGAAAATACTCTCCCCTCTCGTTGCTATGCCATCACCATGATCTTTCGTGTGCGTAGGAATTTTTTTGAAATTAATACTTTCCCCACACCCACGTGATATCTCCATCATAATTACATGAGATATGACTGATACTATTCTATGTACGTTAACAGACATGTTTACGAAATGAGGTCGACGAAGTACTCCACTTCGCATCGTAGTCCTGGTGCATATTAGCTTGCCCCTCATAAAACTAACACGTAGCAAATTCGGAAATGCATTTTGGCTTGCTCGGACTCAAACTAACACGTAGGAGTAGTTCAGCTTGCTCCGACTCACTGCCATAAAACTAACACGTGCCGAATTCGGGCATGCATGCATGCATTTACCACTGGCCAGCTATACTATCACACCCACGTGTGCAAATCCTTCTCAAAGTGCATCTCCAACATTGACCCACAAATTTGCCTCCGCATCCATCAGCTTGACCACGGGCACGGTTGCGTGAGACGGCCATCCAACACCGCCCGCATACATTTCAAACTAAGTTTAAACTAACTGAACACAATTTATGCAAACACGGTGGATTTTCATATAAATCGGACGAAATTCATTACAATTCCAACGTTTTTCATTAAAAAACGATTGGAATCTACACCTATATCCTATGGCGGTGCCTGTTGTCCACTTCTTTTATATTCCGCATAGGTGACCACGTCCTCCATCTATCGTCTCCATGGACGGTGGCGGGGTTCAAGACCCGTGAAGTGCAGGTGCGGTCTCCGGCGAGGAAGAGTAGAAAACGGGAGACGGATCGACACACTTGGGACACATTGTCATGCCGCCTCAAATGCCCTACTCAAACAAAGAGAAGTCTATGACCTGTCCATCACGGGCGCCTGTGGACCTGAGGTCGATCGTGGACATGGAAGGTCCGTCAATGTCCACCTGTCACATGCGCCCCCGAAAGTTGGATGGCGATGGACGCTTGGACCACCTACGCCGCCAGCACGTGTGCGGCCCCGTCCGCATCCGGCTGCTCCGGCTCTACATTGCAAGCAGGACCTTGAGCACGCTTGGCCCTCGTAGAGCGCCTGCTGCTCCACAATGAAGTTTGCATTCGTTGTTGCCATGGCGGCCACGGCCGCCTCGCTTGAGCGCTTGTCGTATGGACCTCCACCAGCCGGTGCTGCTCGAGGAGGAACGGGTTGTACCTCTGCTCCTCCTACTGCGCCTGCCATAACGCCGACATAGGAGTCGACGTAGGCTGCTCCTCCTACGCCATGGCGGCGTCCTAGTGCGCCCACGCCAGCTCCATGGTCTAGCCGGCATGCATTGATGCGGGCTCCGGCGTTGTGTTATTGTCGGAGCCCGTAGGGTCATCGTGGGAGACCTCGGACAAACTTGCTGGCATACCGTACTCGATCCGGCTAGCGTGGCGCATCTGCCAGGAGGCTGCAAGGGCGGTCACCTTGTGCTTCTACTCCGATGACAGTCTCGCTTGTGGTCATCGTGGACGCGGTGCAAGGGAGGAGGATGTGGAGCGGAAGTAGTGCGGTGTGGAATTTAGTCGAGTGTGACCCTATTTAAATAGTGGATTCCAGTCAGGCCAATCATCTGGGTGCATCATTACACGGCGTCGGAGTTGGTTCCTTGGCCGGTGAGCCAGCTTAATGGCAACATATGAACAAGCGGGCATTGGACGGGCGTGGTAGATATCCGCCCCGTCTTTTATAGCAAACTTCGCTCCGACATTGAACAGGCGTGAACCCACTTCAATGTTGGCACCAGTGAAAGGTCGCGTCCACTCAGGGCCGGCGTCATTGCGGAGCGCCGCTCTACAACGGCATGAATTCGGGCAGCTGGCGCCAAACGGAAACACACGCGAGCGAGGGAGGACGGTTTTGTGTGGGCCAGGGTAGTCAGGAGCGAGCGTGTCAGCGGTCCGGAAGACCACAACCCCCCCCCCCCCCCTTTGTCTCCGGTTCACGGAAAAAAGCGCGTCCGGACTGATCCGTGGACCGATACAGAACCGTGTTCAACGACATAATACGTCTGTACCATGCGGTCTGGATGTTTGCGGGCGGCTTGAGGGTGGTCGTTGAAGATGCCCTAAACCCACATAGGGCTGGACCAAAAGCTCGTAGCTCATGAGTTTAATGAGAGCTCGATAGTTCGGCTCGTTAATTAAGCTTGGAGCTTGCTTCTTAATGAACAGAGCCAATCATCAATTTCATCTTGTTAAGATTAATGAGCTTAACAAACAAGCTAACGAGTTTCGTGAGTAGCTCGTTAAGCTCATTAGTAACAACACAACACTCATTTTTATCGTACGTGACAAAAAATTTGTAGCACCTCAGCCCACCCTGGGTGAGGAATAGTTATTCTTTACCCCCCTCTATTTTAACATCAATGCACAGCAATTTTATGTTTCGTAAATTTTGTCTTATTTTAGACGTAAAAAGGGAACGTAATAAAATATATAATTGCCGTAAAAAATATTTTATATTACGTAAATTACAAATGTAAAAACATAGTGTAAAATGTACATAAATGTATTTTTTCTGATATTCTGACTTTTTTATGCCAAATTTTACACAATGAATCAATATGGCTGTAACTATTTATATTTGAAACATAACTTATTTATGAAATGATCGTAAGATTATCTTGGGTGAAGAATAACTTTTTCTGCACCCTGGATGATGAATAGTAACACCCTCTAGAGTCTTATTCTGCTAACACAGGATCTTATTCTGCTAACACCCCAGCCACCTACCGACGGAAAAAAATTCACCCCGGCCGAAGCCCACCCGCCCACCCCCACTCCCCGTCTCCTCGTGCCCCTCCCACTACTAGGGAAAAGGCTAGCAGCAGCGCGGGTTTTAGATGTATCAGTAGCGCGGGTACCCGCGCTACTAATACGGCGCTACAACTAACTCATAGCAGTAGCGCGTGCCCACCCACGCTACTGCTATACAAGTCTAGCAGCAGCGCGGTTGTGGGAAGCTCGCTACCGCTAGTAGCGCTAGCGCTCTTTGGCAGGACGCGCTACTGCTATTGCGGCGCTGCTGCTAACTTTTGTACACTCGCTACTGCTAATTTAAGTAGTTTTTTTGGCATATTTGTTTTGTATTTGAACCGGCTTTGTAGAAGAATCTTTAGCACATAGAAATTTCATCATGATACACATATAAATGCCTGCGAGACCACAAATGTATCATAGCATGTACATACAAATAGTCTCTTCATAATCATCATCCAACACAAAGTGATATCTTGTTATCATCTCGAAAATAGTAATACATGCAAGTCTCGAATACTTGCAACTACAACAACGTCATCCATCTAAACAAAGGCATACGCAAGAAGTGCTATCACTATGAGTGAGAGCGGAACCATGCAGTACATGAGGTGGCAGTTACGAGTCCTCTCTCGCGCTAGCGTGAACCTCAAGTAACTAGCTTCTCCTTCTTGTATGCTTTTGAAGCCTTTATGGCTGGCGCCCGTGAACCCATTCACTTGCGCCTGACACTCATGCCACTCGTTGTACACCCCCGGAACCTTCACTTTGTACACAACATAGCATTTCCATCTCGCCATCAAGAAACTAGGTACCTGTTAGAGATGCATGTTCATGAAGAGGATGTACAATCATATATATGCAAAAAATATACTAGAGCAACACCAAAAAAGAAAGGTTAGCAACTAGATGCAACATATACAGTACGCAAATTAATTAACTAGAGGTACGCAGGTCATCGTACGCCAACTAACAAAGTAGCGTTACGCAAGTTCGGCAGGGACCGTGGACATCACAAAGTTTCATCGCTACAAAAAGTATACAAGTTCAACCGACACATATCATCATCATCGGCATCATAAATCACTAGAAGTTCCATCCTTCCATATCATCGAGGACAAACCCTAGCTGCTTGAACGGCGTGAGGTCTAGACGTCGCATGCCTATGCGAGTTCGAACGTCAGCTCGCGATATAGGGCCGTGGTGGAACATCCCCTTCTCATCGACGACTTCTTTCATGATGATCGTCGCAATGTCGCTTTGGATGCGAAAGAAGTCATCTCTAAGTTTATAATTCGCTTCTCCATGAGATTCTAGCCACTTGTGGATATGATCATCATTTCTGCTGTTAATGCGAAGCTTTTGGTGATCCGTGTTGAACTGAATCATGAGATGGACGATGTAGAATCCATCCTTCTTGCTTGGTTTTGGGACATGGATGCAGGAGAAGTTAGTTTTATGCGCGAAACCCATCTTCTTGTTCCTTTGTTTCCTGATATGCACGTGGCCACCTCTATAGCTGAAGCCTTGGAGAGCATCATCTAGAATATTCATTATGTGGGTGTAGTCCTTTTTCTCGTAGTCTCTCGAAGGGTCAAAATACACGGCGTGGGAGACTTGCGGGTAAAGAACGATAAGGACGGCGCGCCCGTTGCTGCGGGGAAAAGACACCTCAAATTATTCCCCATATGAGAGAGAAGGAATGATTGAAATGTACGAAAGGGTTTTCCGGAACTGACTTACTTTGGATGATAAGGCACGAGGACAATTTCCCGGTCCTTATTCTGTACCATGAAGTTTTGGAGGTACTCCCTAGCAGTTTCACGCTCAAAGTCGCCGAGACTCAAGAAAGACTCGTGCATGTAGTACGGATCCGCCACACAGATTTGCGAGACTTCTTCACTCTTCACGACGGAGCTCATATGTAGCGCAAAAAGGCGGACGATAGTAAAATCAAGCCGCCTTGTTAGAAACATCTCAAAGATATGGTCAAACCGCAGGAAGAACACCTCCGCGGGCCGTGTGTCGACGTAGCACTTCCCCTCAGGCACACGAGCCGCGTATGTCGGATATCCTGGATCTTTTGAGGCTAGTAGGCTTTTCTCAGTCGATAGCACATGGTCGTGCAGTCTCCTGAGATCCCCTGATAGTGCCTCCAGCGGTTTCGGCAGTAGCATCGGCTCGCCCGTGAGATGGAACATGACCGCACCTTTCACGGGTACACGCTCTTCAGAATGCATCGTCTGGCTGCTGTGTGCTCTGGCTTGTTTGGAGGCAGTTACCTTCCCCGATCTCTTCCTCTCCTTTTTCTTGGGCACACCTTCCAGACCCTTTCTTAACCCTGCCCAAGTGTTCCCGGGCTAAGTACTGTACGACCCTCGCGCCCGGCTAGTTGAGCCTGTGTTGAGGCGGCATCTTCAGGCGTGTCCTGTGAGGATTTCATGAAGAGAGACTTTTTGCATTCCATGGTACGGCCCTGCCCGGGCATATCATCCATATCCTCATTAGCAAGCTGATAGCCCGATTCGTCATATGGTTGACTCATCATATCTATGTCACAGTCATACGCGTTTGTATTGAGGTAATCCATAGGGTCGACCTCCGTCTCATCATCCATTCTCTGTTCTACAGGTACATCAGCCAGTACTATTGCACCCCCTTCATCATGTCGTCCGCCGCTCTCACCCGGCACTACTACAGGAGCTGGTAATTGCGTAGGTGGGGTGGTGGTCTCCGCACATGCTTGTTGATGTGTGGTAGTTATTGGTGTGCTCTCGGCCGGCTCCAGACGAATAAGATTCTTCGGCCATAGCAGCACCCAGCCCTTGCATCGTCCAATCCGCGGCGGGGTATCGTCGTCCGCTCCCACATGCTGTACTGGAGGAGGCAAATCCTCGTGCCCCGATTTCACACTAGTCAAGCTAACCCTGAAGTGCCCAGCGGGGATCGGGTGGTTGTGGAATGTGCGTTGAGAGGGGTCCATTATCATCCCCTTTCCCACGTCCACCTTCTGGCCTTTGATCAATTAGAGTATGGTGCATGGGGTTTCTTTCGCCTGCAAACACATATGTCTGTGGTGTAAAACAACCGAAAGGCAACAAAAATGGAATATTATCTATATATATATATATGTTGGTGCGACATGCAATTACCGTGACAGCGTCGAGCTCAGCCAAAGATGAAGGCCCACCTAGCGCGCCTGAGACTGAGGACGGGCTGCTATGAGCGGGAGCGGCTGCGAGAGAAGGCCCGGTTGCTTGAGCAAGTGATGGTCCGATGGTGTTGTTGTTCATGGAGTTGCTCGCGACGAAACTGGGCATCGGGAAATCATGTACCGTCTTGTCTGGATTTTCCTTCGCCCAGTTGATGATAACTGGAACCAAGTTAGTAGCGAAATCATTTCTGCAGGCAGTTACAGCTGCATTGACTGCCTGCTGTAGCAACTCATATTTGTCCTCGGCTGCTTTTTTCGCGTCCTCAGCTGCTTTTTTCTCGACCGCAAGCTTCACCTTTGCGTCGATGTCTGCCTGACTAAACTTCTTTTTCTGCTTCTTGGCCTCTGGGCCGTCGTTGTAAAACACCTTCCACGTGGCGCCGTCTCCAGCGCCGTGCACGCGACCATATTGCGGCCGCTGG